>JASUAB010000002.1:40005000-41205000 GCA_037013595.1 Dicorynia guianensis
TAAATGCTATTTGTATATTTTCTTTTTTATTTTGTTCAAATTATTTCTATAATTTATTACAAAATTAAAAATCATCATAATCGAAGTTTTTTCAAAAAAAATAAAACCAAATTAAATTTCTTTTTTTTTTGCTTTTAAAACTTATTTTCAAAACAAAATTCATCTAACTAATTTTTAACATTTTAAGTGTTTAAAACTGTTTTTAGAATAAATTTACCAAGCAAATTTTTTAATATTTTTATTTTATATAATAATTTTATGAAATAATTTTTAAAAATAAAAAACAAAAATAAAAGCAAATAAGTCCATAATCATTTTTCTCTTTTCCTTCTTCTCTTTTCTAGATTGTTGTGAAAACAAAAAAACAAAATTGAAATTTTTGAAAAAACAGGCCAACCCATACAAGTTGGCAGGCCAAGCAGAAAAAGCCCGGTTAAAAAAGTAGTCATCAGACTCGTAGCCGAGCCCACATTTTTAATGGGCTTAAGTGGATGGACCTGTAAGTCCTAGCCCAAGCTGTAGCGATGGATATGACCTATTACAAGTTAACGTTTCTGTCAAATTACGGACCAAGATTTAAGGGATCAAATTGTGCACTTAAAAAATAGAGGATATAACTACTTTAAATTTAAAATTAAAGGGATTAAATATGCAATTAAATTTATATTTCAGTATATTTTTATGCAACGTGTAACATTATTTAGTTATCATACTGTTTAATGGGTAATTTAATTATTTATATTTTGTAAATAAATAGAAATTATAAAACTTAATAATACTAACAAGTTATAAAAAAATTATCTTAATTTAAAAAATTTAAAGTATTCATATATACTCTGAGATTTAGATTAAAAAATAATTGAAATCATGGATTTGTAATTTTGTTTGAGCTGAGCCAACAGGGTTTTCCACGCTTAAACCCTAAGTTCTCCGTTTACATGCTCATCTTCTCCAAGCAGACCGGTCAGTGAAAACTGCGCCAAATGGGGGCGCAGGGGGCAAATACAGCAGAGCAGGTTCCACTTGAAACGACGTCGGAGAACGTCGACGCCTTGCTCGAAGTAAGCAACTACTCACCGTTCAACTTCTCACTATTAGCCAGCTATCAGCACCACCTTTGTGTTTTCTTAATCGATTTTGGAAGTCGATATAATCTCTATTTTGGAAATTATCAAGGAGGTTGTTTTAAATTTTTAACTTTTTTCATTGTTGCACTTAAATTGGGAAGCGTGTTGCCAAGTTCATTGGCAGCGAAAGTAATTATTTGAACTATAACTTGTTTAACAGGCTGCAAGATATGATGATATGGATGATGTTGTAAGCTTAGCAGCCAGTGGTATTCCTCTTGATTCCAAGGATTCACAGGGCAGAACAGGTCTATAACTTGTTCTAATAGAGAACTTTGGTTGATTGAATTGAATGACAAATTGCCTTTCCTTTACGTTTCTCTTTTTGGAGGTGGGATCCATCATGTGGCTTGATTCTTGATATTTCAGGTTTGATGCTATTCTTTACAGCAGCCAATTTATGATTCAACAGAGGTTTTAGTAGAAAGTACATTTACTTTCATTTAAAATGAAATAGATATACCCTGTTAGACCCAGCTCAAATAAAATAGAGCTGATTGTGAGTGCAAAAATTGAAAGTTAGGGATTATTAGCTAGGTCTCAGTGAATTAGTAGTAAATTTTAAAGCTTGTAGCTGCTGAGATGTAGGGGCTTATGTGGAAAGAGTCCATTTCCAATGTTATATTATGATTTTTTTTCTTTGAAATTATGATTGAATAAATTATCTTCTCAAATTAGCAGGAACAATATATATCTATAACCTAGATCTGCTGAATATTCTCATGTGTGGCTTACTTTGCTCCTTTAATTATTGTATCCAGCTCTTCATATGGCTGCAGCTAACGGACATCTTGACATTGTGGAGTATTTAATCAGTAGAGGAGTGGTGAGAAAGCTGTTTCATTGGCAGTTTCTTCTGTTTGTTTCTAATATATCCTCTGGATAAGCCATTGGTTCATTATGTGAAATGGAGAGACATGTTCTAAATAGTCATTTTGTTCCTGATTGCTAGTCATTTCATTAATCATTACCAGTTACCAGTATTCTTTTTTTTATTTTGCCAGTGATGTCATTTTAATTACATTGAATGTACCAGTGACTTTCTGTTTACAGTTTCACTAGTAAACTTGAATTTTCTTTCCTTTTTACTTTTTTGTTCAATAATCTTTTATTTCTAAAAACGAAAACTGACTCACTGACTTGTTTGAGATTTCAGAATAAAAAGATAAGAACAATCTGGATGAAGTTTCTGTGTTATGCAACTTCTAACTTCTTTTTGTTCCCAAGTTGGACTCCTATATGAATACTAATAAACAGAGTCCAGCGGACTCAGGACATGCTTCAAATGAGAACAAAGCCCATATACCTTGTTGTTCTCATTAGCATTATTAAGGAAACATGCCACTGACTAGCATTAGAGATATAAATATTGTTAGAAGTTTTCAATGTTAGAAAGGTATTTAGCCCTAAATTAAGGCCTTGATTAAGACAGATAATAAGGCCAACTACTTCTTATTGAAGCCTAATTTAAGATTTCAAAGTTGTAGTAAGGCTTGGATTTGTCGCATGTATCTAGGATTTCCAGTTTGTTTTAGTACTTGCTTTAGAATTTGTCTAAAACATAGTAGTGTTTTATTTTTTATCAGAAAACTCGAGTTGTTAGATATGTAGAAGGAACTAACCTAACAGCAGCATAAATCTGGTTCTTATTGCTGCATTAATGGGTTATTTTGTGGCTTATCCTTGTGATTGCAGGTGGATTTTAAGGGTCTTGAAGGGGTTCAAACTTGGGGATGTATTGGTTAGAAGGAATTGAGCCCCCAAAAAAAAATTAAAAGAAAAAAAGAAAGAAGAAGAAGAAGAAGAAGAAGAGGAAGTTAAAATGTAGCTGAAAACGTTAACAATTGGTTACATTGAGATCTCTGCATTTTGCACTTAATCCATTAGTGTGTGGACTTCTATCCTGAAAATTCTTACTAATCTACTTATTTAATTATTTAGTATTGGGCAGAACTGTATACTACAATCATTTTAATTGAGATTGTTTGAGTGCATACATAAAGCTGTATAGACTTATCTTTCTTGAATGCCTCTGGCCTTTCTATTCACAACGCCATGATTTGTTGCCTTATCAACTTAGTTATCCATCTATATAATCTGGAAAAATGTCAAATGTTCAGCTGGCTGTCTTTGGAGAATCCGTTTTTAAGTCATCTGAAGGTAAACCCATTTTTGAACATGTTAGGCACTTGATCATGGAGTCTGTATGGATGAAGTTATTGGTATTGCATGAAATACAATTTATTTTTGGTATGCAAATAAGAAACCACTGGAATCATTTCATCAGGCCCTGGATTTACGTAAGTGACAGGGTCTGAGTTTAGAATTCGGGAGTAGCTATTTGTTGTTTCTTAAAATGCCCAACGGAAGACCTACCTAAGGTCTGGCAAAGAGTGAGCTTTTTTTTTTTTCTTTCAAATATCCCATTTGATATTTCACTGGTTATTTTCCTGGTGATACATGCTGTCACCTGACTTGTAATATTAATTTGGCTTACAGATAATGCTCAGAAGCGAGTACTATTTGTAATATTACTGTGCTAAAATATAAACAGTATTTTTTTCAAACAGTGTTGACGTCAGTGGTCTGATTAGTGACTTGGCGGCTGTGTTTCTGAGTCTGTCCTCAGTACAACATTCCAACGAGTTAATTTTATGCATTTATTCGAAGCTTGAAGCCAAAACTACATGCACGCTATCAAGATTGCAATCTTCTCTAAAAATTATAATTATATTAAATATTTTGTTCTTTTTGATGTTTGCTATTCTCATTAGTTGTTTCTTTACTTGCAAATTAACATAGACAAGTTTTGTCTCTGGACTCCATAGCGAATAAACTTTTGACCGGCATATCTTTGAATCTTTACACCCTTATTGTTCATATTTGTGAAGACCTTCTTTATACCTTGTCACTTCCATTTCTGCATTTTTGGAAGTGTTACATATTTTATTGTTGCTCAACTTTCTGTAAATTGTAACATTGAAGGTTTTGAATCATGAATGATCAGGATCTTAATGCACCAAATGTGGAGCAGAATACACCTCTTCATTGGGCTTGTCTCAATGGACGTGTGGAGGTAATTCCAGTGTTCCCCTAAGGGCATTCATTGTTATTATGGTTCAGAGTTTCCTTTAACGAGCAGTACTGTTCAGGTGGTGAAGAAATTGATCTTGGCCGGAGCTAATGTTAGTGTGTTAAACAGGTATGTTACATATTATCAGAGTCTCAAGCATTATAAAAGGACTCTTAGTCCCTTCTTTTAATGCATAATTGTTTTAATTCACTGTTCAGTCACGAGAGGACTCCAATGGATGAAGCAGTGAGTAGGGGAAAACCTGAAGTGATGGATGCGATTAATGAAGCAGTGGCACAAGTTGAACTTACCAGTGCCAGGGTTTCCATGTCAGAAAACTTGGAATGAGAAGACTGAAGTCCCAACATACTTATTTCAAGGAAATCATGATTCATGATATTGTACTATTCAATGGACAAGAAACAGAGGCATACCGATTAGGGCCATTGGCAAAGGAATAATGATATTATATTACATTAATTGAGATCCTGTAAAGTGTATAATATATTTTAAAAAATAAAATAAAAGTGAAGGTTGTTGATTAAAAAAATTATTGATGTAAGTTATTTTAAATATATAAATTATAATTTATTTATAATTTATAATAATTTATATTATTAATTTGTTTTACGAATAATTATTTATTTATATTTTATTTTTTAAAATATATTTTATATTTTAAAATATATCCTTACCGCACCACAAGTCTATGCATTGAAGCCAACTTTTAATGTGGGTGCAATTGAACACAAGGTTAATCAATAAAATAACATTAGAAAAAGACACTTCTAAAACGATTCTCATAAGAAAATTAAATTTGATATTAAAGCATTAATACGTGGTTAGTATTGGTTCACATGCTCACCAAAAGTGTATTTTGATTCTCACTAATTGAGAGAGTCTTGAGTCCCTTTGGTACAGTGGTGATGCTGAAAGCGCCATCTATCAAAAGTTGTCTATAGCTTTATGTTGTTCTATAAAAAAGAGTTCATGAAGCGAGGAATCCACTGATTTAAGTAGTGTTTAATCAGAAAAATGAAGGTTCATGTGCAGTGTTTATACGTAAAGTAATATTTATTTAATTCATCCCTTGTTATAATGTAATACATCTACAATTTGTTCATATGCTCCTCCTTAATATAATTAGCACATGAATCACATTTTGGTATAAGCAGTGGGACAACATTTCATTACTGAGTATTATTCACTAATTTAAAAAGGTGCTATTGATGCTGAATTTTGATTATAGAGAAGCAACAGCATCGAAGATTCTTTTTCTTTTAGTGTGAATGTTCACATTTATCAAAATTTTGCTACGTTGACCCTTTGTGGAAAGTTATTTTAGTTGGATATGTTAGAAATATAAAATTATTTTTAAATTTACATTTAATAATTTAAGGTTTTTGATATACTTAATTGTTTTATAGAGTATGAGAGTTTCTATGATTATTTAGTCACCTTTATCACCTCTTTCATAAGAAATTAAATTGAATTTTGATATAAAGTTAAGTAGATTTATGCATATAGTGTGAACTTAAGATTTTGTCTACACTTTAATCTCAAATGATTTTTGTGTGAATGGGCATGTTAAAGATAGAAAGTTATTGTTGAATAGGTATTTATCAACTTAATCTTTTGAAAGAATTAAATTTTATATATGATATCAGAATTTGTAATCAAATAATCAAAAGTTTTTGTCACCTATTTATTAAAAACTAAACTAAATTTTAACTTAAAGTTTTAGTAAGCTTATGCATTGTAATACGCTTTTGAGATACTTTGTTCGTTTCTTGACAAGCTATTTTATTTTGCATATTATTCATGTATTTATTACAATTTAGTATTTTTCATTAATTAACTAACTTGATTTAAATTCAACCTTTTTACAAAGATTTGATAGATGGGAGAAAGAAAGGGAAAAAAAAATAGCATAACTGTTGAAGATATTTGGATTAGAAAATTATTTTGTTTTTAGTGCTTCTCCATAATTACTAGTTAGGCCGAAAGCCATATTTCCCCCACTTTTGTCCACTCATTATTTGTTTGCTTTTGGAATAATTCAAGTCAAAACGGCTTTTTAATTTTACACCAAAGATGTGAATAAAAAACATTAAATAGTAATCAGCCAACTATGCAGCCAAACATTTGTCCTACATTCCTTGCAAAATTGTTCAAAAGGTTAGCGACCACTCCTTTAGCATTTCTCAAGCCTTCCAACATTTTCTTTATTCTTTCTTCTTGTAACAAGTGGAGATGCCAAATGAACGAACCTTGGTAATGACATTGATGGATATAGGACTAAGCAGTTAGGGTTTTGGGTCTTCCATTATATTTAGGGGTAAGTATTGGCTCAGGTCAAATTATTTCAACCCGCCCCAAATAGTAAAAAAGAAAATTTAGACTGGGTTAAGATAAGGGAAAATAGATATAATGTAATATTTTGATTTAAAATATAGTAAATTGGGTAGAGTTAGATTTTTGTCCCTTCTCCACTGGGTTACAGCGACAACTTAACAAAAATTATATATATATATATATATATTTTCGGTTGTTATAAAATGATGTCATTTTATAGATAATATATCTTTCTTTTGTGGTGCTATAAAACAATATCATTTCATAACTTGCCCTAAATCTTTTTCAAATAACTACATGACTTCAATGCCACTCCTCAGTCCTCCCTTACCCCTTGACTCCCTCTCTCGCGAGTAACAAGTATCGTCATTATCTCATCGTCTTCGATAGTCGACGCGACCCCCTTCACCTCGTCTAAGTCGTCTCGGTTATTCTCTCGTCTAGTTGTCAAATTTCGAGACTTTGAGTTCTCAATAGTCGATCGATCCTTACTGGCTCGCCCCCGCTTGCCTCACGGCCGACAGTCCTCAGGCCTTCACTTCTCGACCTATCTTAACTCAAATTAACCCACCTAAATGAAATCGAACCATTCCAATTTAAAAATCTTTGTTTAAAAAATTATTTTAACTAGGGTTAAATTAACTAAATGAGAAATTAGGTTTAATCAGAATGAATAAATTTTACCTTAACCCAACCTACTCCATCCAATGCTCACCCTTAATTATATTTTATATAGTTTTCTCTCGTTATACGCAACTTACATCAACCCTGCGTACTTCTATTGCTCGCTTACAAACACTATTCGGTAAGACACTGAAAAGTGCAACACAAACACAAGAGCTGACATATTTCAAACCAGCCAAATCAGTATGTGTTCCCAATTTTCTTAGCACCCGGCACTCTCTGGACATTTGGCTTTTAAACGATTAAACAAACAACTTTGTGGCTTCCAAAAGATTATACACACTATGCTAGTATTGAAATTCTAACATACGTCCGCATTTTTCTATACACATTCTACACACTCACTTATATTTTCCATCCTCTCTATTTCTCTCCTTCAAAGCTTTTATTCTCTTAACATTTTTCTCAAGATTGCATTGCACGCCTTTTTGCTTACCACAATGACAACTGAAAACTGATTAATTAGTAAGGGCAATTTTTTGGTCAAACTTAGATGTACGTACGAAATGTTAGAAAACATGAACTTGATTCGGTGACGCAAAATTGTTAAAATTTTAAGTTTTATAAATTAATTTATAAAAACATTAAATTTAATAATATAAATCTTTTTACATAAAGTTATTATTTTAAATTTATAAAAATAATTAAAAACCAATAAAAAGTGCAAAATGCCACAAGAGAAAAATATATAAAATTAAGTGAAAAATTGATAAATATTAAGATAACAATTAAAAATAAATTAATTAATAAAAATCTAACTAACCAGATTAAACAATCCGTGAAACAGTGTATTGGTAACAATATTATATATCTATATATATGAAATAGTACAAACAAAATTATACTAAACTAAAAGAAATCTGAGTTACTGATAAACTATAAGATCTGCATGCGTCTCATTACTGCTACTATAATTCGCGACTTAATTATGGCTGGAAATGAGAAAGGGTAATGAAAAATCATAGTTCTTCAGAGACCAAGTCGAAGTAGAGTTTCTACTTGAAATTTCTTATCCTTGATTCATAGATGTTATGAGAGCGTGCGGCGTGCAAGTTGAAAGGAGAGAAAATAAAACAAATTAGCCAAGCCGCAGTGACTGATCTTCGCATTTATCCCACCATAATTAAGCCACCGTTTACCATAGATAAAGACGACGGGAAAGTGTCGAGAAACAAAATATAAACAGTTCATAACCTGCACCTGGTGGCTTAACATGATAACAACTTCTTAACTAAATTGCCAAAGATTCAATCCTCCAGGTCATCTAAAATTTAAAAATTATTCACAGGTTGCAAACAGGAAATTAAGAAAGATATTAGCAACTGTCCAACGGCTGCATACAAGAAATTATTCGTCTATGATTTTATCAGAAGGAACTTGTCAGGGACACAAGCTTATAAGCGAGGCTAACCATGCATCAAATCCATCTTTCACGAATTAGTGATGTATATGATGCAAAGTAAAAGTGAACAAGTCCAAGTTCAAATTGAGCGGGATATAAGAACGCAATGCAGCCACAACAATTTGCCTGAACAAGATCCACATGGAACCTTCAAACTGGAGCTTAATATACAGGCAGATCAACAATGTTTAAAGCGTACATATACTTGAACATTTCTAATGCAATGTGCGCACCAAATACGCACATGTACCTCTACCAACATTATTACACCAACCATGGTATGAGAAATATGAGAGAACCCAATAACTCTGGATTCCACCCATAACGATTGAAGTTTGCAAAATGCCTGAGGCCTTCGTCATACATTGCAAGTTATACATAGAAGCCAAGGATCTAGTCACTCACATGCAAGAAGGCAGTAAAGATAGCGTTGATGGAATCAAAGGATTTAGATATAATACCAAATCCAAGGAAAGCAAAACAATTATACGTGCCTAGCACCAAATAAACTAAATGTTTCACAGCCACCAAGCTGACAAGCACGCAAATAACTTGTTCAATTTCACAAAATAATATTGATACGGATTTAAATAGCTGTTAGCAATGGACAAAGTTTTCCCTCAAGGTCATACAAAGGACAGTGACTCATTGAAAGGAAAAAAAGTACTGATTGTTCTTTCAAATAGAAAACAACGTAAGCACACAATTTTGCTCCATGAAATCAGCTTGATTAGTGCTGGATACCAAGTACCATAAAAGTTGAGCAATATTTAAGGGCAGAAAGAAGAGGGAAAAAACAAAACAACAAACATCGCATTCACATTCACATTCACATGACAAAATCCACCAACAAACATAATATACTCAGACAACTAAAAGGTGACAGCATGTGCAGGAAAAGATATATCCAAACATGCATTGGATACAGACAGTCCTTCATTTGTTTATTAATGGTAAAATACGGTTTGCAAGATTCTAGCCCAAAAAATTGGTGACACAATTCGGCAGCATCTCCACCAATAAAGTATAGAAAAAGCCAGCCAGACATTCCCGACAATTATTATCCTGGTAATCAGAAACGACATACCAGGCTAGGAGAACAAAACCAAGATCATAAATTACAATACCAAGAAAAAGGGCATGGCATTTTAAAACGATGTGGTTTGGTTTTTAAAGATCATTGAAAACCGAGGCGCAGGACCAAAAAATAAACAAGCAGGAACACTGCCAAGGCAGGATGAAAGCAACATTACTACACGCGTTAATGTATAAAGCAGTGTGAAACCAACATTAATGAATAAAATTAAGCAGCAGAAGCCCGTTAAGTAAAGCACTGTGAAGCGCCAAAACTTAGTTTTGGACCCTTTTTAAGATATAGAACTTACATGAGAATTATATAAAAATTTCATTATAAAGTCAACGTCCCAACATATCCGTTCCTGTATTGCTGTATTGTAAACGTATCCGTTCCTATGCGACATAGGTAAAGCATCAAAGAACGCTAAATTTTACTCCAGGAGCAAAAATCAGCCTTAATTTTCACAGTAATCGGAGCAAAACACGCCTCCAGTAGAAGGCTGGGCTATGGCTATGAAATGAAATCCAGAGAGGAACTAAGGAAAATGAAAGTACATGTTTCCAAATTTCAAGAATACAGGAACTAGGCAGGCTGTTTACGGCTCAGTGAGATGTTATGAGCAATAAACTTTGATGAAAAGGACAGCCATGTTGTGATGGTGACGTACCAACTACTTCTCATGCTGAAGTCTAAAGCAGCACCGAGTTAAACCCACATTTATTCCATAGTCTATACTAATCAAAAACCAATGGACTAAAGGAACGGCCGAAACGCCAACATAAAATAAGCACTCTTAAGTATTTATTATACCATGAATATAGCAAATTATCTGTATAGAAACAAAAGAAACCATACCCAACACAATCCATGTATCAAAGCTGAAAAATGACTCAAGGGTTGAACATACAGCGATGCCAATTTGCATAAAATATAATGGTACAGTGGCTTCTATTTTTGCCATTGGCTTTTTCCGTTAAATAATTCTAAATTCAAACCCAAATCCTACATGTGTCAAGTGACTTGGCAAGAAAAAACATACTACCATGTCAATTTGCATAATATATAATAATAATGATAAAACTCCATGATTATGGAGACTTTTCACTGTAGATTTCACCTCAAGACAAATTTCTCTTTTCTTTTCGTGATCACTTCGAAAAATTTAACTCATCTTATCAAATGGATTACAGAGGATGAAAAATGGATAACAAAAGCCAATGGTTTCCAACAAAAAAGTGAACATATATTACAATCGTAAAGTTCTAACCAGTATATCCTAATAGGACAAACACTTTTTCAACCTTATTTTCCATTTTTTGCTAATTTCGTACATAGACTATCCTACAACAGTTAGATAATGTGGCTCCTCCGCCATTCACTGACCATCTCATGCAATTACAAAAGAACAAGGGACAAGAGATAATTCCAAAAGCAAGTAGTATGCTTGAAAATGCAGAAATAGAGGGGCATATGATAGGATACAAGCCTAGAAGAATATTAATTTACCAAAACCACCGTCGATTTCCACAAAATTAGCGAAGGAAGAAGAATTAGCTTACAATGTGGATTCTTTCCAAGCCGTTCACTAATATCTTGCACTCAGAAAGATTGTTCAATTTATTGGATTTACCATAGTTTGAACCTCCAAGTAACCCTCCACCCGAAGCTGCATAAACATCGGATGGATCCAGCATTGGAGATGAAGAGGCCCCATTTCTCGCAGCACCACCGCCACCGCCACCACTTCCGCTTCCACCATTACCACCGCCCCCACTCAAATGCAGCTCAGAAAGATTAGGATAACCCTCCCTGTTTTCAACCCCTTGATCATATAGAAACCCTTTGAAGACGTGGCCGCCAATCTTCACAACCGCCTGATAGGCAAACTCATCCTCCCCTTCATCCACCGCCGTCACTCGAACACACTTGAACACCGCCGGTGCACGTACTTGACCTGGCAAGGACTCTTTGAAACTCGCATCTGCACATAAATACAACCAAACCCTACTCAATCCCCCCACGCATCATATAACAACCCTACACATCGCTCTAATTCTAAAACCCACAATAGAAACATGAGAAAGAGATAAACCATATATGCATATATGTTCTTAAAGATATATCTGTGATGGAGTAAAAGCAAGAGATGAACCACACAAACCTTGATGGCTAGAGCCAGTGTCAAAGCTTCTTGGAGGAGTGGTATTGGAAGTGGAAGTATGAGAGGTAGTTGTGGTCTGTGAAGCAATGAGTCTAGGTTTCTTGGCACCAGAAGTAGACCCACTGGACCCAGCAGCCGCGGCCGCGGCTACCGCCATGAGGTGGCGTTCCCTCCGACGAGCTGCCGGCACCCAAGTGCTCTTAACGTGAGTAGGGCAATCAAAAGCTCTACTTCTGCAACAAGTCCTGCACCTTCTATGACTACAATCTTTCTTGGCCTGGTTTCCACAGTCTTGGCAGGTTGTTCCCCCGGTGGATGTAGCCGAACCAATGATCCCCCCACCGCTGCCGCCACCCACAACCAAATTCCCGGAACTATTATTGTGTTCAAGTAGAGCCTGCTTCTTCAAATAATGACCGTGTTGTGATTGCGGATCTTGCCACAATTGAATTCCGCCGCTACGGCTTCGGTTACTCAGCATGTTGTCATTGTCGACGTTGATATTCGGTGGACCGAGGCAAGGAGCAGCAGTGAGGAGAGGGATGACGCCAACGCCAACCCCGACCCCAAGCGCAGTGGCGGGATTGTTGCCGTTGATTGAATGAGGATCGGACATGACTGGGTCATGGTGCTGGTGGTGGTTATTATGGTGGAAGGAAGAGGCTGGTGCCACCACGAAAAGATCTCGCAGACCCACCATTCCCATCTCGGGTGAGAGACCGTAATTGATTGACCTCGGAGCACCGGACCACATTCCGGAGGTGGGTCCGGTGCCAGTTCCGCCGGCCGCGGCGGTAGGTCCTGCATTGAAGCCGAGAGAGAGGTCGTCCGGGGCAGCACGGCCGGTGGAACCAGAAGTAGCTGCCCAGTCAGCAAAGGCACCAGAATCTGAAGGTAACCTCCTTGTAGTAGCCACAACTGAAGTTGTTTGATAATCTCAAGCAGGCCCAATCAAATTATACGGCATAATAATATCAATAGATATAAATTAATAAATGTAATAGAATATGATAGTAGATATGATTGTCTGACTATAAATGAGGGTAGATAGATCGTCTGAGCTTGGAAGGGCAATCTATATGGATGTATCTACTGGTGATGCTATTCAGGTGGGGTCTCCCTGCAAATTTATCAGAGAATTTCTACAGTGAGAGAGAGGAAAAAGAAAAAGAGAAGGCTCTAATTATGGAGGGTGATCGAGTTTGGTTGGAACAGTGGGAGGGAGAGATATTTTTTTAAAAAAAAGAAAAATCACACCATTTATCTAAAGAAAGAAAGAAACGAAACCAGTTCTGGCTTCTGCAGCCGTTTCTGTTTCTGCTTCTTCTGCTGCCGCGGTTGTAGCTACTACCACTGTCACTTTGGCTTTAGTCCACAGGATAATAAAAGGTTTTATGAGAGACAAGAGAGAGAAGAACTGAGTTTTCTGGAGCGGAGCAGAGTAGTGAGGCAGTAAGAAAATGCAATAACGACCTTTCTTACTGTTTATCTTCTGCTGTTGTTATTGTTGTTGCCGACCTTTTTCTCTCATCCATCATCATTATCACCATCTTCTCTCTTCACTCCCGTCCTCCTCTGCGCTTTTCGAACAATCTATCTCTTACCCTCGAGGCAAAACCAAAGCTTCTCTCTTCCTAGAAAGCGAAACTGAAGGTGGGTTCCTCCCTAACCTTTCTCACTCTTCTCCCTCTCTCTCTCCAATTATCAGTCTGATATGTATAGTAGTAGAAGCGAAGACTAGAGAGAGAGAGAGAAAGGAGGGGTGAGAAGGGCATTAAGACTTTTGTTCTCAAGTTTTTGTAATTTTATGGACCCTCTAAAGTCACATGAAGCCTCTCATTACAAAGAGGGCGACTCTTTCTTTCTTCTCAGCGCGTGTCAGAATTCTCACCCCACAAAACCTACATCGTTTCAGTCTCTCGTATAGCATTGCGCGTGCACAAAACGCGCCGTGGCACTCACGTAATTTTCATTTGTATATTTTATTTAATTGATTAGTGTAATTGAATTAAACGTAGAGTAGAGTGCCGCTCACCTGTACCGTAGCCTATGATCTATAGTGTCATCCATATCTAGCTAACCCTTTTTTGCTAAGATGGTCATCCCATCCAAATCCATGTTATGTATTCAGTTGTTTAGATTGTCTTTGTCAAATATCACTTTGAATATGATGTTTAAGCTAAACATCAAACTAATGTCTGGTTCAATTTAAACATGTTTATATGTGAAATCATGTGTAACGGAAATTGGAGAGTGTGCATTTTTTATATTGAGAGAAAAAAGGTTTTAGATTGAAAAAAAAAAAATATGAGTATATATAATTTATATATATGTGTATACTATTACTCCTAATGTATATGTTCCACACTTAATTTTTAAATGTATATATTAAATAAATGATATCCGTTTCATTTTTTTGTATGGTTTCTTTTGATGTATCCAATTTAAGTGATATATACATCATATTTTTTTTTATTTACAATGCTTATGTAAATTTATAATAGAGTAAAGGTGTTTTTAATTTACTATTTTTTTTAATATAATTTAGTCTATTATGTTTTAATTTAAACAAATTAGACTATAAAAAATTCAATTAAGTAGTAAAATTTCCTAACTCACTTAATCATATATTTTTTGTTTATTTTAATGTGACGTTGTCAGAATTTAATGTGAAAGAAATTGGAAGAAGATCCTTTTTTAAAAATATAATTTAGTTTATTATCTTTCAATTTGAATAAAATAATATCTCAAAATTGAATGAAATATGTATGCTCTACCAAGTTAAGGTAAGCTGACATTCAATTGAACTTTTTCAAGAATTAATTTATCTAAATTAAAAGATAATAAAACAAATTATACTTTTAAAAAATTAAAGAGACAAAAGACACATCAACTCTAATTTATAATTTAAAACAATATTATTATTTATATACTAAATTTTTACAAATACTTTAGACTTTGTAACATGCCATTCGATAACAAACTAAATATTAGATGAATTTGAAATAAAAAATAAATTATATGAAATGATGTAGTGTGATCTAAGAAGCTTGTACGCAACATTTACCAAATTCCCAATGTAGATTCTTCTTGCATGCGAGGCAAGTTATCTTTTTTGACCTAAAAATGAAATAAAAATGCCAGTGACTCCAAGCTGAGTCATCCCTTAATGGAATGTGACATTTACAAGACTTGCATTTACACAAGCCATTTTCATCCTGTCATAAAATTCATAATAGAAAAAGCAAATAGCAAAACTAGCTAGTACGCCTTTTTTATTTGATAAATTGAGAATTTTATTGATCCAACTCATGGAATATGTTCCTAACCCAAAAGATAAACTATTACAAAGGTGAAAAGGTGCAATTAACTGCCATTTCGATTTTTTTTTTTTTACTTTCAATTGGTAAAAGCTTTTGATATAATTAATAGATAAAAATGTCAAATAAGTAAAGTTTAATTATTTAATTAAAAGAAAATTATTTACTAACATTTTGGTATATAATTATAAATTAAAATTAATTTGTTTATAATAATGAGCAAGGATGGGTTATGCCTTGCAAAATTCGTAGAAAGTATTGAGTCCAATATTTAGTAATTAGTAGGTAACTTCAACCGAAAGAGATGTTATCAAATGGGAAAGGAAACTATTATTCTCGTGTAAGAGTAGTCAACTCAAAAAAAGTTAGATCCCATTTCTGCAATTGGTCTCCATTAATTCTCCAAGTGCTGTGTAGCCTACAAACCGACTCTGTAAAAAATATGTAACTCGATTTACGAGAGTAACAAAATTTTATTGTAAAAAGACAGGGCTTATAACTAAAAAGTGGTTGACGCCAATAAAAATTAATTTTAATTTTATCTTACAAAATTTTAAGATAAAGTATATGTTTAAATTTTAATTTTAGAATTACTTTTATTAAAAAATATTGTTTAACTCTTACATTAAAAAAGAATTAAATTTATTTAAAGAATAAAAATATCGCACATATAAAAAAAAAAAAGAAAGACAATGTTTATGCTGGCATAGTTTGTAAACACAATGCTTAAATTCGTAGTTGAAGCATGTTTGTAAACTTGTAAGCATGTCAAGTTATACTTGAGCTAATGCTTTGAATTCAAGTTTTAAAAATTGGATTGAACTGATCAATTTGGTCGGATCCTAATCGGATTCACACAATGCCTTGAATTGTTGCAAAGGATGTTGTCAATTTCAACCATAACTTATTCTCAAATTGATTTGCTGCACACAGTGGTTGGCGCGTGTAAGGGACTGAATCAAATGCTTAAGAATCAATATGGTAGCAGTGGCAGTGACTAATCAACTGTAAACTATACAAGAATGATGGAAACCAGAAAATGAAGAAAGGGAAAAAAATAATGGAACGTGAAAAAAGCCTTGGCTTTCGCCTTTTGTTATAAGCTCGCGTCCATCCCTTAATTAAGATGACTTCAAAGCTTGATTAGGTGGGCAACTTTGATGATTAAAATGGCCCCAAAATTGAAAAGCAATGCCTATTCTTAGATTGGGCACGTGAGAGAGAAAGCAAAAGATATAAATGCCTCTTCATCCCCTCCTTTCGGCACCTTCTTCTTCTTCCCTCTTTCTCTCTTTGTTGCCCTTTGGGGGCCACCAGTTTTTTTTTTCCCCTCTCCACTCTTCACATCAATCACTTCTCTCAAGGTTCATTCAATTCATTCCTATCTTTCTTTCTCTCTTTTTCTCTGTTCTTAAAAGAGACATCTTGTAACTTGTAAGCGTGTGTTTGAAAGTACCCTCTTTTTCAAAGCATTATACCCACTCATCTATTAACCCTCTCCCACACACAAAGGGTTAATCATGCATTTCAAAAGCAATCACCCTCTCCTCCCTTTTGTACTATCTTCTTAACTCTCCGTTTAAAGGGGGCTTGCTCTGGTTTCATTTAAAGTCCTTCATTACTAATGCTAGCTTATAGTTGTTCCTTCACAAGTATTATTGCACTCAAAGGCAAAGAGTCATATCCGGAACTTTTATCCTTATAATTTGAAGCCACAAACAGTGAGAGTGGGATAAATATAAAATTATAATTATAAAATATATTTAAATATAAATTAAAAAAATATATAAGATCATTAAAATTAGATAATAATAAAATTAAAGAATCTAATTTCCAAATAATTAATATTCGATATCCACATTCATTGGTGCTTGCTACCCTTTTCTGGCTTCTGGTTCTCTTCTCACCTTCTCTTCAGTTTTTGGCATTACCCATATTTAGAAATAGATTTATTGATGATTTTGTAAATTTTAGATAAAATTGTGTGATTAAAGAGTGATCCTTATTTGTGAATATTTTTTTCTTGCTATTTTTTTAATTCTTTTATTTTTCTTCTTCTTTCACTAACTATACCTAACTTTAGATCAACAAAGTCATGAAATCTAAGTTCCTTTAGTCATTTTGCTACTTAAACTTACAAGCTTGATTAAGCACCTTAATATTTTAATAATTAAATAATATATAATTTTTATAGTACAAATCATGATATGTTAAAATTTAATTTATGTGATATTACTTAAAATTAATTTTGATAGAAGACGTTAAATTTAAATGTTATTCAAATATTTATTTTATTTTATAGTTTAATAGATGCTGATTCTCTTTCTCCCCCGTCTCTCTCTCTCTCTCTCTCTCTCTCTCTCTCTCTCTCTCTCTCTCTCTCTCTCTCTCTCTCTATATATATATATATATATATATATTTTTTTTTTTGGGCATCAATCGATGCCCTTGGACAACCATTTTGTTTAGTGAGGTGCTCATTTTGATAATCGATTAGAGGTACAAAAGCATTTTGTTTTTGTTTTTGTTTAATCAGAAAGGGGAAAAAGTGCATTATATTATAATCATTAATCACAAATGTGTTACTTGAGTAGCTTAATTATTGCTTTAATTTCAGCTGACCCAAATGTTTATCACATGCATGCATGACCTCCTAACTCCTATCGCTTCAAATCAAAAGGGAAAAGCTTTACCACCACAGCAGCTGTTTTCCCCTTCCTTGCATGGTAATCTTATATACTATGGGCTCTTTCCACCAACTATAATCACTTTCATTTATTCTAGTGGAGGTTGATTTGTATCCAAATTGGTTTTACTTGAAACAACCTCAGATGTCTCATTTTACTTAATATTGGGGGTAAATTCCATCCCCCAATTAATAAGAGGGAGAAAATAAATAAAGAAATATGGACAATGGGAATGCATCATAAAAATCAAATTACATTTAAATTTATAAGTGGTTAAAAACAATAATATATACACAAGAGATGTGCTATATTTACGAAAATTTCAACATGAAATGCACACTACCAATTTCAACAATTGTGGAATTGGGTCTACAACATCAATCTATGACTATTGATATTAATGTGTGCATTCCGTATTAAAAATTTCGCTGGAATTAAAATTTTAGTTTACATGGTTCAATTGAGTGAGGAAGTACAATTGATTATTAATTTCTTAGTTTGTATAATCAATTACAAAGTCATGTATAATTTTATAAAATTAATTAATATTAAAGTAATTAAATATAATTTTTTAACTATAGATATATATATATACTTCAAAATAATTCAGAATTAATTAGAATATTAAACTTGGTTCATCATGGTATAGGATTGAACGTGGCATCTAGGTTTAGCTTAGGAGGTTGCATCAGGACTTGGTGCTCTTGTGCTTTTTATACTAATTTAAACATCCTCATCATGAAGACGCTTCCACTAAAAAATACCCTTTTTTCTTATTTCTAACTTGCATCGATCAAAATTGTCCCTCTTCTTTCCATAACATTAATGCTTTTAATTAAGAATGTGAAGAAAAAATGGAATGAAAATTTTTTTTTAGTTTGAATTTCTCTTATCTTATTCATAACCTGTTTTGCACAAAGAAAGAAAGAGAAAAACATAAAAAGTCAACTAAGCACTAAAATTTCAAATTTAAATAAGATAGTGGGTGGGAATATAATGGAGACATCGGTGACAGTGGGGCAGATACTACTATGTTATTGGCCATCTATAGCACTTACGATGCTAGGGTGGATAATATGACTGATGATGGTGACAATAGGTAAATTATGTGTATAAAAATTCTGTATTTTCTCTGTATATTTTGCTTTCGCCATTG
The DNA here is from genome assembly GCA_037013595.1 of Dicorynia guianensis. NCBI lineage: Eukaryota > Viridiplantae > Streptophyta > Magnoliopsida > Fabales > Fabaceae > Dicorynia > Dicorynia guianensis. The sequence continues at coordinate 40,024,044 of JASUAB010000002.1, forward strand.
CTAACATATCCTTCACTTAATTAATTATATAAAATTTGGTGTAAGATATTAAACCTGTTTGATTTTATAATTTAAATTATAAAATTTAAAAATTTTTAAATAATTTTTTTTATAAAATTTAATTTATGTAAATTAGAACACTGTTAATATTAATTTGATCCAATGTTGTGAAATTAGAAATTAATGTACTTGCATACAAAAATAATGATTTTCTGTTTATACATAGTAAATGAGAATTTACCTTTCTTTCTGAGCTGCTGTTTATTGGGTTGCATTCAAGGTGGCAGCAAAGCAAAGCTAGCAGCTAGAAGTAGATCATTAGACCCACAAGGCAACAGCTGAAAGAGCTCAAAAAGGAATCAATTAACAACGTACGATCTAACATGGGAAGCTGCTAAGGTTAATAGAGTAGGCGTGGGGTCTTGTAGCCCAAGCTTGTGCTTGTACCATTGCCATGGACCCTAATTAATAGTATATCTATTCTCTCCATTTGGATAAGTAATCAAGTTTCAAGATTACATACACACATACTTCGGCTTTTCGTTTCGTTGCCAATTTTCTATTGTCTCTTCGCTTTTCATGTTTAACACGACTCCAATGTAACTATAAAGTATAATCTAAAACCACACTACCCCTTTTTAAATTATTAATAATTAGTACTACTTCTGATAGGCACTTTGAGCTGCTTGGACTCCAAGAAAAGGGGAATAAGGAAATAAAATTATGTAACTGAGTGAATACTTATCAATATCTTTATTCATGTATAGCTTCTCTACTTATAGTATCATTCTTTATCCAATTACAGCTATTACTTTGGTACAACTACCCAATAGTTTGGGCCGCACCCTATACACGTGTCTCCCTTCTAAAAACTATTCTCCAACTATTCTATTTCTTTGGACATAGATGCCCCCACCCCCCATGTAGAGGTTGCGCTGCCAGATTGGAGGTCGTTTCGTTCTTTTTGATCTGCGGTTTCCCTCCTTAACATTCCTCCACTATTCAAGCATGACCTTGCCCTGAAGGTCAAATTGTGGATAGCTCCAATGAAAGTGCCAATGATACCATGTAGAATCCTAGGTTGCAAGGGCATCCATGTAGAATCCTAGGTTGCAAGGGCATTTGTCAAGCCAAATGGCATGAACAGAAATTCAAAATGCCCATCATAGGTTCTAAATGTTGTTTTGTGGATGTCCTCCTCTACCATTCTAATCTGGTGATAACAAGCTCACAAATCCATCTTAGAGAAAATAATAGTCCTATGTAACTCATCTAAAAGTTCATCTACTGTGGGAATTGGAAATCGATTAAGAACAATAATATGGTCTAATGCGTGGTAATCAATACAAAACCGTTAAGATCCGTCTTCTTCTTCACAAGGAGAACTAGTGAGGAGTATACACTTCTACTAGGTCAAATAACCCCAAACTTCAACATTCCTTGTACTAATTTCTCAATCTTAGTCTTTTGAAAATGCAAGTATCTATAAAGCCACATGTTTACTAGTAAAGCTCCTGATAATAGATGAATATGATGATGCACTATATGTAAGGGTGGTAATGTTGTAGATTCTTCGAAAATGTCACTATAATCTTACAATCAAGGCAAAAGCTCTGATGGAACATTAGTAGTTGAAAGCATATATACTTGATGATTTTCTATTAAACCACTAGCTTGTAGTTGGCACCCCATAATTTCATCCGTCCCCCATTTCTTCGATTGACTAAATTGAGTTTGCTTTATTTTTAGTTTTTTCTTACCTTGTAATCGAACTTGCACTCCATTCCAATTAAATTCCATAGTCAAAGTCTTATAGTCAGTAACAACACGCCTCAATAATGCCAACCACAGTACCCTTAACATAATCTCAACCCCTTGAATATGTAGAACATAGCAATTAATTACAAACTTATGGCCTTGCATGACAATAGACAAATTGGAACAAATACCCGAACAATATAAAAATGTACCATTGCCTACCATGACTTTAAAAGAATGCAAAGATTGCATGGGTAATTTCAATGACTATACTAACCTTGTTTAGATGAAGTTATGTAGAGCCTCCATCAATTAAAGTATGCACTGAACGACTATCCAATCTGCCATGTAATCTCAAAGTTCTAGGTAAATCTTGACCCTCTAAAGGATAACAACTGATATCTTAAGACTAATTCTTGGTCCCCTTGGTTATCTCCTTTGTTCCCTTTTTCAATGTTTTCTTATTCATCCACCAACATTATAGCAAATAGTTTTCCTTTGCAAATGTGGCCTTTATGAAAGTTTTCATCACAATTATAGCATAAACCTTTTTCTCTTCTTTTCATCATCTTAGCAATTGTGAGTTTCTTGATAAGGATGGTTTTTTGAGGACCCTCATTATTTGGTGGAAGAGGTTATGTTCTTGGAACTTTCATATGAGATGTTAATAACCTACCTTCATTCACATGAGTCATGTGTTCACTATTTCTTGTCCCATCCGTATCTTGCAACTTCTCTTCCATAAATTTGGCCAAATTCACAGCTTGACTCAGTGCTTGTGGTCTAAAGGCACGAATCTCTCTCCAAATATCTTGTTTCAACTTCGATTTAAAGCAGCTTTGTAAGAATAAATTGGATACACCTACCACTTGGTTTGATAATTCTTCAAAATTAGCAAGATACTCATCCACTGATCCTTGTTGGCTGAGTTTAGCCAATTCACCTTGTAATCACCATACTCTTATGGACCAAATCTTTTCCTTAATTCTTTCAAAAATTCTAGCCAAGAATGAATTTGATTGTTCTTTTTCATCCATTGAAACTAGGCAAAAGCCTTGCCATCCATGTAAAACAATAATAAATAAATACTTGTTACTTTGCGCTTTCCCTCCTTTACAACTTCTCAAGCTCTTAATAAATACTTGCTATAGGAATAGAAAGAATTTTTAACAAAATTTGCAATGGCAAAAAATTTTATCACAAATTTATAATGAAATTGCAACGGATTAAGGTGACAGGACAAATGATCAATTTGTGATTAATTTGTGACAAAATTTTCTGACAGACTCGTTTTTATCACAAATAATTTTGTGATGAAATATTTTATGACAAATTTTTACTTGTTGCAATTTCTGCCGCGAATAATGTTTGCAACAGATTCTTTTATGGCAAATTATCATTTTTTTTCTTGCAGTGACTTGGTTAGTTTAGAGGATGTAACACGTTAAATTTGAGTAAAACTACAGGTTTTAGTGCTAAAGAATTACTTTTAGTTATTGTATTAAAAAAACTATTCTCACCTAAAAAGAGTTATAAAATTTTTACATAACACAGCTATATTTATTTATTTTTTTAACTGTCTAGGTCAAATTTTTCAAAATCTGCACTTACAGCTGCAGCCTGTAAATTGATTTCGCAAGAAATGCGAAAGTATATTGAGGTGGGAAAAACATGATTCATGTATTAATATCCTGCAAATATTTGATGTGATTTTTTCTATATATAATTAAGGTATTTTGTCATTAATTCGTGCATCTAAATAATATATATTGAATTTACCTGATGAGGCTCTATTTATCTGTGTATGAAAAAACATAACGTAAAAAAAGTTCATATGTTAGTGAAACATCTCTATCATGTTTCATATCAGATGATTCCATAGTTAAAAGAGTCAAATTGCATTAATCACTATCTTTTCTCTATCTTTTTTTCTTTTTTTTGGTTCATTTTGTTCTTCTCATTTTCATAATTAAATTATCACTCGTTCCCCATAACTTTAACACAGTTCTTTTTACCAAACGCACAAAGCACATGAAAGACCTGAAGCCGTGTTACTGTGGCATTAAAAGAAGTAAATATAATAATCAATTAATGATTATTTGATTATATCAATAACACCAATAATACTATGCAAGGTGTGGTTTACTGGTTTATCATTTAGCATTTGACCTTGAAAAGTGAGGCTAATCTATATGTAGGGCTGTCCATCTAATTATCTCTGTGTTAAATTATAAACCCTCTATGACATTTTCAAAGTCATTATCGATCATGTTGCTTTCTTAACTTCAATTTTTAGTTGTGGTAGACAGTGCAATAACATTGATCGAATCATCTAACTACCTAACTCATTCTGCTGATAAACTGTCTCTGTTAATGGTCATTCATTGGGGGAATATAAGTGAATATTGAAGAGATAAAGAAGGGTTAAGGGTTACACTTTATTATAGAAGGATTGACAACTTGTTTATTACAAACAAAATCTTTAGTAACTTTAACTTATTTAATACAAAAGTAAAATTGTCAATAATTTTAAAGTAAAAAATTTTTAAACAGCCACAAACACTATTAAAAATTTTAATAGTATGGATGGATATTATCAATAGAATATTATTTTATCAGTATTAATAATTATTACTTGCAAAATTTCATAAGAAAAAGCAACATCACAAAATTACACACAAATTTTACAGACAAAATGATACTCTCATAGTAATGATGCCAGAAAAATTCATAATTTTTGTGGGAATTATTATTAGCAAAATTTCATGGTATTTTTAACTTGTCGGTACAATAAATTAACTCTCATATCATGGTGGGAAAATATTATCAATAGTAATACTGATGATATTCCAATCATTAATATTATTGACCACTCTTATTGTCAGTAATATCATAATTTGACTAATCAAAGCAATTCAGTTACTACTTTCTGTTAGAAAAATAATTATTTAGACGACATCATTTCAATTACCCAGGAAATTTTTGGTAGTAATATTAAAAATTCCAGTAGTAATTTTTTATATTATTACCTCATCACCACCTTTTCTCTTTTCCCTTCCTTTTGCTCCTCTCTTTGCTTCTCTCTCTAGAATCTCAACAAGAAAATCACTATTTTTATCCCTTGGCCTTCTAATTTGCTATTGTAGTAGCTAAAATAAAAGATATATAGCTAATTCCATTTTTCATTGTTTTATTTGTTTTGTCAAAATTATAAGTAATTGAAATGTTTTAAATTTGTTCGCACATGTATGTGTGTTTGTGTGTGTGTGTATATATATATTTGAGATTTGTTTGTGGTATATATAGAACATATTAGATTATTTGTGTAATGTTCAAGCAATATCTGATGTGCATATATTGTATTTGTTATGAAGCAATGAAAATTCCAAATCACTATTTATGTATATATAACAAAAATTATCTTAGTCAAAAAGGAATTCGGTTAGAATTTTTAAATGGAGTACATAGTTTTGTTGGCTATACTTGTCAATTAATTTATTGAAAATAATTAGGTTTTAAAATTATATTAAGTTATTCAAATTAGATTATTACATTTAATTTGAGTGTCCATAAATTTACTTATAAACTATGAAGATACCAAGACATTAGGTCAAATTTCTAGCTTTTTATGCAATGTTTGTGTTATATTAAATGTCTGAAGTTGTGTTTGATTATTATGTGATGCTTTTTTTATAAATTTTGGTTCTTTTAAACTATAGATCATTAATGTTAAATTTCAATTTTAGATAAAATGTTAGAAATTGAAATTATGTTTTAATTTAGTTTAGAATTAGACTATAATTATGATAGAAATTATATTTTTTGCTATCAACAGTTTTACTTTAGAATTATTATTTTTAGTTATAATTAGGTTATGAATTAATTTGTATGTTTGTTCTAGTCTTTTGAATTATGCTATTTATTAGTTACATTACAAAATTATATTTTGTTCTTAAACGTCATCGTTTGAGCCTCTCAATAAATTCGATTTAGATAAGGGTAGAGACAAGGTTCATCTAGATTGAATAGGAGTCAACCTCGGCCTTCTTGTACTTAGGTTGATCTATCACCGCTATCGGCCACTCCCCCTTCTTTTATGACCACTACATCTTCCTCGACCACCACTATTTGTACCTCTTCAATTCCCCATACTTCTATAATTGCACCATTACCTCCTTTCTAATTCTGAGGCTGATGAAGATTATGATGATGCCATATTTGATTATAGCTAGATTTAATTTTGACATTTTTATATGTGTTGATCTATCGTTGTAATTTTTAGATTATTTATAATAATTAAACTAATTTGTATAATAATTATTTAAATTTAGACTCCTTTTTTATGTAATTTTGTATAACAATTAAACTAATAATTCTTTTTTGACAATAAATAAATTATGCAAAAATTAAAAAAGCAAAATATTTTCTACAAATTGTTTCGTCAATATATTTAACAAGACTTGTTCATTATTACCAAAGATATGTTACCGAAAAATATCTTAGACTTTTAATATAAGATTAACCAACAATTATACTATCTAGTTTTTATCAATAGAGCTCCATAACTTCTAGTGATAATAAAAAATAGGTTAAAGTGTATACAATTCTCTTAAACTATGTTTCAATTTTAAATAATTCTCTTTAACTTTAAAATTTTATAAATAATCCTCTTCAATTATAAAAAGTATGCAAAAAAATCCTCTCCCTTATTTTTTTGTTAAATTTTAAATGTCCTTTAGTCAAATTGAAATTTGACTAAAGAAAAAGACTAAAATATCTTAAAAATATAAATAAATTTTCATAATTTGCCATAAACCCCAATTTCACTCCCTCGGATTTGGGTCTCTCACATTTGTTCTATTTCAGATCATACCTTCACTCTTCGGATCCCTATAAATTCCTTGTCCCCCGAATTTCATCTTCCAAGATAAAATATTTATCAGGAAAAATGTCAAACAACAATACAATAGCCCTCCACCTATCATCCCATTCCAATATTCATGAGATTGAGAACTTCATCCATAGTAACGTCTAATCTGATCTGAAATTCTTGAAAAGTAACATTTACATGGTTACCAATTCCTTAGGAAGACAATCAAGGCCCTATCTTTTAAGAAGGAAGTGAGCCTCCATGCTTCATGGCGTATCAAAGGAATCTCAGAGCCTGCTAAGCCGCATATGGAGGGATGCCTCACTGGCTGGTCTATAATGCCAAGAAAGAGCACGAAAAAATCTCGGAGGCCAAGATAGAAAATGGAAGTTTTTGTGGGCAGACTTTGAGTACCTTCATTTAGAACAACCAATATACTAATCAAACCACACCAAGTGCCCTTGAGCACCCTACCAACCAAATGCGCAAGGCGAGAAAGGCACTCACCTATAACCTCACCTATCTTGGCTTAACCGTACTACCCTATGGGAAAGGTTCCTACCCAATGGACTTAGATTTGGCTAATTTGAATATGGGAAAGGGACGGACGCAAAGTGAGATGTCAATAAGGTCAAGAATAATAACGTAAATGGGAGTATGTATAAAGATGCTTGTAGTACGGGTTCGGACGAAGATACAACTCTTGAGACCAAGCCTGGATCTTTGGAGTCCGTGTTACCTCCCTAGACACAGAAAGGCTCATGGAGTTTTATATTAGTGCCGGTCTATTCACTAGGTAGCCTTGGCACCAATGAAAGGTATTTTGATCTTTTTTATTAGCCAAATTAGAGTTTAATCAAGCAATATCTAAAATTTGACAAAAAAGTTTATGAAAGAATTTTTTTTGTATATTTTTTATAATTAAAAAAAATTATTTATAAAATTTTAAAATTTAAAAAAATTATTTAAAATCAAAATATAATTTAGGGAGTTATCAATAAAAATTTAGGTTTATCGGAACGTTGATTGATCTCCTTCAAAACTTCGAAATTAATCTTAAATTTGTCAAATATGTACGCTAAATCCTATACTAAATGAAGTAATTAGCTAATTGGTACATTGAATCCTATACTATATTTAGTTGCTGTTTTGATATTTTTTTCATTTTAAAATTATATATTTAAATTCAAAGTACTCTATGTATGTATTAAGTCAATGTAGGTGATTTTAAATTTGATTTAAATTTTATGTATGAAAAATGCTTGTTTAGGATATGTTTTCACTTAGGCGTCTGATCATACTTCACAAAAATTAGTCTTTTATCTATCAAACAAAAAATATTCTAGAAAAATTATAAAAAAAGGGTTAATATGGATGACAAACTTAATGATATATATGGTGAAATGAGTAGGCACATCTCATTTAAGAAGTTCATCCTCCCGACCCTAATAAGTAAAAATTTTTTATGTAAAAAGTGTAATGATTCTTTGAGATCACTTGTCAATTGATTAAACATGCGTGATTAAACTTTACGCTCTTTGCTCTTGATTTGTAGATGATTAAGTTCACCATCATTATAATTATGACAAATGGGGGATACCAACACTTTCAATTCAAATCTAATAGTTATATATCTTTTATTTGTTCTCAGTAATTAGGAATAAGTGGTACTACAGTAACATCTCACAACTAATTTCCTCACAAAAATCTAGACTTTTTACTTTTTGTTACATGCATATTATATCTAAATATACATAGCCACCTTGACACTCTTTTACATAAATTTAGATAAAAATAGACAGTGACTTTTTCATAATATATACCCTTATTGATATATCTTTTTGTCCAATTAATTTTTAATGCTAATCTAGATATTACAAATTAAACCATACTTTTTATATCAATTTTTATCGTTTGTAAGAATTTAATAAATTAATTTTTTTAACTTAAAGACATTTATCAAATCATATGAAAAATCAAACAATATTTTTTGTAAAATATATTTTTTATCTATGCAAATAGTTCAATTATTCCATAACTGCCAATATAACATTAATAATGTATGAAGAATAAAGTAACACACTAAATTATATTATATAAATTTGTGTGTTTGACATTACTAATTATATAGGGATATCAATGTAATGTTTTGATTGAAAAATTTTGCATAAAAGAAATCTTGTAATCAGATTGGAATCTCTTGCATTTGCATCCTGATAATTGAAGTAAGATGTAATATTAAATATTTTAATCGGGGTTTACTTAATCAGGAATTGATTAAAATTGTATAATTCATGGAAATTGAAATATGAACATGGGAATTTAAGTGAGAGGGAAAAAATGAGTAATAATATATATAAATTAATTATGCATATTAACTATACACATTTTTATGTTTACCCTCTTCCCTTTCTTACTTTTCAATTTTTATTATTTTTATATGTAAAAAAATTTACACTTTCTACATTTGTTTATTATTTTCCAAAAAAAAAGATAGCCTTATAAAATAGTTTAACTACTAACTTATTACTAACTAATTTATTAAGTTTAATAATTTAATATATAATTTATTAATTTTAATTGAAAGTTTAATATAATTATATTTATTAATAAAAACCTCTCCGATTACAATATGAAAGAAAAAATTGTAACTATGCTCACAGAAACACCAGGACTAAAACGGTATATTTTAGTTTTTATTTTTAATAATACGATATGTTTTACTCTTGATCCCTCCATGAGCGTGACAGAAACGTCCTCAAAGAAGTAGCCATATCGGGGTGTAATGCGGAATCCGGAAATGGTTAATGGCTGTCACAAACAAGGGCAGGCGATGTTGAGAGAAGGAAAAGGAAGCCAGCTAGCTAGCGACGTCGTGGAGGGTCACATCACACAAAAGTCCAAAATGTCAACAAAAGTCTCATCACCGTCCAATCCTTGCGCGGTGTTGACCATCAAACAGTGACCCGAAATTTGTGAACCGACGATCGAGGGCGGAGTAAAGCAAGAATGCAGAATCCCACTCAAATCCAGGAATATCATCTCCCCCAACAAGTAGGCGGATTTTATTTGTTGGGAATTAAATGTTTAAATAAATATTTAATAAAAGTAAATTGTGAAAAATAATATTTTTTAAGATTTTAAAGAATTTTTATTTTAATATTATTTAAATATTATAATATAATAAATGTTTGAAATATATAAATATAAATTGATTAAATTTTGTAATTAAATTTATAAATTAAATCATTTAAATATTATAAAAATTTTATGAAAAAATAAAGAAAGTGTTTCATCCTTGCTCCGAAGAGACTGTAACTTGTACCTACTTATCCATTTTGTAATATTTATTTTTTAAAAAATGAATAATACTAAAAAATATTAAATAATTTTAGAACTGAGAATCTATTACTAAAATATTTTTTATGAAATAAATCATGAAATTTTATTTAATTATTTCATACAGAAAATAAAATAAATAAAATAAAGTTAAAAACTAAAATTAATAAATTTTAATTTCCAGAAAATAACAATTAAAAAAAGAATTAATTTTAAAACAACATTTACTTTGAAACCCATACTTGCATGTTTTTTACCAGGGTACTTTCTCAAACAACTCCGTTTATAGCCATATATCAAGGTAACTATCATCTTCCAAAGGAATTTGGAAAATGTTTCTCTTACACTCTTAAACATACAAATTAATTTATGTATCTAAAGTGACAATATATATAATCATAAAAAAGTGAAATAAAATAATAAAAGAAATAAATAATATATAAAAAATGTATGTCAATTGTAAGTGTTAATACGCAATTCTGTCACCGCTCACAGAATTTGCACATCTAGGGTTTTGTCGTTTGCAGTGGCTAATGAAGAAGATGAAGTCCATTTCATTTCACAGAAGAGCTGAGCTCAGATCATTCTCATTCTGTGGGCTCAGTGCTCTCACATACACATATTCCCTGCTTTCTTGTCATGTTACTGTGCGAGACAGCCTGCCAAAAACGTCCATCTATCATGCAAACCAATGGCAGAGACGTGTTCTTTTTTCTTCAATACAATAATGTTACTGGGAATTTATACGTGTTTGTTAATTTGTACATGTGTCGATCGTCACACCCAAATTTGCATCTATCGTGATCATTATGATCATGACCATTTCAAATAATGAAAACATAAAGAAAAGCTGCAGAGTTTGCAAAGGAGAATATATGCATTCATGTTTGAATTTGAAGCACCGAAGGAAAGCGCTACACGGTCATTTCCAGAACAGCATATTTCCTCAAAAGGTAATGTTTTCTGTAAAACAGCAGTGAAGCGTGAGTGCTACGTTAAACACCAATAATGTCATTGTATAATGTTGAGAGAAAAGGTAGGAAAAAGTTATGAGAGTGGTTATAATTATTATACAATATTTATGTGTATAAATGTTTTATAAAATTAATTATTATTAAATTTATTAAATATTATATTTTAATTTATCAAATCTAATAAATTTAATAATATATTTTTGAAATAAATATTTAATAAAATTTTATTTATAAAAATAATATATCTCTTCTTTTTTAACTTTCTAAATAAGATACTTTACAATTGTTGATGATGATTTGCACTGTAGCTCTTTGACGTTAGATTTCCTTGATAGCACGTAATAAACTCAAGAGGTTGGTTGAACCAGTTGCACCCATTTGAGTTGACCTCACTCAATGGTTTCCAATGGATTTGTAAATACTTTGGGGTCAAGTAATATGAAATTTCAAATCAGTACCAAATTAACCCCTTAATTCAAGGGGTTTTGAGTCAAAACTTGGTATACATTAATTGGTTGAGAATTGGCCCTTACTCTTCCAATTCCCTGGCGTGAATGGCACCCCTTTGGTCTCCATTAATTTCGTCTCCTCCAGGCATGTTTATATATATACACACGCAAGAGTTTTGACCCTATTAAATTCCACCATGCACAACATGATGCATAGAAGAGATAATATGCAAATAAAATCAAGATGGATGAAAATGGAGATTTCAAATGTGTATGCTTTGTCCATTGTTGCCATGGCTTGTAAACAACAAGAATTTCAAAAATGTTATTCCAATGTATAATGGACAACAACATTTTATAAAACATGACTTCGATATTAAATTAGATAAGTTTTATAGTTTAATTTATGAAATTAATAAATTTTATAATTATAAGTTTTATAAATTTTAACTTATAACAACACATGAACAAATTAAAATTAGTGGATAAATAATAAAAAAAATTATTTTTGCTAAAAAGTGGGAATACAACGAACACTAATATGATATAAATTGTTGAATCAGGTTTCACTGTACACTTATATGTTGTGAAAACTAAATAAAAATATAACTAAGAGTATAACAATACTCATATATAAACAATAGCTATGTACAATATAATTTTTATAAATAACTTTGTATGTATGGGGTTGAGATTTTTTAACTTTTGAATTTTGAAATTTATGAGTAACTTAAGTGAAAAATAAAAATAAAAATAAAAGTAAGATATTAAAAAGTAATAAAAAAAGAGAATTATAATTTAAATATTTGCATAAAGTAAAAAATAAAAAAATAATTCAATTTGGTATGTGTTAAACAATGTGATGGTTAAATTTTAGACCATTGGGATTAGGGAATATTTTAATATTTACAATTATTTAAAAAAATGATGTTAATCATGAGAGTTAAGATAAGAGAAGATAGTAATGGATTTGAATTATTTAAAATTTAAATTTTTATATTTGTATTTATAAATTTTATTTTAATTTTTATTATATTACGTATTATAACTTTTATTAAAAAGATTATCCAATTTACACCCGACGAGATAGAAGGAAAAACAAGTAGGTGAATTATTGGAGGGTTATTGAGTTAGAAACTTTGAATGAAAAGAGAAATAATATATTTATGATACAAATAAAATATATTTTTATATTATTTTATAAAATATGTAATATTTATTTTTAAATTTAAATAAAATTTATTTATTTTTTATTATATATAATTTTAATAACATAAATATAACAGAAATAAAAGAAAAGAAAATAGTTAAAGAGCGAGGGCCCACAGTGAAGGAAAAAAAGTGTACGGCAGCGTTGAGACAGCACGCCGCTCCGTAAATTTAGGTTGAGTTGTCTAGTGTTATACTCCTACAACCACCTGTCTGGCTGTCCCTCACTCTATTATTTCTTCCTTCTTGAGCTCCGTGCACCGCCTCCTCTTCTTTTAATCTTTCTTAACCTTTTCTCCTTTCTCAATTATTTTTCTATCAATTGGTACAGCAGCTTGCCTCCCTCGGGTGCACGCTGCTGCACCGAATTTCCATCTCTCTTTCCCATTAAAATTTGTAAAAAGCCAAACAAGTGACAAATAGCCACCGACCGACCATGCGTACATGACAAATTTTCTGCCCACGTCACCCACGTTTTGTTATCCCCATCATTTGCACGCAGCTTCTATTGTCAAACGAATTTCATAATTTGTAATTAGTTGCCCCAATTTAGACGTCAATCTTACTTGAAAATAACCCCATCTATATATATTTATTTAATACAAACAAATGCTGAATGCCGCGCAAATTGAAACCTTGAGTCTGCATTTGAATAAGCACCTCATCATCAAGTCCACAATCCCAATTGCGGTGATATGCGTGGAAACCAAATTGAACAAACATTAAATTTTAGAGAACCAACCTTTTTTTTCAGCTAAAAATAATATTTTTTTTATGAAAAGTCAAGTCTTTTGCCATAAATACTTAGTAGGCGTAGTTAATAGTTACAGACACGATTAAACTCTTACCTAACTTAAAGCTAATTCACATCTATAATCATATGAACTAGCGGCTAGCGGTGAGAATTAATATTTCTTATACTAAAGAAAACTTAAAAGATATAACTTCAAACAAAGAGAAAAATGTGACTTACATAGTTGTAGCGACTAAGTATGGAGAATTTGGGTTTCATGATTTTTTTTTTGTATGTTTTAATTTTAGTGATTTTACTCTATCCCTTTATAGATCGTGATTTATTGATTTTCATATTTATTTTAGTTTTGATATTTTTTTATTTATTTCTCTTTATTCAATAATTAAATTTGGTCAAATTTATCTCACCGTATTGCCTAATTTCTTATTCAAGAAGTAAAGTAACCTTTATTCTTCTCTTTTTTTACATTTAAATCTAATATATGATTCATTTTTTTTATTAATTTTGTCTCTATATATATTTTATTACATTCTTAACATTAAACTTCAAAGTTAGGAGATCTAAATCAAATATGAAACTATACCCTAGTTTTGGAGCTTTTTGCCTAAAGGGAAATATCCATCCCATGTAAATGAGAGGGACAAAACCCTCAAAAAGACTATTTAAATTATTAAATTTTAAATTTTATAATTCAGCTTATAAGATTTAATAAATTTAATAATTTAAATTTTATTAAATAAATATTTAATAAAATTAAATTTATAAAAATAAATTATTTCCTTTAAAAATCCTAATTTAAACTCGAACAAGTGATATGTCACTTCTCCTTACCATAAAAAAATTTGGTTTATGAAACTATGTTTCTTTTAATTATTTATATTTTTTGTAAGGCTTTTAAGAATATATATGTATATATATATGTATGTATATAAGAAAATTTTTTAATATTAGGGTATTAAAAATAGTGATTTACAACAACAAATTTCAATGAATAAAAAAGCCCAAAGTTACAATAATTTTAATATTTGAAAATCAAGAGATTTAAATTCAAGTAAATATATATTACTAATTACATTTTAAACAATTAGAAATTGAAATTAAATGAGAAAGTAGAAAATAATGGCTATCACCATACACATTAATCACGATATTATTATGGACATATTTTGCACGTATACATAACACACACAAAACCTATATAAATGAAATCAAACAATACGAAAACCCAACGAAGTGAAGGGAAAGTGAGGAATCATAACTACGTGGTAGAATTAAAAAATTGGGGAAGGATGTAGTGGGCCTTGGTCTGAGGACTCGATCGATAATGAGGGCCTCACTAAATTTCGTAGGCCCAATCGAATCTGAAATCATTCACCACATTAAGGATAAGTATTTCATATATTTTGTTACAAAATCCTTAAAAAAAAAAAGACTACAATGATTATCATTGTATTTTTCATTCAAGTGTGTGCACGCGTGTGCGTGTCTCATGTCTTGGGTCGTTTTATAGCCCCTACCCGTCTACCCTCTACCGCCACTATCCCGCAGCCACAATTTTATCCTGGATTCTTTATGACCTTTTTGTAATATTTATATTTTATGTATAATAATAATTTGAATTTAATATTAATATATATAAAATTTTATATTTTATTTAAAATTAATCTTAAATAATATTTTATAAATAAATGTAAATATAAATATATAAATGTAACATTTTTTAAATAAAATCAAAGGCCAATCTACACGCGATCACTTTTAATTCAGTGTAATTAATAGCAAAGTCCAAGTAATTGTGCCCTATGCTATGCGAGATTCAAGGCCATCTGCTCACCCTCAGATTCCACCCACACAGCTAATCAAATTAAACAAACGATGAGCTGTTAATTATTCGTTTTATTTTTAAATAATTATATTTAATATCAAACTCAAATAATTAATATTAAAAACTGAAATTAAAGAGAAATATTTTTAGGAAATGAATAAATTAATATTATATTATAAATAATAATAAATATATTATTAGTGCGCATAGCGATCGGTGAAAGCAAAAGAACTATGGAGGGAGGGATAATTCATAAACAAATGAAGAAAGAGAAAGGAGGAAAAAGAAGAGACAAAAAAGAGAGAGCAGCAAGAATGCACATAAAATAATTGAAGATAAGGAATGACTTTACCGAGGCAGTGGCAAACCCCAACTGTAAAAAGTAAACGGAGTGAGAAAGTGGAGACAGACTCAGCATTCCCCAACTACAGTACACAACGCATACACCCCCTTCCTTCATGTTCTTTAATCCATCACGGCAACTAACACTCCGTCTCCTTTTCTTTCAAAAAAGGAAAAGCGGCGCTCCCCGTATCCGTACCCTCCATTCACCCAACGGCCCTATTTCCTCTCTCCTCATGCATTTCTCTCCCCTTTTTTTCACTTCAATTTTTTTTCGTACAGTTTTTCACTTCAATTTGAGTTTGCACCAAGAAGTATCTGCTAACCGTTTGAGGCTTAGAGAAACTATTTGTTTGATTTTTGAACTTAAATGAAGTGATTATACGATATTAATGAGAATTGATTTGAGTAAAAATAATTTGAATATTTTAAAAATTATTGTAAATTTAATTCAAATTTTAGGTATAAAATAAATTTATTTGAAAGTAATTTTTGTTTAAAAATCTTATCATAATTTAAAGATATTAGTGTTTGTTTATTAAATAAAAAATACTTAAAGAATTTTTAAAAAAGAATATAAAATTTAATTCTAAATATATGAGTTGTTTTAACATTACTTAAAATACAATTCGTTTCTCTACACCAGTTTTGAAATTTCACTCACTTTAATTTTTTGTTTCTATATAAAAATAATTTTTTAAACAATAATTATTTGATGGCAAACATTTTTAAACTGTAACGGATACAAATTTGTTTTCTCTCCAAATTTTGATTTCTAACAAAACGCTCAAGTCGCGTGCATTTCACGCGTTTGCATTGGGAGTGGAGTTACTTCGGATGGGTACAGGGAGAGGCTGATCTAGTGGCGATCACCTAAGCTATGTTGGGTAGGTATTACTTTTAGTGTAGGCGGCGCACATGACGAGGAGCTTTGCCTCGAGCCCTGCAAACGTGACCACCACCAGAGATAAGAACCCGCGATCTGGGCATTTCTCTGGTTGTTTCCCAGCACAACCGCACTACCGCGCCCCCACGCGCTTGTCGTTTACTTTACTCTCGTACGGTGGCGGGACCCCAGACGAGATTCAAGGGGAGAAGACAGACAGTCGGCGCGTGTGCTGAGCCTGGTCCCAACATAGAAATGTGGGAAGGGAATTTCGGGCTATTTGCTGGGGAGGGACATAGACAGAGGTAGCAGGGGCCTAAGTTGTAGAGGGATAGAGTCGTACAACTGTAGTGGTGGTCTAGTTGTATTAGGGAGGGTACAGGGTAGAGGGACAATACACGTGTCAATATTATTGTGGACGGTTCTGAAGGATGGAAGCAGAGTAGAGTCACGGACGGTCGTTCCAGATCTGGGAATATTTCACTTTTGGGGGTGAGATCCCAACTTATAGTCTACTATCACTATTACATTCTTCTGAAAATTGACACCTTTTCCTTCCTTTCATTCTATCTCCGTTATTTTTCAATCAAATATTTGTTTTCTCAGATCCCAAATCAGCTTCAAAAGTTTATTCACACTAACATTTCTATACTAAATTGTCTCCAAAAATTCATATTTTTATTATATTTTTTCATAATTTTATAATTTAATAATATAATTTATTGTATTTAATAATTTAATTTTTATTATATAATAAATAAATGTGAATGTAATAATAAAAATAACAGTAGACTCAAAATATATTATGAAATTTATTTAATTTATACTTTTATTTATAATTTTAATAATTTTAATTTAAAATTTAATAAAATTTTATTTTAATATTATTAGGATCGAAACAGGTTTGCTAAGCATGTCACAATTATTTATTCTTTCTTGACAAATATCATTAAATTCTTAGAAAAGTTAATTTCAATTATTATTATTTTATGTTTATAATTTAAATTATAAAATTTAATAATTTAAATTTTATAAGTAATATTTTTGTGAATTTGAATAGATAAATTACTTTTTCTTGAATATCAAAATTTTTATTAATTATCTATACACAAGATATGTCGTTAATCATATTTTATTATGAGAATTATTCATTTATTTAGGTATTTATAATATGATAATTGCTTTGTATTACGAGAAAAAAGTCATAGCCAGCAATTGTAAAATTGGAATTTCCATCTTTTTGTTTGTTTGTTTCTGGTGGTGAAAAGTAGAGGAAGCTGTTAAATAGGGAGGCAGGAATTGTGGTTGGGCTAAAGGTGGGCCCATTATAGAGTGATAGGGATTGAGCTCAGGGATGTTTCGTGGAAGGCATTGATCAGGTACAGATATAAATCAGAGAGTAGGGTGGTCCCTCACGTAGGATAGAAAGGCTGGGCTGGGCAGCGCCATACCCAGCTAGAAGCTACTTCTACAGTTCTAGACAACTTCTCAGTCTTGATTGTGATTGGTGAAATCAGGGAAAGCCTATGGCCCCTCTCTTCCCCAGCCAACCACCTTCACAATTTTTTTTTTTATTTTTTTAAAAAATTTTATCTGAAATGAAAAAATAAATAAAAAAACAGACAAAAGAAGAGCACGTTCTGATAGTTGTCAGGCCCCATCTAACATAATAGTCCTCATTCACATGTAACTGCAATTATTATTATCAAATCACATTAGACGGTCCAAGCCTTTTCTTTATATATTTTGGACCTATGATGGGAAAAAGCCCAACAATTGTATCTTTATTTCAAAGAAAGAATAATGTATAAAATTGGATTTTTTTTTGCATCAACTCACATATCAAATTTTAAAAAATAAAAAAATTATTAAAATAATAAAAAAAGTTAAAAATTTAATTCATAATGAACTAATCAGGTAATAAAAATTAAAAAAAGGAGTGAAAACAATGAGCTACTAAATATTTATAAAATATAAGTTATTATTTAAATTAATTAAATTGTATAGTTTAGTTTATGAAATTGATAAAATATAATACATAAATGTTTTAAACAAGAGTTTAGTAAAATTTTTTAAGAAGAATAATAAAATTGAAATTGAAAAATATGCTAATCGTTGTAAAATTTTTGTTTGAATATTTAGAGTTAATGGATAATTTGATCACTTCAAGAAAAAAAAAAGGAAAATTGAGGTTTTTTTTTTTAATAACATAAGGGAAGCCTACTCAAGTTCAATAAGAAATTAGAAGAGGATAATGGGTGGGAAAAATTAATTATATTAAAAGAAAGGAAAAACCGAGAAACAAAGGGAAGCTAAACAAAGAAGCTTGTTGAGAAGGACACGGGGAATTTTTTGTGGAAAAGGCAGCCATGATATCCGAATGATTGTGTGGGCCTTGCTCAAGTAACTGGGTTATTTTAACAGTTGAACTGGGCCTGTTATCGATGGACAAACTTTAAGTGGGTCTATGTTCTTTTCGAGGCTTTCGAACATTATGCATCGGTGCCTAGTTGATAATGTTGTGCTTGCACTAAAAACCTAAAACAAAAATCTGGTAGTGTCATTTTCTAGAAATTAAAGAAAATTTGAGATATAGCTTATAATTTTAAATAATTTTTAAATAATATTAAGTATTTGTTATTTCGCTCACTTATTTTTTAATACTGCAAAACACATTCTTACATGCTTAAGTTATCTTTACTATCACGGATCAACAACAGAAAATTCGACTCTTATCTAATATAATACTAAAAGAAAATATTTGTGATTGTCATTATTAGTTTGATTATTATTTCCCTAATGAAAACGGTGCTACTCTGGTGCATTCTATTTTAATGATAAGCGAGGGATCTGATTTAGAACAAGAAATAACACCCAAGAACAATAACCAAACACTGATTCTCAACGTTCAAGATCAATACAAACTCTAAAATGTATCTTTTGCAAGATGGCACCAAAGTTTAAACCTATAATATTGTGCAAATTATTCAAAATCTTCACCTAGATTGGATGTAAAATAAGTTTGATTGGCAACCCAAATAAACTTATTCTAGTATAGGACGAGCAACCTTAACTCAGAATCCAGAAAACTAGAATACAAAATAGCAAATGAAGTCCTAATCCAATTAGTGATTAAAATATCTGAAGATGAAGACACATTACCTTAAATTTTGAGTTGATTCGTATATAATTACACCCTAAATCATTAATGACACAATACCTAGAACCTAAATTGACAATACACATCATAATTAAGTTAATACGTTCGACGTAATTATAATTTGCTTATGAAGATCTTGTAATTGAGTATCACTAATTAATTTCACTTTCAATAATTAATCAACATGTAACATTCTATTTATTTTCCCCTTCTTATATTTTTTCTTAGTTGGTAATAAAGAAGTGATAAGTTACTTATCTCACATACAAGATTCTGAGTTCTTTAAATGTAAAAATTTGAAAAACAAAAATCCTAAGACAACAACCAACCAGATACTACGATACCATATTAAGGGCTATTAAGGGCGCCAGCGCCCCTTATCCTTCTTATCTATGTTGTTTTCATCACCGGGGCCCTAGTGTTTGAGGGGTACCACATATGGGAGCTCATATGATGACGAAAGCTTTTTGAAAAATGCAGTAAAATTGTCAAATTTTTTTTCCAAAATTTGAAGTTCACCACTCAATGCTATGCCTCAAATAACAATAGCCTTAGCTCATAACCTTATAATTAATTGTATGTAATTTCTGGCTACATATATGAAAGGGGAAAATATTTGATTATGCTGCACCAAATTTAGTGTACACCATCTGTAA
This sequence comes from Dicorynia guianensis, assembly GCA_037013595.1. NCBI lineage: Eukaryota > Viridiplantae > Streptophyta > Magnoliopsida > Fabales > Fabaceae > Dicorynia > Dicorynia guianensis. Next base: position 40,044,266 of record JASUAB010000002.1, read on the forward strand.
ACTAAAACATGACCCAGAATTGGGAATAATCTCAACTTTCAATCCTGGTTTGTATCAGCTAATTAATGGAATTTAAGAAATTTTTATCCATCATATATAATTTCCACAGAATTATGAACAAAAGGATGAAAAGATGAGACGTAATCTGTACCGAGACAAAAATTAATGTATACGAGATCTATCAGTGTTCAAATTCTTCAACTTCTTCTCTACACTAGCTGCAATTAAAAGGCAATATAAATATATATTACGAGATCTATCAGTGTTCAAATTCTTCAACTTCCTCTCTACACTAGCTGTAATTAAAAGACAATATATACACACACACACACTATCTGCTAGTACGCATTACCCCCAGACTTTTCTTTCTCTTTCCATTCTATGCCTATGAATCTGCAAGGTGAAAACGTAACCTGATATTCAGAAATGGTTTCCAGCTTAGGTGACCACACTTGGTCCTTAGATCTCACCAGCTGTTCATAGTGCTTTTGCAGCTCAGGAGTGCTACACAGGAAGCTGTTATTGGGGCTACCTGCAGCTGTCCCAACTTCTTTGTTGATGAGCCTTGTTATGAACTCAGGCATGACCTTAATCAGAACCCTACCATTGGAGTCCTTCAAGTACTCAAAGGGGCATTCCCCAAACTTGATCGGAGACCTGCTAGGGCTGGATCCCAAGGCGGCGAGGGACGACGCGGAGAGGACGTTGCAACCAAGTTTATCAATGGGAAGAACAAAGTAGGTCTGTCCAGGCATGAGTTCATCGTCTATAGCCAAGGCCGGGACGGGTTGGCCGATGAAGAAGGAGTCTGCATGGCAAACCATCATCTCCGGGAACTCGAACATGATCTCGCCGGCGATGTGTTTCCCTTTGAGAGATCTCGTGGTGCCTTCAAAGAAGATAAGCTTCACCAGTGAGCAGCTGGACGAGTGACCCTTGGCGTTCAGATGAAAACATGGAGTGGCTACTGCATTTCCCATTTCAAATCAAAACAAAGAAGACGAGTTCTGAGTTTACAGAGAAGGAAGAAGAAACAAGTAGGTTATATGTAGAGATGATGATGGTGAAAGAAATTGACTTATATAAAAGTCTAGGTTTGTTTGTGCAGTTCCGGTGGGGTCGGTGGTCTGGTCAGCCATGCCGGCGTTGAACGTTTGCTGTCTCTCTACTCTCGTGAAGTGGCGCTTTGTATAGAGACACTACTACTAATATTCAAACCCAAATTAAATACTTCGAGGTTTTTTCATTAATCAAAATTGTCTTCCTGGGGCCACTTGCATGAATTTGGACGTTCATGGTCAGAACCAAATTAAATGAATGGCAAGAGCTAAGATGCATTCTATCTAATTTCATAAAAGCTTTATAGAAAGTGCTGATTTATCTCCACTACAATTCCTTCTATATTTTTATTGCCTTGCATTCCTCAGTAAATAAAAACAATATTAATAAGGTATACTTACATAATTATTTTTATGTCTGCATCGACATGTATAAATTAAAATAAAATATAAATTAATTATTGTTGGTAAGAATTAATACTATAAATTATTTATAAAATATAAGTAATAATAAATTTATATATTTTAAATAATTTATTCTTTTAATCTTTTAATTAATAATTATTTATTTATATTTTATATTATAAAGTGTATTTATATTTTAGAAAAGTTAATTATCCGATCCATATAAAAAGCAATAACTAGCTAGTGGCACGTATATTTTGTGGTTATTTTATGCGTGTCGTGAGGGTTTACATGAGATTTTTCACATGATTGGATTAATTAAATTCCTGTGACATACGTACAAAAATCTAATATATTATACGTACGAAAACTTAAGTGACAGTAATAGAATTGGATCCTTCTTTTTTCGTTTTATAATTTTTATGATTTTTTCTATTTCTCCTAATTTTTATAAATATTTAACTCGTAAATCTTTTTTAATTAATTTTTATTTTTATTTTATATTTATTTCTTACTTAAGTAAACTATAATTTTCAAAATTAAAAATTAGGAATTTCAACCCGACATGTGACATAATGTTTTGGCGTAGAACATACTCATTATCTAATAAATTTATGTCGGTAAGCCCATCTCAAATTATTTTCGTACAAAGCACGTTTCTATATTAAATTACTTATTTAATATATTAGGCTTATATATTACAACAACCCAATATATATATTTTTTAATATAATTTTATTACTCTTATAAATTAAATTTTAATAAATATTTACTAAAAATTTTAAAATAATTAAATTTATTCAGTAAAATATAAAATTGATAAATTTAACAATTCACAATAATTTATAAGCTATTAGTAATTCAATTTAGTAAAAACCTTTTTTTTCTTCGTAATATATATATATATATATATATATATATATAAACACACACACACACACACACACCAAAACCTAATATATTTTACTCTATTTTTTTTACTGCTTAAAATTCAAGCCACAAGTGACATATTGTTTGGTGCAGAAGATTACTCATTATATAGTGTTCAGTTAGGTCAAGTCAATTCATTCTCATAAACGAACACATTTTTGTAAAATTAATTACCTCGTTTGCTGATATTTGATGGGCAGTTTTGGTGAGTATTAGGACAAGAATTTTAGAAATTACTGGACTATGATAAATAATTTATATATAAATTGAGCCATAAAGTTTAACCATTTAGAAATATGGTTTTATTTGATTCTTTAGAAGAAATGAAAATCTTAGTAGTACATACATTATAATTATACCCCTTATACTACTTTTGGTGGCAGTGAATTTAGGAAATTAATGAGCTTGATAGTCTTATCATACTGACTTCATTGGTAAATAAGAATGCCCAATATAGCATAAATGTTCATCCACTTTGGTCGACTCTCATTGGGGATGTGGGCTTTCAAAATGCAATAATTTGTTAGACCTTCCAAAAAGGGACTTGCACCCAACTGGATCAATCAATATTTTATAACTAAAGTGCTATTCGGTACATCCCATTAAAATAAACAGCCACTAATTCTCATGGGCATAGGTGGGGAGGGTTCATCTGCCTTAATGGTATTGGGGTTCTAGATAGCTACATAATTGTAAGAAAGAAAAAATTATGATTTACACGTTAAGTTATAAAAAAAAAGTCATTAAAATTAAAAAAATTAAAAAATTTAAATCTCATAAGTAATGGGTTTATGACCAAGTTATTGTTTTCACGTAAAAATTTTAGCATTATATTTTAATTTTGATATGAAATTTTTTACATTTTTATTTATAATTATTGGTATATATTTAGATTTCACACATCAATATTTATAGATAACAATATAAGAATTTTATATTAAAATTTAAATATGAAAATAACAACGCTACATTGAAGGTCTATGACTTGAGCGTGCCAATTTGCATTTTAACATTTATTTTTGTGATAAATGTAATTAAAGCGAAACGGCAGATGAATTTGTTTGCCATGCATGTTTATGATTGATCATAAACAACAGTACTTTAAATGAAACTTATAAAATATTTGAAATTAAAGTAAGATTTTGGCCATTTTGGTTTTTATTTTTTAAATAAACCAAAACAAGAACGACAGCTTAACTATACAATTTCATTTAGCTATATTATCAATTTAATTAATACTGCCCAATCATCATCTATTCTATATTAATAATGAAATTGGTCATAAAATTTGCTCACACAAAAATAATAATTATAAAAATTGCCACATGATAATTTTTTACGATTGATCTAAGGCTTACGTAATTTTTTAAGGGCAGGCGCGAGTAAAACCGTTGGTTACATATAATTGGTTGACTTTTACATAGTAATCTGTTAAGGAAAATGGTTTTGATATTGAACAATAATACTTTGCGTGTGGATTACCTATTTAGTATTCAACGGATAATATAAAAATAAATAAAAGAGAAATTTAGACAAATTAAAATCTGTCCAATAAGAGAACAAGTAAACCATGTGAAAACTACTCAAATTTTATTTGTTGGTTGTTCCTATGGACTTTTTAAAATTAAAGTGTATACTACTTAATCATATGATTATTTGTTGGTAAAAAGCAGAGTTTTTTTTTTTAATAGAAAAGTTTAGGATGATGGGAGGCATTTTTCAATTTAAGGTTAGGATAAATTATTAATTTCAGTGAAAATTTATAATAAAATTATATATTACCTATTAACAAAAATTTTTAAAATTGAACTTAAATCATGTAATTGTTATGAGCAAAAATTTAATTAGGTAAACTAATTGTCATTGATAGTAAAAAGAAGAGATATGATTATTTTTTTATTTTCAAATGATGCTTTTACTCTAAATATTAGGATGAGCAATATTGTAAATACATATATATATATATATATACACACACTATCTTTAAAACTTGGAAAATCTTTCTCAAAATTCTATAAAGATCAAATTGAATTTTCACGCTTGTACAGGCTCCATACATGACACTTGCAATAGTCATATAATTTATTGAATTGAGATTTTTTATCTTTATTATTTTTTTATTTTAATGACTTTCTATTTATTTTTCTCTTATTTATATTAAAATATATTTTATAAATTATTTTTTTCTTATTAACTTTTTTAATTTTATATTTATTTTTTGTTTAACTTTTTCCATCTTTAAATTCTTCAAATGCATAGTATTCTCATCCATAGCTTACTTCAAAGTCTATCATAATGGTTTTCTTTTTTTTTTTGGTGTGTGTGTGTGTGAATGTAATCTTACTTTCTTGGATTTGTTAGTTAGGGCATGTGACAAATTAAAGTGACAGTTGGGACGCTAGTATTATTTTAAGAAAGCTGACCAGTGAAGATCTAGTGGGTAATTTGCCTTTTGCATTATTTATTATAGATATAAAGGAGTCGTAAGTTTCAGATGTCAAAATGAACCGTTCATCCTTCCTTTGGACACATGATCAACTGTTTTTGTTAACCGAATATTTGCTATAAAATTCAAACAAAAATGCTATCTTCATGTAATTCTTACAAACGTACTATTCTTTTCAATTTTCTTTTAAGTTAAATGAAATATCACGGACAAGAAAGTATTATTAAATTTTGAATGAAATTATTAGTATAATGTGATATTTAGATTTTTTAACTTTTTTTTTTTATCATTGAGCTTGATAATTTTTACTTATTTTTCTATAATTTAATTTATAAATTTTTTTAATTAATTTTTTTATTTTATATCCATCTCTTTCATACCACTTTTTAATTTTACGTCAAAAAATTTTTATCCCTACAATGCATGTTAAGTCAGGTTGTTTAGGGTGTCCAAAATGACGTACGTTTTTGTCTTTCAATCTCAAACATTATTTGATTTGTGCTAAACATGTACATACAACAAATACAAGGTAGACTAGTATGCCAAACAGACAAAATCCTAATGAATTTCAATTCCAATTTTTTTGGTAGGATATGAAACTTAGGAACCAAGCAAAAAACGCAATACAAAAACTACAGTCTAACAAAATTTTAATAAATTTAAATTAGGCTTTTAAAGTATCAGTTTGTATAAATAACTAATAAACTAGGAAGAATTATTAAATCCACATTCCAGGCACAATCGTTGTGTATGTATCTTGTGGGATGCCCTTACATTTAAGGGCTCCCAAGTCAATGTTCCAATTTCAGCACCTCCTGTAGTTCACCATAATTATGCCCAAGATGAAGATTGTTTGAGTTTTTGGTAAGAAAGAGAGATAGAAGGAAAATTTAAAAAATTATATATTAAATATTTAAAAAAGTCAACAAAATAAAAAAAAGTAAATAAACCCTGATCTCTATGCCCAACAACTTGTTTGCTGACTTTTATTTACTGTATGCTTTTCTATTTTTCAAAGATAAATGAGGAGGAAACAAATTCAACTGCGTTTAACAAATGGAGACGGATCTGAGACAACATTCTATAAAGAATGGACCAAACAACAGTTCTATTTACCTATAAATTGTTACAGCCATGAATGTATACCCCGGATGCAAAGATATGTTTTGATTTGATTCCCTAAATGTTAGAGCACATGGTGTTATTAACTTTGTACTTGTGTTTATTGAAAAAAATAAAAAACCTATCCTAATGGGATTGAAAGTGGCGTGGAATTCAGGTTTGAGACGGGTCCTGTGGGAGTCAGATTCCCAATTGGCTGTTGGGTTGACTAAGGGGGATTATTAGGAGAATCTTTATGCCAAGCAATTGGTTACAATTATTATTGGCTGCAGAATCATGGGGAAGTCAGGATCAGCTTTGTTAACAGGGCAGCAAACAGGGCAGCCGACTGGCTAGCCAAATCTGGACAGAGACTTGATTTGCAAAGCAAAGGAAATCAGATTCTGCCAGCTGAATTCCTTGATCTTCTTAGGAAAGACAAGGAGGGAATTTTGTAGTGTTTTTTGTTTTGTTGTTAAGTTTTTTTTTTCCGTTGTACCAAAAAAAAAAAGCCCACTATTCTACTATGATGTAATGGCATGAAATTTGCATATCTTTGTTTTTTTTTTTTGGTTTAAAAAATTTGTATATCTTTTGAAAAGCCTTAGTACCAAATTAAACTCAGAGTATATACCCGGCTAATTGTCATTTACAGTTTGGTGCATCGTAACAGTAATATATAAAAGTTTATTTTATGAGATAAGTTAAGATATAAAACTTTATTTTAATAAATAAAGTTGATATATGAATTAAAAGATATTATTAAAAAATAAATTTTTTTATTAAAGTTTGGTACATTATCTTAATATGATAAAGTTGGTTAATCATTCGGTCAAAAAAGAGAGGAAAGAATAAATATTATTAAATGCTTTTCTCATGATTATCATGCCAATTGCCAAAGGTGGGCAGCCTTCCTCTTTCATGTAACTTGTATACATATTTCATTTTCATTTGAGAAACTGATAGATTTAGATATTTTAATTTTTTTAATTTTAATTATTTTTTTTATAATTTATTATGTGAATTTTATTTTTTTATTAAAATTTATTCTTATATTTTACTTATGATTCTCTGTCTTTACCACAAAAGATTTATATTTAGAGAATAAATATTGTATGGGAGTACATGCTCGTGGTATATATAGAGAGAAAAAAGTTTAAAAAAAAAAAGAGTAAAAATATAAAAAATTATATAAAATGTACATAAAATTTATATATATGTATCATCATTTATTTTGATTTACGCTACCCTTTTTATATAAAAATTGATAACTCATTTAATATATGAAATCTTGAGTTTAAGCCCAAAGTTTTATAAGGAAAAAAAAATTCTAAAACACATTTAAATATGGTTGCATCATTAAAAAGTGTTGCCGTCAATTTGCACTGTTTACTTTGTGTACCCTTAATTAACGCTATCAAAATTGCGATGTTCGTTCAGACTTCTCAACCCAACGTATCACGTTTATAGTCAAAACAAACAAACAAACAAACAAACAACTTTAGACAGCAAAATTCAAAACCATGTCGTTGTCGAGGCAAAATTATTGCTGCTGTATAGTTATATTTTATTTTTACTAAACGAAAGCAGTTAGAATTGATATGAGCATGAGATCATCTTGCTCTATATTAAAGTCTTTTCTTTGATATATAGTTTATTGTTGAGGATTATTACTTACACTTGAAAGCAACATATGATTATTCAGTCAAAGAAAAGGGAAGAATAATCAAAAAAAATAAACGGCATGCGGCATGGTACATTTTTTTTGATCATGTGACCACGTACTTATCCATTTTCATCTATCCATTCCATAAGAGACAAAGAAACTTTTGGCATTTTCTTTTTTGGTTCATAAAATGCTGACACTTTCAATCCTCAGACCCATCGATGCATCATCCCATCCTTATCATTTTCATCATTGGGTGCCATGTTTACCTTAATCATACAATATACTTGCTCTAAGTCTTCTCATCATAGCCGTTAATTCACTTTTACAAGACACAGTGCTCAGCTCTTTTGCCTATGGAAAACATGGATTCCTTTACATAAAGGTTAGCACAGAGAAAGTGTAATAGATATAAAATTAAAGAGAGAAAAAGTAATGAAAAAAAAAATGAGATTTATTTATTACATTATAAAAAGAGATAAAAAAAATTATTAAAGAAAAAAATAAAAAAATTAAAAGATCTAAGTCTGAAGAATACAGAGCCGTGTGTTGTAAAATTCAACCATTTTGGTTGTCTAATTCTGGCAAAATTTGATTTAGTCCCAGAAAGAAACTTGCAGGCTGCTATTCTTGGGCCACCAATCTGTGCTCTCTTCATTTTGTGTCCTATTTTTGTATTGCGTACACAAGTCAAATAAATACAAACCATTGTCTGCCATTTCAAGACATTCATTACCTAAAACTAATATATCGTCATCTTCTTTGCACTTCGTACTATGTAAAAACGACGATGTTCGGAGATTCCGATTGGGATTACCTGACATTGAATCCAATAAGAAATAGATACAGATAAAAAATAAAATAAAAAATTAGTAAGAAAGAAAATGCACCACTCACACAAAAAAGCCTCTATTCTTTTTATTTTATCTAAAATTTACTAAACTCAGAAAATTTCACAATAAGGGATTCAAATCCTTTGTATTCAGATCTTGATGGGCTCTTATTAGAAATAACTCATCAAATTGCGTGGACTGTTCTCAATTAGTTACCTATTATAATACTCAGTCATAAACTTAATAGTTTTCTCCAAGTATAAGTAATTGTTTGAGTTATTCAATCTACTTATAGCTTAATTAAGATGATTTTAATTAGATAATTATTTAGAAAATTTTGTTAATTAGGAAATAAAAAAGCATAAGAAAGAAGAGATTAAATTTTGATAAGAAACATTTAATAATTTGTGAGATAATTTGAAATTTATAATAAAAATACGTAGAATATTTAAATTAAAGTTAATATTTCTGAATTTCGTAATTTTATGTGTAGTATAATATAAACTATGAAAAACTCTCTTATTTTAATTCTCATTGGACCATATATAGCCATCTATATTTACGATCCTCATTCATGAATCTCTCTATTTAGAAGATAAATACATAGTAAGCCAAAATTCTTTTCCACTCTTACTAACGTGATAAATATAAATTGGTTGTGTGCTTGATCCATTCTAGCTTTCCGATTTGGAATATCATTTTCTATTTGTTCCTTTGAAATTCATACTTGGAAGATATTGTATTGATCAACCATCACATACAAAGAAGTGAAGAACAGATCAATTCAACATATAGTTAATCAGCATGGTCAGATGCAAAGCTTCAACAGGCAGCTTAAGCTTCAGAACCTGGTCTTCATTATACAGATAAGATTTAATCGTCCAGCCGTCTTCAATAGGCCTCATCTTAAACTTAATTAAAAATAAAAACACATTGAAATATCTAAAATACAGTTTCTGTATTCAATCCTTGAGTGTATACACGTCGCATTGTACACTCAAAATCAATTCTAACAGTAAAAAGTGTGTGTGAGTTTTGCTATTTTTTCCAAAAATATCTTTATCATTTTTTCTACCAAGTGGGTCCACATATTTTATATGCGTACCTTTTAGTAATTCTATCCCAAATTAATTGGGCACTTGCAAAATACACATTCTTAAATAGCTACATACACAATCCTCGAGTGTATACACTGCTTAAATAGACATTCTTCAATAGCTATATACAATCTGGTGTGAACACTGCAATTGATCTTTTAAAGGTCTAAATAATGTTGTCTCTGTACCTAACATGCACTATAGGCATTCAAGAAAGAGTACTTCTATTTAGCATGAACACTTGATAGACACCAAACAATGTGAAACAATTTCCACCACACAGTCACCTACCTACTTTGGCCATATACATGGAGGGTAGATGAAAATCAGATGATTCCAAAGCACTCCAATCCATTGGTTTCTGTATTCTCTTCCTGTTGCGTAGCATTTTCTATAAAGACTGTAATAATCTTGAAGTATGATTGTAGTTGTTTCTGTAAGTTCTGCAATCAAACAATATAGTACAAAAGGGAATAACTTGGGTTTCCAAGTGACATTACCATTTTAATTTGTGAAAAGCAAGCCACCTGAAATGGCATTCGCTAATTGGCTTAATCCATACAAAAATCTACACAAGAATTTTCATCCGGAAACTTTTATGTTAACTCACCTCACTGAAGGTGACAGATAATATTAAGCTTGTTTTGCATGCGTCACCAACTCCATTGGTAGCTTGCAACTGCAAACTGATTAACTCTAGCTGCATTGTTACACTAGCCTGCAACAACGTGAGAGAAACAAGCTAATAACTTCAAGTGGTAAAGCTTCATTCAGAAAACAAAGATGATTGATTCAACAAATGGAGATGCCTCATATTATAGGCTTTTGGACAACCCAGAGCAGATTAAGGTTGAAAGTCCAACAAGCAGCTAAAGAAGTATTTTGTTCTTCTGATCCAAAAGACCCAAATAATCTACCAAAGTGTTCATTCATTGATTACATCTGCTGAACCAACCAATAAGGATCTACACAAAATTGTGCGACTTGTTCACAAAATTACAATGTTGCTGCATAATTCCAATAAATTCAATGCTTCCTCCAATTAATAGAATGAAACCTATGAATTCCATCAAAAGATTGAGCAAAATTTAGAATAATTTCCTTTCTGACTAGTAGCATCAATCTATTTAACAAACATCCATTGTATGAATTTCTTGAAAGAAAGTCTGGTCCCCCTTTCTGTATACCATGCTTAGAAACAAAGGGAACCCATGTAATTCCCAAGCAAGCACGGAATAACCCACTCACCTCCCATAAATGGATTCTTCTATTAAAATTCTTGAATCTTGATAATCCCTTGTTGTGCAGCATTTTAAATTCATGAAACAATGGTTCAATCTAACAGATCAGGTGATGCCATCTCCATCCTGAAAGAGGGCAAAAACAATTTTCAAAGGCTAATACAATAGTTAACCACAAAGGGAACATAACAGATACAGCCAAGAGACCAAAGAATGAGATCTCCCCTGCCCTAACTACAAACTTTAATTTAGCACAAGAAGTTTCCCAAATTTGTCATGTAATTTTTTACTCCCAAAGAATGCTAATTAAGCAGAAGATGATGGTAATTGGCTTGACAGAAATTCAATCTTCTCACAATTAAATGTTTTATAGAACTGAGAAGAAAAAGATAGAGGACAGCTTCTAGGAACCAAAACCCACAAGAACAATCTAAACTCCAAAGGAAACAGGTCAAAACTTTCTCAAGCATGCAATCTAATCTAAAATGTAACCATTGTGCACAGCAGCACACATTCATATTTAAAAAAAAAAAGAAGGTTTGTAGCAACAAAGCCCATAAGTAATTCTCCCATCTACCAAACAGTATATCCCTCCTTTAGGTAATAGTTCTGAACAAGATGGCTGACTGTTGGATAACCACCTTTTGTATTCCACTACCGGGGAGCTCCTGCTGATTAAATTTAAATAATCCAGTAAAAGAAAGAATGCAAAATTTGGTGAAGGTTATCTGGCTACGACTGCAGATGTGCTTGGTAAACTTTGGTGGTCAAGTGCAGTGCCTGCTATTATAGTATTAAGAGTCTTGTTACTTCATTTTATCTGGGACAGTATTACTCACTTGACTTCTATGGCAAGTCATCGCAAGGCTCCAAAATTTGGCTTTTAATACAATACAGAAAATTTAGACAACATATACAGGGATTCAATGTTGGGATGCAAAGCGAGAAGCTGCTATATTCTAATCTTCATATAGTCAACAATTATATCCCATTCCCTGTCTTATAATATTCTCTTGGAACTTCTAAACCTAATACTAATGAACACACATAATTAAGTCATCACAACTTACATGGCTCCAAAACCTAGGCTTAACAATAAAGCAAATTTATACAAAGTATGAAGAAACTAAGAAAGCACATCCAACCTTTATATCTGGGATGTAAATCATGGGGCTGATGTGTCCAATGGCTGCAGCAGTAATAATCTTAGAATTTGTCATCGGGCACAAATCCCCGTTGCAACATCTCATCATGGAAACGGAATGCCTCTTTCAGATTGTCTTGAGAGACATGCCCATTTATCAATGATGTGTATGTTGATCTATCAGGATTTACACCTCTATCAATCATCTTACACAGTACTAACTCAGCCTCTTGCATTCTGCCTTGCCTACAATATCCATTAAGAATTGCATTGTATGTGATTACATCAGGCAGTAGCCCTTGTTTTTCCATGTCATCAATTAAAACATAAGCTCTGTCCAAATTCTCTTCCTTTACATAACCATTTATAAGAGTATTATATGTTATGCTATCAGGATATATACCTTCCAAAATCATCTTGTTCAAGAAGTTATCTGCCTTTGACACGTTGCCAGATCGACAATAGCCCTTTATAATGGTATTGGAAGTAACCAGGGTGGGTTTAATACCTTTTTCTACCATCTCATCAAACAACCTTAATGCATCAGACACAAGGCCCAAACTGCAAAATCCATTAATCAAAATGCTAAATGATATGTGGTTGGGCAATATTTTCCTGCGTAACATATCATGCCACAATTCTTTAGCTTCCTCCATCTCACCTATTTTGCAAAAGCCATCAAGTAATGTGTTATATGTCACAATATCAGACTTCAGGTTCCTTTGAGTCATTGTCTCAAACAAGCTACGTGCTTTAGCCATGTTTCCGTCCTTACAATAGCCATGAATAAGAGTGGTGAGAGTGCAGAAATCAGGAAATACTCCCCGTTCCACCATCTCCTTATAGAGCTCATCAGCATCAACTAGCATCTTTTCCCTACACAAACCATTCAATATAGTATTGTATGTAACAACATCCATAACACAACCTTGCTTTACCATTTCATTCCTGATCTTCAAAGCCTCTGACATATTGCCATTCCTACAATACCCATCTATAAGAATAGTATAAATCACTGTATCAGGAACCAAACCAGCACCCTTCATAATTTTAAAATATGCTAAGGCCTGATCAACGTATCCACCCCTGGAGAACACCCCAATAATCAAGCTAAAGCTAATTAAATCTGGAGCAGCTCCTTGGTGCGACATTTCCTTAAAAATCTTTTCAGCTTCAGAAATATTATTCTTTCTACAAGTTTCAACAAGCAGAGTGTTAAAAGTGGCAGTATCAGGACTCAAACCAATCCTTAACATCTCATTCAAAACTTCTCTTGCTCTCACATAGCTTCCCTTCTTGCATAAACCATTTATAATAGCATTATAAGTAAAAAGGCCAGGTCTAAACCCCTTACCCACCATTAAGTTCATTAATTCAAAAGCTTCTTCCATGAGCCCTTCACGACAATGAGCATTAATCAGCGTATTGTATGTCACAATATCTGGAAAAACTTCCTTATCCTCCATGCTTGACAAGAAAGACTTAACTTGGCCCATTTGGCGATCTTTACACAATGCATTAACCATGATATTTAGAGTATATACATTCATAGGTATCCCACTTCTCACAATATCTTCATATATATTCCATGCCAAATCCATCCATCCAACCTTCACAAGTGCGCCAAGAAGACCATTACAAGCATTTACAGAAACACAAAATCCCTTGCTCCTCAACAACCGAAACGCCTCAGACCCTTCCCTTAATTTCCTTGCCTGAACATAAGTCCTTATCAAAAAATCAAAAACAAAAGAATTTGAACCACAATTGTCATACGTCGAAACCAAAGACTCGATTATTTCAACCCGAGAAACGCCACTCTTCCTTATCATTCTCAAGATCAGAGCTTGCGCTTCTGATAGCTTCCTACTGCGCACCAAAATGTGAATCATTGCACTCAGCGAGACTGACGAATGCTTAAAATTCGGACAATAAACTGCAATTATCTTCATAAATTTCTGACCCAGAACTAAATTTTCGCGGCATCGATAAAGAACTTCAACTACAATTAATGGGTCCATACGAAAAAGGTAATTGCGCAATAAACTGAGATCACCTTGCCTCAAGCTCAAGAAGACCTTTTCCACCAAAAATACATCAGGAAGAGAACTTGAGGAAACGGGCTCCTTGTTGGAATTTCTTAAGGTTTCATGGGTCCTAAGGCCATGGTGGGGGTCAGGGTCCGAAGGAGAATAGAAAGAAAGAGGTCTACATGAAACGCAGAATGAGCTAGTAAGCGAAGGCTTTGCAGAAGCTGTAACAGTTCTCAGAGCAAAGACTTGAAAGGTTATCCGTTGTCTCGCCATTTGAGAACGGAGCAATGATAGGAGCATCACCCATAAGTATACTTGAGAGAACGGAGCAATTAAGGGGAACAGACTTAAAATCGTATTAGGCGTTTTAATAGTTTTTTGCATATAATATAATATTAATTTAGTGGGTATTTATTTTCTTAAGAATTATATATAAGAATTAAATAAAAATAATAATTAATATTATTTATATTAGATATTATTTTTTTATGTGCTACCTCAGGTTCAGTTAGCTTAATATCAACCAGGAATCTCCATCCAGTGAGATTTAGAAGAAATCACTTGGAAGAAAAAAAAAAAATTGATGAGATATAGAGTATTGTGGTGATAACAACTTCATTTCTTATTTATTGATGCAATGTTGAAATTAAAATGTTTATCAATAGTTTGAATTTCTTTATTTCTGCATTTAATGATAAATGTGTGGCAAATAAATAACTACCATCCTGGAAAAAAAATTATATGCATGCAAACAAGTTAATGATTTTTTATATAACTTGATTCTATTGTTGTATTCCATATTATAAATTTATTGGTTGTCAATGATATTGATAGTGTGTTGTTTGTGTTTTTTGATTGGGAGGCCAGTAGAGCACTCAATTTGATGGCACCTAAATTATACATAATTTATTATTTTTTAATTTTGTCGATTGACCTTTAAATTAAATATTAATTATAATCAATAAATAAATATCTAAATATATTTTTATTCTTACTCAATTATTATATAATAAGACTATAAGATTTATAATTTTTTTTGTGCATTGATATTTTGACTCAATCAAAGCAAAAGGAATGAGAATGAAGTACCCAAAGATATTCACTAATTACAACGAAAAGAAATTCAATTTCAACTTGTCTATTAAAAATGTCAATATCAACAAATCAAAGTCTTCATACTCTGTTATCAGTTTGATTGATCATGTGCAAGTAAATGAATCTTATATGTGTACAACTACAACAATTAAAAAGAAAAAGTCATATGCTTGATAGTAGTGTAAAATGTGCTAAATAGGTACATCATTGTGAGAAAATAGAAAAAGTAATTATTGGAATCTATTTAAATTGTATATTATTATCTTATAAAAATATTTACACAATCAATATTATGCAAGATACTAGCTCCATTTATGATAACGGTCAAATTGATTGGAGGAATGATACTTCTCTTACACTTGCTAAGCGGTTGAGCTCAGATTAATTACAAGAGGATTAGTTAGATGACCATGATTTAACTCCTCAAATGTCCCCTAACAAGATAAAGTCCAAAAAGAATGAGAAGATTTAAAATTTTAATTCTGCCATTGTCTTTGAAATTTAATGTGTATCAATACCTCTATGATATGGGACAATGTTTTAGGTTAATTTAGTTAAATTTGAAATAATCAATGTATAATAAATTGTTATGCTCAATGTTATTGTATAAATCTAATGTTCAAAATTTAAATTTAATTGGTTTGATCAAAATTCTAATTTATTAATTATATAATAACTTAACTATGAGACTTATTAAGTATTAATTTACTCAATTAGTGATTTATGATTTATTATTTATGTGATGGTTAATTTGTGCATTTTATTAAATTTCAAATTTAAATTTAATTCGTTTGAACAAAAATTTATATTCAATAATTATATATAATAACAAAATTACGTGAGCTTAGGATTGATTTAAAATATAAAAAATGAATAATGATAGAATGTTTACAAATTTTTTCAAATACTACATAAACCATGGTAGTTGCTAGTTTTTCAGAGACTACACTTATAAAGGTAATTATTGGTTCAATTTATTTAAATATTCATTATAACTATCTTAGATCAATAGTTGCAGTTTATACATTATACTTATATTTAATTTTGAAACCCTTGATTTAGGTAGCATTGATTCTATGGGCAGGTATGTTGCTTGCAAAAATAAAATTTTCTTGTAATGAGTAGTGTATGTTGTGTTCTATTTTGTAATTATAATTTTTTTGTCTAATGTATAAATAATTTATATTGCATTTTTTTGTACATTTAAAATGTTATATGCCAAGTAAACAATTACAAAATATAAATAATCATTTACATATATCTATTAAATCATAATTTATTAATAAATAAATAATTATAATATTATCTTCAACAAACTAAATATATATTTCAAGTACATTCTATTTTTTAATACAAATAAAAACCAACATTTTATCTGACCATAATTAAACATCATGTAATCCACAACTATCACAGTAGTTTGGGTTATAATCTTATACGCCTTATTTGTAAAAAAAAAAAAAAATGAGGAAAGGTAAATATTTTCCCATCCAAACAATCCCATAGAATTGCCATGGATGTTGTAATTTTGAATTCTTTAATATTTAAATAATATTTTTTTTGATTATACACAAATATTGAAGTCCTATATATAGGAGTGGAGATGAGAATAAAAATAAGAAAATTCAAAACAAATAGGATCAAACTTGTACTCCCTAAGTAGGGGACAAGCCTTAATGTCACATGAGTTATATAACTTTGACTTAAATAATATTCTTGAAAAATAAAGAGTGTGGGATATAAATAATTTGAATGATTTAATTTCAATTATGTTAAGAAAAGGTCTTTCTACCTTATCCTTTATTTTCTAGCTATGTATGATATATTACATTATCATTTTTATTAAAGACTGTAATAAAATGTATGGAGGACTTGTAAAATAAAAAATAATATAATAATTTTTTATAAAATATCATCAAAATAAAATAGAAATAATGAGATAAAAATATTAGAATAAAAAATATTTTAAAATAAAATTTTCTCTTTTCATTCTAAATTCAATGATAAAGTTCTCTTTTTTTAAAACAAAAAAAAAGTAAAACTGGTAATTGCAATTTTATTTTTATCTCATAGCTTTTTCTTTTAATTTGATATTATTTTATTGTTATTTTTTATCCTATTATTTATTTATATTTAAATAATATTTTTTGATAAAAATAAATAATATAGTTTAATAATTTTTTATAACATAAAAATTTAACATAGAATAAGAAAATAACCTGGTGGAATAGCAATAATCATAGTTTTTATTGTTTTATTCGATTTACGAAACAAAAACTAACTGTAAAAGTTGATTGGCACAAGCAAATGAAGTAACATAAAAGAATTCTGTGTCTCTCGCCGCTTACGCCAGAGGCTCCTTCCTCTCTTTGCGAAATCAGGGGTTAAACTAGACGTAAACTGAAACGTATTGACATTTTTGTTGCATTATATTTGCTTTTGGCTTAATGGGTCTCGCTTTTGTGAGAAACAAGTGAACAATTTCGCTGCTTTGGACCAAAATCTTGCAGGTGGAGGGGGATTCACTAGAATTCTCGACAACATGGAAGGTATTGTGTTCTCTTCCACGAACTTTTGGTCGTATCAAAGATTTGGGTTTTCTATATGCTGGTTGATTTTGTCGATTGCTTCAAATTTCATTCGTTCAATGGCTTGATTGGATTAGAGAATATGAATTGCTCACATTCCTTGAGAAGTTGTCGTAATGGTAGACAGAGCCCCCGGGTTCAATATGGGGTGTTTGGTTTCTGGAAAAGTGAGTCAAACTGATGGAAATCGGGGTTTGAATGAGTCATTACTTTTTCTGCTGTATTATTGCACCCTGAATGATATATTTTATATATTATATCTTCGTATTGCTCTCCTACATTTTTCTTCTAACTCCAATTTGGTGTATTTTTTCTGTCCTTTCTCAATGACGGATCTACTTTCGAGTGGCATCCCTAGTGCTTTTAGAAAAGCTAAGAGATATGCTGGCTATTTTTGTATAATTTTTTGGCGAATTTTTTTCTTGAAGTTTCTAGAAACGTTATGTTCTTCTTTGTTCAGTACTCGCAGAGAAGAATCTTGGGTCCAATTCTTCTTTTCCATTTGTATGGGGTTAGCTCCAATCATTTGTCATATAATGAAAGACTATATAGGATTAGGAATATTAAGGCATCAGGGAACAGATTTAGTGATCGGTTGCTAGAATCTAGCCGGTTCTCAGTTTTTAATGTAAAAAAGTTGTAGTTCAAACCTTTGTCTACATGAAGAATAGTATCAATGGTAGAATATGGTGGATGAGAATGTCAACTTTTCTCATTTGTCATTGTAAAGGTTATAGAGTATGTCGAGCATTTGCATGACCTTGATAAATGGAGTGTATCAGCATTCAGATTAGGTATGAATATTGTGTATGGAAGGATGGAGATTTATCATTTATTTAGTTGCTGAGTTTCCCTCTGCCCAAATATTTGGGCATCCCTTCTTGGGGTTGCAACTCTCCTCTGTCTGGACATTACAACTAAATCTTAGAAGTTTAATTAAAATTTTGAATTATTTTTTAGTCTACCATTGTTCTTTGTTAATTTGTTGACATTTGATAGTTTGTGTTACATTAAATTATACACTAATTAACACTGAACTCATAAATCAGCAATTTGATTGAAAGTGGCAACTAAAATGTTGCATTTACTGAGAGTTACACTTGGCAGCTAAGTATGCAGTTCGTCTTTCTTCTTCTTTTGTTGTTTTTTGCAGGGGTTGGGGTACAAAAGAAGGGAGTTTGTTAGCTATGCTATGGTCTATTAGTAATTCTGTGTAAAGGCTTCTTGACTGCTTTAAATTATCTTGGTTGAGGATCTATATTATTGATGCACATCCCAATATACTCCTTTTTGGACCTATAAGATTGAAAAGTTATTTTCCTTGGAAGGTTTGGTTAAAACATGTATCTTTCTGCTTTAAGGTTTGAAGAAAACAACAATTCTTTTTGACAGCTTAGCCAATGATTTTGTATTTTCATAGAAATACTTTACGTGTTGCTTGATATTTTCATTTGAAGAATGTATAACAAGAACCCTCCCTGGTCTGATTTATGTTAAATGATCTACAACAAGTTGAAGCTCAACTGGAGGTGTGACATCCATGTATTTACCCTTAAATATCTCAATCTTTATGATGACTTTGACATTGAAAAATTATTTAGAAAGGATTGATGTAAATGACCAAGTGGTGGGCAGAAGATTCACTGTAGTTCATTTCTGCCTTTTTGCACTGCTCCCGACAAAAAATTTTAATGGGCC
Organism: Dicorynia guianensis; assembly: GCA_037013595.1. NCBI lineage: Eukaryota > Viridiplantae > Streptophyta > Magnoliopsida > Fabales > Fabaceae > Dicorynia > Dicorynia guianensis. Next base: position 40,063,601 of record JASUAB010000002.1, read on the forward strand.
ATTCATCCACCCCATTTTGTATCATATTAACATTAAGCATGTTAATTAATGCAGTTATATAGAGATTTCATAACAAATATAGATGAATTCTTGTGTTTGACATGGGCCCAGTTTATGGTACAACTTGTAATTTAAGTTGTGCTGATCCAATGCCTAGGTGGCTGTTTAATGAAAGTTTGATTGGATTGAGTCTAACAGGAAATCTGCATCTGGTTGTAACTGATTCACTAAAACATGGTTCTATTTGGGGTGGGGTTTAATGCAGCAGTCTAGAAATTGGCACCCTGGATGGTGCACGAATTCAATTTGATGTACAATTGCACCATAGGCTTATTTGGCTGACATGACATTATATGTTTCTTGATTGATGTACCTTGCATACCAAAGTTATCTTTTCATATCTGAACTGCATGGTTAATTTCTGTCTTCCTGTTGATGATTAGAATCGAGTGAATTGCAATCTGAAGAGAACAAAGTGTCTATGGAGAAAAACAAGAAAAGAAAGCTCAAAACACCCGCCCAGGTTATGGCCTTGGAGAAATTTTATAATGGTAGGAATACTTCTCTAGTCATATGGGTGTTAATGCTTCTAGTTAATTGCTAATTTCTGTGGAATAAAAACAATTCTATGCTTTTCTTCCAGAGCACAAATATCCCACAGAGGAAATGAAATTAGAACTTGCTGAGGAGTTAGGTTTGACAGAAAAGCAAGTATCTGGATGGTTTTGCCACAGAAGGTTAAAAGATAAAAGATCATTGAAAGATGAAGCATATGCTAGTGGAAGACAAGATCGTTCAAGTGGTGTCATCCAAGATCGTGGCAGTGGACTAGGGCAAGATTCATGTGGGAGCACTAAACATGGTGATTATAGGCATCTTGATCCCAAAGAGGTTGAGAGTCGTGACCTCTATGGTCATAATTTTTCGGTTGCAGATACAAACTATGAACGTAGCAATCGTTATACAAAAAATAGTAGTGGAATGGATGACACCTCATCTGAGAGTAGCTCATCTTTACAAGATCGGTTGTTTTCTCAAGGTCAAGGTCAAGATCCATACAGTATGGAGCCTTCTGGATTTCCACCACCTAATGGGACTTTGCCATCCAGAAATCCCAAAGGTGCAATCAACATGGGATATAAGCCATCAGGATATTTGAAAGTGAAGGGTGAGATAGAAAATGCTGCTATAACTGCTGTTAAAAAGCAACTAGGAAGGCACTATCGAGAAGATGGTCCGCTGCTTGGTGTAGAATTTGATCCACTTCCTCCAGGGGCATTTGAATGTCAAACTGCAGATCCAGATAATGGTGGGTTGTACCATACGTATTTTATTCTCCCCTTTCTCTAGTTCCATTCAGTCAGTTTTGCATGACTACGATGCTGTTTGTTGTTGAACCAACACAGTTACTTTTTCAGGTTAAAGAACTATTCTTGCATACATGATTACGTGGTGAAAGAGTTATATTTTGCATTATTTTTCTGTCATGGGCAGTAACAGCTATAAAGATAGAACCAGTCCAAGCAATATTGAAAATGTGTGACAGTGGGTGATTTGTTTCTTGGAAAAGCAAGTAAAATGTTATCTAACAAACCTGATCATGGTTGTGTGCCATTTATTGGGATGATCCAAATGCTGATGTGGAATTTAAAGCGATGGCTTCTTAACATGAATACTAATATGGTTGAGACAATTAATCTTATTGTTCAAATTCATGGTCTACAATATTAAAAAAAACTTCTCTGAAAATCGTTGTTCACTTATGTCTACATCAGATTAGCTAATTACATTTTTATGAATATTATGCCTTATGTCACAACTTATTACCCAATGTTTTTATAATTTAAGGCCCTGAATATGAATTTTCATTTTGTTGGCTCCTAGGTTTTTAAATTTATCCCATTTGAATGGCTTGTACGAATCCGATAATTCGATAAGATTGCTTGGGATGGGAGTGAAGAATACGAAACTCAGTCATTTACTTTTGAAAACTCTGAACTCTGGTTATTTCCTTATGTAGTTTAACTCAAGTATTTTTAGCTGATGCATTGTGCTTGAGTAGGAAATGTGCAAAAGAAAATTTTTATTGTATATCTTGTTCGTATTGAAGGAGTTGTTGCTTTACTTAATTTTAGATTTGGGGAGCTTGTTCTGGGTATGGGTGCTGCATGTTGAAAATTATAGCACGTGGCATTTGCATGCTTATCTTTGTGCTATATTTTGTGTTGGGATTGGTGGGAGGTCAAATGAGTTTACATCGCCCTCTGCATTTTTTGCTGGAAATGTCTCTCTCTCTCTCTCTCTCTCTCTCTCTTGATGGGATGGAAATGTGTCTCTTTAGTCTGGACTGCAGGTTTTATTTTCTTTTTTTCACTGGTACTCTTTACTCTAGATCTTATCAAGAATAGGATACTGGGAATCTTACCTGTCTAATCTGATGAATGCTATGGCAGAACCATACTATATCGCTAATCCTGCCCTTCCCAATTCTCCAGAAATTTCTGCTGTGAAAAGGCAACCCAGTCTCAGCTCAGTAAGTGGAAGTTTCTAATGCATCCTTTTTTTTTTTTTTTAAATTTTGATAAGCCTTAAAGGACATAGAAATATGTACTGTTTACATTATATGATGCGTGTGTGGATGATGCATGTTTAAAAAAATTAGGCAGTTAATTTTTATTATATAAGCTTATGATGCAAATGAACAATTTTTAATAAAAACCATGGCTGAACTGTTCATTTTTGAAGATCTATATCAAATTCTTTTTGTTTTTTATTTTCCTTTCAAATGATTGGTGTCCCTACGCTTACCATCACCTTCAATAATTGTTACCTAACCAAAGATCCTGTCAAGTATCCCATTTACCTGAAAACCATATTTGTCAGAGGTGGGGAAAGGGGATTTGATCCTCTTGCACTTGATATTGGTTTCAGAATTAGCATGTATGAGCATGAGAAGACAATATACAGTCTGAATTCCACCACCTATCACCAAATTTGATATGATGGAATGATTTTGGTGAGAATTGGAGTGTGCTGAAATGATCATTCCCCTGCCACATTTGGTTTGGCCAGGAATGGAACAACTACTTCTTAGCACTCAAGTGTTTGGTATGCTAGAATTAGACAGGAATGGGGTTACTTGAATGAAGACAATAGTTCAATGACAATAATACCCTTGGGTTAAACTGTATATAAACTAATAATTTTATTATTTAAAAAACTATAGTATTTGTCCTGCATACAATTTGAAAGTACTAATATATGTATTTTTAAGTAAATTATTGTTTGTGTTGGATATTTTGTAAATTTCATTAATTATTGAATGTAAATGGTCAAAGATGCATTTGAATACCATGAGGCCTCCTAGTTCCCATAAAGAGAATGGCCATTCCCCCCTCAAGTGGAATGAGATGTCTTTGGAATGTGTGTTCCATCCTTGCCGTAAGTGTTAAACAAAGAAATGGTGATTCCTTAGAAATAAAGGCTGGCATGGAATTTTTTTTTTTTTTTAAGCAAATCAAAGGTAAGCCTCCTTGAGATTGCTCTCCTTAGGCTAACTTCCAAGGGAAAAGGAAAAGTGAATTAACATGTACAGAACATTTATTTTCTTTGTCTTAAGCCCAATTGACTAGGAGGAAGAATTTAAATGGACTGGAAGCTGCACTTTGCATCTGAAGAAGAATTTACATACTTGAACCTGCTCAATTTTGCTGTTACATCTTTATTACTGTTAGACACTGTATTATTGTCTTTATGTTGACTTGATTTTTATGATATGTTTATAACAATATTATGGTTTCCCTTTCTCTTTCCTTGTGTGTTTGCAGAGATATGATTCATATAATGCCAAATTTAGTTCCCAAGATTCACATATGGATGGGGCAGAACTTGGCTCCTTGCATGATCCTGATTTCCAGGATAAGAAATCCCACCCACATTTGAAGCAAAGGCCAACTTTTCATAATTACACCCATTCTTTGCCTGGCAGGAACTCATCCCTGGATTTTTATGAAGATATTACTGGAGAAGCATCTGCTTATAATAGCTATAAAAGTCCTGCATCAGGCACTAAGCATGGTGTCGAAGGGATGCGATCAGATTCTGCTTCTAACCATAGTGATCACTATGATGGAAACTATGCAGTTAAGCAGACAGAATCAGTGTTGCAAGCCTATGATTATGTTAATCCAAAGCATGTGCAAAGGAGTGAATATGGAAAATCTAAGCCTTCAAATTTAATGCGCAATCCTCACATTTCTGTTGATATTGAAGCAAGAGAACAATCTTTGAGGATGACAAAGGTTCACTGAGATTATTGCATCTAATCTGTGTCTCTTGCATATGATGATCAATATATTTTCTTAACAGCTGGCTTAGAATACTTTTGTCTGTTTGCACGTGTACATGTGCAGGAAGGGAAATCTATTGTAGACAAAAAAGCTAGGAAACAAAATTATGATTCAGACAGGTTAAGGGTGCTTCCAAATGAAATCTCGGTGAGTTTGAGCTGCATGAACTTATTGCAGTTGCAGATTTAGTATTTAGTTTTTCTTTTGACCTCACTCACTCCCTTCCAGGCATGCGTGTGTGTAAGATGTATTGCTTTGGTATATGTCCTTATGCTTTTTTTCATTGACACCATAGACTGCAAAACAAATTAGAGTTGACCTACCTCAACAACAAAATGCAAAACAAGCATCTCTTGCTGAGATACAACCGAGGAGAAATCAGAGGTGGGCATCTATTAATTTCGATTAGATTACTTGGCTGCTCTTATTTTCATGATTGAATTTGAATTTTCAACTGTCTTGAACACACAAAACTTGCCTCAGAAAAAAAAATAAAAATTGAAGGGTCTATTTCTTGTGCATCACCTATAGCATAAATGGCAAAGTTGTAGATATAGACGGTGGAGAAGATATGCAATTTTAATTTGTTCATTAATGTTAAACTGGTAATGTTATCTGCATTGTTTTATTGTCACAAATTCTTCTCATTTTACAGAAAAGAATAGGATTTCTGGTTCTGTTACTTTTTATCCCTTTTTTTGCCCCGTGGCAACCCCCCGGGGGGGGGGGGGGGTGATTTTCTTCATGCAGTGTGTATTGTTATTGATAGCGCACCACTATGTATAGCTCATCACCATGAAGAGTTGCGCTATACTACACTTGTAGCAAAGTAACTTTGACGTATGCTGTGCCTGTATGTTCTGCTATCTTCACTTTGTACAACAGTGGCCAGCCCAATTTGCTTAGAACTTGCTCCTAATCAATTCATGGCTTCACAAGTCTTACACTCCCCTCAAACAAAGTGGTTAGCACATTTTGACTTCACCAGTGCATTGGCTATTGATGAACTTAGTGATGATCTTGTCCCTTTGAAGAAGAGGATCCTATTCAGATTACTTGGGATAATGCTTAGACTCTTCAACTCTTTCAACCTTGACATGTTCATGATATAAGTTTAGATGTTGTGTATAATGGTTAATTAATTAGGTTTTATATAGTTATTGGGTAGGCATGAGTTATTTTTACACGAGTTTGTTTTTCCTATATAGCTGTCATTTTATTTGTACGTTATTGTCTTTATAGATTATATAATGTGCTACAATTCTTAAAAGCATGTACCACACTGTGCATTATGTGCTATATTTACCAAGATTTCCTTGTCACTTCAAGTCTCTGATGAAGTATTAGTAACTCTGGTAGTGTGTGAGCTTGACAGGTGAAATTATTCATCCAAACTGCTATCGGGTCTAGCACTCTCCTTTCTAACATCTATGGTTGTGTAGATCTGCTGCAGAGATGCCATCCAGCTTTAGTGAGGATGAAACTGCTGAAACCGGCTCCTCGCGGGATTAATTAGTTGGTGGTTGATAGATGATAGAAAGTATGAGGGGTTTTTTTTAGCCGTGGATATGTACAGTTTAATATTCAGAGATGCATTTTGTCCAGGCGGGAAGCACTGTTTGTAGCAGCAAGAATGGTCACATATAACTACTGATATCATTGGCTGTCATGGTGCTTGCCCGTCTGCCTTTGTAAAAAAAAGTGGCCCCTTGTTTTTATTTTGCAATGTAAAAATGTCCTTTGACTGGAGCTGCTTATGGTAGATGTAAAAATGCAGCTTATGCATTGTCATTTTTTCCTTACGGGTTAAATTATGGCAGTGCCTTTGGCATCCTGATATGGTTCAATTTTATCCTTGATTTCTGTTCATTTATTTTTGCATATGGCTCATTCTTGTTGTTTAAGGCTGAATTTTAAGCTCCATCTTTACTCGACATTTTACCTTTTCTCACAAGAGGGGGCCCTACACTTGTCTCTCGCTAAAAGCACTGATCCTAAGAAGGAGAAATCAAAATTGAGTAACCTTAGTTACTCATAAACTATTGTTACATTTATTTACACTACTATAGGTTACATGCATTCTCATCTGAATCTTATCTGAAAATTAATAGCTGTGATTGGATTCAGAAGCCATAAAGGAAAAAGAAGTGCAATATTCATGAACTATAAGGAAAGGGCTACCCCCCACCAAACTTGTACATGTGTATTAAGAACTACCGCCTCCCACGTTGTTTTAAAGTTTGTTTATACTTAGTAGGTGTAAGAATTTCACATTGAATCTTGTTTTTACTAAGGAAGAGTTACAGAAAAGGCAAGAGGCTATTTTTCATTGTGCAATCCTCATTTATGGAAAAAAACTAATTTTGCCTTTTTCAGTGCAAATTCTTTTAAATAGATCCTTGTTGAAAGTACATTTTTCAAAAGCACGTGCTTCTTGTTTTTGTTATCTTTCTCACCCGTATTTGTGTCATTTTTTATGAGAAATGTGCATGATACATTTTATTGATTTTAAAAAAGGTTTATTGCAGAGTAAAAAGAAAAAGGTAAGACTTATTGTTTTCATATGTCAATAAACAATCACATAAAATAATGACAATTAACAACATTATTTGCAAAATTTGAATGAGTTGAAAAAATATAAACACTCTGCTAAAAAACTACAATTCCTCGCAAAATCTTACACGAAAGAGTCGTTAGGAGTTCTGTTTGAAGAGTTGGGTGGTTCTTTCTTGAACATAATAGATAAAGTGGTAGCATTTGCAAGTTAAAAGGGTATCATCTTTTTGGGGTTTAAAAAAAAACTTTATGTAAAACCCTTTTTAACACATGCACATGCGTGCCCATGTGGAGAAAAGGCTCGTATCCGAATTTGTACCTGATTGGAATAAAATGCACAGATGAACAATAAAGTGCTAAAAGATGAAAATACATTTATATGGCTAGAACATATGCATATATATTATGTTTCATGTTTCCATTTTTTGTAATTTCATTAATTTTTTACTCCTGCAAAGCACATTACAAATTTTGTAAAGCAATTTGGTTCAGAAAATTCATATAATGTGGTTATCCCCTCTGGGTTTATATGTTACACTATCCCATGAATCTGAGTTGAGAATAAAAGTACATCAAAAAATAGTTTTTTTCCTTTAAATTTATAAGGACCACTATTAGCCACGCCTGATGGTTGGACAGAATCATCCCCCAGAATGATGAAATTTTACCATTTGGGGTGAATGAGAGGGTGTCTCTCCTTTCTTGGATAAAGTTGACAATGAGATTGTAAAGTTTTGGTCCACTTCCTAAATGACTTAATAATTGAAAAGTTTACTTCAATTTGAGTTTGATGGCAGATTGAAAGGCAAATTTGCCTAATAGTTGGTAATGTTATTTTTTTTAGAGTATTGAAAATGTTATAATATAAAATTTCAATTTAATTACTTAAATTAAATTCAAAATTTCTGTTAATAATGTTATTTTAATACAAAAACTCTCTTCCCACGGAATTTTAGCTACATAACACTTGCATTATGCACCAAATAGCCATTTGATTGGCTATATGAGATCCAGTGTGGTCTCACATAACCAGTCAAATGACTATTTAATATTTGAAACTTGCTAACTACACAAAGAATTATAGCATATTTAGTGTACAATGTCTAATAACAAAATGGCATTATTGTGATTTTAATAATAATTGAGGTTAAAATTTAAATTTGAGCACGTAAGCTTACAGTACCCACGTTTAACATTGCTCTAATGCATGATGTAAGTGGTTTGTAGCAAAACTACCGTCACAATAGCACGGTTCATTCTGATGAGTTTATTACTATTTTATCACTATTATTGGCAAGTAATACTGCAGACATTCATGTTTGAAGTTAATAGCTCAGCATAATCTATATATTTTGATTTTGGTATTAAAAGTTAGGAGTTACACAAGATAGAAATTGATAAAACTAAAAGCCTTAAATAATTATTGAGAGAAAAAAAAATACTCATAAATAAGAATCACTCTTTATTTTCTTTTGTTTTACTTAAAATTATCAAAATAAAAAATTTTTAAGTCAGGCATCCAAGAGAGTTAATGATCTAAGGCCATTTAATCAGAGCAATGTTATTTTCACCTTTTTCTCATTTAATCATGGGGCTGGGGGCTTTGTTGGGCTTCTTCTAAGGTACATCACCCCCTGCCCTGTAAACTCTCTGATTGTGGGACAACGAACTTAGAAAGTCTAAGCAACTGAGGACCACTTGGATGAAAGGGGACCATAAATTCTGTGCGTTGTGGCTAAGGCCAACTTCTTTTTCTCAAAAGTGCACCACCGGTGGACAGTGGTGTTGGTCTCAATCACTGATAAGTGTTGGAAAGACAAAGTGCCACTGTTAAGGGCATCATGGACGTTTGTGAACTCCAACCACAATGCACAATTGCACATGGATTTTCAGTTGTTAGTTTTCACAGTACCGCCCACTTGTGGGTTTTTGGATGTCCCCATTTCCAGATCTTTTAATTCAGCTTCACTTTATTTATTAGTGTAGTTTTCTAGTTTGACAGATTTGATCCCAACCCATCACCCTTATCAAATTAATGTGACAACAACCCCATAAAGAGGGAAATAATAAAAAATTAAGGGTCATGCTTATGCATGCAACAACGCACTGCCTCACTATTTGACCACTGCACTTGACATGTAAATACGTCTATGTCAAGATCAAATCATACACATAAAACATGTATGGTAATTTTTATAGTAGTTAATCTCTGATCTTTGATGCGGATACATATTATCTCTAATAAAATTTTTAAAAGTTTTTATTAAAATATAAATTATTAAATTTATTAAATTATATAATTTAATTTATTTAATATATAAAACTCAGTTAATTTAACACCCTATATTCATTACATAAAGTGTTAATAAAGTCTCCTTCGAATACATATTCACTCAACTCAAGTCACTTGTGCCATCCTTCATTGAATGAAGCAAAGTGAAATTACAGGGTAAGTTTGATTGGCAAAATCTATGACTCTAATGCTAAGTTATATTCTCAGTAATATTGTAAATTGGAATATACGTTTTTCAATTTGTTTTCTTATGAGAATGTCAATAAGTATTCTTATGAATATAAGATTCTCATATCTGATTAAACAATAATATTTCTAAAAATATTGTACTATTTTTTAAAAGTATTTTTGACATAAAAATTTTAGAGTAAATTATTTTGATATCTCCTTTATTTTTCATTTCTTACATAAACTTCTTGCTTTTCAAAGTTACGCTAATCTTTCATTATATTTTATGAATGTGTTATACATAAATTTCATTTGCTATGGATTATAAAAATTATCTTAAGTTGAGAGTAAAATTTTTTCCTATTAAACTCCATGTTTGGTTCCCTCTATAGAAATAGTCTCATATTAGTCTTTTTATAATTTATGAATTTTCACAAAATACAAATAAATTGTAAAACCAATTTGTAGTATTATTTTAGGTTTTGTGTAATACATTCAAAGAGGAAACATGTTTTTTGTATTTTTTGGTATTTATGAAAAGATTCACAGGAAATCATTTTTGCAAGGAGACCAAACATGACTCAACTATTAAAAGTATTTTTGTCAAATCATAGTAAATTTACTACTTAATTAAGGGTATTTTCAATAAATTTTGGTCTATGTATAGCACGTTTGTAAAATACAATGGAGGTTGTTATAAGTTTTGAAACTAAGGGACTTTGTGTAAGATAGAAGAAAGATTGGAGTAATTTACTCAAATTTCTATTTACACCTCTAATAAAATAAAAAAAAAAAACTTATCACCATTAGCCATTGCCACCACTATCGTCACCATTATCAAATAATTACCACTATTGCTGTCACTAACACTATCATTGTTATTGTTATTACTACTATATCTAAATTGCCACCACTTTCATTAATTATTTTCACCAGTATTACTAGTGTCATTGTCATTGCTAATGTCATTGCCATGGTCAATCTATCACCATTGCTATTGTTAACATCACTACTACTATTGTCATTGTAGCAACTTCCATCACCCCTGTTGCTATATCACCATTATCGAATCACCATCACCACAACAACTATCATGATCATTGTCAATGTCATTGCTACTATTGTTACTATTATTGCTGTTGTCACTGTCACTATTATTAGATCATGACCACTATTGTTGTTATTGTTATTGTCACTGTCAACATTACAACTATCATTGTCACTGTTGCCCCTACCATGGTTGCTACGATCATCACTATCAAATCACTACCATTAATGTTCTCATTATCATTATTGCCATTGCTATTGTAGCTGGAGTATAACCATTGTCTTGTTATCATCATCACTACCACTGCCAAGGGCGGAGCTAGGATTTTCTTGAGGAAGCCAAGACCACATATGTTACTATATGTTACTTTTTGATTGGTGTATACAACAAATAGGCATGTTTGTTTTTTCAATTTTAAAATATTCAAAAATCATTTTAAGAATTTTAAAAAAATTAGGATATATAAGGAGTTATTTGAAAACTTTTTAAAACTAATATAAGTTATACATAACATTTTACAAAACTTAAGGGAGTCAAACTGAAAGCTTTTAAGATTTTTATGATATACATGAAGATTTTGCCAATTCATAAAGATCAAAGAATATTTCACAAAACTCATGGAGTATTCTAAATTTTAAAAATTTTTTCTTGTTATATATAAAAGTTTTGAAAGTTGAGGGGGGTCAGGGAATCATTGGCTTCCAATGTAGCTTTGCCTCTAACAATTGATGCCGCTATTGCTATTGTCACTATTATTATTATCATTGTCATCATTATCATTATCACCTTAGTCAAATTATCATTAATGTTATTGCCATCATTATTATCACTACCACGATTATAATTATTATTGTTGTCACTGTCACTTCAATCACCTTCACAGTTAGACTATTATAAAAATAGTTAATTATTTTATTAGATGATGATAATATACTTTTTTAAAATAATTTTCTTATTCCCATTGATTCCCACCCTTTCATATGATTATTAAGTTACCATATATTATGGGAACCCTACATTCTATAGTTTTTAAAATCTTAAATCAAAAATGGAAATTAAATATTTTAGACCTCACATTTCTATGAATCTTTCATGTACTGCAAACCGAATGCACCTATAGAGTGGTGAGTGGTGATGTTTTGGGTTAAAAACTTAGAACCCTTGTATGGAAGTTTAAAAGAAGGGAAAGGGGGTGGGATTGATTAGAAACTCAAACATCTTCATTCCATTCCAAGTTTCATTGCTTTAAGGTTTTAGTTTTCTCATAAATAAAATTTTATAAAATATTTTTTAAAAATATGAACTATTAAATAAGCTTCATAGATTAATCTTCCATGACTATGTTTTTTTTTAAATATTTAAAAGTACTTTAAGAATTTAAAAATTTAAGATACATAAAGAGTTATTTAAAATTTTTTTAAAATTATTATATGTTAAATATAATATTTTATCTATTTTTTAAAAATATTTCGGTAAAATATTTGAATTTGTCATGGGAAACGCAAATCATATATATTCTATGAATATTGACGTCTGATGTTTTGTTTCTTGGTTTACAACTGACTTTTGCTTTAAAACACAAGGAATTTATTACAATAGAGTAACTTAATCTATAAAGTAATTGTGATAATGTAGATTCATAGGGATACATTGCAATTAGACACCTTAGTAACTGGCGAAGCGCAATTTCTCCCGAACTTTCTGTCACTTGAAACCGAAACAAAACAATAATTTTCTGGTTCAAGTCAGAAAATGAAAAGTATGACGGACGAAAAAGAAAAATAAAATGCCAAATTCCTTTATTGGTGACTGCCAACCAAAAAAAAGCGATTCCGGCATTTTCGGCTGTGCCACACTATCTCCCACGAACAGAAAGAGGGCATCAAAGTGACGGAGTCTTTTTTTTTTTAAATATATAAAAAGAAATCAATTTTCTTTTTCTGTATTTATTACTTTTTGTGGCATTGACTCCCCGGTGACCAAGACCATATCATTTGTTTTTGGAAATTTTTTTTATTATTAGTCAATTCTCTGTTTTTTTGATCTCGTATTTTCTATTATCTCGTAACAAAAAATATAACGAGAAGAAGCTAAGTGTCAAAGTCGTAGATTCCGCTAACATTTCGGGCAATCTTATCTATACCTTCGCCTTTTTCCATTTTCTTATTTCTGTTGAGTTCTCACTTCCCAGCCATAGGACAACAGTATTTTTATACTTTTATAAATCATCTCTGCTCTCTCTCTCTCTCTCTCTCTCGCTTTCTCTCTCTTCTGCAACGATAATCAGATCATAGTTTCCTAGATTTTCCCATTTTATTTTCCCGCACTTTATCCCTCCGATTCTCTTCTCTGCGGCACTGACTTGAGTCCAGTGACCTCTCAATCACTGGAATCTGCGAAGTTTTCCGCTCATTTGTGGATCGGTTTTCCGTCATAACCTAGCCGGTTTGTAGTTCCTAATCAGTGCCGAAGTTCACTTCGGAGCACACTTGAGTTGTATCTGTGCTTGGCAGAATGAGGTTCTGAAACATTGTTTTGGTATGGTGAAGTGCAGGATGGAACATTAATTGAGCGAATTGGAGCTCAACGGGGGTTATTATCATGGTGGAATTAGGAGCCGGTGAAGATATTGACCTGTGGAAGTGTGGCAATTTGGGGGGTTTGAAAGGATTCTTGCGTGAATTGATGAATGGAATGGTTTGGTTATGAAAATGGGTGAGTGCAAGATTGGTATTTAGATTTGGGAGTAGTTTTTGAGAAGTGCCTTTTTGTTTGGGTGATGTCACGTACAGATAGAATGACTTCGGATCTTAACAGAACTGGTCCTGTGGAAAGAGACATTGAACAGGTATCTTTATTTGTCCATTTCTTTGGAACTTTACTCGAGGTCTATCTAGCACGTTGATTTAATATGTTTTGTATATGTAGGTTGGGATATTTGGTGCTACAATACTATTTAGTTTTAGATTGTGTTTTTATTCACTGTTGTATGCAACTCTGATGCTAGTGTGATTTTAGTATGAGGTTGAGATGAGGGAAGAAATGGATAATTGACTTCCTTTCACTTGGCCGCAAAATTTTAGCTAGTGAATGGCATTATAGTTACAGCCGCTTCTTATTCATTAATTTGCATCAACTGGCAGATAGATATCAGCTCTAGTCAATTTTTTAGGTCACCTTTTCTAATACTAAGTTTTTTGCTGTAGTTAATCTTTCAATAGATGCATTCTACAGCGTTTTGCAATGTATACATTCTGCACCACTCTTCTTCAGGAAAAGGGTGTAGTACACTTACGATGTTTGCTTATGAGCTGTTTGTGATTTTTTTTCTCCCTCTTATAGTATATGTGGTGGAATCAGAGAACTGAATACTGTGTAGGGCCCGTCAGTCTTGTAAGTTTTAATTGATTTGATCATCCTTTCACTCTTGATAAGGAATATAAGCAAGGATAAAGAGTAGCAATAGCACTTTACTTCAGTCTTTAGTGGATGTATTAGAGATATGGATAAGAATTTGCGGAAGAGCAACGACCTTTGCAAGAGTGTTCTGTGAGAGAGAGGATGCTATGACTGTGAGAAGTTGATAGGTCTTCTGGCCTTTCAAGTAATTGATGTTAATTTGGTGGTCATTGCTACTCTAGGCAATTTCAGCTTGCATGGTTACAAATCCCTAGGCTACATGGGATGAAGGAGACTAATCCCACTTTCTCTCTTCAATTGGCAAGTTTAACCCTCTTTGACTTGAAATCTAACAATTCTGGTCGTGTCTATACTTTTCTCATACTGATGCTGGGTGGACCCCTGTCCCCTGAAAGATAAAAAAAGAAAATAAAGAACAGTTTTCTGAGTGACATAGCTCAGTGCCATTTTCCTCACAGAGAGGCGCTCGACCAGGCACTGAAGGCAAGGCTCCATTATTTAATTGTCCTAGATATTTGGCTTTTCAGGTAATTTAAAGGATAAAGGGTTTGACTGAATAATGCCTATTTCTGCATACAGGTGAAGACACTGACAATTGCTTACATTCATGATTTGTGTATGAATGTATTTGTTTCTGGAAGGAGTAGGAAATTTTTTTATCTTATGAATTATAACCATTCATAAGGAGAAGTGAAGCATTTGCTGATAGATGGAGCTGCCAATTTGATTTGAATAGTTACAATAGTGTTTAAAGAAAATCCGTTTCTGTGGCTGTTGAACCTGGATTTTATAAAATCAATTTATTACTCTGTAGGTGTTCAAAGTAATATTTAAGCCAGCCAAGGCTGAGGAGGCCGCATTTATTGAGTAACCCTTTCACCTTGTTAGTAGAGATGCTACATGCTAGCCCATCAGAACTGAGGGCCAGCGTCCACAAAACTAACGGGTCTATGATTGACAGTGGACAATTCAGTGCATTGTGATTTGTCCTTCTGATTCTAATAGTTAATGATTATTAATCTGTTGACACTCACTTAGGTTTGTGTTTTGACGTAAGAAGGTGGTAAAAAAGATTTTGACAGCTGTTTAACTTAATCTTTCAAAGATGTGACAATGTGGGCTCAAATATCTAGTCTCACATTTCTGTTACACAAATGTGATCATTTTTGGATTATTCTATATAATTAATGTTCTGAGTGTTCTGTCATGGAGATACAAGGTGAATTTGGTGTACTGTTACTGCCATATTGTTCCATAGATAAGTGGATTATATATGCTGTTCTATGTGGTCTAATTGTAGAAGATTGCTTGATATAATCTTCTTTTTATGTAAGCTGATGTGCATTTAGTTTATTGTTGAAGTGTGATGTGAATTATTGGAATTTGGGCAGGATGCCTTTCATTCTTCTCATCCTATTTTTGTCTATGAAATAGTATTATCTTCCTTCTGATTCTCAAAGTCACTTGTTTAACTTAATTTTGAAGCCATGCTATTTTCTATATGTTGTAAGCATTCTTCCATGTTTGGATATCTGACTCAGGTCCTTTATTGTTCTTAACCACAGGCCATTACTGCTTTGAAGAAAGGGGCTTGCTTGCTTAAGTACGGAAGAAGGGGGAAGCCCAAGTTTTGCCCTTTTCGGCTTTCTAATGTCAGTTTGATATTCCTTTTCTGCAGATATCAACTAATCTATGTAAAAGCGTATTACCAATGTTCTATTAGAGGTTCCTTTGGCTATGCTCTGTCCCAACATCATTATCAAATCCAAGCGCAGACTCTTCCTACTTTTATTGTGTTTTAATTTTTTGTTCCACATATAACATTAACAAAACTTTTTGCAGAACAGAAGTAGGGAGAAAGATAGAAGAGGGCCTTGAAAAATGAGTAGTGTCAAGAATATGTGGAGGAGAAGTGCAAAATGTGTAGTATGCATCTAACAAAAAGAAATAGTGCAGAAGAGGAGACAACGGGAGTGCATTCTCTCACAAATAATTTGAAAAAACGATAGACATATCTATCAGTGGGTTGAGTGTTGATGATAGTTAGATTAACTTCATATTAGGTTTCCAAAAGCGTTTACACATTACACTAACAAATGTAATGAAGATGTGTGTCATGTGAAAACTATGTTGGCTATGCCTAATTCTTTTCATGAATTCGAGGTAACATATGGGAAATGTGAAAATTTAATATGGTTTTGTGCAATATTGAAAATTTGGAGCGAGAAACATTGTCAAGTCTTCTTAAAGCAAGCATCGTATCAACATAATGAGAATTTAGAATTGGATTTAAAACAAATATATTGTAACCTTATTGAGCATATCAATATCTGTTATGTATGGTTGTGATGTATGTTTATTTACAGAATCAGCTTGCTGCCATTTTATTATGTTCAATTAAGCATCATGATTGTTCTTGTTATTGCCATAATTTTGCACGTGGTTTATTTTTCAAAACCTGCAATGCATTATTTGGTTCAAATTCTGATTAAGCTGATGCCATATATTACCCTTCTGCCAAAGGTTGGAAGTAATTGATTTTGCTATTTCTTTCAGGATGAATCTGTTTTGATATGGTTCTCAGGGAAAGAGGAGAAACACCTTAAACTAAGTCATGTTTCTAGAATTATATCTGGACAACGCACGGTAATTATTTTAGAGTGACAATGAAATCATTGAATTTATTTGCTGCTTCAGATTTAGCTAAGTTTGTTATGTCTCATTTAAGATAATTAGGTATTTTGCTTATTTGATTGATGTAGTTTGTATGAATTCTTGTGACTTTAACACTTTCTCTAAGTCAGGTTTCAATGGTATGTTTTTTCTTTAATCTTCCATCTTCTAGCCACAGACTTGTTTTTGTTGTTAATCTTGAATCTTTTCCAATATGCCTGTTTATGGAAACTGTTGGATCCTTTTCCTAATTAGGAGATATTTCAGATTGATTATTGTGATCTGCTGCATCCTCATGGTTTATTTGTTGGGGTGATGGATTCTGTTATTCTATCTTGCTCTTGTTAATATAGTTTTCTATTGGTAATGATTATGCTGTTTCTCTCTAGGAATTCATATAGATGCTGATGTTTTGTGTTGTCTTGGTGTTCCTTTTCTAATAACTTGTTATTTAATTAAAAAGAAGAATGTCATGATTTCCTAGTGAGCATGCACATAGTTTTGTGGGAAAATTTATATATTCAAAGTTTCTTCTTGACTTTGGGAATTTACAAGGAGTTCATCTCCAGTGATAAGGTTTTCTTTTTTAATTAATTACGCAACTGCCCATCTTTTTCAGCCAATTTTTCAAAGATATCCCCGGCCTGAGAAGGAATGCCAGTCGTTTTCTCTTATCTACAATGACAGGTCACTGGATTTGGTATGAACTCTTTTCATTCCTCCTCTTTTGGCTATGCTTGGCCTGTTTCTTTGATTGTACGGATATCATTTTTGTAACTAGTAATGAAAAGTATTAAGGCATTCTGTCTGTGAAACCTATACAAAATCTGGTGATCTGATTTCTTTTACTAGATTTGCAAAGATAAAGATGAAGCTGAGGTTTGGTTTAGTGGTTTGAAAGCATTAATATCACGTAGCCGTCACCGGAAGTGGAGGACAGAGTCAAGAAGTGATAGTATTCCATCTGAAGCTAATAGTCCTCGAACTTACACTAGAAGAAGTTCTCCCTTAAATTCTCCATTTGGCAGTAATGAAAGCTTGCAAAAGGTGTTACTATATTGTCTGTGCTGCCTTCCATTTTCTCCCTGTTTTACTCTTTTAGTTGAAAATGTAGTTAAGACAATTATCTTACCCCTTTCAGGATAGTGGGGATCACCTACGCCTTCATAGCCCGTATGAGAGCCCCCCTAAGAATGGTTTAGATAAAGCATTATCAGATGTGATTTTGTATGCTGTTCCTCCGAAGGGTGTCTTTCCCCCAGATTCTGCTAGTGG
Organism: Dicorynia guianensis; assembly: GCA_037013595.1. Taxonomy (NCBI): domain Eukaryota; kingdom Viridiplantae; phylum Streptophyta; class Magnoliopsida; order Fabales; family Fabaceae; genus Dicorynia; species Dicorynia guianensis. Next base: position 40,081,383 of record JASUAB010000002.1, read on the forward strand.
TTCAGTCCACTCTGTGTCATCTGGAGGATCAGATAGTGTACATGGTAACATGAAAGCAATGCCCATGGACGCTTTTAGATTTAGTTTATCAAGTGCAGTTAGTTCGTCCAGCCAAGGTTCTGGTCATGATGATGGTGATGCCTTGGGGGATGTGTTCATTTGGGGGGAAGGCACAGGTGATGGTGTTCTGGGTGGTGGGACTCACCGAGTTGGGAGTAGTTTGGGTGTAAAATTGGATTCTCTATTGCCCAAAGCCTTGGAATCTGCAGTAGTACTTGATGTACAGAACATTGCTTGTGGTGGACAACATGCAGCCTTAGTGACCAAGCAAGGAGAAATTTTCTCCTGGGGGGAGGAATCAGGAGGCAGGCTTGGGCATGGTGTTGACTCCGATGTTCTCCATCCAAAGCTCATAGAAGCTCTAAGTAATATAAATATTGAACTAGTAGCTTGTGGGGACTACCATACATGTGCTGTGACACTTTCTGGTGACCTTTATACCTGGGGTGATGGCACTTACAATTATGGTCTTCTGGGACATGGAAATCAAGTGAGCCACTGGGTTCCAAAAAGAGTAAATGGTCTTTTGGAGGGCGTACATGTTTCCTCGATCTCTTGTGGACCATGGCACACAGCTGTTGTAACATCTGCTGGGCAATTATTTACTTTTGGTGAGGGCACATTTGGTGTTTTGGGTCATGGAGACCGAAAAAGTGTTTCAATACCAAGGGAAGTAGAGTCCCTTAAGGGTCTTCGTACTGTGCGGGCTGCTTGTGGTGTTTGGCACACCGCTGCAGTTGTGGAAGTAATGGTTGGGAATTCAAGTTCCAGCAATTGTTCTTCTGGGAAGCTCTTTACTTGGGGCGATGGAGACAAAGGTCGACTTGGGCATGGTGACAAGGAAGCAAGACTTGTACCTACCTGTGTTGCTGCTCTCGTTGAGCCCAATTTTATTCAAGTTGCATGTGGACATAGTTTGACAGTTGCACTTACTACCTCGGGCCACGTCTATACAATGGGTAGTCCTGTCTATGGCCAATTAGGAAATCCTCATGCTGATGGGAAGCTTCCAACACGTGTTGAAGCTAAGCTTTCAAAGAGTTTTGTGGAGGAGATAGCTTGTGGTGCATATCATGTTGCAGTTTTAACTTCAAGGACTGAAGTTTACACATGGGGCAAGGGTGCAAATGGTCGTTTAGGCCATGGTGATACAGATGACAAAAATACCCCAACATTAGTGGAGGCTTTGAAAGACAAACAAGTCAAAAGTATTGCTTGTGGGACTAACTTCACTGCTGCTATCTGTCTACATAAGTGGGTCTCTGGTGTTGACCAGTCCATGTGTTCTGGCTGCCGTCTGCCATTTAATTTCAAAAGGAAACGTCACAATTGTTATAATTGTGGACTTGTTTTTTGTCATTCATGCAGCAGTAAAAAGTCTCTTAGGGCTTCAATGGCACCAAATCCCCACAAACCTTATCGTGTTTGTGATAATTGTTTTAATAAACTAAGGAAAGCTATTGAGACTGATTCTTCATCTCATTCATCTATTATGAGCAGAAGAGGAAGTATAAATCAGGGGTCACTTGAGTTTATTGATAAGGATGATAAATTGGATTCCAGAACTCGTAATCAACTTGCTAGATTTTCTGCAATGGAATCCTTGAAGCAAGTGGAGAGCAGGTCGTCAAAGAAAAATAAGAAATTGGAATTCAACAGTAGTCGTGTGTCACCTGTTCCAAATGGAGGTTCCCAGTGGGGAGCACTGAATATTTCCAAATCTTTTAATCCTGTTTTCGGATCATCAAAGAAGTTTTTCTCAGCTTCTGTACCTGGATCCAGAATTGTTTCTCGAGCAACATCCCCAATATCAAGACGGCCTAGTCCACCTCGTTCAACTACTCCAACCCCAACACTGGGTGGACTTACCTCTCCAAAGATAGTTGTGGATGATGCTAAGAGGACAAATGATAGTCTCAGCCAGGAGGTTATTAAATTAAGAGCGCAGGTATCTTGTTTTACCTATCCACAGACAGCATTCCCTTTCTTACCCATACTAATTCTTGAGTACAATTTTATTTAAAAGGGGCTCACATGTGGCACCCTCTTTTGTATGGAAACTAGTAATTTTTTTTTAATTTTTTTTTTATATTTGGTATGTTTTGTTAGGGATTATTGTACATATTTTACATGTGTTTTATATGTTCACGTGTGTTTTACATGTTTTATTCTTATCAATTTTAATTATGTCCAAAGAATATGAAGTAGGTACCATGCGGAAACAAAAGCAAGAATGGATTTGTATGTGTTAATTCCTACTATTTTGCTTTGATTATCAGTAGTAATATGCATATAATTGTATGCCTTCTTTAGTTGTTGTATTGTCTGATAACATTTAAACTATGGACTATCATGCCTCCTGACTTAAAGGTAAAAAATGTTGGCATATGGACTGCAATTTACCCTCCAGGTGAATGCAAAATAGCAATGTCTGGAATCTGGATCAAGAAGACGTAGTATTGGCTTGTAAATTTACTTGTAATTATGGGTCTGATATATTTTTCATGCTTTGCCAGAGTATGAGGCAATGTTAATTTTTGGGGTGGTCAGATTCTTTAACGAGTTTTAATCCAAAAATACAAAAAAAGATCTGTAATCCCAGCTGCTCATACATAATACTACCCAATTATTGTTCCTTGGCTTGATATTGTGAATTTAAGTAAATATAAAAAATTAACTACTGTTTCTTAATCTTTTTCTTTTTCTTTCAATGGAGTTCAATTAATCAATTTTAATAAGTTCCTTTTCATCACTTATTATCACATTGAGAAGGATTTATTTACCCCTGCCCCTCCTTTTGTTTTTCTTTTTCTATGTAAGGACAGGATATTTTAATGCATTTGATTGCCTAACCGTATTGAACCTGCTCACTTGTTTCTTTCAGGTTGAAAATTTGACTCGTAAAGCTCAACTTCAAGAAGTTGAGTTGGAAAGAACAACTAAACAGCTAAAGGAAGCAATAGCAATTGCCGGTGAAGAAACTGCTAAATGTAAAGCAGCAAAAGAAGTAATCAAGTCTCTTACTGCTCAGGTATTATGGATAATAATACACAATAACATGATAGGTTATGGTTTTTATATCTGCTATTTCTCTAATTCCATAGATGTTCCATACGGAGCCATATTTAAAGTGATTCGGCAAATTATCTACCCTACTGGATCAAAACAACTTTCTAGTTTGCATACTCTGATCCCTGAGACCACTCTAACAAGCTGACTCCTATTACATTCAATAGCTTTTTACTTGCTCACAAAGCAGAAAATGATCAGGATTTACTTTTCTCTGCTTTGAACTGGGCTTAAACAAGAGTAACCAAAGAAAGTAATTCTTCTATTTTTTTGAACAGCAAACTAGTTTTCTTCAAGAGAACTCATCCGAGCGATCCTAATTTGAGATTTTCTGAGTTTGTTGATAAAACTTTTTCAAATCCATGAAGATGAATAGAAGGATCTTAATCTGTTTGGAAAACTAGCATTGATTTTTGTAGGTGAACGTTTGTCTTTGAAATGAAGATAAGAAACATGCTATTGTACTGATACAAGCTGCAGCTTCACAACAACTATCTCTGTTTTGAATAGTAGTGGCAAGGAATCTGATATAATATTTCTTTTTAGTTCATTATCAATTTCATGTTGGAATTTAATAAAAAACAATGACCTGAGCGCATATAAAGTTATAAACTAAACTCAAATAAATTTTGTTAGAGGAATGCTATGTACGCAACTATTAGATTCACAATTGTGCCCTGTTGCACCAGATTACCAGTAGCACCATTTGAGCACAAGTGATCCCACTTAACTTTTTTCTATTACACTCAAATGAAGATAATATAATAATGCAGTTGTGTTCAGTTGTGAGTCTAGTTGTTTTGTAAGCTGAAATTTTCTTTTAATTATGTAGGTTATCACTAATCAGTTAAAAATATTCTTTTAATTGTGGTTATTGATAAACACATTGTGGCTGTTTATAGTCAACCTATTCATATATAATCTTCATCCTTTAACTGCTGATATAATAAGTGTTATGTTGATTTGAATTTATCTCATTGAAGTTAATTATTGTCTCAACACAGTCTCTTGGCAGATTAGCTGTGCCTTGAGTGTTTGCATGTTGAGGCAGTACATCCATTTTGAGAGTAGATTGTGCAGATCTGAGCAGAAGCTCATTTGTTGAGTGTGAGAATTTTGATGATAGGGGAACTTTGCCACTTTGGTGAAGCCTGCTTTAAATTAATGGACTTCAAATTTCTGGTCATATGGAAATGTTTTACTAGATTAATGGGAACTATATGATGAAAACTCTCGTATTGTAAGTCAAATCAAGTTTTTGTTTGAGAATATATCTATATCTATATCTATATCTATATATATCTATCTATCTATATCTGTGTGTGTGTGTGTGTGTGTGTGTATATATATATATTTATATATATTGATATATAATGTCTTTCATGAATTATGCATGGTTACCAGTCACTTTCTTGCACATGTTGAACTTGGTGTTGAAAAGTAACTGAAGAAGAGCTGGAAACAGTTGGGATCTTTACTGAGCAATTCTAACTGATCCTTCATCTCTTTGTTTAATACACTGAATAGTTGAAGGACATGGCTGAGAGGCTACCTGTTGGAGCAGCTAGGAATGTCAAATCTCCTTCTCTTGCTTCCCTTGGTTCTATTCCCAGCTCCAATGATGTCAGCAATGCTTCTATCAATCGATTGAATATTCAAAATGCTAGCCTAGAGCCAGACTTAATGGGATCAAATAACCAATTACTCTCAAATGGTTCAAGCACCATCAGTAACCGTAGTGCAGGTCACAATAAACAGAGCCAGTCAGATGCAACAAATAGAAATGGGAGCAGAACAAAAGAAAGTGAAGCTCGTAACGAGACCGAATGGGTTGAGCAAGATGAACCTGGTGTATATATCACACTCACTTCCCTGCCAGGAGGTGTAATAGATCTTAAAAGAGTACGATTCAGGTATGAAGTACATTACGAGTCATTATTTATATCATTTTAAGTCAACTTGCAGGAGTTGATCTGAGAAATTTGATAATATAGAATCAAGAGTTAATGACTCCCACATTCCTTGTATTTTGCTTATATTATGCGGACCTTCCTTGTACAATGAAAATATACCCAAACCACCCTTGAAAAATTAAAAATACCTACACAAACTTCCCCTGAATTTTTATTGTTTTTTCATAACCTATTTGAAGAAAGTTTTAGCTACTTCTATGGTTAGAGATGTCTCCTATTTTAAATCAATGTAATCAAGCCCCTTGGATTCAATGGAAGCCATTTTAGTCATATATTAATACATTCTGTCTATATATGAGTTTGCCATTGGCATCTGAGTACTATGGGTCCAATTCCATTTCTTTTGTCTATACAAACAAAATTTACCTATATCTGAACACATTTGGGTCCACAAAACATTGGTTACTTAACTTTTTTGATTTAAATTAAAAAAAAAATACCTAAATCAATAACACTATTGAATATTTTTAATTCAAGAGAGGTTTGTGTAGGCTTTTAAAATAAAAGGGAGATTCATGTAATAAAGGCAAAACACAAGGGAAGTGAAAATAATATTCTAGAATCTAAATGATCTAATATACATTTTGTTAAGGCCTTCACAATAAAAAGTGGCCCTCAGTCAGTGGCAATCGTAGATTCTAATATCAATTGATTCTTCATTAGGCAATACTTTTTGGAATGACTGAAAGCTTAATAATTCATAGATGAATGAGTTATACTATAATGTGCATCAAATCAAACCAGTGAGTTACTTTTTGATAGTCCTTGAGTGGTTAAGCGACTAAGTTATGGAGGAGAGTAACCGGAAGGACAGAAATCTAATTGAATCTGTTAGTCTTAGGAGCATGTGTAAGAGCAATTCTTATGCTATTTTACTTTCTTATCAATATTATTTTTTTCTTGTTTTAGGATAATTCATGCCCTTCCTGCATTGTATCCCTTTTCTCAGTCAATGAATTCTTTTACAGAAAATCCTCCCACTATATTTTTATTTTTCAATTTTTCTTTTCGGTTTCAACTATATACTTCAGTTTAGTATCTGGTGGAAGAACAAAAAGCTGTGGTAGGAATTCATATAAATTTACAGCCATTTCATAAACTGTTATACATGGTTAGGTTAATTTTTAACCTTATGTTGGTGAATGCAGTCGGAAGCGTTTTACTGAGAAACAAGCAGAGCAATGGTGGGCGGAGAATCGGGCACGAGTATATGAACAATACAACGTACGCATGATGGACAAGACAGTTGGTGTTGGGAGTGAGGACCTGGCTCATTAACGTAACAATATGTAAATGAGATGTTCTTTTAAGACATTTTGGCTGGAATTACGGCAAGCAAGATCGTACTGATCAATTACATTTGGCTTCCATCTAATATAAAGTGATGAGGGAAGCTAGGTTTGGCAAAATAGGAGAGAATAGGGATTTGATTGTGATTTTGTAATTCCCGTTTTTCCTTCTTTTCCTTTTTTTCCCCCTTTAATTTGATATCCCTTTCCATTTTTTCCCTATATGTACCTTGTGTGGGGGTTGAGGGTGAGCAATGTAAATTTTTAGTGGGTTGCTGGCTCTTGTTGAAAGTAGCTGCAATGTAAATTTCATAAGCGAATGCATTTGCTAATTTTTCCTCTATACTGTTTATAAATTCCTTGGCCTGAGCCGCAGGAGGGGCGGCTCTTAATATAGATAGCCTCTGGCAGATGCGTATTTCTATCTCTTCTGCTGTTATTATTGAACATAGCACATGATTAGATAATTTTCATTTTTTAGAGGACAAATTGTTGGTTGAGCTCTCATTTTCATATTTTGTTTTGGTACTCAAACAAAACAGTAAATTACATAAGATTCGTAAGAGTGCCAGCTTGTTATATATTTGATAAAATATTCTTCATTGCCTATGATAACTGGTATAACAACTGTGTCGTTACCATCAAATCTTTTTTATTAAAATTTCATATAATAACTGGTATAACACGACTGCGTTGTTACCATCAATTTTTTTTTTATTAAAATTTCATATAACTTATTTATTGTTAGTAGATTTGGTGGGTCTGATACATTTATAGCTGAATTTATTATATTGGATGGCATGAAATGGGTTTGGTGAACATTTTGTAAAGTATAATATTGGGAAACTGGTACTTAATAAAACAAGATAGAAAGTATTTTACATCATCAAATGATAATAGTTTGAACTCTGCCCTATAAGCTGTGGTGTTATCCTAATGCACGAACTTATGTGACTTTGGCATCTCTATTTTAAGTTATATCTTATAAAGGGTAAGAGTTACTTTGCATCAGCATCCCAATTCTCAATTTTTTCAGATAATGTTCAATACATGAATCTAACAACCATACACGCTTGCAGTTGGAATAAACAAGTCAATTTCTACCATCCCATAACAACACATTGTATTCCTCTCCTTTCTTCTTTTCTGTGAATAGATAGATCCAATTCTATATGGTCTTCAAGCTGTTGCAGATGGAGTCAAGGAGAGCAACAACAATATATAAAGAATATTACCAGAAGCAGCTAAGATTGGAATTTGATGAAGCATGAGGACGACCCTTGCCAGCAAAATCCGAAAGACGTAGAGCAATCTTGTTTGGAAGTCCCACACCGGATGGTGTGCTAGAAAAAGTGCGGAGAATGGCGTATAAAATTAAAATGTGCGATTCGCAGCAACATACTTACCTGGACGGGGTCAATGGGTGATCAATAAGGCCCATGGCCTAGATTAGTGACCTCCATTGCACTACGGAGGGGTGCTGGTCTAAGGTCTACCCAAGTGGTGGAGCCTACGTCATAATTTGTGGTAGTGGGGGCCTGCGTTCGCGCGGCCCCCTTCCAAATCGAGTTTTAAAATTGAAAATATTGGGTCTAAAGATGGTTCTGCTAGGTTGGGTTTGGTCGTAGCTTGGCCCTGTGTCGGTAGTCCGAGTAGCGTGTTATTAATTGGGTGCGCCGCTCATGGACTGGAGGGAGTAGGCCATGGCACGTGCGCCTTGTATATATCCAATGTTTATGGGTTGATGGTACACCGGCAAATCAGTTGAGCCGGGAAGAATTTCGTGGCTGTGTATGTCATGTATATTATTCAATAGGAGATAATAACTAAAATAAATACTTTATTCTATATCAAAGTGTGTTTTTAATTTTTTTTTGGTACAGTGTGTATTTAATTTTGTGACATTCGACGATCACTAATGTATTAGCTTAATTAATTTTTGATTGATGTGGCATAAAATAATCATACACTCTGATCAAAAGCAAATTTTAATTTTAATTTTAATATAAAAATTTTAATACAGTATATTATTTTTATAATTTTTATTTTATAAAATTTTAAAATTTAATTTATTAAATTTTATAAATTACACTATATCATTAAACAATTTTAAAATCTCATACAGTAAGTTTTTCAATTTTCAATCTTATTGTGCTTGAACATTTTTTTCTCTCAAAATTATGAAAAATAACATTATCTCAATTTAATTTATAAAATTTGATATATTTAATAATTAAAATTTTAAATAAATATTTAATAAATTTTAATTAATGAGTCTCCTTTTAAAAAAATTTAAAGAGGTGATCAAAGCAATAATATAAGAAAGAAAACTTTTTAAGAAATTAATTAAGCATCGAATCCTTGTGATCGGTATAAAATAATTAAAAATAATTTCGTGACCTCAGTAGAGAATCAGCAGCAGAGAGACTAACTTGCTTTCACGTTTTGTTTGCGTCTAATTTTCTGATGGCGAAGGATAGCTGCCTGGCGCGTATCACCGCTGGCGTTGCTGTCGGCGGAGCTATTGGTGGCGCGGTCGGTAAGTCATCTTTGTTCTATAAACTCGTGCACACTGTCCCTTCACTCTGTGCGATATTTAAATGACTTTCTGGTTTCCTTCGTTTAATACCTTTGCTTCTTCTTTTATTTCATTATCATTTTTCTTTTTGGGTAATTTTGTGATTCGAGCTGTTTCGTTAAATTCTTTGTATGGGTCATCAAACTGACAGAAAACATGTTTATGCTGTAATCTACATAAACTGGGTTTAAGTTTTTAATGCGAGTTTGTAACTTATTTTAATTAACCTACTGACTTGATGTTTAAATTGATTGTTTAATGAATATGGCGCTTTGATCCTGTAGTTTCAAGGCTATGGGCATTTTGACTTTGGCCTTGAAGTTTGATTATTGATTTAATTAGATAGCTAATGCTCAATGCGGAGTGCTGTAAGCTGTATGAATTTCATTCTTGTGGGTGTCTAGTTGGGATGCTTATCTTCTTTGTGTGTGCTTTTAAAATATTCATGTGTTGTCCCATTCCGTTTCGCTGGTGCTATCCTAAATGTGCAAGTGGTTTCAGATGTGTTACTGGGTTGCCTGGAATTCAACTCAACTTGCCATTCCTTTATCCTAATTTGTTAGGGCTACTCAAATAAATCTTTAGCAGAAACCTACTGATACCTTCCGAGTGTCCTCTCTTTGGCATTAGAGCCATGCCCTGGCTAAGTGAAAGTCTCAGGTCATATCTCTTCAATATCACTGTTCATTAGATTTTTTTTTTATTCTGGAAGGGACTCAATCTCCGCAGCCCCTGCATTGGTGCAGGGAGCTCTTGCATTAGAAAAATTAACTTATGAAGCCTGTAGATGATAAACATTTCTTACCCAATTAATCTAGGTAGTGGTTTTGATGGACATGTGCATTATGAACTCCACTTTGTCCTAAATTGAAGTTTGTGCACTGTGATTTCAATCTGAAAAATGTGAATACTCAAGGCATTATTTGCTTGATTTACTGCTTTTCATCTTATTATGCTTATAAAAACACCCAAAATCTTATTATGCTTATAAAAACACCCAAAGCAACAGAATTTAGCTCACCTGTAATAATGTATATCCGAAGTTTGTTCTGGTTGGAAAGTAATGTGTCTTCCGCACCCTTCTCACCTAGTTATTTATAAACTAGAAAAAAAGATACTGAACATCCCTGTTTCGTTTATTCATCCTTAGGTCCTCTGTTTTCCATTATAATAATTATTACTATTATTTTTATTTAGTAATACTCAATCAGTTGATTCAGGATATTTTCTATAATATTATACCATATGGATTCTGTAATTAGAAGCTGATTATGTCTGCTTTCATGGGTTATCCCAGTGGTAGTCTTTCAATTCTAAGCCTAAAGAATTATAATGAGCCTTGGATTTGTTAGTAACTCAGATATCTTTTAATTCAAAGCTTAAAAGTATGCTTTGTAGAAAGAAAAGGAATAGATTTAATTATTGCTTCCTCCCAGAATTCTTGGTTTCATGTTTAGTACCTAATGCTAGATGCACAAACATTCAATAGCATATTTGGTGCTTTAGTTCTTGTGGCCAACTGAGCTTGAAACTTTCTCATTCAAGATTATGGAATGTTTTAAGTCTCCATCTCTGAAATTTGCTTTAAGTCCGAGTTAGTTTGTTTGAAGTCTGAATCATGTGGAGTCTTGCTTCCTACACTACTTGAAATTGTCAACCATGTCATGTAAAACTCTGTACAAACTGCTGAAGACTTTTAAGTTGTCAAACATATGAAATTTTTAAAATTGAATGCAATCTATAGGATATGTTTATCTTGGTTTTAGTGAGGTCCATTTCACTTGCATCTGAAAACTTTTATATATCTTTTACCTTATTCTTCTGCTTATTTTCAGGGGCTGTTTATGGGACATATGAGGCTATTAGGTATAAGGTATGTTGTATAATATTACTCACAGCTTCAACATGAGATTGCCTGGACCCCCAGTTTGAAATTTCTCATTGATGAAATGTTGTTTATATTAAAAATAGGTTTTTCAATTTTTTTTATTGGAATATGAAAATCTTTGGAACTTTTACTGGTATCTATGCAACAGATGCTTACAAGAAAAATGAATTGTATAGTTTCTATTGGTGGCTTTGGTATGATTTGTTATATGAAAAACTTCTCATTGTAAGAGATAACATATAATGATTTATATGCTGCATTTCTTCAAAACCTCAAAGCCACAAATATGTATCATATGTTCTTGTTTCTTTTGGATTGGTATATTAATATAGAGAGACACTGCAAGAACTTACTTGCAAGCCACAAGCTGAGTTGAACTTCTTGGAAAGGATGATAGGCTTGCTTAATCGATGAATCTAGCTCGGTTTTCATTTCTTCTAAGTTAGATGGGCTTGCTTGTGGCTGTGGTCATTCTGATGCTGGAATTATACAGATTACATCGACTGTTTTGTACTCATACATACAGTTCAAATATGGAAGCAGCTTCTTTATCATATTAAATTTAATGTATTGGAGGAAAACAAGAGGTCTAGTGAAAGGTGAAAATTGAACTTGGCAATTAGTTAATTGGTTTAACTAATAATAGGATCTTTCCATTGGGAATCTTTGGGTATCAGTTTGGTCATGTTTTCATGTGTGGCCTTTTGTTTATTATGCATTAGCAATGCAAAACTTGCTCTACCAGACGTGAATCAATATTCTTTGGAGTCTTATCAAAGTACCCATATATACCTTCAGGTTAACAAGTGGCTAGCCTCCATAAGATTACGCTGGTAATTCTTCCGTAAACTTTAATTTACAGTACTTGGGATTTGAACTAACAAATTTAATGCATATGATATTAAACAACTGTAACTGTTATTCCCATCAACTATTTAATTGGATTACCCTAGAATCCAGTTGACCCTTGGCCCTTTTTTGTTTTTGATTGCAATTGAAAATTTTTGTTAAATACCTTTTTATTCTTTATCTTATTGTTAGATAAGACCAGAATGCTGTTACTTCTTCATTTTGACCAATCATATTGTGCATGTAATCTTGGATTGAATAAACAAATGAGTTGTGATATACTTTTGAGGTCATTCCTATAATATTTGTAAAATTATGTAGACAAGTTAATGGAGAAGTAATACTATTGACAAAAGAATATTGTAGAATAGTCTACGTATTGAAGAGATACAAATTTTAAGGCAGCATAAAGGAGGACTCATTCTTTTACACGTAGCAAAGGGATTTAAAAGACTTGAGCTGGAAAAGGGAAAAAAAGATTGCCTTGTGCTAGTCGAAGTTTACGTCTAAATCTTTTGTTTAATGATAAAATACTGAATCGCGCAACAGTAATAGGTAAAATAATTTTCCTCATTCAGAGTTCTTATTTGGAAGAATTTATGCGAATTATATTGATAATTTGACATACAGGTACCTGGACTTTTGAAGATAAGGCATATAGGACAGACTACAATTGGAAGTGCTGCTGTTTTTGGTCTTTTCTTGGGTGCTGGAAGCTTGATACACTGTGGGAAGTAATGGATCATAATTCTTTTATTCTCCCTACTTGTAGAGTTTTCTCATGACCTTCTCTGGCACCATTGTTTCTTTAAGAGCGATATGTCGTTTGGCTTTTTGGGACTTTGATAAAGGTTTAATGGCACTTATCCTTTGAAATGGAATTTCTGATGCATCTCTCTGTTGACAGTGCTGTTGAGAATTTTTTTCTATCCAATGCTTTAGTTTTTCGTTTTTGTTTAACCCATACATAGTACTAAATCGAGATGAGCAAGTCATTCAGTTCAGCTTAGAGCTCCAAATTCCCTCTCAACGGGAGAGATAACACGCACTAATAACCGAGTTCTCTTTAGTGGGGCCTACGATATTTTTACACTCTTATTTCGCACATTCTTCACTGCAAGTTATTGGATTACCGATTACCATTAGATCTCATATTTCTAATACTCAAACTATTTATTGACTTGCACGCCATGAACAAAGCGAAACATTAGCCTGTGATTACTAAAGGAAAATGATAGATGCATGGGTAGATTGCTCATGCTATTTGCAGATGCAAAAACAAAATTTGAGAGAAGAGAGAAAGGGAAGGTAAGAGGGTGAGAGAGTGAGGAATTTATTTGTACAAATATCAGTGCGGTACTCTTATTGAAATGTTAACGATATAAATAAAATTTCTTTGCACAAAATTTTCATAATCTATAAACCATTAAGCCTCATTTAGATATCAGAATTGGAATTGAACCTTGGAATTGAAATTGATCCATTTAATTCCAAGATATCATAGAGTCGCACTAAACTTTTTTTGAACAATTCATATTGTACCTTCACAATAATTTTGAGAAAATTTATCTTGTTTAAGTTTGATGGAATTATGTATGCTGAGATGTTGCAACTGTTAGATGACTGCATTAAAATTCGGATTGACTTGACCTGTTGATTTATTAGATTAAATTAGATTAGATTAACTGAAGAGTTGAGACTTCATTTATGGTGGTCAATATGAAATCTACAAAATCAGTTATCACGACTAGGTGTGGACCTTCAGAGGTTGCGTAGTCCCTTCTTATCACCTTGTTATGCCTAAACAATGAATATTTCAAATCCATTCAAGTGATGTCACCCAGAAACTTCTCTTAGAATCTCAATTACGTAATCTAGAAGATCTTATTGTGTTCGGGTCAAGTAGGATTTGGAACCAATATTTAACCAATGTGTGTCACAACTGGAGCAGTGGCAATATTTCACCGACTGGCTAATATTTCTGTTTCTCAGAATGTATAGACAGGTAGAGGTACGAAAGAAACGCAGAAACTAATTTATATTAGCTCATCAATAATCATCCAATTAAAATTAGAAGCTAAGTCCATACCTAAAAAAAATTAAAAAAAAAATTAGAAGCTAAGTAGTATCTAAACATCAGTGATCAAGCAATTAAAAGCAGAAACTAAGTCCTACTCGTTAATCAATCTGAAAAGAAAAATAGGCGTCTCAAGGCTCTCAACACCTATTTCACATTTTATCAAAAGAGGAATGAAGGATACCATCCACTGCCAGTCAAAGGGATACACACACTTTCATTAATAACAAGCAAGCTGCTTCTAAGAGAAGGAGAATCTTAAAGATGAGTGAGGAGCTAAGAAGTACGAATAGTTAAGTATAGGTCACATTTGGGCATCAATGCCTTCCTTGAGAACAAAGTTAACTTCATCTTGCCATGCAAAATCAGAAGATGGTGGACAGTCCCATCGTAATGGAGAAGATGGAGGAGAGCTCCACTTTATTGAAGAGTCAAACCAAACAGAAAATTCAGACATGGGCACTTCAACTGGTTCTGGGTAGCATCGGGGTGAATCAGGATCAACCTAAAGCCACCAAAAGTGAAACAGATAGATAGAGCACAAGTTGGACAAAGTGTAAAAGCTGATTGTATCTTATCAAACAATTCATACTGAGACATGGTGGGTGGTTAGATACATTAATGAAGTGCTGCAACAAATTATGGCACAATATTATTGAGTGGATAAGAAAAAAATGAAGTACTATATATTCAAATTTTCCACCAAGCTGACTTCTCCCTCCAATACTCAAAACAAAGCAGAAACGAGTAAGAAAAAAACATTACCTTTGTCAGCTGACGGTGCTCATAAATGGATATAGAATCTGCAGAAATTAAAGGAAAATCTGAGTCTCACAGAAGTTTACTAATGTATTGTATGATAATATTAGATAAGGATATCCAATTTTAATCCACCAAAAGTGGGGAAAAAATTGACATCTATTTAGCATTATCTCACTTCATAAGAATACATTTGTTTCACTGATTTTTTATATTTTTGTGAACAATTTATAGAGCAAATTTCAGTGCCAACTACCAACTCCTTCATGTCCTCCTAGAAACCAAAGTCCCTTTTTCATTCCTCCTTGAAACTTGCTATCCTCATGGAAGTCTTCATTGCCACGAGAAACATAATGCCAAGATGCAAGAGTGCAAGAAATAACTTACATCTACAAGTTAGTGAACTTATTCACATCCCAATACATACATAAACATCATACGGACAAAGACTAAGTGTAACTTGTAACTATACTAAGACACTGATTTAGTTAATGCCAATTTTAGACAGGCAGTCAATAACACAAATTTAAAAGCATAGCTCAAGATAGCATTGACAATGAAGTAAAAACTAAGTACAATTACCATTACCATCTTTTGGAAAAATCATATCAATATTGAAAGAGCTCATCGCAGCTTTTTGGTCTTCAATGCACTTCTTGTGGTCATGCGAGAACATTTCCTCTTTTACATTAAGTTCTTCCTTTGGTAAATTCTTCTTCCTTGACAAGGCTTGGGGCTGATGTGATTTTTTGTTTGTTATGTCATTAAGAGCTTTTCGACGTGAGAATCCTGAACCATCTTTCTTTCCAATGGTCTTATTATGATTGTTTTTCTTCACATCCAAAACAGCCTCTGTCCCAACAAAGAAGAAGAGAACAAAAATGAAACTAACACAGTAAGAATGCTGTATGATTGTACACAACTTGCTCGATGTATCATATTGTAAAGTGGAAATCAATCTTTACATGGTTGGTTCTTGAGGACATCTGGAAAAAAAAAAAAAAAAACAGAAGCTAGAAGTTGCAATACGGAGCAAAAAATATATGTTAAGACTGATTGTTTGCCGAACCATCCTCTCTAATTTGCTAGCTCTTTCTATTTTTTTTTTTGGTCAAAAAGTCATTTCAAAAATCTATATTTTCATGACAATCAAATTGATGCTTCACTCTGTATGTTGAATATTAATGTTATAAGCAACATAAGCCTTACTTTTGGATTGAAGATTCAAATTTTCATCTTTGATCATCGGCTGCCCTGGAGCAACACTCTTAGCCATTATCTTGTTCTACTTTATGCTAAACACGAAGACCTGGATAGCGGGTACTGGATAATAGGCTCTGCAGCACAAATTTGAGCTGCCGTAAATAAAGGAAAAAATAATGACCATAGCACACATCAACAAGTAAGAGCAAAGGTTAATTAATGACAAATAGAATAAAGGACTACTATTGTGAAGGCCATACATACAGATTTTAGTGAGAAAACATTGGTAATGCTTCGGTTTAAAAACACACAGAAGTCACAAAACAAGGTGATGTACAACAAATGACAAGAAAACACAACAACTCTGAAATATCTCTTTATACTAAATAATCAATCAAATGTCCTTTAACTGTTACCTGGAGCTGGAGGGGTATTTAATATTTTATAGCCCTCAAAATTAGAAATAGACAAACAAATAAAACTGGAATTACTCTTTAATATATCATCACAATAATAAGATCCCTAATCATCAAAATTAAAATATTATAACTTGAAACCTCAATAAACACAAATTTAAAAACCTAACAAAAATCAATCTCATGCATCACAAGGCCAAAAGAGTGACTGTTCATTGCAGTTAACGACCAGCTAAGCCGACTGAAGCCTCAAGCAATCGAAATGAGGAAAACCTTCGAGAATAATTTTCACTATTTCAAACTTAAACAAGTATTGCTTTGAATTCTTTAAAAAAATTCTCTTTTTCTGATACCCACATGTAGTACCCTTAGGGTTTGTTGATAAGAGTGAAAACTAAAGAAATTCAGAAGTGAAAATTGAACAGTTTCTAGGCATCAATTTTTTTCTTACATTATCAGCTTCCCACTCTTTCCCTTCCATTCCCCCTTTTCACCCTACCATGCAAACCCATAACCCAGAACCCATTTCTGGCTGCTCCAAAAATCGGAAGAGAGAGAAAAAAGTAGAGAGAGAAGAGCAAGAAATAAGAAGAGAAGGAGGCTAATCAAAGGGTACCTCTGAGGTTGAAGAGGCAGAAGGAGATGAAGAAGACAAAGGAGGACGTTACCATTGATGTCTCCAGAGATTTTTGAATTTGCTTCACAAGCCCGGCAATGATGGAATACCAAAGAAGAGGGAGGAGCCGGAAGCAAAAGGATTTTGGACTAAAGAGCCCTCAATAAAATTTCAAAATACCTAGCTTGCCCCTATGGTTTAGACTCGATGGAGCCCGAACTCGGATCCTTGTTTTGTTTGATTTTATTTTATTTTTTTGGTAAGGATTTCTTTTATTTTACTATCCTCTGCTATCAGATTGCCCTACTGTCGCCGGTCGCCGTCTCTGCACGTGTATTCAGCGGCGGAAGACACTTCTCTGCCGTTTGCCATCGCGTCTCCCGTGCTCGTGGTTCCCTAGCATTTGAGGTGTTCACATAGTGCGAAAGGTCAGTAAGTGGTTTGAGAATTTCTTGCGGTTTTTTGGTTTTTTCTTTAATGTTTTACTTGGAAATACTTCTTGAAGAGGAGGGGGAGGGGGGGGGGGGGGAATTGCTGGTGGGGGTTGAAATTGATTTTCTTTTGTGTGTTTCCTGCTTCTGTCTGAATTCGTGTTTTGGAATTGGGAAATGCTTTGATTATGATTTTTTCTGAAGCTTTTTGGGGTTAAGTTTTAATGAAAGTTGAACCGAAGGTTTGAACATTGGGAAAATTGTAGTTCTGTTTTTGTTTTTCTCAGTTCTGATAACGATTCATAGATAGTAATCGGCACTTAAAGTTAGTCTATGAACTGATGTACTTCTTTGTTTTGTTGTCAATTTGTTTTGGGCAGATTCCCCATTCATTTTAGATTCAGAAAGGCTTTTAATTTGTCATGGCTAGAGATTACAATAGTGAATCCAGCGAAGATGATGGGAAGGATAAGAGAGATAGATATCGAAAGAGTTCTAGATCAGATGGCCGTCGTGATCATCGGGGTAATAGTGATTCTTCTGATTCAGAAAGAAGAAACAGAACTATTAGAGATGATAGAAAATATAAGGTTAGAATTGTTGATAAGGATAAAGAGAGACTAGCGGAGAATGAGGCCAGGGATAGAGATGTGAGGTGGCAAAGTAAACATAGGACAAGAAAAGAATCTGAAAGTTCTGAAGAAGATGACAAGATGGTGGATAAGGAAAGGGGTAGGGAAGAAGGTGAGAGATCCCATCGGCGTAATAGCCGTCATGGACAACGAGAAAGAGAAATAGATGACTATGGTGTCAAAGGATCTCATCAAATTTCTGATGAAGATGGCAAGCAAGTGGAAAAAGACTCAGATAGACATGAGAGGACCGACAGGCATGGAAATGGGCATAGACAGCGTGAAACTGAGGGCAGACGTAAAATCAAAGATCGCCACCATGCACATTATGATTTAGAGGATGAAGATAAGAGGAAACTACTCAGGAAGTCAGAACAGGATAGAGATAGGGAGCGAGAGCGTGGAATTGAAAAGGATGGTGATTATGCTAAGCATCTCAGGGATAAGGATTTGAGTAAGAGACAGGAAGGAGGTCAGATGAAAGTGGAAGGACATGGAAGGATTGTTGAAGATACTAGATCTCAAGGTCAGTCAACAATCCAGGAAGGTAACTTGAATGTTGATGCAAACAATATGGGTAAGAGTGGAGGAGTTTACATTCCCCCATTTAGGTTGGCCCGTATGATGAAAGAAGTTCAGGACAAAAGCAGTGTTGAGTATCAGCGATTAACATGGGATGCTCTTAGAAAGAGCATTAATGGACTTGTGAACAAGGTTAATGCTGCCAATATAAAAAATATAATTCCTGAACTATTTTCAGAGAATTTAATTAGGGGAAGGGGTCTCTTCTGTCGGTCATGTATGAAGTCACAGATGGCATCTCCAGGATTTACGGATGTGTTTGCTGCATTGGTTGCTGTTGTGAACACCAAGTTTCCTGAAGTGGGTGATCTTTTGTTGAGAAGGATTGTGTTGCAGCTTAAGAGAGCTTATAAGCGAAATGACAAGGTACATAGTGGCATTCTTTCTCTGGTGTTTTGATGTCTGCTTTTTTTTCTAAGATCAATATCTCTTTTGAATTTCTTCTGTTTACTCATCTATTCAATTATTTTTATCTGCTACTAATTGTATTTTTCGTGCTTGCTTTATGCATAGCCTCAATTATTAGCTGCAGTGAAATTTATAGCACATCTGGTGAACCAGCAGGTGGCCCATGAGATCATTGCTTTAGAGTTACTCACAGTTTTGCTAGAGAAGCCTACTGATGACAGTGTTGAAGTCGCTGTTGGGTTTGTCACAGAGTGTGGATCAATATTGCAGGACCTCTCACCTAAAGGCCTTCATGGTGGGTATTCCCTTGAACTATGTGATAACAATGCGCTTGGGTTTGCTAACTTGATTATTACTTTATTTTTCTTTTAACATCCACTATATTCTTTGGTATATTATTTGAAGAGTAGTTCTTTCATTTTGAACTCCTATATATGTTTCATGGTACCAACTGTTTTTTTGAAAGCATCATAAAGCTTAGTAAATGGCCTTTGGGTTAGTATCACCTCCTCCTCTATAAGAAGAAAGGTAGAGTGTGAATTCAAGGATTTTAAGACTCCAGTTTTGTCCTTGATGTAGGAAAGCAAAGGTTGGGGATGTACTAGAGTTTTTGGATGGATTAAGGCTAAGAAACAAGACAGATTGAAAGTGAATTAAAGATATGTTAAGTGAGGGGTGGAGGGTGGCTTGCATGCAAGATGTTGCTGATTATGAGCAGATTGGGAGCGTTTATGAATAGTAATTCTAGAAGCAGGTTTGCTGGTTTGGTGGATCTGTGTATGTTAAGTTTTAGGGTAGGTCAAGGAAAAAAATTTTGATTTTTTGAAAAACAATTAATGATATGAGCTCATTCTATGGTAGATTACAGTGAAACTTTCTTCTGTTTTGAATCTTTTGATCAATGGGATATGATAAATTTGAATCTTATTGATTAAGTATAATACAAGACCTTCTCTGCAGTTAATGTTGCTTTTATTTTCTTTATATGTGGAAAAGATTAAACATATTGGTTTGCTGGTCTATCATACAAAGTCCATAAAAGATTTGCCTGTTTTAGCCCCATTATAACATAATAAATGTGGCAAGTGTTTGTGTTTATATATTTTCTTGAAGTTGCAGAGTTTTAGTTCATTGTATGGTTAGATAATAAAATTGTAAATTTGTAATGTCTTTAAATGAATTGCTTCCCCCTTTGCCCCAGTGCATCCACTTGCTTTAGGTCTTATGCTGGTTTTTATGCGTGTGTGTGTGTGTGCACGCACATGCATACACACATAATGTATAAGACTTTGTATCAATTCCTAGTCATTTTCTGTCCAAGATATTTTACATGATTTGAGACACAATTATATTTGTGCAGGTATCTTTGAGCGTTTTCGTGGAATTCTTCATGAAGGAGAAATAGACAAACGAGTTCAGTTTTTAATTGAAGGCCTATTTGCGATAAGAAAAGCAAAATTTCAGGTGAAGTTTTTAATTTTATATCCATTTATGGTGGAGGAATAGCATATTAGCACACAATGTCAACTTATTTGCATAGTAGTTTTAAAGAATAGCCAGAAACTGACATGCTTTCTAATGCTTGCATTTTCAGGGCTATCCTGCTGTTCGTCCTGAACTAGATCTTGTGGAGCCAGAAGATCAGTTGACACATGAAGTCTCCTTAGATGAGGAGATAGATCAAGAGATTACCCTTGGTACAGTTTGTAATGTTTAGTTAATTTCTGCATCTAGTTTGATTTGTGGTTATAAGTGATTGTGAATTCACTCCTTTTTTTTTTCTTTTTTTATGTTTTGTTGTCAGATATTTTCAAGCTGGATCCTAATTTCCTAGAGAATGAGAAGCGTTATGAAGAGTTGAAGAAAACCATTCTAGGTGAGGAATCTGAGGATGAAGACGGTTCTGATGCAGAGTTGGGTGATGACGATGATGATGATGATGATGATGAGGATGAATCTGATGAAGAGGAAGAGCAAGAGATGAAAATACAGGATGAAACTGAGACAAACCTTGTCAATCTTCGAAGGACAATCTACTTAACAATCATGTCCAGTGTTGACTTTGAGGAAGCTGGTCATAAGCTTTTGAAAATAAAGTTAGAGCCAGGTCAAGAGGTGAGCATGGGATGTTTGCTGGCAGTTATTACTGTGTTACCAATATTATTTGCTTGCTGCTTTTCATTTGTCCTCTTGTAAATTGAATTTATTTTAGTAGGGAATACCTTTTGTTATTTTTTTTCCCATATAAGAAGAAACTTTTTTGGATAGAAAGACAGAAATGCAACTTGGGAGGGTTATCGCCTTGTTGGTTGGTGGTTGGCAGTTGGTGGCAGTAAGTCATCCTCCAGATAAAGAAACAGTTAATAAAAATGACCAAAGGGAAGAAGTTTTGAATTCTACAAAAGAAACAGTAGTGTCTAGTTAAGATAATTTTTATTATCCTACTGCAAACCTGAATGTTTTGTCTCGTTTTCTCTCCCATATATGCAGTCATTAATTTGACCTAGAATGTAGAATTTATCATTGTTGAGCTGTTTGTTTCTTAGGAGTTTATTTGTTTAGATTTTGCGTTGACCATATTTTACCTGGTTGAGATTTTGCAAGGTTATCTGCTTCTGGTATATACACAGTCATGCAGATTAACTGGCATTGAGAATGTTTTTAATTACATCATGTCTAAATTCATAAACTCCGTTTTAAGTGTAGTCAGATTCAGCAGTTATTTACTGCATTAGATAAAATATAAATTGGATTTGTCTGTTTTTAAATAAGTTTTATACTAATAAGATTCATAATATTGTTGAATTGGACCTTGGCAGATGGAATTGTGTGTTATGCTTTTGGAATGTTGCAGCCAAGAGAGAACTTACCTTCGATATTATGGTCTTTTGGGGCAGCGATTTTGTATGATCAACAAAGTCCACCAAGAAAATTTTGAGAAGTGCTTTGTGCAGCAGTATTCAATGATTCACCGTCTTGAAACAAATAAATTGCGCAATGTGGCAAAGTTTTTTGCTCATTTACTCGGCACAGATGCTCTGCCTTGGCATGTTTTATCATATATACGCTTAACTGAGGAGGACACAACTTCTTCTTCCCGTATATTTATAAAGATTCTCTTCCAGGTATTGACTAGCAACCTTGAATTATACATTCTGTTTCTTTATCCATTTTTCCTGTATTTTCAAGTCACTAGCTTTCACTTGGGTTTTATTTTGAGGCTACTAGATTGTTTTGAAATGTGGTAAAAGGAATATAGTTTCTGAAAAGAACGGTAAGGTGCATCCTACTAAGTTTTCCATAGTAATAATGTGTATACTATGCAATCTACTTGTCAACATGTTGAGTAAAAGCACAACTGTAGAATGGTAGTGTTGATTATTGCATCATGTTTTTCCCATAAAGATATGCACCCGTGATTCCATGAGGTTGTGAGGTCAGGTTATGTAGCTTCAAATTTGCAGCATGATGCGCTAGGAAGTTCGTAAATTCTTGATTTTACTCTACCTATGGATAAATGTCAGTTAGCTCATTGGTTTAATATATTGAATAGGTTGATTTTTATATCATAATACATCAATTTATCGGGCCTGTTAAGACTATCCAACATTCTCTGTTCGGTGCTGAATTTTGGCAACACGACTTTTTTTCTGGCTGGAATTGTGGGAATTTGTTCAATTGTTGTGTGTGATAGTATCTGTTACATTCACGGAAGATTTGACCTTGACATTGCCTCTGCTGCAGGAATTGTCTGAACACCTTGGTATCCGTTTGCTTAATGAGCGGTTAAATGATCCAACAGTGCAGGAATCTTTTGAATCCATATTCCCAAAAGATAATCCTAAAAACACCAGATTCTCCATTAATTTCTTCACATCCATTGGTCTTGGTGGTCTTACTGAAAACCTCCGTGAATATTTGAAGAATATGCCGCGGCTTATCATGCAACAACAGAAACCAGTCTTGGATTCAGAATCAGATGAGTCGGAGAGTTCTGACTCATCAGATTCAGGAACAGCCACTGAGTCACAGGCAGACTCATCAAGTTCTGTTGAAAGTGACAGTGACAGAAGACGTAGAAAGCGGAGAAGAAAGTGAGGCAATTTTAATCCACCGTGGAATTGAAGTCATCAGCCCCTTGCGCATGTGAAAGACTAATTATCTGTATAATTACAATATGCACCTCAATTAACAATCTGCTTATGTAATTGAGAAAGGAGAATTGGGCTTGGCGGGCTGGAGGAGATGGAGCTTTTTATACAAATATATGTGCCGCACCATTGGCCCAATCTGTCTGGTTTTGTTTTATTTTGTGCATAAATTCATATTTGTGTCTACCAAAAAACTAAAAATTCATATTTTTCTCTATCCTTGGCTTAGAATTTTGTATCCAAGAACTATGAAGAACCTTTGCGCAGTAAAAACAGTAAGTGAAATACTAGCTCGGTAGACTTCTTGGAGACGTACAACGAATTTTTTTGAGTGGTGCTTGTTGACATGTTGCAACTGTGCGATACTTGGAGCTGGGTAAAGTTATAATATTCTATTGGTCAAGATCGAGCATACACCAATAACACCAATTAAAAGTAGAACATTTGTACCCATTATAACTCAACATTACGATGGATCCAACATTCCACGGCGTTGCACGCATCATCCATGTTAATATAGCAGGAAAATCACAGAATATGTATCTTTATCTCTAACATATGCAGTGAATGCAAAAAAAGGATTGTTACTTTCTCCGGGACACAGCTGCTGCTATTCCACCTGCTATCAATCCTACAGCAGTTGCAGCAATCCCTACACCAATGACACCATCTACAATAAAATTAAAAAAGAAACTGTCAGTGCTTTACTCAAATCAGTGACCAATTTACCTTCCTCCTGCTCCCAACCAGAAAATAAAAGCAGATTATGTTCAAGGTATTAAGGGTAACATCAACTTTTAACTATTGATGGACGATACCTTTAGTGATCCGATCTTCAATTGTCTTCTTAAGCGTCATTGCTTGCCTCCAGTCAGGTGCAATCTACAACAGAAAACTTATCATAATATAATATCAAACTTTGTATTATGCTATTGAATGCACTGCAGCAGTGGGCCGGATTTAGAGAAAATGTGTAGCTTCGAGGAGAAACTTTCCCTCACTCTAGCTTGTTGCTAGGTTGAAGGCCATGAACCCAAAGATACAATAAAATAACACAGATTTATAGACAGCAACCCTGTAAATTTTTGCCTTCATAATTTTCTTGAAACAGTGTATCAAACATCATAATTTAGGAAGAGAAGAAAATTAGAAGATATGTATGTTTTTTCTGAGTTCAGATAAGGTAACCTACCTATGGCAACCAGTGTAAATGTTCAACCTAAAACTGTTATTTGGAAGTTAATTCAATTTTAAATTCCATAGGTACACCGTTAAGAAAACTTTCAATAATACAATATAACATAGATACACCATGGAACAACATAGCCTGATTCTAAAATCACAACATTTATCTTTATAGTGAAACAATGTTCCAGTGAAATATTGAATAATTTTTTTAACACATGAATATCAAGCATTTATATAAGTGAGATTCTTCTGCAAGCAATGACAAGTTTTAGTACACTGTGTAATAATGCAAGATACAGAGGCAGTTATACATTGAAATTTTCAGTCAAAAAGTTCAAAATTATAAAATTTTAAGGGGTTTAAGCCTACCAAAGAAAAAGATAACAATAAAGGGATTGAAAGCATTACTCTTTTTCCTAGATTAACAGGTAAAAGTAATCCTGGAGACAGAAGACCATACCATTAGACATCTCTCCACAAGATCCCTACTTCTTGAATAGTCATGACTTCGATAGTACCCAACAGACAGAAGATATAGCTTCTCTCTCTGTTGCAGTGGGTTGCTTGTACCAGTTAAAGATGCTGCAATATACATGTCATTTTATGGTTACCCAAAGCTGCAAAAATAAACAAGAAATGCAGGATAGAAAAAAATGACAATAGAATTGCACACTTAGAATACTCAACAGTAGTTAGATCACAAACATTGTTGACAAAATCTAGGATAAAGACTGAGTAAGTGTATCTTGTGTGTGCACGTGCATGCCAGTGAGTGCATATATGTGTTTCAGTGTATCTCTCAGACAGACAGACAGACACACAAACCCACGGATTTTTTACAGTCACCTTCAAGCATTGCTATCCCACGTTGTACATCTTCTGGTTGTCTTGAGTGAACAAGAGCCCATGATAAACGCAAGAGACATTCTTTCATAAACTCATCAGAGGATTGCTTCCCAGCCTCAGCAACCTCTCTCTCACATCCCTGCAAATAGTTTAAGTTAGATAGCAGACACAGGAACCAATAAAAAACTCAACAGGAAATGTACCTAGTGACAATAAACAAGGGCATACTGTATAAACTGTAATCAAAAGGAGACTGAGGAAGATTAGGGAACAGATGAAAATAAACGTAAAACATGAAAAGGAAAAGAAAAATAAGATGATATAATTAACTGAGGATGCATCTAGTGGACACATGCTGATGAATGCAATTAGCTAGAAATGACTTTCACATACAACAAATTGTGTATTTGATTCCTCAATTATCATCTGGAAACTCACAATGCAATAACATGAAACTCAGAAATTGCCAATATAAATAGCTATAAACATCTGCATAAAGCATAAAAAAATTTGATGAAATATACAGGGCCAGCCAAGACTCAAACACAATTTTCACAAATCAAGCATACAAATAACACTTAGAAAAGACAGAGTTATAACATACCAACAAATAAAGCTTGCGAAAAGAATATGTAGCTATAATAGAACTATAAATTACTTGGTTTCTGGTAACTACAATGCTTTTCCTTGTAGATAATACATAATTTTTCTTTTCTCCTTACAGAAAGGAGTTTCTTTACGCATGTTAGAATATTGATCATAATCATAAAATGCATTATTTCCTCTCTCATCATGGTTAGAAGTTAAATCTGCATTGCTTCTTAGCCAAATCTATTATTCAAATGCAGTTGCATAGACATGCTAAGGTCCACTCATAACCGTATCTTGTCACATGCTCACAAGTGAAAAATGTTTCTTGTTATTTAATAATGAGGAGAGTAAAACTAATTTGAATATCATAGCGCCATAATGACGGTACAAAATCCCTTTCATTTCCGAACCGATGTCAAACCCCAATTACAACAAAGAAGGAAGACCCAAAAATAAGCCCAATTCTTCACTGCTCCCAAAAATGGACTGCAATTACAATATTTCATTCGCATGGTTTCACAATCAGAACTTACGAAGAGAACAAACAGAGAATCTAGAAAATCAGGAAAAAAAAAGATCAAAAGCGACTTCGAAAGAGGAAATTAAATCTGGTAGGTGGAAGTGCTAGTAAGATAATGTATGAGCTTACAGCGACTATGTCTCGATCGCACCAGGGTAGCTGGTCGTTGCCAGAGAAGAAGTTACCGACGGAGTCAAAGATCATGCCAAGCTTCGCTTCCAGTTTTGCCATCGCAGAAAGAGCGATTTGAACTGAGCTGAACTGCTTTCAGAATCGAGAGAGGAAGGGGAAAGTCTCAGATAGGACTCGAGTCAGTAGACTTCGTCGCTACGTAAGATTTTAATATTCAGAAAAGTAAAATCCACGAGAAAAGTGGGTCCTATTAGGAAAATGCTTAAACTTACATATTTCAAGTGCGTACTCTCCCAGGTTGTAATAAAGTATGCTCACGGACCATAAGAATATCATTGATTTCCTATTAAATACTTAAAAATGGTATTTGGACTTGAGTTTTATAGTTTGATTTTTTAGTAAAAAAATTATTTATGAAAATAGTAATATTGTTTAATAAAAAATATATATTTTTAATTTTAAGTTGTTTTATAAGTATTATTTTTAATTATAAAAGTTAATAAATATATTCTTTTAATTGTTAAAAATAATGTTAGTACACTTATTTAATTATTAAAATTATATAAATATGTCTTTTTTATTTATTTGTCATTTGTTACATAATTTATATGTCATTACTAATATATATAGTATTTTTTTATTGACTAAATAAATGAGCTCAAATAAAAAATTATGGGAGAAGAAAAAAAAATAAAAGAAGCATAAGAAACTTAGTTATTCTCAATGCACACATATAATTTTGATCTTTTTTCTAATTTTTTCATAATCTCTAAAAGTTTCTCATTAATAAATTTTATTTGCACTTTATTTATTTTAATTTTACTCATTTCTTTTAACATTCAACTTGTAAAAATTACGAAACTATTAATATTAAAATAACTTACTGATTATTCCAATCCCTTTCTTTTGGCAAAATTGTTATAAAAAAGCCCAATGTGTTTTTTCTGATATATACTATCTAACTCAAAAAATTACACATATTATCATCAATCATCGTAATGAATCATCAATACTTATATAAAAAGCTGGTCTTGAATGCTCTTCCGTAGCAACATCTAGATGCACCTTTGGTTTCAAAATTCTGCTAATTTTTTGAGCATTGTATCTGTTTTACTGAGTTACTTAATTCGAATGCCTTTTGATGATACTTCAATTTGAGAACGCGAAATAAATCTAACTCAATGCTGTATGTTTTATTAAATGTTGTTGTCCTGCACCCTCTACGGGAGCTGCCTATGCAGAGTGAAAGGATAAAGACACTGTTTTTCTTATAAAAAGGACAAAGACACCGTGTTTCTTAGAAAAAGAGATAAAAATTACCAATAACGAATTGCTGTATGATGTTTTGAATCCTTTTCTAATAAAATAATATTGTATTGACATATACATGAGTTCTTGTGAGACGCTAGAAGAAAAATACTACTGCCGCTTGTAGTTGCTGTAGCCTTGTTGTTAGCTTGTTCTGATTAACAATAAAGTAATTGACTAATCAAAGAGAATGTGTACCATAATTTCAACGGCCAACCTTGTATGTTAAGAGGGTAGTTTTCCTTGTAGTTTTCTTCCCACTATATCTCTATTCTCAAGTTAGTTACTAGTACAATGAAACAAGGGCAAGGGGGGAAGGGGCATGGAAACTGCAAGGTGTCTTGTACATCAACAAAACAAACACCCTTTTGAGGCGAGGTTTCCTTCTTGGCTTCTTCAAAGAAGTTGCAGATCATCGCTCTGTGCCTTTCATATACCTTGAGCAACACGCAACTTTGACATATATGGCTGTAAGCCTCAAAAGTGAAATTGTTCAGCAACCAAAAACATGTCTTGAGAGACATCTAGCAAACCTTAATCCATTTACAAGACTACAATTACCAATAAGAAATGCCGTGTGAGAAAATATTTCTTATTCACAGTCAGAAAACTACAATATTGAACAGAAATTGCTTAATGCCCTATCCTTCTCAGTACTTACAGAACACAAATGAATTTCATGTGCTAAGCCCAAAAAAATAATATAAACCAATATCACCAGAAAATGGTTATGGCATACTATTCTCCGTCCCCTGCTCACTTTTTTCCATCATGTAAAGAACATTGAAACTCTACATATATGCACCAATCCGATAAATATTTTTTTAGACTTTATTACCTAATTTGAGAAATGGGCAAACCATGCCTCGAGAGCCAGCAACTCTGGACATACTGTACAAACATGCAACCCTCAAGGCATTGGTCCTTCAAACATCTTCCAACTAGAAATCTAGGTGACTGAATTCCTGAGATGACTATAATAATAGAATGGCTTCAGAGCTTTCCCATCATTCTATGGATTCTTTAGTTCCCGAAAAGCCACAAAATATCTTCTGATGGGCGTCTCTATCAGATCCTCCAAAGCATGGGATTTGCACACCCCAGATGAAAAAAAAATTAAGACCATATTGGTTTAGATAATACCATCTAAAACAATTCTTGTCTTCTCGAGCACATACTCTCAGAAGGTGACACATTTTCCTCGACATGCTTAAATGATTCCCCATTCCCACTACAAAGTCGGACAGATAATGAAGGCGATAAAAGTGCACCACAATTGCTACCTGCAATTAATTTAACGTATGTAATATGAGAGAACAGTTTCAATCAAGGTTCAATAGACCAAGATGGCTAGAAAGTGGCACAAGAATTAAAGGTCAATACAAAATTTTCAAACCTCTAAAAGAAGGGCTTCTCTCAAAGTCCTTGGTCGCATGTAATACTATGGTGCCAGAGAGCACAACAATGAAGCCACATATCTCTGACACAATGGTTCCACCATTTTGGCCATCCCAATCCTGTGCGAATAAATTTGACTTGTAATTACTCAACTCACTATAATACACTTGATAGACAATAAAATCTTCTATACATCCTGCACCAAATGCCATAAGTAGTTGATGATACCTTAAACATTATCACACTGGCTAGAATTGTTAGTGTTGTGAACATAACATAATATATTGGAGACACAACTGCAGTGTTGAAGGTATCAAGAGCCTGAAACATTTAAATCATGTTGTTACAGAAGAATTTATTGATTCAAACATAAGGACTCCATGGATAAAATGTAAATAACAAATTCATCCTTAACAAATTATATAATCTAGTAATTTTTTGTATACTTTATTTATGAATTAAACAATTCAAAATTAAATAATTGTGTAATTATACTTCCCTCATTTTCAATGAGATTAAAGTTTTATTAATTCATTGTTCCAGTATGCTTAAAAGAAAGTTTTACCGAATTGTTATAAAACCAATTATACTCTATGATAATGAATGTTAGGCTGTAAAAGATCAACAAGAGTAAAACTTAGGAGCAGTAGAGATAAGAATGTTGAGATAGATAAATGAACATATAAGAAAAGGCAAAATTCAAAAGATTATATTCAAATAAGAGTTGGGGTTACACTTATTAAGAAGAAATTGATTAAAACTCAGTTACTGTAGTTTAGATGTGTAAAGAAGACTGTTAAAGATTTCAGTGAGAAAAGTTGATTAAATAATTTTTAATCCAATGAAAAGAAATAGAAAAAGACTAAACATGATACTTGGAAAGGTTATTAAAAAAAAATTTTGGTTAATGATATTTTTGGAAACTTGATTTCGGATAGAACTTAATGACATTATTTAATCCATGTAACCGATCCCATTTAGTAAGATGAAACTCTGTTTGTTGTTGTTATAGTTCATTGTTCCAGTACACTACAAATCTCTTCAATAATTAACACATTTTATGCTAAACTGTTTAATATAAAATGTAGCTTTACTATAATGATATTTATTTGTCAGAATGAATTTAATTGGTGCTATACAGAATAACAATCTCTTGCCTGACATCTACTAAAAATGGGTATGATCTCAGACTTGTAAAACAGAATATAAGAAAATGATCAGTGAGACTCGAGTTTATGAGAGAGCCAATTGGTAGGGGTATAAATGTCAAATTATTGTGTTTAATCATATTTGACACTCTTCTCTCCATTGGATCTGTGGGCGCATACTTACACTTTGCTCAAGTCTTCTCCCCCTTGTTTTCATTTGTACATCCGAACAGGGAAGAACCCCACTCTCTCCTACTTTTCTGCCCCCTGGTTTGATTTTGTCTTTTAAAGTAAACAGTGTAATTTCTTCTCTGTCACTCTTGTTCCTTATCTTTTATATACAGTTTCTTGTCCTTTCAATAAAGAATCCAGTTATACTAAAACCTCACTACAGCCTCAATTCAGTGAAAAGTCTTCCAATTAGCCCACATATATATATTTAACAAAACACTACATAATACAAAATGATCAAAAGATTATTACTTGGATAGTTACTTGGATAGCAGTCACATACCAGTGCAGCACCATGAAATTAGGGTACCTTGCTTTATTTGATACCTAATCTACCCCTATACCCAGGACCAAGTAAAAACCACTTTTTTTCAGGACCTTTCTATAACATAGATTTGATGCTCACAAGCTTTTGCAATTTGTCTCCATTTTTCTCCAACTGAATCATTTAAGACGTGACATAGTAAATTCTAGTCTTCTCCCAATTGTAAATATATGTTTCATACAATATTGGTTGTTTGTGGACAACCCCTTGGTTCCATATTGAAGATTTATCGTTTAATTTATCACAAATGTGGAATGCATTTTCCTACCAAATTCATGATAATGCATGAAAACCCATTGGATGTATGGCATGCTTCAACAAAAAAGTACTTCTTGGTAAGGAAGAACTAACAAAATTACATGATAATTCTTAAGTATAACAAAACCCTTAAGAACATAGAGGCAATTTCAATGTTGCACTTTGGAAACAATTTGCACCCACAAAAAGAAATCTGCTTTTAAATCATTACTTTGGAACTTAAGGATGATGATTCGTCAGGATCCAAAAAAGGGAAAAAAGAGAGGGTAAATGTTCTTCTTATATGATAAACATTAAGGTTGGAAGGGAGATTTCAACTTTAAGAATTCCTCAAATATTGATACTACCACCAATATGCAATTGGCAAAAGAATTTCAAAAGTAATACGAGGTCACTGTGCTAATTTTGAAAGCAATGGATTAACCAACCTTATTGAGATAATTCATTTGCGTAATGACACATGTAGCCACAATTAACATAAAAAACCATGTCTCTGGGTAGATTAATTGATTCTTTCCTTCAAAAGTTAATTTCAATGAAGTTCCAAGGGCTTTAACACTCATCACCTGCAAAATTATAGTGAGTTCACATAGATCAGTTCTCACAAAAGTACATAAATTAGGGGAGGAATGAAAGGAATTGCACACACAAATAGCATCAGTTGTTGAGATGGAGAGTAGTTCTCCAGAGGTTACATCCCCCTTTTCCATAAAAAGGAGAGGGGGAAAACTTAGGGACTCTACAAGTTAGACAATTTGAACCATCACAGCAAATATGAATTAGTCATGCATATGCAAACTAACAGGGAAGTTGGAATTATTTTATAATACACTACCATACCACAATTTCCACAATCCAATGTCAATGAAAATCCTTTAACTTCCAACAAGAGACCATGTTCTTTGCATATGTTGTAAATTATAAAATACATATATATATATATATATATATATATATATTTCAAGTGTAGACCTATGACATCAATCAAAGCTCAAAGTGATTGAGAATGAAAGTCATCAAGTTACTTACAGAGAGGGAACCCATCAGCGAACAAATGCCAGTAAATACTAGTACATTGGTATGCCCACATAGCGGTGCAAAATGGAAGATCAGAATGAAAACCAATACTATTACTGAGCCCATATATACCAGAAATGCTGCAATGCAAGAAGAATATCTCCTTTATCAAGGAACTATAATAAATCATTTCCAGAATTCAAAATTAAGAAGATGCATTCTTACCTGGTTGAGTTGCCATATTCCATATTTCCTGAACAGATGTAATAGGATGCTCCTTTGGTGCATGAATAACAATAATGACAGAACCAGCAATGCACATTACACAACCCAAAATCCCAAGCTGGTGTAACCTCTCTTTCAAAATAATGTGAGCCAAAACAGCACTAGAGGACAATTCATCCACCATTGAAGAAGCAATAAGGTCGCCAATGTTACAATTTAGAAGAAAACACTGTCTAAACTCTTACATGAGGAAGAAAAGTAATGAAAATACCTCACAATAATACTTAGTGCGCCGAGAGGGGTAACTAGAACTGCTGGGGCAAATGCATATGCAACAAAGTTCGCAACCTCTCCAACAATCACTAAATCAGAAACCACACAACAACAAAGATTCTGCGAGAAATCAGCTCAAGATCAAATAATTACAATTTTCAGATTCTTAATAACCACAGATAGGACTATGACTGAAAGAATAGCAAACTTGCTCGATAAAGCATCTCCCAAACCAACTAAAATCAAAGAGAATCAACAGTGCAATGACCTACATAATAATTGGAGTACGACATTAAGCATTAAATCCAGGTTCTAGTAAACACTATAAAACCAAATGAATTCAACTTAACTTTAAGGATTCACATTAAAGAAAATTCTAATTAATGTCGTAAAATGATAGGATCAAATCAAAACAAATTATCAAAGTAACAGAACCTAGGCTCAGACAATCAATTTTAAGTATAATAAAGTTTAGCTAATATAAATATGGTCTGAAAGAATTAAAGCTCAGAACCAATTCGAAAGAAAAAAATTTTAGAAGCTTACTTGTGACCATCCCCAACCACCAGAGTGGCTCCAAAAGATAATGATACCCACCAACACCTACAAAGACAGGAATTAAAATATGCATAACCAAACAAAACACCCCATTAAAGATTTTAAAAATTTTAAAAAAGGGATATTAAAAGATATTCACCAGCCCTGACACCAGAAGCTGCAGCTGCTCTTCTGAGGCCTTTCTTCTTAATGATGAAGCTCGCCCCAATGAAACCACTTGAAAGCAAGGCCAAAATGACGCCCTTTAGATTGTCCTTGGAGATCCCCATGTCGAAAAACCGTCCCTTTTCTCTGGTTTTGATCGTTTTCTTATTTTCTTCATCGATAAGCTCCAAATGAAACACGGGTTTTCAGATCATACTTGCCCAATTCGTGACCGTGCTATGCCTTTTAATGATGAAAAGCTTGAAAATATAGAGTGTATATCAGCACAGCCTAATTATTTGTGAGCACCTGTATGGGCTCCACGTGCCCTTATTAAATAAATTCATCTGTCAAACGTTGCATTTGAAGAAATAAATGCATTTTTTGGGGTTTTATTTTGTACACAACCTTATAAATCTTAATCAAACAAGCAATATGACCTGTTAATGAGTTAAGCCCGTTAAAAAATGCAACTATATATATAAGCATACACAGCTTTCGGAGGTTCATGCTTCCTAACAAAAAGGATTAAATTCAATTTTCATCAAAACATTATTTTAGTTGAAAATTTATCTGTCACAAGTACAATTCAAGGATATGTCAAGTGATACAATTGTAAATTTTTTTTTTTTTGCCTATATAAAATGGCTTTAATGTATATGAATATACCCAAAAATATGTCAATATGATCTTGGTAGATTTAAATGTAAATCAAATGTGAACAATGAGGGCAGAACTGTATGATACTAAGTTCAATTTGAGAAAAAGAAATAAAATGGGATATCCTATATGTAGTACTTTATGAATCACTATCTAAAATAAAAATATAAAAATATATCTACTAATACAAAAATATTTAAATTTCTTGATCTGTTATTAATTATTCCTATAAGTCAAATCAATCAAGCTGTAATAAAAAATTACTTTTAATCCAACCATGTGGACCAACTAGTTGGATCAACGTGAGGCTGAAGTATACATCAAATTGCATTTTGCTTTTGGTACACATCTAATTGCAATTCTACACCCTCCTGGGCAATCTCAAACACAATATAATCTTTCTTTTTATATGTAGTATTAAAGATAAAGTACAAGCACCTATATTTTCCAAACCAAACCAAGAACATGAAAACGGATTCTTTGATGTAAAAT
Organism: Dicorynia guianensis; assembly: GCA_037013595.1. Lineage (NCBI taxonomy): Eukaryota > Viridiplantae > Streptophyta > Magnoliopsida > Fabales > Fabaceae > Dicorynia > Dicorynia guianensis. The sequence continues at coordinate 40,115,678 of JASUAB010000002.1, forward strand.
TAAGAAAGAATAAAAGAGAGGTAGATATAAAATAAAATGAAAAATATAAAAAATATATATTAAATTATAAAAATTAAAGTTAATAAAACAATTAAATAATTCAAATCTTAAGAAAAGACTGATTTAGTCAATTCGATAGATTAAGCCTTGATCTCTAACAATATGTTTAGAGTCTAGTGCTGTCAAAAGTCATAAAATAATTTTTTAAAGAATTTATAAAAATATTACAAAAATTATTCAAATATCTAATTTTTTTTGTTTTAAGAAATTTAATCGTTTTGGAAAAAAATGAGAAACCTAATTAGCAAAAGTGTTTTATATTTATTAAGGCTTCATTTTCGCTTTGATATCACATGGCAAATGGAAATAGAGAAATATTTTGTCCATGTGCACAACCGTTACTCATGAAAATAAATATATTTTTTTGACTACAAAATTTTCTGTCAGATTCCATTTAACTTAGGAAAGTGATGGCTAGTGTGGCGTTGATCGAATGGTTGGGGTCATGCATGGCCCACCTAAAATCTGCTTAATCAAGTAATGAACGGTGATAAGCCAGGTTCTATTGCGGGAGTACACAGTGTTCCCCTGAGGAGTCCACAGCATAATGAACGATAGACACAGCCACAGGTGTTACGTTGCTATCGACCACAGCCCTGAAGTGGCCAAAAGCTGAGGGCGAAGAAGCATGTAGCATCAGTACAAAGTAGCCAGGTGCCAAGTGGGTCCACGAGGTGCAGATACTACGGACACGCGTTGCACTTTTTGTGGGGATGCAGATTCGTCCTTTGTATTTTGGCAAGAACATCGCTTGCGTCATACGTGGGTCAGGGGCTTTCAATTTTTGATTTTTTAATAATTTTTCTTTAAATCTAATAAATAATTTTTTAATTATTTTTTCTTTAATTTTTTTTATTTTAAAACTTTTTACCCTAACATTAAAATTGGGTCAGGTGTTGTCATTGCTTATTTAAAAAATTATTTTTATTATATTTTTTATAAATAAATTAAATTTTATAATTTAATTTATAAAATTTAATAAATTTAAATTTTAATATTATAAAAATTAAATAAAATTAAAGTTATTAGAAAAGTAATACCCTACTAAAAAGATTAAAATTCTCTACACAAAGAATTATAAGAGTAAAAAAAAATAATAAAATAATTTTATTTATTAAATTTAAATAAAATAAAAATTATTAAAATTAAAAAAATTTAAATCCTACTAAAAAAAACTCCAGACAAGCCATGTCGGCAAGCCAAGAAAAGAAAAGTCGCCGTGTCGGCAAGCCAAGGAAAAGAAAAGTCAATAAATAGTACTGCGAGCAATTCACTTCCGCGCATAAATATTATACATAATTAGTTCTAATTTTTATATGATTAATTTTCAGAAAATATAGTGAATTATTGCTCAAAAAGTTATACAACTTAAAAATATAAAATTATTTATTAATTTTAGAAAAAAAATAATATTAATTAGGCAAAATATAATATATGCAAACTATATGTAAAATAAATAGGAATAGAATTTTATTTAATATTATAAAAATATAAATAAAAATTAGTTTTTATTTGATTCATACAGGCTTTGTATATTTTATATTTTGTTTGAATAGTAATTTCTTAAAAAATATTTATTAATTTTTAAAAAATACAATTTACATATAATATTTGTATCAAAAGTCTTATTCAAAGAGCATTACTCAATACTTTCTATACTAAATTATCCCCAAAAAAAATGTGAAATAATGGAGTATTCTTGCTAAGCAATTTTACTAAGGAGGAGGAAGAAATGAATTACAACTAGATAACAAACTTTCTACTCTTCCTTGAGTTTAAGACCTTAATACAAGGGGAGATCAATAACATGTGCAAACGTACGAGAAAATTTATAAGAAAGTCACATTTCAGTTTGTGATCTTATATCTTGCATTTGGTGTTTGTTGACTGTTGCAGACATATTCAAACATCTTTGTACTAGCATTCTATTCTAGATGAAAAATTATTATTTCACATTTTATTTTAGTACAATAAATGTACTAACATATTAAAAAAAATAAAATAAGAGAGAACGTAGCCAATGGGTATGCTCCCTTCTAGACTAACAATAAGGTACATTAGACTTGCAGTGATTATGGATACACAGGACAATGAAAGAGGCAATGCATTATAAGCAGTGAATATGTTCGGCCTCAAAAGAGAGCAAGAAAGAGAAATTATGTATATTCTACAGGAAACCCTGAAAAGAACAGTACACGAAAAGTGTACAGGAATGGTTGGTCACTTAAATCCTGGAAGGGATCAGAGGGATATTGTTCTGCAAGTATGCACAAGCAGCAGCAACTCCGCTTCCAAGCTTTACGGGGTAACCCACATCTTTTAGTATCATCTCTACACCAGCCAGACAACCCAAGAGTTGCAACTAGACAAAATATAAAAGGAAAAAATTATATTAAGTGTGGCACTCAGAAGTAAATGACAACAATTCAACATTTAAAATGTTATAACATGGTAGATAAAGCATTATTTTTGGAACTGAACTTTTGCAGCTTCCAAAAATCATTATTTTGGAATCCAATATTATATTTTTGAAAACTGTAAAATAGAAGTGGCATAACAAGCTGTACTATTATTCTTATAAATAGAGTTTCATTAAACCTTCACTTGGACCATTAAATTTATTAGTTCTCACAAATTGAACTAAGACCTATTACAAAGTTTGACTATTTATGACCCTTTTTGTTGAGGGAGGTGGAGGGAAGGGGTATGCTAAATTTGTCTGATTGAACTTTTGGTGTCAACACTTCTATTGCAACCTGAAAGAATGGAGAATCCTACAACATGGTATAGAAAGCTACAAAAGATAACTAACAATACCACCTAAGGGCTAACAGCCTGTATTGCTAAGTTGATTGAGGATCAAAATATTACCAATATCCTCAATTTAAAGTTTGTGCAAGATAATCTTGGCTATATGTCTATGTAAAATGTGCAAAACAGAAGCCGAAAGAATGCGTTTATTGTGATAATGTCCTGCAACATGGTGAGTATGGGAAATCAACATTACCTCGTTCAAGTTGCCAAGATGACCTATTCTAAAAACCTTCCCTGCAACTTTGTTCAGTCCCAGACCCAAGCTCATATTGTATCTCTTCCATGCCCTTCTAACTATTTCAGAACTGTCAATGTGAGGGGGAACCAGAATAGCCGTCACAGTGTCACTGTACCACTCCTCCTTTTGGGTGCAGTTCTTTAAACCCCATGCCTCTACTGCAAGCCTGTATTTAACATATTAAGGACCAATTACATTGGTTGTAATAAAAATATGAATTTAAAAAAACAAGTTTCTTAACTTTCAGAACCTTCTGCGTACAATTAAAAGGCAAGTATTATTGCAGTCGTTGAAAGTTCATAATTATGATTTTAATAAGCAGATTATGCTCACCTGGTTGCTTTGCCTAAACGGCTGTGCCTTGCAATCACATTTTCAAGCCCTTCCTCAAAAATGAGATCAAGAGCTGCTCTCAGACCGTACAGCAACTGAATGGAAGGAGTGTATGGCCAGAAGGTTCCCAACTTGTAGAAATTCAAGTAGTCTTTCCAGTCAAAGAAAACCCTAACTGATCTAGCACTTTTTGAAGCTTCAAGGGCTTTGGGGCTTGCACACACAATACCTATGCCAGTGGGAAGGGAAAGAGCCTTCTGGGAGCCAGTTAGGGCCACATCAACTCCCCATTCATCCATACGGAAATCAAGAGCACAAATGGAAGACACTCCATCAACAAGAAGGAGGGCTGGATGCTGATAATCATCTGATAGTTTAAAACAATGAGAGAGCCAATTTTTTAGAAATATGAAAATATAAAGGAGAATGGAGAAGAAAATTTATGAGAGCAAAGTCTGGGAAAAAAACTAGCTATTGCAAATGAAATGATGAACCAGAAGACCTGGAAAATATAACAAGACAGATGTGCATCAAAGAATAGTGAAATTTTTATATTCTAGCAGATAGATAATCATTGTTATGTCAAAACTAATATCTGGAGACTGGGACGCAGCATAGAGCATTTGATTATGTTAATGGCATTTTGTGAGCATTCTGCCCATGTTTCAGATACATAGTAACACCATATGAGTCAATTTAAGTTGTTTGTCATTTATGTAATTGCACAAATGTCACTCTTTGAAAATACAATCAAATTAACTTCTTAATGCTATTTTACCCATCCTTTTGCTATCCCCTAATAGTACTACTTCTCAAACGAACATTTGCAGATCAATCAAAATTATTTAACAAAAATGGTGCTGAAGCCATTTTTCATAATCAGATATAAACATATGTTAAGGCATTAACATGCAAAGGTATGATGTTTTGACAAGAAAATATAAAATATGCTTTAGTGTAAACAGCAAGGAAACGGTCAGGTAATAATTTCAAAACTAACTGATGAAAAATCGAATTAGAAAGAAGTACTAGTTTGATTCCTGGGAAGACACACCCTCCCCCTCACAAAAAGAAAGAGAAAACAGCTAAAGCCGTAAGTGATCATCAAATGAGTCCAGAAATGTTATTTGTAAAAGCTCATCATAAGCAATGGTACTAAGAGAAGTGTTGAACAGTAATATTTTGGTTCTCACCAACAGAAATATCCAAAGCCAGATAAATGCGGTTCAGCCAGTTAATAGAGGACAAAGGGTTCAAATGAGAAGGATCCATGACAAAAAGCTATCATTGAAAACCATTAGATGACACGCTCACCAAGAATTTTTCTCACTTTGGCCAAGTTATTAGTGACCCCAGTTGCAGTCTCATTGTGAACAATGCAAATTGCCTTTATTGTGTGTGCAGTATCCGAAGCAAGTTTTGATGCCAGAATGTCAAGATTGGCACCCTGGCCCCATTCACTTTCAACAACATCAACATTGAAGTTAAGACGTTGCTGCTGATCAATCCAAAGCAAACTGAATTGCCCAATCAGGAAAGACACAATACGATCACCAGGGGACAATGTGTTCGTCAGTGCGCTCTCCCATGCCCCAGTACCTGTGACAGAAGTAGAAGCATTACTTCATAAGAAAAGAACAAAATTAACCAAGAAATAAAATGAATTTCTGTTTGTCCCAAGCTTAGCATCAATGGTTGTAACCTCCAAAATACAAAAAAAAAAAAAAGAAGGAATGAGAAAGATATGATCTTGGTATTTGCAATCATGTTTATTTTCTTAAAGAAATTCCATTCCTAGATCAAAGTCCTGAAAGTGTAATATAATTTGTTTAAGTAAATTGAGCTTAAATGATCAAAAAAGACAAATAAGCAATCACTTAGGTGCTTGGGTTATCAATATAAAGTAACAACTCTAGGTTAGTGACCCTCATGATAACCAAGATAAGGCAATATAATCGAATATAGGTTAATCTAACAAAAACCTTGCACATAAAAGAATATACAGTAAGGATTGTCCATGTATACAGTACCAGTTGTAGGGATAAGAAATGGGATTCCAGTAGTAGTCTTGAAAATCTTCTTGACATCTTCAAGCAGAGTTTTTGTCAATGCTGGAATTGCTGGAGAACGGTAGTCCTCATTGTTACGGTTCATTGCCCGAATGACCTGTTCGGGGATGTTGACCGGTCCTGGAACAAAGAGATGGTTCCTTCCGGGTCCATAAACATAATCCATCTTCCCCTGCTTGAAATTTCAACCTCTTTAAGTTCAAGCAGTTCTTGGCTTTTCCCAACAATGAAACACCTATGCAAAATCCACCATAATGTCAATCTTAACTGCTTTTTATATCATTGGACATAAATTTCTTGCATTCATTGCAGAACTATTGTTTTGACACGAAATATATGAGGAAACTTTCAACTGAAATACCCAATTTGGTAAATGACATAGCGAGTTTGAACTGAAGCTTGTCTTATCACCACTTGCTAAACTGAGTGACTAAGGGATAATAATGCCAAAAATATTATCCAAAGCTATTAAACCTAAGGCCAAAGAAATGAAAATGTTGATGCCAAAGTAGGAACTAAAAAGGTTTAAGCTGTTGCGCTTGAGATTAAGTAATAACTATTTGATGCACCACTCAATGTGTCATATCACTTAACTACAGGGGAAAATTGTTGATTGATTAACATGAAATGACTACTATTCTATTACTGCTGTCTAAGAATGATTTCCGATTCCTGGAAACGAAAATCTCAATTGGACTTTAGGAATTTGGACCTCACTCGAAAACCTTCGTGACCCCGACCGCAAATTTGCATCAAGAACACAAAGCACATTGTTTTGGTGGCCAGAACGAAGTGAAAGCAGCTGTTTTGGGATGTAATATTCCATACCGAAAGCAAAATTAGCAAATGAATAGCATCCTCCATCAATATAGACATGTTCTTAACCTCCCCATTTGATTTTGTTACTTTCAAAACCATTTGCATGAGAAAAGGATCAAGATAAAGCTTGAGATTGAAGACAGCAACCAAAGACACGAGATAGAAGAAAAAAAGAAGTTAACTTACACAAAAAAAAAAAAAAGGTTAACAGAATTCAATTGAACACCACAAAGAACAAAAGTTACAACAAAAAATAGCACAAACAAAAAGCCTATTAGATGGGAATAAATGGGTTTACCTAAGGGAGAGAATCTTCTGTTTTGGTGGAATTTAGCAGAGGGAAGAGCCCTGCCGTCTCCCCTTACTCTGGACCGGACCCTACATATATGAAACGCCAAATGAAAATTCGTTTATAGTCAAGAGCGCGGGAGAACCAATCAACTACTACAGTGGGTCCCGCTCCTTCACCGGAACCAGATAAGGGGCCAAGACTACAGATCTTTGCGGCTAAGAATGAATGTGGTGGAAACACTCAACGCTTTGAAAAAATTCAGTACAAGTGTGGTATCTATGATTTTTATTTAAATAAATAAATGTGTAAATAATTTTATTAGTATTTTTTTTTTATTACAAAAGAGTCTAATGACTTTGATAGAAGAAATGAGATTATAAGATTGAACTCACTTGTGAATAAGAAACAACAGGATAATTACATGAGTTAAAATTTGGATAAATTTTATTAGTATTTATTTATATTTTTAAATTAAAAAATATTTTCATTTAAAATTTTAAATTAAAAAAGTAATTATGACTAAATATTTCCGTTCCACCATAAACTTTTTTTTACACTGCATTAAAGTTAAATAAACTAAAGTATCAATGAATATAGAAAATTTTAGAAATAAAGAAGCATTGAAAACCTTCACAACTTTGCCGGTTAGTAAATCTGGAAGGGTTTTTATAAATGTTATGTTTTAGGTGTTTTAGAGTTAATATCACGTGAAATAAAATGAAGCTGAAAGTTTGAGGCTGAGAAGGCAATATGAAAGATAAAGAGATAATAGCATGTCAGCCACACCTCCGTAGTGGGATATGAGGCCACACAGGAATCTCCTTTGTGCTTATGTGGGATGCATTTGGCTGTATCCCTCAGTTTGAGGCTGCTTGCGTAGGTTTCATCTGTGACTACTCAATAATCACTGTGTAGATTATTTCTCATTCCTCCTGGATCTTTCGTTTCTGTTCATTTGATGTGTTCGTTTCTACTTCTTTCCAACGACTCCCTCAAGTACAATCTCAACAATTCTTTATTATTATCATATGAGAAACTATAGTCCCATGAAGTGAGTTTCACACGTCTGGCATTCTGTGAAATTTTTGTAGAATAGAAAAGCTTATTATAATTGATATCGTATGCTATTATAAGTGTGACTATATAATGATTCGAATTTGGAGAATATCAATTTTGGTTATATAAAGTATTATGTATTGAAATGCCATTGAATAGCGTTAATTAATATAAATTATAGGTGGAAATATTTGTATCGTACTAAGCTCAATACACCTAATTGATTACAAACTTTCAGAACAAAATCCAGGAGTGAAAGACCGTACTCTACAACTCCCTGATACTCCGAGGGAATGATATTCAAAGATGCAGATGAATAAATATCTCACAGGAAAGCCAAATATCTTGTGATTGCAAGCCTGAAGTTCCAATTACACCTGGGTACAATGATTCTACCGCATGAAACGAAGACTTCCGCGAAGTAGCTCAACAATTCATTTTCGTTCACCAATGAAAATCGCTTTAAAGAGTTACACAAAATCTTGGAGATTACAGCTACAATTACTAACAAACAATTACATTTCTGTTCGCTTTAGTTAGCATAATTACTTTTGAACGGAGCGAACATATACGTCCCAACAAAATTGCAAAACTGATAATGTACACTTTCCTAATGTATGTATATAGCAAATGGGAAGAAAATCCTCTCTCTATGATTTTCGCTGTATATGTGACTGCTGTGCTGGCTCAACTTCAAGGGTAGAAATCAAAAGGTAAAACGGCAACAATGCGCAAGACTCCTTTCACCTTGCACATTCCAGGTCATCGTCAGCTTCTGCTACCTTGTTCAAGGATGCAAATCCCATGTGTAGAGATAATTCTCAGATCAGCCACAGGACACCAGAAAGGGATCTGCAAGATCCTATTCCCATGGGTGGAAAAAAGCTCCAGAGAATATACAATAGCTGAAGCCGTGTAAGAGCACAGAGTGAGAGCCAATCTGCCAACACTATTGAATCAGCCATTCTCATTGGACACGAGGCTATTTAATACCCGAAGAGAAGCTTTGTCTGGAAGGAAAACCACCAGGTCGTGTCCTAAAAGGTTTCTCACCAACAAAACGTCTGTCGGAAGGTCCAGCCCCAAGAATCCCCAGTGAGCTAGGATCAGATATTCGGATTCCATTAGTTATGGTCCTTTGAGGTGGCAACTGACCTTGGAAGTGACCTTCAGTTTCAGCTTTTCTTCGTTTCCATGCCTCAGATTTTCCTGTACTATGAACTGGTTCAGGCATTTGGTAGGTAGTCACGTTTTTGTACCCTCTTTGCCTCACCAAATTGCGAGCAAGTGGATTAGCATGGTAAGGGTTACCATTTCTATCAAATGGGCCAGACACTGACCCATTAACATGAGAAAGGCCAACCCCTGCCTCATCGTCTTGCTCCTGTTTAAGTTTGGAATAAATTTGATGAAGCCTTTCTCCAGAAAGATGGGAAAAGGTCGAGACATACTTCCACAATCGCATAGTCATCCCTGTAAATCAACAATAAAAAATTACAATTCATTAAAATTCGGTGGCACGGATGTCAATGCCAGTGCTCTAAAAGGAAACAGTAAATTGACAGTGCATTTAAGAAAAATGAATGGATCCAGACATGAACAACATAGGCACTTCTTAAATAAAATGAGGAAGCTCACAAACGCAAATATTCAGAACAGATAAAAGCACTTACTATCTCGCTTATAGGGTTCCTCTTCATGTTCCAACACGATTTGATCTATCCTTCGACCAAGAAGCTGTAAATAGTTGCGAATTTTTGAAAGCACCTATGAAGTAGAGGGAAAAACTAAGTAGTGTCATAAACTTGAAATAGAGATATAGAAGCCCAACAAAAGGTATACCTTTTCCTTAGGAAGATTAGCACTGGTTGTCTGCAACCTGTGAAGACGTTTCAAAGTTTTCATTTCTTCAACCATCATATCTTGACACCATTCCATCCATTTTACCTCCTTGAACTGCTCGTAGACTTCCTCATTGTCAGACATTTCACCCTCTTCTTTTACTATAGGTTCAACTCGCTGAGGTTTCTGTGGCCTATCCCTTCTCACTTGGGAATTAACTTTAGCAGAACCTAGTTTTTTCTTCTTCTCCTGCACCCGTGACAATGAGATGTTGATAAGATGTTCTCTCTCCTTCTTGGAAGGCTTCCTCCCCACTTTGCTACTGGCATTTTTTCCACCAAGAGCAGCAAGTTCCTAGAGAAATTTTACCCCAGACATAAGCTTATGCCATTGAAGGCCAATAAGAAACATGAAAAAAAAGACACTAACAAGTAACTAATCACAAAAATTGATGTGCAACAAAGCACAATAATTGATGAACACCATGAGAAAGTACAAAAAATAGGAGGTAGCATTCAATTGGGAGAGCATTGCAGATCATAACCGAAGGTTAAAAGGGCCAAGTAGTAGGTCACTTCAATTTGGGAGAGGAAAAATCATTTCAGAGAAAGAAAAAGGCCACAAAATTGTGAGATATTACTTCCAATATTCTTTAACCCAAATTACCCATTCTAGTATATTTTTGAACTGAATTCACCCAAAAATTCAACGTTTAAAAAATGACAAATTTCACAGCATAGTACCTACAAAGCCCTTTGCCTGACAAAAATTACAGCTGGACCCTAAAAAAGACATCACAATGGGGCTCTGCTAAGAAAAACTAACACAGAATTCAACATAAATAAAGTAGAAGTAAATCTTCCAACTCAAAAAACTAGTTCAGTAAAATTCAAATAGAAGTCCTTTCCTGTACAAACATATAAACACAAAAGTCAAGTACCAAAAAATACTATTGAAAGTAATAAGAAAATATAAACTAAATAGAAAAAAGCAAAGTTATTAAAGAAAGAGATAGAAGAGGGAGGATGAGGGGAGAAAAAAAAATGAATAGTCAAGTGTGCAAATGTAAATAGTTTATATTGATGAATCAAAAGCACATTGGTCACAAATTAGATTCAAAGGGATCGCATACCTGCTCCAAAAGGGCATTTGCACGGTCTCTCAAATTTGGAGCTCGTGGCAAGAAAGTTTCATGGTGTTGAAGTTCCCCTGGAGCAATCTTTTTCGTAAGGCCAAGCCTTTCATCTAATCTTATCTTCTCCCAATTTCCAAATCCATGGTAATGTATTCCAAGAAGCAATCTTGCATCATCAACTGTTAATAAGTAAAATAAAATCAGCAAAAAGCAGTAATCAATCCAAGGTCAGAATGCATATATACAACTGCACAGAAGAAGGAACTTACTTTGATTCCATCCACAACCTTTAGACCAGTTTGAAGGTTTAAGATATGTTAATACACGAAATTGTGCTATTGGATCATCATATCGACTGATACGCTTTGCCAGGAGTTGTAGTTCTTGAACACGTGTAAGCAGATCATTTGCCTTTACTGGGACACCAAAAAAATCTAACAAAGGTCCCTGGATGCAATATGACACACAATAAACATATGCAAAAATAATGGGAACGCAAATCATGCTTCAAATGCTTTGTGAAATCCAATGTTACCAACCTTTGGATCCAGAGTTCCCAGCTCCACTGCTTCTCTACAGCCATCAATCAGAGCATTGAAAAGTTCAGTTTGTGCTTCCACAGGAGCTGCTCCAATTGCACCACCAACCTCAGCAACAATTAAGTTGATGTGGTTCTCATTCCCAAATTTCATAACCTAATGATTTCAATGGGGATGAGCAAGTAGCAGTCAAACATACACTGCCAAAAGAAAATTTCAAAAACAAAAGCAAATTTTAAAGACTAAAACACATAGACATGCCATTCTGCAACTGATAACAAGGACCCAAGTTAATGATCAGCCCATGATAGGTGAAACACCAAAAATCTGGAAAGTGTACAAACATGGAAGAAATTACAATGATGAGATGGGAAATCCGTTAGAGGCAGAGAATGATGACAGTGGCAATCTGTTAAGGGCTGGGACACGTGAGAAAGAGAGAGAGGGGATATAGCTGAGAAGGGGGTCAGACTGAGAAGTTAGTTAGAAACTTTATATGTAAGAGCTTTGCTCATGGAGGACTGAGGGAATTCCTTTCCTTTTAGCACGAGATTCATTTCCTAAGAGGGTAGATCGTATTCACCCTATTTTCTGCAATTCCTTTTACAGTTATTGAGTGAATCAGAGGCAGCACTCATCCCCAGAGTAGTTCACCTCTGTTTGGAGTTGTTTTCTTCTGTTTAATCAAATACCATATTTCTGTTTTTCTTCCCGAGTCTATCAGCAAGACAGCAACCATGACAACAAACACGCCAAAAACCATCCTTAGCTTGACATATGGCGTCCCATATAAAGGGTGGAAAATGAGAAACATGGAAACAGTTTCACAAGTAAATTGTGATGTTCTATCAATAGTTTCCAAACAAACAATGAACAGAACATGCCATCAACTACTTAAGGAACGTAGAATATGTAAAAGAAATAAAACGAAACTTTTTATTACCAGAGAAGGAAGGACAAGCTCAGAGGATAAAACATCATTCCTAGAACAACCAAGGAAACAAGAATATATATATATATATATATATATATATATATTTAAAACAAGAATATATAAACATCATTCTTAGAACAACAAAGGAAACAGGCAATCCCCCAAAACCAACCATTTGCGTTTACCCAAAGAAAGGCCAAAACTTAAATCAAGCTTAAGCCTTACTCCCCAAGACGTTGAACCAAACTTGAAAATCCAATAATTCAATTCTCGTCTGCCTAACTACAACCCTACCCCTAATTTCATCCTTACAACAAACAGAGATCTACTTTTTCTAGGGAGGTAGAAATAAAAGAGCATGCAATTAATTGGTAATGATAATTATCAGCAATAACTACAAGTATATAACCAAAATGCAGCTAGGTTGTCAAACAAAGGCGTCACAAAAGTTAATAGTTTAGAATCAATGAGAAGAATGATTATCAACCATAAATATGTCATAGAGGAGGCTTGCTTCACAAAAATAGCATGTCAAAACACTGATAATTACCAAAATAAATAGAACCTCACCGCACGAGAGAAACGTAGTGCATCTCTCTTAGACAAATTCCCATATGACCAAATCCTTACTTGAGCAGATGCTCCATCAATCATTGGTGCAACAGAAGCAGAATACTCTGCTTTCCTGCGTTTCTGAACTCGCTCAGGAAGTTCAGGTTCTTTCTTTTTTCTTTTACTACTTCTTTCAGATTGATTAGCCTCAGCATAGCTTTTAATATTTCTTGCAGCCCGTGGAGCAAGAGCTTCCTAAAAAGGAAGAATATATAAATCAAGACAAAAGAAACATACTTTAAACAGCAAGCTTGAAGTAAAACAGGCATTACAGCATGTCATATGTTAGAAACAACATTCAAAGATTTTAGTAAGAAAACATCAGAAAAGAATCATACTTCAGCTTGGCCCACCGCTTCAGGTTTTATCCAACGACTCCAAAAACTTCCATCATCTTCATCATTACAAAAATTAGCAACCTGCAGAAAGAGTAAATAAAAGAAGAAAAATAACTTAGCAATTTCCAATTCCTATGACTACACAATTGATTAACCTGAACAACAATCAACAATTACAACAAATTAAATAATGAACAAATAAAAAATAAATAAATACAACAACTTGAGGAAGAACAAAACAGGTGAATTTCATTCTATTTTACAAGTGTCTTGCCTTAAAAGCACTCAGTAATTCATGTGCTTGTTCTCCCTCAGCTTCCTTCTCTTCGACCTTTTCTGCTCTTTCAAGAATCTCATCTATATCCATACTTAAAAATTGTTTCTTGCTTTCTTCATCATTTCTTTCTTCCTTAAAAAGCTCCTCTGCTCCAAATCTTAAAATTGCTGACAGCTCATTCTGTAATTTAATAAGCAAATTTGTGATACCAAAGCTGCAAAATGAATCAAAAGAAGAAAACCTAGGGATCGCAAAGAAATATGATTCATGGCATATCATGTATAAATTATAAATAGAAGATAAATACGTCGGCAGATTCTTACTATAATCATATACAATATCTCACATAGTCCAATGGAAGTATGTTAAAAAAACCTAAATAGTTCAGATATGTCCTTACTTTGTCAAAATAACTTCCTCCTTTTTTGGCTTCTTTCTTCTCCAGCCGACCCTCAGCATTCAATTTTTGAATCACCAAATGGTCCAGAACCTATAAAACACATTCACATGAAAAATTAGTGATATTATTAACCTCAAGGCATGTTAGAAAGTAATGCATCTGTGTGAGTGTGCCTGCGTGTGTTTTCATTACACATATATACAGATACAGAGAAAAAGAAGGCCTATTGACACAAGTGTAACACACAGCACACTTACACCACTAAATAATTCATTATAGAATTTGATTTGCATCAATCCAACCACCGAACTACTAGTAATTACCATGTTGATCTAGCAAACCAAATTTCATAACTGAACAAACATAAATTTATGATCAAGGGGCTGATATTTTCCATAGTTTTGACAGTACATTTTACGATCAATTTAAGATATGTTGATAAAGTAGATAAAAGTCTTATATAATACGAAAGTTCAGGAATATGATATGAATGATGCAAATGTCCAATCCAATGGAGGATCTTGTGAAAATTTCATCCTACCAAAAATGTATTCATTGGGGTAAGATTCAGTTTGATAATTTACACAAATGTTAATTGATCCCTACTCATATATAGGGTGCATATCTAGTGAGAGCACATGTTTATTGTGAGAGTGTCAGGAGTAAATCCATTGGAACTAGCATGTATGATCAGGATTAGAACTTGAAGTCATGCGAGCTTTTCAAGTGCTCATGAGACCTTAAGTGGTCTGTTAATCCTGAAAATCCATGCAAGATCCAGTGGCCTAGATTTGACCCATCACTCTCACAATAAACCGATGCTTTCGCTAGATATGTTCCCCTCTCTCTCTGAGTCTCTCTCTCACACACACACACACACATACATATAACTATGTATGCATATGTATGGAAGAATATAGATACCAAAATATATATTTAGAGGTTCTGATCATACCATCTTCTTCTTTGCTCGTTCCAAAATATCTTCCTCAACACTTTTGCTTGTCACAAATCTATATATATTGACAACTTCTTGCTGCCCAATTCTATGAGCTCTACTCATTGCCTGAAATATAATAACAAAAATCAATATTAAGTGCCCAAGACTCATTGGTGCAGACCCAGTGTATTACAATTTACACCATTTCATTAAAAAGAAACCTAGCCACTATGTTTTTCAACCTACTAGCGAAGTTTCTGGAATTAAAACTTTTTCCACCTTCTCTAAAAAAAGTCGATGGGTTTTTTTCTTTGTGGAAATGGTGAAGTGCACCAGGCAGACGGAATAATTTCTTGATTTGGTGATGTCATCATAAACAAATAGCAATGCTCATTACCTGCAGGTCATTTTGGGGATTCCAGTCTGAATCAAATATTATAACAGTGTCTGCTGTGGCAAGGTTGATACCCAGACCCCCAGCTCGGGTTGAAAGAAGGAAGCAAAAATCATCACTTCCAGGTGCATTAAAATGATCCATTGCCTGCTGCCGCAGTTCAGCCTTGGTACTACCATCGAGCCTCTGGAATTGAAACCCTCTGAGTGACATATACTCAGCCAGTATATCCAACATCCTCACCATCTGCATAAAACTTCTGATAACTTAGTATTATCCTATACTAGTTCTTAGAGGTGATAATTAGTAGAAAAGAATTCATCGCCCAAAGAAAGGTACATTAGAAAAGTTCTGACAAAACAACACACTCAATTAGATAACAAAAATCACCAGATAGAAGCTGTTTATCTTCAATATCACCTCTCCATGAACCTTCTACAGGATATAAAGTCAAATAGCAGTGATGATTTTTAAGACTATAGAGGCTAGCAGTGATCTCTCTCGCACTACAAAACCATTTGCTAGATCAGGAATAAACTGTGGGGTATTTTTTATGAGCAATGGATTTCTACTAGTTCTCTGGATTAATTCTATGACCATTCATTTTAGGAAGTTACGAAAATACATAGGCGCAAATCTTTTTGAAAGTGTGCTATATATGAGGTGATGTGGAGCCTTTAGCTGGGGCATAAGGACCAAGTTTTCATTGATGTATCCTTTTTCATGCACCATGCTGCAAATGAGATTGTTCCAAGGCTCTTTGCCAGTTTCAAATCATTAGTTTTACTTTGGCATGCTTCTTAAAGGATTTGCAGAGTCATCAGAAAGCTTTCATGACCTATAGCAATCCCCTTTTTTCTTGCATGGATGTACTTCTGATTTACAGGATTTCTCAGATCTCACACTCTTCTTTCTCTTACTAAAATTCCTCTTTCTATATAAAAGTATCACAAGATTGCATTCCCAAGCCCTCACCTCACCAAAAAATGAAGCTGATTTCCTATTCTACTTGGCCAATCATATAGAAAGGTGGCAGCTTATCCTTTAAACCTTCCATAATCTCAATGGTTTGAGGGAGCATCATTGGCTGAAATGCAGAGATTGAAAAACTTCATTACAATTTTAAGACTTTGTGGCTTTCGTTATCTTTTTTATCTTTTTATTACTTGGAAGGATATCTAATCCTCAGCTTTTGTTGTAATAATATTCTTTCACCTCTAATTATATTTCTCATCGAAAATTAAAATAAATCCAACCAAATAAGCACACATAGAGCACAACCTGAGACATCCAACAGAATTTCTTAATTGGCTACAATAAATGTCGTCAGAACCAGTGTTTTAAAAACTGGACTGATTACTGAATCAATGAGGTCACTAGGTCAACCAGTGGGTCACCAGTAGAACCACACAAAAATTAAATAATTTATAAATTTTTATAAATTTATTATAATTCTATCTGTAATTTAAATTTTAAATAATAAACTAAAAAATATATATATATTATCAATAAAAATTTTGGACATTAATACAATAATAATAAAACTTTAATTTTGAATATATATTATTTTAAACTTTTCTTTTTATCTCTCCCTCCCTTTTTTTCTCTTTCTTCTCTCTCTCTTTCCCCACCCCATCACTGCTCACCCATACCCTCTCCCATTTTCCCTTTCTTTCTTTTCTCTTTCTTCTATATTTTTCTCAGCAACAAGTGGCATGACCAAGACCCACCAAGCAGCTCGAAACCACTCATTGGAACTCTTCCACCATTAGTCAAACCACATGGCTCCCAAGGCTGCAGCTTCGGCATCCTCCCAAATGATTTCTTTTGACGACTCTAATGCATCCTCGGTGGCTTCCCAGCAACTCTACAACCGCCCAACCCATCTCCCCCTCCACCCACACCATTTCTTTCCTTTCTCTTTCTCTCTTCCCCTCCCCACCCCTTCTCTATTTATCTCTCTTTT
The DNA here is from genome assembly GCA_037013595.1 of Dicorynia guianensis. Taxonomy (NCBI): domain Eukaryota; kingdom Viridiplantae; phylum Streptophyta; class Magnoliopsida; order Fabales; family Fabaceae; genus Dicorynia; species Dicorynia guianensis. The sequence continues at coordinate 40,132,736 of JASUAB010000002.1, forward strand.
TCTGCATTCTTTTCATTTTATCACCAGCCTAGTTCCAATATGGTCCATTCATACGAATTTTCACCAGCTTTTACTGGTTTCAGTGCAGATCCAATCTGATATGATACTTGGACTGACAAGAGTCTGGTTTCCGTTCAAATCAGCCAGTCCAACCCGAATTTAAATAAAACTGTCCAGAACATATCCGACATCCCTAATAACTAACTAAAAAGAGCACTTAACATGGCATACTATGAAACATCCAGACAAGCTGCATGGTTTCCTTGCAACAGTAGATCATTTCCATAACAATTAAAACCACATTGATTATTCACAATTATCACAAATGAACTAAAATTTGACTTTATAACACCAGAGATCATCCTGACATAACATTAACATTCTAACAATAAGGTAAGGCAACAGTTTTAAGCTAAAAGCTTCCAGAAACATAGTTAGTTACCAAGCAGCACACCCAGTACACCAGTATCAACAACAAACCTGAGAGAAAATCAGAACACGATGCTTAGTCACGTGCAATCTAACAAGTAGCTTATCAAGTATGACAAGCTTCCCACTGCTTAAGACCATTCTCTCCAGTTTACTGCTGTCACTACTTCTTAAGTCCCCGCCATATCCATGGTCCGCACTTTCAAACAAGAAGGGATGATTGCAGCATTTCTTCAATTCTACCACAATATTTAGAAGGGATACCTAAAATAGAGCAGACAAAGAAAAGTACATCAAAATTTAGTTGTTACCCTCCAAAGAAGAACAAGATTCAGAAATATACATGCATAATGGCACCTATCAGATTTTTGTTAGACTAGCTGACAATAAACAGATCAACATTTTCCATAAATATGCTCTGTTCAAATGCAGGGTATCACATTTCTTTAAAATAAAATGTATAACAAGAATATTACATTTAAAAATAAGCTACTCAAGCAATTTTATTGTTTCCATTTTCTCCAAATCAACATCAAGGAGACAGAATTGAGGACATAAGCATCACCGGGTAGATTTGTTACAGAAGACTGCCTTAGAAATAGAAAATAAGATGATAACCTGATTCCCACGAACACCTTTGTTCAAATCATGAAAGTTGCGTTCCAAAATCCACTTATAATACCTAAAACAAATCCAAACAGCAACAGGAATGTGTAAAGTGAATTTACAAGATGGCGGGAAAGCCAAATCACTTCAAAACTGAACATTATCAATTACTGTTTTTGAAGAGGAGACATTTCAACCCTAAGGATCCGCTCAATTTTGGGGGGCAAGGATTTCTCCACATCTTTGATAACTCTTCGAAGAATGTGAGGCCTCAATTCCATATGAAGATTAGCGAGCTAACATAAACAGCACATGGACATGAATAAAAAGTAAAAGCTCAAGAACAAGAAAATCAAGGAAGTGGAACTACAAACCCAGGATGATAACTACATTTTATACCTCATTCTCATTGAATGAACTCAGATTCTTATAGTTTTGTACAAAATCATCCTTGCTCTTGAACTTATCATGATCAAGGAAGTGAAGCAAAGCCCTAAAAAACAAAGGAAGAAGTTTGTTATAGACAAAAGCGGAAAGATGAAGGAAACAACAGTAAGGGCATCAATATCATTCTTGATAAAACATCACCAGAAATCATTGAAGTGGGGAGGATTTGATAATAAATCATCAGCCAAGGGCATGGAAAATCTTCTGCTACTATCCACATAAACATTTACTTCGATACAAGAGAGAATACACTTACATGCATGACATCCTTAAACAAACATTAAAAGATGAAGACACATTTAAAATCATCAGAGTTAAAGATGGAATGATCTTTCATTTATCTACATGCAAATGACATTGTATAAAACGCATAATTAATCATATGTTAATGGGGAACAAATAGCTAATGTTAATGCTCTACACGAGCTAGATACTCATGCATCAAGTAGTTAATAATATGCATGTTTGCAGACACCTCAAAAAATTTGAAGAAGCACCATATTAGGGTAAGTACTCAGCATTTATTGACACCAGACAAATGTACAAAATTGCACAATTCCATTTAACAAATCTGACATAAATGAGCATGCTCTTGATACCATAGCTCTTCAACACTATTCTGCAGTGGAGTGCCAGTGATAAGCAGCTTGTTCTTGGTGCTAAATTCCTAAGAGATGAAGAGGAAAAAAAATTAGAGATTAATAAAAGCTAATTTCGAAGTCATAAAGAATATCTGAACACTAAATTTTAAATGGAAAAGTTCCATACTGAAAGTGTGGTGTACAACTGTGCCTCACTATTTTTCAGTCTATGAGCCTCGTCTACCATCAGATAATTCCATTTGATCTTGGAAAGAACAGCCTTATCTTTCAAAACTACTTCATATGTGGTCAACAGGGTGTTGAATTTTATTGGCCTTCCAACCTTTTTATCATTATAAAATTCATATTGTTGACAAACCTGCAACCAAAAAGCAAAAATTCGAAAAGAAAATCAGTTCAAAAGTTAAAATCAATAAAGTATTGAAAAATTCTTTTCATACTACCCAAAAAGTAAAGATCATGACAAATAACACAGTACACTATACATATGCATAATAGTTTCATTTAAAAGAAAAAAGATCTTGATCCCAATCTTATTTTGATTTCAATTGTTAAAACGTAGATTAGAACAGAAAACTTTGAAGGAAGACAACCATCTGAACCACATCCACTTACCGGTGCATAACACCATGGCAGCCAACACGTCCACTCTAGGGTCAAATAAGATACTCATTATACACACACACACACACACACTTCAGTCTTATCAATCGGAGAAATATTAGAAGTGTTAGGAAGTGTTACAGAGTTTCTTTATGTTTCCTATGAGTATCTGCTAGCAGGTAGTTTAGTTTAAGTGTTATTAGAATGATTAGGTGCTGAGTAGTTAGTGTGCTAGTTGATCTAGACCTAGGTAGTCTATTTCAAGTAAGTTTATACAACTCTTATCTTTATATTGTCTAGGAAGTCTAGTTTAATAATGTCACTATGTCCAGCACCCTCTATAAATAGAGTGAGGCTTGTACATATCAAGTCACACTAATAAAAGCCCGTAAACTCCAAAGCTTTCTGTTTTGTTTCAGTCTCTATTTTACCAAAAATTTCAACATGGTATCAGAGCTTGTTTGATCTCTTGGGCCTCTATATCTCCATTTTGTTCCGCTTTCCCTTCACTTGTTCATTCCCACTCAACCATCAAATCTTTGGAATCACTTTCAGTACACTAGAGAACCAAATTGGAGATTTCTGTTTTCATTCAGTCTCTATTTTACCGTAAATTTCAACAAGAAGTAAAATCTTTATTTTCTCTGTAACAACAATCACCAAGCATGACTAAGAGGACCAGACCTTGACAATGTTTAAGATTCATCATCAACATTGAAGTACAGTATATTTATACAACACTACGGCAAACAAAAAAAATAAAGCATGGATCACTCAAAAGTGAAAACAAGATTCACATATCAACACTGTATCTTGATCTCCACAACCAAATCATTATAAAATAATTTAACTAAAAAACTTAATAAATTAGTAAAAGATTCATTTTCAAGTTTTGGTGTGCCCACTTAATGGATTAGCAAAGGTAGTCCAAATGGCTAGAAACGGGTACAATGAAACCCAAATAGAGACAAGGTCAATTTCTTTTATCAAATGACTTATATCTCAATGATGAATATGGTAATTAATAATAAAATCCCTCTTACAACTAATTAATATCCCCATCTTCTCAGACAATAAATGAATAAAAGTGAAATGTAAAAATGAGAAGATAAAACAAGAAATCAGAGTACATCAATAAGAATTAAACATGAGTTTTTCACTGGTACCTAATCCCGCACGAAACTATCACCCATCCCTTTCACTACTTCTGTATATGTAGCACATGCAGCATTCAGAAAAGACATATCCTTAAACCATAGGAACCAAAATCTCATAAAGAATTATGTCTCACCTCACGACTTGCACGTGTACCAACGTATACAATCACATTCATATCAGGAAGCCACTTCCTGAATTCTTTGGCCCAGTTTGATAAAGTAGACAACGGTACAACTACAAGAAAAGGACCGTGGATTTGCTGGGCATTCTGTACAACAAAAAAATACATTTAGCTCTCACATCACAAAAATATCTGCAAACCAAACAGAAAATAATACCATACCTGTAGAAAACCAAGCATTGATACTGACTGAACAGTTTTACCAAGACCCATCTCATCAGCTAAAATGACATTTGTATCATTCCTCCAACTGCCAAAAATAATAGGCAATGATTAGACCATCTGATAATAAAAAGCATACCTCATACATCCATAAATACAAACCTGTTGACAAGAAAATTCAAACCCTCAAGTTGATAATCTCGGAGCTTCCCACCCTTCAACCATTCAGGCTGTTCATCAAGCTTCCGCAAACTTGCTACACGTCACAAAACCACAAAATTAAATCACAATTTTCCAAAAGAAAATAACAGCTATTCTGCATATAAAACAATAAAATTCTCGACAATGTACTCACCAAAATATTAAAACAAAAAACAAAGAAAAAAGGGCTTCCAAAGGAGAACCAAAAAGAAAACGCTGCAAGATGCTTGTAGTGGAAAAAAAAAAACAGATATATATGACAACAATCTCATGTACGTGCCATGTAATGATAAGTTTATCAACCAATGCTTTTAATCAAAAATGTGGAATGGAGAATGAATATTTTAATAATTTATTGCTATTGATAGTAATTCTTCTCTACAACTAGGACATGTCAATCCATCGGAGAACAAAAAGAATTTCCTTATAATGTTAATAACACTGTTATAACTACAAACTACAAATATGATAAACAAAATTGGTGACAAAAATCATTAATACAAAAAGTTAGACCATCAAAATAGCAAATAATTTGAAGTACAGAAAGTAACTGAACAAAAAAGATAGAAAAGTAAAAAGCGTAGTGTAAAAAACCAGAGGATAAGAAAATGCTTCTAAAACAATGAATTAAGAATTTAAGATGAGCAAACATTTTACTATATAGATCTTGGTACTTAATAAAAATATAAGGAGAAAACAGATTATGACCAATTAAATTTTGGATAGAGGTACTAGTACATCAATTTAGACCTTCTTGACAACTCTCTAGGCACCTTTTCTACAACTCTATTATTAAGTCTTATTCCTTGCTGAAAATTAATAAACTGCGATGTTAAGTTAAATTTTATACAGTGACAGCAGCTTTTTCTTTAAATAAAAAAAGTAAAGAAAAAGAAGGGCATAAGTAATTACTGAGCATAACAATTTAATAGCTAGCATACAAAAGTGGTAAGAGGTAGAGGCGCCCATATGGTATTGCCCTTGCACTTATGCACTGAAACAAACCTTAAAAGGGGTAATAAGAGCCATTTATAGTTTTTCATATACGTCAAGTTTCCACACAACTGATGTACATGCGGAAGATGTTCTCAAATTTATGGAAATAAAGTACAGCAGAAACCACAAAAACATGCAAACTGAAGTGGCATTTCACATCAAAATACAGAGCAGCCTTGCTGTTTACAAGCTCACAGAAGACCAAACAAATACCAACCTTTACTTTTCTTGCGCTGTGGATCAACCATCTTTCCTTGAACTGACATGGCAGCCTCATGAGCCTACTCAAAGATGGCAAAATAAAAAGTTTATCATAATACAATATTCCATTCAACATATGGAGAAAACAATCGAAATTCGAAATCACTGGTATTTATTATTACAGGAGCTAAAATACACACTGAATGGAGCATTAAAGTCAAACTCAACATAAGAGAACCAGGGATCCCTTAATGGAATAATTACAATAAGGGAAAAAGGGGGCATATAAGAACTACCATCTAAATGAAACAAATGAAATAGCACACATTGTTCCTAACTGAACAGCTACAGAACAAAAGATGATCAATGGCTCTACTTCACGCAAAATTTACAGCCTCTCTTCAGTTAAAATAGTATGTCAATTAGTGTTCAATGCAAGGAACCATAAACACTTTAACATAGCCGGCATCTCAATGTGGGATAAACTAGGAAAGGGATACAAGTTTGTTAAGGCTGAACTATACAAAAAGTATCACATAATCTTTTTAACTAGAGTGAAACAGAGGTCTATGAAGCGAGACACAACTTGAGACATAGACACAGGAAGAACAGAACACCAGAAAGTTAAACCTGATATACAAGGTATGAAAATCTAAGAAGAATTCAATCAGTTGGGATAGAAACGAATTTCTCCAGCTACATTGAAGACATGGATCTGCTGAACATATCATGGAAACTTTGTTTGAACAAATCTTCTGTATCGTCATTTGCTGGTAAACCCATCACTCTAATTAAGAGTGGCAAGGGAAGCATCTGGGATCTGGCATCCCCAGAGAATTTTTTGCATGTGGAAGCCACATAGAATTTGGGGGCAGGGGATCTTTTATATTAGGAGTGGGCAATTGGGAGTTCAGGCAGTGACCAGAGGATGGTGATTATACAAAGAAAGGACATCAGACTTCAACAGAATTTTCTTGGACCACATACTTTATTGATTTGTTTGCTTTTTCTCAAAAGTTTGTAAAAATTATAAAATTTCAATTATTAACAAGAAAAGAATATACACTTTATTATATTGCTAAGGAGACAAAACAAAAATTCTATTCAAGTTATGATAAAGGCTAAATACATGCCAACTCTGATATCATATAAGAAAATTAAAATTAAATTATGTTGACATATATACATTAAAAGAGTATGATGCCAATCTACTATCATATAGAAGAGTACAATTAATATTATTATATCTGGATCTATTATTTGTAAAAAGTTAATTGCAAATATATGTATAAAAACATTAAACAAAATCCATATCATATAGAACCCTAATCTTGACTGTTCACAAGTTGCCATGTCCTCATATCCATATCATATTGTACAATATTCAAAATCACATACATGCTTCCAAGGATTACTGTCAGCCCTAGTTCCACGCATCTAAATTTGCTTGTGCTAAAATACAGGACAAATAGTTGGCTTAAAACATCCGTGACAAACAGATATGATAAGCAGTCCAAAGGAACAACTTTTCCAGAAATCAACAACTAACTTAGTAAAAAAAAATAAACAAATAAAGAAGCAAGCTACCTTATATTCATCAATGGCATGCTGAGCAAAAGCAATATCTATGTCCTTCTCCCTGGTAGAATATATGAACAAACAACATAAGCATGCCCATTTATACAGTATCTTTAAAACTTCAAGACATTGACAGGTGAGAATACTAAGTAAGGACCAAGAACACTATCCATCAATGATGTCAAAAGTCTCAACACATCCATCAAGATAGTAAGACATTGTATAAACAGAAAGTAGCCACTAGAATCAATAATTAATAGAACTTTAGTTTACCAAGTTGCTTCAGCATAAGATAGTCCTTGCCACTTGACCAAGTATTCTGGAATAACATTGCTAGAGTTATCCTTACTGATCCTATCGGCGATTATTCTTTCCACCTGAAAACACAAATCACAATCAAATCAGGAGAATCACATCAGAGGAAAAAAGACAATGGCAACATGATAATATGCAGGGAACCAAACCTGACTGTTTTGCTTGATAATATCTAAATCCATCTCCTTACTCACATCATTGACCTCAATCTACATAGAACATAAAAAAAAAATTGAAACCACTGATAAATAAACTTAATATCCCAGAAATTCATAGTATAAAAATGACAGATTACCCTCAATAGAAAAAAATAATGTATCAAATTTAAAAAATAAATTAAAAACAATTTATGTACTAGTTTCAGCTATGATGAGGCATCACCAACATGGAAATTTCTTTTATAGAGAGGAAATAATTGAAAGAAACTAAAATCCAAAAGCAATCAATGGCTAATGAGCCATAAATTACAGATTATGGGCATGTTAGCTAACACCGCTTCATCAAATAATTTCTTTTGAAAGCTCATACCCACCTAAACAATATATTCCAACTCAGACCTCTCAATTTACCCTTATTAGATGGTGGCAGGAGATGCCATTGAACCTATGACTGACTGGCCCACCCTTCACAATAAATAGTCCAAATGTTTCTATTGTAATTAGACCTTTCTCCAATGGTAACTACAATAGTAACATGCAAAATTGAAGGTCAGCAAGGTTAAGTGGTTCATCTCTTAAAAGAAAATCTCCTAGCAAGAATTAAGTGGAATTAAGTTACAAACTATTAACTATTACTAAATTTCTATAAGAAAATCCACAGAAGTTACACTTCCTTGCATTAGCTATTGGTCAATCAAAAATTAGAAAATATTACTGTGAGAAATTGAGAGAAAAGAAGGAGAAAAACCCTTATAGAGGTTGAAACTATATTGTATTAAGATATTCAGAAAGTGTGTTAGACTCGTACCGCTAGGTCCTATATATATAGAAAACTATACACCATGAGCCCGCCTACACTATTGTAGAATCTTAAACTTGATAATAGGAAACAAAACAACAATAGAAAATTAAACATAAATAGAAAACTAACTCTACTTTTTCAACACACTCCCTCAAGTAAGAGCATGTATGATAAATATTCAAGCTTATTACATATGGAAAATAGAAATAAAAAAGATTTAAAAAAAAAAAAGAAGCAACCTAGGATGAATGTGGTGGCGCTATCTGCGCAAGAAAAGCCTGATCTGAATTCGGCTAGAAGATCCTAATTTGAGTTCAGCTCCTGATTTGAGTTTGGCTAAGAGGTCTTGATCTAAGTTCGACTCAAACATAGGCTGTGAGTTTCATAACAGAGACTGGCAGAGTTTCAAAATATAGGCTCACTAGGTGTTTCAAATCGCCAATTAACCACTGAATATAACTATGTCACAATCAAATCAAGGTGGCATGACAAAACCAATAGGCCAAATCTGATAGAAAACCCAAATAGACAAAAGAGGAGGGGCTTGACATGTTTTGGAAAAAAGAAGGCTCTCAAAATCCAATAAACAAAGAGAAATGGGCTGTAACATGCTGAATATAGGTGGAAAAGGTCTCTAGATGACCACAACGATGCATGGGCACATGAACAGAAGGTCACCATTGGGCAACTCATGGTGGCACATGCAGCAGTAGACGTTCCGAGGATAGGCTGATCGGAGTGCGCTAAGTCCAATGGTACTGTCAATCACTAGAGAAAGAGATTGGGGCAAAAAGGGCACGCTAGCTGCAGATCAGTTCCCCAACGCATGGGACACTGGTTGATAACGACGCTCTGAGCATGGTAGTAAGGTTGTTTCCCCAAAAAGAAACTAGGAAAGGGATCAACCAACACTGACAACCGTGGAGGAGAGAGAAAATGAGAGAATTTGAGTTGTTGGGGAGAGATGTAGCAAAGAGAGAGAGGGCCACAAATAATGTTGGGTGCCACTAAGGATGAGTTGAAACTCCTCACCAGCAATGGCGAGGGTTTTCTTTAGCAAGCCATAGTTGTTAATTGCGAGCAATTGCACTCGTGTTGCGTTGCGAGGTGCATCTTCTAATTTGTTGCATGCACAATGATGAGCGATTTAGCACAATTTTCCTTCTATTGCAAGCGCAATCTGCGCAAGAAGGACAAAACGGTGAAAGAGTGGTGACAGATCCAAGCCTTGATTTAGCATTGAATACTCAAAGTCATGTCAGGCTTACACTCTTATATCTACATACTTTATACAAATACCTATAAAACACTGGTGTCAAATGGTGCAAAATTTTGAAATCTATAGAATACTAGTAGATTAGTATCATATAGTGTTTTGTAGAAAATGTGTAAATATGAGTGTGTAATTCTAACATTACTCGAATACTCAGCCCTCTCCACCTCTCACATCTATCTCACTGACCTTCTCTTCTCTCGGAGCTTAACACATCTCTCTCTGGTTTTCACTCTTAAGACTCTTCCTCTCTTTTTATCGAAGGCCTCTATCCTGCTCTCAGAGGTCTGTGTTGTTGGGTAGGTCTTTGACTCAATCTTGGATTGCTTTTGGCCTCAAAGCTCTTCCTCCCTATCTATCAAAGATCTCTGTTCTTCTCTCAAATGTCTCTGTCATTGGGTTGGTCTCTGTCCTTCTCTCAATGGATATGTCTAAATCAGTGCGCTTGAGAAGTTTTTATTTTGACAGGGTGTGCTTGAGAATTTGGATGTGATAAATGAAACTAAAAGGCAAAATTGGTTATATGATATTTCTTTTTATTATATATAATTTATCGAAATGGCGTAGTGATGCTGTCTTGGATAAAATTATAAGCTTTGCCGTCTGTGCCTTTCACTCTATTTCACTCCACTATCTCTCCCTTTAGGTTTTGTGATGTTTAGAGGCTTTAGCTTTGACTTTTAATTTCTTTATACTTATGCAATTTTAAATTTTAGTTACAAATGAAGGTTTAATATTATTTAAGGTTATTTTTAATATATTTTTGTTATTTTGGGTTATATTAAATATATAAACATTAATTTATATATTTCATATAATTGTTCAATTGTTGAAATTGTGATACACAACGCAATGCGCAATGTAACAATAACCCCAAGCGCAATAAGTATGCAATTCACAGTTGATAACTATAGCAGCAGCAAGGTTTTTCTCTCACTAGGCTATGATATAATGTGAGAAATTGAGAGAAAAGAGAGCAAAAAATCCCTGACAGTATGTGCTAAACTCATATCACTAGGTCCTATTTATATAGAAAACTATGAACAATGGGCCTGTCTACACTATTGTAGAACCTTAAAATTAATAATAAGGAACAAAACAACAATAGAATATTAAAGATAAATAGAAAACTATCTCTACATTTTCAACAATTCTGATAGCAAAAAAATATTTACCTCCTCTCTTGAAATTGTCATCCTGTACCTGATGTCATCCATTACTTTCTTTGTATAATTTAAAACCTTCTTAAAGCCACTTAGCTGCACTCTCACACAGACACAAAGCACAAGATTCAGGAAAAAAGAAAAGAAAAAATACGAATATGGAAGATTAAAACAACTAAACTAATGAAGAGTAGAACTATAAGTGGAAAAAATAAATATTGCCAATAATTAATAATTAAAAATGAGAAGCATACATTTTGCAGATCAGCAAATGACTTCCATTGACAGTGCAAATGTGACTGGCCTTTCCATTTAATCAAGAATTCCATCTCATTCCAATCAGGTTCAGAATCAAACAAGTGGGCCAATAATACAGGTTCAGCTGATCTATTATTCCTTTGAGCCTCTTCAGCCATGCCCTTTGGCTGATGCCAAAGCACCTTTTCTATGGAGTCACCGTCCTCCTCTTCAGTTTCTTCCTGAAAAAAGTTGGTCAAAATATTTAACACTAATACATCAGTAAGGAACTAAAGTATACATTAAGGAAGAAACACAACAGGTGCTATTCAAAGTAAGCACAGAAAATCGCAACAGCAAGTCATGACATAACCTCTTACCTACACACTTTACAATTCCCAAACCTCTCTATATCAATTTAAAACAAGGTATCAATTGATACTTCCCAATGCTTTTAAGAAATTCACCAACTTATACATTGTTAAAACTTATTCAATTTGTTGCACAATCCAAAATACATCAATCATCCAGTAATGAAGGAGATAAAATACCAAAACAGAATTTTCCTCAATCATCATAATATTGTATATTTGTATTCTAATTTTCTCCACTATAGTGAAACTTAAGTAGGACAAAACCATACTCAGATACTTCAAAAGCATTAGGTAAGATGTTAAGCAGACCATACCTTATGGAACTTTTTCTTCTTCCCTTCATCAGCTTCTTCACTTCCGTCACTTTCAACATATGATACCTTCCTAACAGTCCTACTAGAAGTGCGAACTTCATTGTTTCGCCCAGAAAAACTTGTCATTGCAGAGGAACGACCATTATTTTTGCGAACATTCACATCTCTCTTTTTCATGCCTTTAAAATCTTCATCACTTTCACTCTCAGAATCCTCTTCTGTTGACTCAACCTCTTCAGATTTAACTCTTCTTTGTCGACCAGATGCCGCATATGATTTACGTTCTCGGCTAGCTTTTATGCTTTGACCAACTTTACCTCGTTGCCTTCCCTTAGATTTTTTTGCATAGTAATCATCGTCATCCGAGACATCTAGATCTTCATCACTGTCATCATCTTCATCTGAATCTTCACCTTCCCAATCTTTGTCCTGAAATTATATTTCAAACATTTAATTGTGATGAGGAATATTCACTAACAAATGACCTCTTGGAAACATATACCCATTCCCTAGCCATATGAAATTTAAGATATTTATATTTAAACAAATCAAATAAAATCCAACCATCAAACCTTCCATTCCTACCTCATCTTACAATAATCAAAGGAAAATACACACCTGAGCTATGAGACATCGTAAGATACACATTAAGTTTTGGAACAAGAGCAGTGTAAATGAACTGAGCTATTCGCACACTATTAGGGCTTGGCTTGTTTAAAGCTCAATTCAAACTTGTTTGTATATTAAATAAATGAGCTTGAGCATTGTTATAGGCCCATTAAAATAAGCCGAACTCGGTATTTTTAATATTCACCTTGTAAAGTGCAAAAAGCTCATTTATTAATAAGATAAAAATAAAATAGTTTATTATTATAATTTTGTATGATTTGTATTATAAAAATAATTTGTGTTATGTAATACAACTTACTTCAATATAATAATACATTTAAGATCATTTAGCTTTGAATAAGACTCATTTGATTTATTTAAATTTTAAATTAGATCATTTAAATTAATTTTAAAAAATGATATTAAAATTAAACAAGCTTTCATGAACAAGCTCAATAAGCTCATTTATTAAACAAGCCGAGCTTTAAAAAAATTTAAGGCTTGTATAAATAATAAAGGGAAAATTATAGTTTGGGTTAGCTTGTCAAATTTATTTACTTTGATAGTTATAAATAAATATAAACCCATTTAAAGTTAAAAGATGTTAATTTATTCCACTTAAAGTCAGTGTAACATTAGTTATGGACTAAATTACCCTCTTTTTTCTCAAATTCTTTCAGAGAAGTATGTAAAACTGCATCTTTCCCTTTATCTTTCCCATTTAACATGTTTCTATAAAACACACAAGAAAAAGACTACCAAAAATCTCAAAACTCTCCCTTGACTCCCTTAATGAAGCAATTTATCTGTATGAGAATCCAATTCGTGTTCAACAAAAATCTCCAAATTCTCCCTCAATAAAGACGAATTGATGAAGACAAATTGATTGTAGGATACCCAAATTCAAGAATTGATGAAGAACCCAATTCATTATGAGAACCCAATTCAGACGAATTATGGTAGATGTAATCTGTTCATTTAATTTTATCTCTTTCAAACTTTTCTTCTCTTCAATTTTTGTTTATGGGCAAAATAGAGAATCAAAATATTCAAAACTAATTGTTAACCAAAAATGAACATCTTTTTATTTATGACCCTAAAGGCAAATAAGTTTAATAAGTTGACCATCATATTAATTCTCCCTATAATAAACTAGCTGAGCCTAAACTAGCCTTGGCTCATTTAAGTCCCTACTTAACACTATACTACTTCCAAAAAGTACTGTTTTACTAAATTTTATAATTTCCCCCTTAATCACATCTACACTATAAGCAAACAACTATTCTTGTACTTTATTTTTAAGCATACAAGGTAAGGATGCAAGTGTAGATTACTAGTGCCCATCCTCTGGCAGATAATAATTAGAACCTTTCTTATAACAGAAAAACTCGAAGAGGAAAGGATGGATACAAGCAAACAAGAGTGTAAGATACCCTCCTAGACAAAGAAATTAAAACAAAAATTGCAAAAGCAGACAAGTTCATTAATGGAACCTCAATCGCTTCGCGTCTCTGTAAGGAAAAATTGACAGCACACCAAAAAGTAGCCATTAAAATGACGAAAATTTAATGTTGGGGCACCCTGCTGAGTGATAATTACTCTCATGGAACCATTAACCATTCAATTGACAAATTTAATTCAATAGTGGATAATTCATCAACCATATTTGAATTAAATGGACCAAATGTCTGTCAACAAGCACCCACTCCCCAATCTTCTCCAAAAATTATCCTAACTGGAAATATAGTAGTAAATGGCCCTGCCATCACAGTCATGGCATGGCATTTTAAAGGCCCCTGGCATGGACCACCCATGCCTTGGTGCCTTCAACATGGCGACATGGTGGCACCATCTTGATGTTTCAATGAAACTTCCAATTTACCCCACTTAAAGAGAATGGTAGTCAATGGACATCCATCTCTTGAGGACAGATGCGTCCATTGCAGCTCTGTTAAAGCTCCATCACACTATTCTGAGGCTTCTCATGGAGCTCTTCACTTTCATCTTTGTATGTCCAGTCCTTTAGACTCCATGACAGGTGAGTTATGAACTCCGCTGACTGCTCTGTTTCTTGTTGTTGGTTGTCCTGTTTGGCTCTATATTACTTTTCTTTAGTTTCTTTAGTTTTTGTTTCAAATGGTATCATTGGTAACTTCCTTGGTGCTTAAGGCACAGGCAGTCATAGTCTCATAGATATTGAGAAGAGGAGCATGTTTAAAATATCAATACTGCCATACTGGTTAATGGAAAAAATATGTTTTCCAATTAAATAACCAGCATTGAATGCAATCAGATCTAATGTCCAGACTATAACTCAGCTTTCTGGCAACAATAACCTAGACCAAATACAGACCTAATTTGTCCACAAAACCATAGACAGCCTGATTATATTATGTACCCAACCACAGAAGCTTTATATAGACAACCTGATTATGTGGTGTAACATTTATTTTACTAATCTGTTAACAAGTTTGTAACATCTATTTTACATCATAATATATATTTAACAACATTTCAATGATTTTGAAACAATTCAAAATAGTAGAATCTGCCACAATCTTAGAAAAACAACCAAAAAATAAAAGTGAATCATGAATTCCATTAATTAGAACAACTTCTAGTAAATTAGTTTCCATCACTGGTTTCACACAACATTCTAACCAAGAAGTTTAATGACAAATGTTAAAGTTCACTCAGTTTTTAAGAACCAGATTAAACAAATAAATGTGATCTGTTCCGGTGTACATACAAAACAAATAGGGAGATCTACAACAATTTAACTCCTAGGGGTCATAGTCACTATTGCTCCTCAATGTAAATAACAGACAGCAAATGAATGTCACTTATCGTGTTATGTAACAATAGTACAGCGTATCACACAACAATATGTATATTAATTTGAAGAAACCACAACTATTTCTAAATTAGAACAATAGGTACAAAGAGTTGCAATTGCATATATTTATTCCCTTACAGTTGGTTGCTTCAAGATGGTAAGATTTTATAAAATGTCATCTGCTTGCCAACAGAAGGTAAAAAGCATATGAAATAGTACACAGAAAGTAACTAAAATAAACACAAATAGACAACCTTGTTTGCAGTTCGACCACTTAGTGCAGGCTCAAAGTCTGCATCATCAGGATCATCTTCTGCAAGGAATTGTCCATGACAACAAAATTAGAAACTGAATCACAAATGTCCTCTAATTGAATGGAAACGAGGGCTACACATTAGCCAATTTCAAGGGTAGAACTCCATGCTACAGCAACAATCTATACATATACAATGTTTAACATACCATCGGCTTCATCCTCTTCTTCATAATCAGCATCACCATTCCCACTATCATCATCACCATTGTCATCTTCGGCATCATCTGAAATCCTAGAATTCCGATTCACACGGCTATTGCCAACAGAAGAAGTTCGTTGTGGCCAAGAATTTGATCCAGAGGGTTGATGAACGCCCCTGTAATGCAATGAATCACTCTGCTCTTCCCCATCCTGCTCATAATATTCATCAGATAACATCTCCTCAGTAGGGACTTCAGTATGGCCTCTTGCACCTTTTCCTGCTTCCTTTTGTCCATCATCATCTTCTGAATCTAATAATTCCCCTCTTCCATCCGATGAATTATCTTCAGATCCATCTGCATTTCTATAGTCTGATCCACTTTTTGATTCCTGCCCAGATTCAGACCCATTCTGAGGGCACATAGGCTGGCAGTCCTTCCAAAAAGTCGAACCCCACCTACCAACTGTAGCTGTTTTCCTACCAGCAGCCTGTAAGTTCGTTTCTCTCATACCAACTCCATCATCACCTGTTGCCTCATTTTGTAACCTACTGGCACCATCTGGTTGACCATCACTCTGATACTGCACATCCATATTTATATCAAATTCTTTGTCACTTGAAGTTGCATCAGTACATTCATTACCTACTGATCCATGGATTCTATCAGCACTCAGTCCATGACCTTTTTCTTCCAAAACATTATGTGAAACTGTTTCATTTGAAAAGTTCCTAAAGAAAGCCATCCTGTCATAGGGAACCTCCCTACGATTTTCTTTACTCCAATCTCCTTGCTGTAAGGGTGATGAATAAATTAACAAATATCCAGCTATACGTCACTTGGAGCTTTTGTTATCTTCTATCTACAGAAAATCTGAACAACAGAAGAGTGACAATTTGATCAGCAGAATCCCAAAACATGCTCTAATGATCATAGCGTACTGTCTGATAGTGCAAATTAAATTAAATAAAACAGCAGAAAAATCAGACTCGCAACCCTCTGGCAGGTTATTATGGACCTTGAGGATAAGACCAAAATTAATAGATAAATATGGCATGCTATTTCAAAGATTTGATTAATTGATACTTAATTTTCACCAAGCATACTCAGCTGTTGATAATCAGATTACTGGGCCCAAGAAGTGGTATCAGCGGGACAAAATTTCTTTGCTAACCTCTCGTTTTTGTGCAGCCAAGCACACCACTGGCTATTGAGTGAGCCAAAATCCCTCTACAAATTATTTCCACACATTTCTAGTAACCAAGTAAATTGGAAATGTAAATGAAATGAAAGCCGATTTCCAGGTCATATTCCAGCAGAACATGAAACAGGCAGTGCAAACATCGTTTATAAACTTCAAATTCTAAGGAGGAACAGGCCAATTCGCATTAAACCAATCCACCACATAACCTTCAGTGACAAACGAGGAAGCACTGCTTCAAATGAGTGTCCAACGGTCGAAAATGAATTTCAGTAAACCCATGTGGGACAAGCTCGAATTACAACACGTTGCAATGCACAAATTCATCAATATCCGACAAGAAAAAAGTTCAATACAAAACAACAATGTACAGATCGAATTGAACGGGTAAAACGACGGATCAACAAGCAAATTTACAGGAACTGAATGAAGTTCGTCACTAAAACCCCTGAGACTAAAAGGAACAAATTCCCTAACACAAAGGAACCTAAATCCACAATTGTAAAACCTAATTTGCACGCAAATCACTACGCAATGACCGAATCCACCACGAGCACACAAGCCGATTGATTTAAGAGCTAGCGGCTCACCTTTCTGTCTATAGAAAGCGAAACAGAGTTTTGTACTAATTTGGTCTAACAGAGGAGCCACAAAGGCCAATGGTGCGCGGGTTAATAATCATGCGCACCTTCTCCAACAACAACTCGCCGGGAACTGATCCACCGGCGGCAAATATCAAAGGACACCAAATCGTTCCGTTTAGAGGTACGCTACGAGATTTCAAATGCTAAAACACCAGCAGCAGTGGCGGCTAAGATTCTCCAGGTGCGGCGGCCGTAAAGTTAACGTCCGATTATAAGAGTAAAACGACGAAGCGATTAATCGACGATGATGTCCAGATGAGAAAGAGCAGGAGAGACAAAGGAAGTCTTTCCTCTTATTTTTTAGAGAGAGAAAGAGGTATTTTCTCTAGAGAGACATAGGGGAAAAATTAGCTGATGATATTATGAACGAGGTTTTGAAAAAAAAAAACAAAAATCGTTTGGAGAAATGTGTTTGTAGACGCGCTCTCTTTCTACTTTCTCTCTGTAGATTATTTTCCCGTGTGTTTGACCATAACCAGCGAGATCGCTCCACGTGGTGATGGCGTTGAGTGGTGAATGATTTTACGATTGTGATTAAATCTCTTCTGTACGTTTTGTGTGAGGAAGCGGAATCTAAAGGATCCAAACTTGAAACGGAGTATTCCATTGCATAGCGGAGTCTGTTTTCGGTAACAATGATTATATCAGTCAGACAAGACCGGCTTATCCTTTTCTTTTTATTTTATAAAAAAAGTATTATACTATTTTTATTTATATTTCACTATTTTTTATATATTTAATTATATTTTTTTAATATTGGTGGAGATTAGTGTAGCATGGAGAATTATGGCATCAAAAATTTTTGAAATTTTAAGTAATAATATTAGATAATCCTACATCACTTAAAAATTTTTCAACCATTTAAAATAAAAATATTAAAATTTACTTTTACATAAGATTATAGACATCTCATTTGTTATAAATTTCTAAAAATAAAAATAAACCTGTACTTGATTACAAAATTAGCTATGTTTAATTTTGATAAAAGAAAAAAATTTAATAATATTTAATTTTAAATTTATAAAAATATAATAAATAATAAAAATTTTAAAATAAAAATACACTCATGATTAAGTTTCAAGTTTTCTCAAATTTAAAAAGACATATGACATTGAATTAAATAAAATAAAAGCATCAAATGGTATTTTTTAAGTAAGTTTTTCTTAATTTCTTATTTTTACCATTAAAAAAAAAAAAGAAGCAAAACAAAAGAAAAATTAAGGGCAGACGCGAGATTGAAGAGCTGAAACAAAGGAACACACGAGGGAGTGAAGTTTGTAGAAGGACAAAGGAATGAAAATGGAGATGAGGCCAAATACGGGAAGATAAATCGAGAAGGGAAATTCAAAACAAAAGGAGGAACTCACAGGGAAGAAAAACAAGAAGAATGTGTTGAATTTCAAGAATGGAAAGAAGGACGCAACTGGGGGAGTGGACTCTGAAGGAGAAAAGATGAGAAAGGGAGGAGAATCGAGACTGAACAAAGACACAAAAAAGAGAAAGGTTTTACACAACAGAGAGAAGGGAATCGCAAAAACAGATAAAGGGAGAGCGATTGAGAAAAAAAGGAGGAGGAACGGAAGAACAAAAAAGGGGAGAAAGGGATCAATTTGGAGGGACAAGAAAGGGAGGGCGACTGACAGAGAAAAGTAATCTGAAAACCGTGAAGGAGACAGCGATTGAGAGAAGAGTGTAGAGCAGTCGAGGGGGAGAGACCACAAAGCAAAAATCCCTATTGAAGGAATTTCTGGGTAATCCAGAGCAACCCAGTCACTCTTGTTGAAGTAGAGCAGGCCCCTGGCTTTACACTGAGTTCCAAAAGCTTCACCACCACCAAAACTCGCTCACACCTCACTTGGGTTTGTGGTATAAGGTTCTAGCGGGGTTCAGTCACACCGAGGCAGTTAGTGTAGCAGTCGAGATATTTTCTTTACAGGATACAGCCATCGGCTCAACCAACGCCGCCGTTGGAGTCTTTGTTAAGCAAGTCCATGCAAGTGCGCTCTAGTGCGTGCATTAAATTAGAGTCTATCTTCGGTAACAAGGATATATCAGTTGATCAAAGAGGAGCGGCTTGCCCTTGTTCCATTTTTTTCTTTTGTTTTGATGTTATTAATAACAAAAATTATTATACTACTTTTTAATTTATTTTATAAGGAAGGGTCTTTTTTGTACTTTTATCTTTTTTAAAATATAATTAATTTTTAAATTTTTAAATTAAATAATTTAATTCATAAGATAATTTAATTTCTCTCTAAATATATTAAAATAATTTAATCTCTTAATAAATATAATTTAAATAATTCAATCTCTTATTTATTAAATTTTATTTTTTTTACATGGCATAGTTAATGATTATTTAAATTATATTTTTATTCTAAAAATTTTAATACTCTTATTTTAAAATGAAGTTATCTTCTTTTATATATTTATCAATAATTTTTTAATTAAAAAAATAAATTTACATAATAATCATGTTAGGTAAAAAATAAAATTTATTAAAAAAAGAATCAAGTAAAAAGAAGATTAAATTATATTAATTATAATTTTAAAAAAATTAAATTATTAAATTTAAAAAATTAAATGATTAAATTATTTTTTAAAAAATTAAAAAATAAAAAATATCTTTACTCTTTTTATTTTATAAATTGCTTTTTCTATTTTTGAAAAACTTAATTCACTATTATAATATGGAGTTTGCAATGACCCGACATAATTAATTTATATATCAAATTAGCCAAATTTAAACTCAAAATTTAGTCAGTTTTATTGAACATGAGCTCAAACCTACCCAACTTGTAGTTCATTATTTGGTAAGATGCATTAACACAATTGTACACAATACATAATATAACTTTATATATTATATAGTTTATTTATAGAAAAATAAAATATAATAAACATGTGAAGATAATTTTTATTCACATAATTTTTATATTTTTAAGTGGAAAATGTTGAATAATGTGAGATTTTTACCATTTTTGCTTAAAGATGTGAAGATAATGTAGGTAAAAGGATGTGAGATTATTCTTATTGTAAAGCATAAAATAAATATCAAAGAAAGTAACTAATTTGAGGGCATGAATGTCTAATCTCTGATAAAAGAAAGGTATTTTGAAATACCTCATTTCACTTTTCAGTGGTTCCATTGCTTTCTGGGTGCGGGTTTGAACCCGTAACCTAGTGGTTAGAAGAATAACTCCTTAGCCAGCGAGGCAGCGGGAAACCAGCAGGGACTTCTCACGTTGATAAAATAAAAATTCTACTCGCAAATAGTATATTTTTTATTCATAAAATCTTATTATTTTATAATTTTATTTTTATTTTATCTTTATAATATAAAATTTATATTATTAAATTTATTAATCATTACATATTAAATTATAAAACTTACAAAAATAAATTGTCTACATTAGTAATTATAAATAGAAGTATTAAAGTGAATTAAATTACAGAACTAACTCATCCCATCTAATTTAATTATAGGTTGTTGTAGAGTAAATCATTCATTTTAAAACTTTTAATTGTGGTGATATGTAAATTGTAAATTGATCTTATGTTTATGAATAATGTCATTAAAGTAGTTGCAACACTCTTTCACCAAACCGCCATGACTACATGCACTAAGCACACCAGTGAAAGTTACATCATTTGGAAAAATAAGGGATGGTCCTAATTGCACCATCTCATCATAGATTTTCAAGGCTTTTGTAGCTTCACCATTCTGAGCATACCCACATATAATTCCATTCCAAACGACTATATCTCTCTCGGGTATGCTTTGAAGCATCATTAGTGCATATTGCATTTCCCCACATTTAAAATACATATCTAACATTGCACTCTTCACCACCAAATTATTTTCAAATCCATTTTTTATGACAAGACCATGGAGTTGTTTTCCTCTTTGTAATGTGTTAGTGGTAGCACAGCCACCAAGCAACCCGCCAAAGGTGAGGAAGTTTGGTTCCACCTTAGCCAGTTGCATTTCCTGAAAGAGCCACATAGCATCATCCATATGTCCACTTTGTGAGAGACCAGTAACAAGGGTTGTCCATGAAAAAACGTCCTTATCTTGGGTCTCGTCAAATAATAACTAAGCCACACTTTGCATACATCTCCAGCAAAGAATTAGTGATGAATGGATCAGAGCATAAGCTGAGTTTAATAATAGTTGAATGGATTTGCATTGCTTCCATCACTTGCAAATGAGATGCAAGGTCATTTAAAATTATAGCATAAGTATACTCATCACCCAATATTTTTTCTCTACAAATCTGTCTATACAAATTTAAGCAGTCAACAACCAATCCACAGCTAGAGTAGCATGACATCAAAGCGTTCCACGTAAACAAGTCTTTCCTAGGCATTTCATCGAACACCTGCCTTGCATCCACAATAAAATCAAAACCTCCATACACCTGCATAAGATTAGTCCCTAAACACAGGTCTATTACTGAGCAAACCTTAACTATTTCCGCATCAATTTGATACCCAAAACTCAAATCGCATCAGGGGAGTACGATGGAATAAGTATAATTATCGGGTCTGACAGAAGGAGTCCTCATTTTCAAGAACTGGGTCATGGCTTCTTCAATTTTTTGGATCTTTAAAAACCCAGAAATAACTATGTTCCATGAATGACAATCCTTCCAGGGTGCGGTAGAGAAGGCCTGTAGGGCTTTCGAGAACAAACCAGAATTGAAGTAACCTGAGAGAAGGGTGTAGTGTGAGACAACATTGGGATTAGGCATGAAGCGAAGGAATTTTTGGGCATCAGACAGGTGGAACTTGCTGTAAGCTTGAAGGAGGAGGTTGCACTGATAGACATTGTTTTCAAGGCCCTTCTTGACAAGAGATGCATGAAACGCTTGTGCTTTGTGCATGAGATCTGTCCAGGAGAAAAAGTTCATGAAGATTGCAAGTTATTTAATCGAACCCAAATGAAACCACCACAGCCCGATTAGACTGGAAATTCCTAGCCTGTTTTTTGCCTTCTCCAACCCAACTAAACCTAATTAAGTCCACCATAACTCCATTAGACCTGAAATTCTTAGATTATTTTCTGTAATATCTAACTCAATTAAACATAGATAAACCCACTTGAATTCACCCAAACTCGTTACAACCCAAATTTTTTGGTTTAGGGGCGTATTTGATTAAAACCAATTAGGAATATCATCTTGGTAGGTCTCATTCAGTTGAACTCAATTTTCCAGGAATCTTACCCGACTCAATTCATGTTCACTTCTATTATATACATGAGATATTCATGAGTAGTTGCAAGATCTAAGTAATATTATTTGTATAAAATTTTTATGTATAAACATTATATACATAAATGTTATAACTTATGTGTAATATTTATATACAAAGAGCTTGTGCAAGTAATGTTACTCACAGGAATAATAATTAGGTCAGATAATTGATTTTATGAATGAAATAAGAGAAAATTGTCACCTAATTTTTATGTGCTCGAATTTATTAATTATTTATTATTATTTTCTGTATATATCATCTTTTTTCTGTAAAATAAAAAATAAAAGAATATGAAAGATTTAAAATATCAAAAATTTAAATCTTAATTATATTAATTTTTTAAGATTAGATTAGACTTAAATTTAATGTCTTTTAATAATTTTATTTTTGCAGCGGGAGTGGTGACATTTTGGTTGGGGCTTGAATTTAAAAAGTGGAGGCTCCCCCATTTTAGGGGGAGGCGAGTTCCACGGCATCCGTGTCCACATGATGAATCAGTTATAATTGGGTCTATCTGCTTCCTGTTTCTTGTCATGGATTTTTCATCGGCAGCCTTTTGTCCTGCACGCGTAGCAGCGTCGAAGCATTGCAGCATAGCTGGCCCATTTTTGCAGCTGATTATTATAGTTTTCTATGCGAGGCTTTGTTCTTTTTCCTTCATGTATTATGCCTAAAGAAAACGATATAAACTGCTTTTCCCAACCTCCTATCATCACAAATTGTATCATTCTTTCAATTTTCATATACCCATAAAAAAAATAAGTGCTTCTACAAATTTTTTATATACAAAATTTACACAAAATCAGCATGTGATTTGACTAAAATTATTAGTCATAAAATCTTCACAAATTTCACAGATAATAAATTAACTCCTCATTGACGAAAATCTCTTGCCTCTGAAGCTATATTAAAATTTTTGAGTATTTCGTGACTTTATTTATGTAAGTGTAACAAAATTCTTGAATTGATTGGCAGCCAAAATAAATTCAAGGTCCAGAGAAGAATTGGGAGCTTCAAAATCTTGTTTAAGAGAAACCAAGATTGATGCTTGCCTTCTCAAAGACAGAGGAAGTGAAACAGGAGCAGGACCAGTACCGAGGCACACAAGAAGGAAGGAAAAGAACACAAAACTGAAAGCAAAAGAGGCCACTTTTGGCTAACTGAGAAGAATAGCAGGATTGATTTAGAGGAACCAAATATACTATGAAAGTGAAAGAGCAGTGGTAGAGAATATACACAAACAGGTACAGAGAGGGTGTGAGGGAGTTTTCTGTAATGAAATGGAGAGCAAAGGGAACAGCATCCAATGTCCCCCTCTCTTTACCTTTTTCTTTCTTCCCCTTCTCCTCTTCTTGCAGCTGATAGGATATAATGATCTAATCTATAACCAAATTAAAAATTATATAGGTGCCAATCACGGACAAGAATAAAAATCATAGCAACAAATAGGCCAAGTGCACTATATACATGACCAACCCTTAAGGCATAAAATAAATATTGGAGAAAGGAACTGATTTGAGAGCATGAATTTCTGGTCCCTTCAAAAGGAAAGGTATTTTGAAATACCTCATTTAGGTGTCATTCTGCTTTGCTCTGGTCTGCCGAGTCGAACCCTTGGCCTTCCAGTTAGATGAAAGACATCATAACCAGCCAGGCACAAGGGAAACTGGCAAACAGGTCTTGCATCGTAACCCTTTAGAAACAAAAGTTGTACTTATATAAATTATTTCACTTAAAGGCATATTATGTATCTCATCTGCACTATAGATATCTTTTTTAATTTGATTTGGTTAACATTGTATTTACTATCGATTGGGCTATGCCAACATTACCAAAATGTACAACTAGACTAATCAATGAATTAAGGCTAGAGGAGTTATTGGTATGTATAACAATGGAAACCTTTGATGTTGAAATTTGGTGATTTTCATGATTTCTTGTGAATTTTAGAGAATAGTATTTATAGATACTATTTATGATGGACTTTATTTTCTCTCACTTATTTCTTCAGCCCTTCAAAACATATTTATCTTTTTCCAAAATTATTCAAAATATCTGATGGTAAAGAATCCCTATCAGTATAATAATATTATATTGAAAACTTTGTATGCCCTTTTTCTATCTTTTTGGTTAAGTCAATGCTCTTTAGATATCTAATTTGGGCAGAATTATTTTTTATTGAGAATTTGTAGATTTGATAGAATGTGATGAAGAATAGTAGTTTTTTTTAATAATAATGTTAGAAAACGAATTTAACCAGCAACTTTAATAGTACCATAATATCTATTATTACTTAATTTGTTTTAAAGTTTTCCTTCTTTAAAATTTGGGATTTGAACCCAAAACCTAACTTATGTATTAAATAATTTGCCACTCTTCTTATTATTAAAAAAATTAAAAATAAAAATTAAATCTAATAATTATCCTATATCGCCTATAATATTCATACTCTTCTGTAAAATTGTCTATAATGTTGGTTACATCCAACTAGTAATCTACACGAGAGGATTTTTTCCATCTTATCTATGTAACTGTTATCGCGTAGGACTTTAGTTTTGGTTCGTAAAACATATGGTTGAAAACCAAAAAACCAAAGCAATATATAGTTTTCTAATAGGCTTGCTTATCCAGGTTACCCCTTATGTCACTAATTGGAAGATTAAAGAAATCAAACACAGAGAAAGAAGCACGTGTTCAAATAGACTTGTCCAAAAGTTTGGCATCATTCAAATAACTCAAGGAATCAAAAGGAAAAGTTGGTTACTAGTTGGTTGATCAATTGCAACATGACGTATAAAGGAACCATCTTTTTTTCTAGATTGAGGTCCTTTTCCACAAATTGTGTAATGACAAATACAAAGAAAAGCAAAAATCGAAACCCGGAAAGTGATAAGATTGATTTAGATGCATCAACACTCTTCTTTTCTTTACTTCGGAAAAGATTTTCAATCTTCTTAAAGTACGTAATTTTTTTTATTAAATAAAGATATTTATTTAATTTTGTTAATATTTTTAAATTAAAAAACAGACACTAACTTATTTAAAAATAAATAAATTTTAAGTTAAAAGAATATCAAATCTCCTTCTGAAAAAAATTAAAATCTTTTTTCCTTATCCTGCTAGCCTGTCCATTAATGGAGATGATCATAAAGTCATCACCATAATAAATTTATCTTTTGCTTGATAACCCAAAAATATAAGAACATGAAAATAATAGCAGCACAATCATGCCCTGCCTCAATCAACTGGGTAGCTGAATCAGATTTAGTCATGAAATAACTGTAGCTGTTAGGAAATAATAACATAATCTGTAACCAAATTAAAATTGTATGTGTGCCAATCACGGACAAGAATAAAATTTTATAGTTTCTACTTAAAAGGTGTGAAGATAACGTAAGTATAAAATTATGAAATATTTTTATTGTAAAGAATAAAATAAATATTAAAAAAAGAATTACTTAAAACATAAAAATTTACCATTCTCACATCTTTTTATTCACACAATTTTCATAATTTTTAGTAAAAAATATTAAATAATATGAGATTTTCACCATTTTTACTTAAAGATGTTGAGATAATGTAGGTAAAAGAATGTAAGATTATTTTAATTGTAAAGCATAAAATAAATATCAAAGAAGGCAACTAATTGGAGGGCACGAATTTCTGATCTCTTATAAAAGAAAGGTATTTTGAAATGCCTCATTTCACTTCTTTGTTTGCGTTTTAGGTTGCTGGTTTGAACCCATGACTTAGTGGTTGGAAGTAAAACTCCATAGCCAGCAAGGCACAAGGGAAACCAGCAAATGTGTTTTATCTTTCTAATCTTTTAAAGACAAAAGTACTACCCATAATAACACTTTTTTATAAAGTCTTACTATTTTTTATAATTTTACTCTTAAAATATAAGACTTATACTATTAAATTTATTAATATTCATAAATTAAACTATAAAATTTACAAAAAATAAACTGCCTACATTAACAAATTATAAATAAAAGTATCAAAGTGAATTAAACCCACTAGGCTAGCCCACCACATCCAATTCAATTGCAGGTTGTGTAAGTCTAGGTGAATTAGTTTTATTTTGACACTTCTAATTGTGGTTATATGTAAATTGTAGATTGTGAAACTAGAATTTCAAAATTTCTTTTCCCTTAAGGGCATAATATGAATAGGCTAATTCTATGATATTAGAACTAAAATTTTTAGTATACATGCTTGATGTTATGTGTTCAAATAAAAAATAAGATGAAATTTTTAAATAATTTTATAATTAATATGATTTCATGATAAACATCTAATTAAATAAAAATAAACTTATTATTTATTAAATTAATTTATATAAACATATATTTTAAATTTATGCCAATCATCATAAATTTAGATATTTTAAAAATTAATTTGATTATCATAAAAAACTTCAAATTTAGATACTCTGGACAAGATTTTCAATCTTCCTAAAGTATGTAATTTTTTTGATTAAATGAAGATATTTATTTAATTTTATTAATGTTTTTAAATTAGAGAACCGACAATAACTCATTTAAAAGTAAGTAAATTTTAAACTAAAAGAATATCGAGTCTCCTTCTGAGAGAATTGAAAACTTTTTTCATTATCCTGCTAGGCTGTCCATTAATGGAGATGATTATGAACTCATCACCATAATAAATTTATCTTTCGCTTGATGACCCAAATATGTAAGAACATGAAAATAGTAGCAGCACAATCATGCCCTGCCTCAATCAACTGGGTAGCTGAATCAGATTTAGTCATGAAAATAATTGCAGCTATTAGGAAATAATGACATAATCTGTAACCAAATTAAAATTTTATGTGTGCCAATCATGGACAAGAATAAAATTTTATAGTTTCCACTTAAAGGATGAAGATGATGTAAGCATAGAAGCATGAAATATATTTATTGTAAAGTATAAAATAAATATTAAAGAAAGGAATTACTCAAAACATAAGAATTTATTATTTCCACATCTTTTTATTCACATAATTTTTATATTTTTAAGTGAAAAATGTTGAATAATGTGAGATTTTTACCATTTTTGTTTAAAGATGTGAAGATGATGTAGGTAAAAGGATGTGAGATTATTTTTATTGTAAAACATAAAATTAATAAAGGTATTTTGAAATACCTCATTGCATATTTCTGTCTCCATGGGTTTTTGGGTGCTGGTTTGAACCCTGGACCTAGTGGTTAGAAGAATATCTCCTTAGCCAACGAGGCAACGGGAAACCAGCGGTAGTATCTCACCTTTATTCACATATAATATATTTTTTATTTATAAAATTTTTATTTTTTTAAATATAAAATTTATACTATTAAATTTATTAATCATTAAATATTAAATTATATAACTTATAAAAATAAATTGTCTACATTAGTAATGTAAATAGAGATATTAAAATGGGTTAAACTACTGAATTAGTCCACTTCATCCAATTCAATTATAGGCTGTTGCAGAGTAGATAGGTTCACTTTAAAACTTTAATTGTGGTGACACGTAAATTGTAAATTGTGGGAATATAATTTTAGAATTTCTTTTTACTTAAAGGCATAATATAAATAGGCTAATTCTGTGATATTAGAACTAAAATTTTTAGTATACATAATTGATGTTATGTGTTCAAATAAAAAAAATAGATGAAATTTTTAAATAATCTTATCATTAATATAATTTCATGAGAACCATCTAATTAAATAAAAATAAACTTATTATTTATTAAATTCATTTATATAAACATATATTTTAAATTTATGCCAATCATCATTAAATTTAGATATTTTAAAAATTAATTTGATTATCATAAAAACCTCCAAATAAATATATCTTATCTGCACTATATTTGTTTTTAAAAGTTGATTTGGTTACCAGAGTATTTACTACTGATTTGGCTATGCCAACATTACCAAATGTACTATTAAACTCATCAATGAACTATAGCCGGAGGAGTTATCGGTACGATAACAATATAATATTGAAAAAAAAAGGTCCTGTATGTCTCTTTTTCTTTGTTTATTTTTTTTTTCGTTAAGTGAATACTATTCAGATATCTAATTTGGGCAGGACTGATTTTTTCCCAGAATTTGTAGAACTGATGGAATATGATAAAGAAAAAGAGTCTACTTATGGTGATATTAGAAAAAAAGAATTCAAAATTAAAAAATACCAATTAAATTGAAAATCTCCCCTGTAATATTCATAACTCTTCTCGAAAGCTATATATAGTGTTCTAATAGGCATACTTATCAAGCAACCTTTCATGTAACTAATTGAAGGATTAAAGCAACAATAGAGATACTTTCGCGTAGTTTCTGGTCTCATGAAAAAAGAGAGGTATTTTGAAATACCTCATTTTAAGGACTTTCCAATTCTTTCCATGCTGGGTGCTGGTTCGAGCCTTGGCTTTTTGGTTAGAAGCAAGACTCCTTAACCAACAAACCACAAGACAAACCAGCAAGCGTGCCTTTTAGCATTTTACTGACAAGAGTTGTTCTCATATATAACAAATCTCTTTACACTTAATGGCATAGAATTTGCTGCCGATTTGCTTGAGCCATCATTACCAAAATGTACTATTATACTAATCAATAAACCAAGGCCAGAGGAGTTAATTGGTATTATACTATTATACTTAACGTGCTATTAGCTTTTTTTTAGGAGATTTCTTTACCCAGCATCAATAAACTTAAAATCGTATTTATTGAAAGAGATTATTAACAATTGGTCATGAACGTGAGTTAATTTTATATTTAATAATAATGTAAACTATCATATAAAAAAAATAAAAAAAATATTATATTAAAAATTATAATTTTTTTTTTTTAGATTTTCATAAGATATTCTAACATATTTAAGATTTAATATAAATTTTTGCTCATGAAACCGTATCTACTACTGATGCTTAGGCATTTGGACGTGAGAGAATTTAAACTTGCACTTATTAGATTGCATTTCTCTCAAGAACTCAAAAGCAGTTTGATTAGTTGAGTTCATCTTTAGAGTAGAAAATTTTATTATGCTTATACTTTTATTTTCACACAATTATCATTTTATAAAATTATATATAGTGTTCTAATAGGCCTACTCATGAAGGTTATCCTTTCATGTAACTAACTGGAAGATTAAAGACATGAAAGACAGACAGAAGCATGTGTTCAAATAAACTTTAGCATCATTCAAATAAATCAAGAATGGAGGATAGGGCCCATTTTTTTGCAGCCACTGAAAAACTAGTACTTTCTGGTGCACTTTCTGTTTTTGATGAGGATAGATAGAAACCAGGATTTGATTCCAAACAGGGTGTGGTTCATCATGTGTATATTGCAAAGGGGCCCGTGAAATGAAACAACATAACAATAAAAAGAACATAAGGCAGTAACTAGATGGGTCTAAATTGTAAAATTACATTATAGAGATCTGTCCTTTACTTCTTTATGTTGGTCTTCCACTGTTTGAGGTGTCATGGCAGATGAGAGACTAGAATTATAACAATGTCGGAAATGCAGGACAAACATATCTGTACTAGCCAGCGGGAGTCAACCCAATGATGTGGTGATGCAGCTTCAGAGAAAGATAACTGGAAATATCTTCCCAGCCAAATTGGAGAAGATAAGGATGACTAGATATTTCCAACTGCTATGTAGAGAGCTACAACCCAACTGGGGACAACTTGATCAGACTAACTGAGGACTAATGAGTTTATATTTCCTTACAATTCTTTTCTCACGGTTGGTCGGCGGTGATTGACTTTTATAAATCTTATAATTTAATTAAAATTTAATAAATTTTATATTATAAAAATAATAAAATCATGTTTATTTTAGAGTAACGGCAAACTTTGTAATTAAAGATATCAAAATAGATTAATCCTATTCATCCCACCATTACCCATGATTAAACAAGGCCAAACAGGTTATTTCATAATTTTGTTGACTCAAATTTTTTTCTTAATTCTATGTCTTTTTCATAATCACTGATCTATACCTTAATGACAGAGAATCTCTATCCATGTATTGTCACCTGCAGATTGGTCCTTGATGAGAAAATCTCAACTTTAGTGGTGACTATGCTTGTTAATGCTGGCAGCTTGCCTCTTATGTAGGATAAACAGGTTAGTTTATAAATTAATATATTTTTATATATAAAATATAATTTAATTTATCTTATTTTATTTTATATTATCTTATTTTTTATGCGAGATAGGTCACATATTTGCAAGTCAAAAGAATATATATTTGCCCAGCTAATAAAACCTATTTTGACAATCCTAATGGCAACATTTGTAAGGTTTGGTTAATGAAAAATAGAATTAAAGAGTGTATCTTATGAAATAAAATGCAAATAAATAATTATTAATAAAAAAATTAATTATAATAATTGTTATAAAATATAAAATATGAATAATAATATATAAATTTAAGATAATTTATATTATTAATTTTTTATCATTATTTATTTCTTTACATTCTCTTTAATAAAGTATATTTCTTTAAAAAAATTTGAATCCTAAAAAGGGTAGTTATGCGAAATGAATGAACTACTAAATTACTCCTAACAGTATTAGAGTTTTATTAATTTATTATATCTTATAATTTGATTTATTAAATTTAAAATTAATAATTCAAATATTTTTTAAATAAATTTTTAATAAATTTTTAATAAATTTTTATTTTATAAAAATAATAAAATTATTAATAAAAATATTGTTAATAATAATAATATACACATACATAAATTTTATATATAAATAATATATATTTTTACTTTTTTATTTTTATTTTTATCTCTTCTTTAACAATCTTACGTCTCAACATATGGAATGGCAACGAACCAGAATAATTTGTCTGAATGAAAGCACTTCGCATAACAACACACAAGCCCCATGGATCGGCCTTCATGCATAGTGACCGCGCCTCCGCTCGGGCGAATTGCTTGCTATGTCATTAAACTAATCATCAAATTCCAGACTTTATCTGTATTGTGCTCAAGAGGATTGGTATCATTGTAAAATAACTACGCTTAATGTACTTTTTGGTCATTTTAAACTACAATTTTTTTTTTATTTTGTCACGGCAAGTCTAATATTTATTAATCGTCTCCCTGATTGTTTGAACTTATCTCGAATTGATAATTTCCTGCGTATTTTGCATACCTTATGGGCTATTTTTGGACACCCAAAATAAAAATTACAAATTTATCAAAGATAATACCAAAAAAACCATTTGTAAGAAACAATGTCAACTAATTATGGTTAAAAGTTGGATTAACATGTACATGCCATTGTCATCTTAACAAAATCTATTAGTGGGAGAGGTCGTATGCGGATTGAAATTTTGAGCCGGAGCAATTAGCTTCAAGCACATGTTTTCTTGTCCTATTTAAAAAATTTATTGGCAGCATTATTTTTTTTTATTATAGATAAACAAACTATATAATAATGAGAGATGATATACCAAAATGATGTCTAAATATTATGTATGGATCCATTTGTTCAAATACTTCCAACATTTTTTGCCTCTAGTAGAGAGCTATTGTGTTTTTATATTTTAGTTGAGGATGAAGATTTTTAAGCAAAACATAATTCCTAAAAACTGAAATCTCACATGATTTGATTTTATGTTTAATAAGAAAGTTATATTAAACTTTGAGAGTTGACACAATGAAAGTAGATTGTATATTAAGTCATCTTAAAATACATTATATGCCCAAGATTTAAACTTGAAGTTGCTTACTTAGGGTTAGAGGCAAAACTCTTCTACTCTATACTTCAAAAAAAGAATTAATCTCACCCAAAAAGTTAAATCAATTTTTTTATGATTAAAATTTAAGTGGAGGAGAGGCTATCCCATATTAAAATTAGGATATGCTATAAATTTTAATGAGAACTTATTGTAATATTTATAAATTGATGACTAAAATAGAACAGCAAATATATTAATTTGTTTATAAGTAAATAAAGATATTATTTGAAAACAATCATATCATTTTAAGAAAACACACTGATTAATACATTTGTCTATAAATATGTGATTGACACAGATTAGTCAAGATGCATTATTTTATTCTATTGATAGTCTATAATTAATTACCCATGTTCAATTATTTTTTATAAGCCTGAAACAACCCTAAATTCAACAAGAACTAGCTTTATTCTTATAAGAGCATCTAAGTAAATTGGGAAAAGATTAGTGTAAGAAAAGAATTTCCGACATTCAGATTCACTAATAATAATACACCACCTTATTGGTTCTGTATCCAATTTCTAATAATCTTTATAATAATGCTTTGAGAAAATTTTAATTGCTAGTTTAGGGTGCATTTGATTTATAAAAATATATTTTGTTTTCATTTAGATTTGTTTTTATTGAAAATAATTTTTTCAAAAATGCTTATATTATAAAAAATATGTTTTATTTGTAAATTTTATTTTTGAAAAACAAAAATAATAAAAATACATTTAGTTTAGAATTTTTATTTTAAGGTTTAAAGTTTGGTTAAGGATTTATATTTACGTTTTAAGATTTAAAATTTAATATTTAGAGTTTGGAGTTTTGATGTTTGAAATTTTGAGTTTTTGGAGTTTGAGATTTATAATTTAGGTTTAGATTTTGAGAATTTTGAGTTTTAAGATTTAAAATTTAACAGTTTAAGATTTAAGATTTAAAATTTTGAGATTTAACATATTTGAGTTTTGAATTTAAAATTTAAGATATAAGGTTTAGAATTGAAGGTTTAGAATTTAATATATAACTTTCTGGATTTAGAGTTTTAAAATTTTAAAT
Source organism: Dicorynia guianensis (assembly GCA_037013595.1). Lineage (NCBI taxonomy): Eukaryota > Viridiplantae > Streptophyta > Magnoliopsida > Fabales > Fabaceae > Dicorynia > Dicorynia guianensis. The sequence continues at coordinate 40,166,340 of JASUAB010000002.1, forward strand.
TATAAGGTTTAAACTTTAGAATTTAAAATTTAAGTATTTAGAGTTTATGAAATAATTTTAAAATTATTAATGTGTTTTTAATTTATATTTTTTATTTTTAAAATTATATTTAAAATTTATCTTATTTTAATAAATATTTTTTAGAAAACATTTTCACTTTTTAAACAAACACCTATTTTCTATTTTTTTTGAAAATAAAAAAAAATATACATACGAAATGCAACCTTAACATTTCTAACAAATTGAGAGATGAGATTTAATTTCTTTACCGTTAAGGTGGAGAAACTTTAGAGAATAAAAAATATAAAAGTAAAAAAAAATAATAATAAAAATATAAGTCATACATATTAAATTTAAAAAACAAAAAAAAAATCTAAATATCTCAAATACGATTGGACCTATCATGCTGCACAGTAGTCAATATACGTGCGCACACACAGGATTGTGACCCCGCAAATATCTCCTTCAGCATATGCCTAACACGTTCGTTTCCTTCCTCCTCCTTCGCTCCGTAAACCTCCTAAAACCCTAAACATCGACTTAGGGTTTTTCGTTTAACACTCTGCAACCAATTCCTGTCTATCTCTGAAGCCAGTGTGTTGCGCAAAGATGATAAGTTTAATCTTGAGAAGGTCTTCTTCCGTAGTCTCAAGGCGCGCCTTCGCCGCCTTGACGCCTCTTGAATCGTTGGTGCACCATCAGCTCAGCTCATCTGCCGCCGCGTTAACCGCCGGTGGATATGGGATAGCTGGTGAGATTCGATCATTCTCCAACTTTTTTGGCCCCAGCGGCGGCAATTCAAGGGCCATTCACTCGAAAGCCGGGCCGTTGAATTTTCGGGCGTCATTGGTTTCCCATGCGGATTATGCTGTGGATGATTACTCCTATGAAGAAATGACCAAAGGAAGCAGTGATGAAGGCCTTGAGATCGCAAAGCTTGGGATTTCTGAGGATATTGTGTCTTCTTTGGCCAAGAGAGGTATTACGAAGCTCTTCCCCATACAGGTAAACTATGCTCTGGCCTATTCATGAGAATCGTAATCCAGTGAAAATACTACTCAAAGAGAATTGCTTTAATGAGCTGTATGTTTCTCTTCCTTTATCTAATTGTTATATTTTCAGCAAATCTCCGATTTCCTTCACGGAAGTATGTTATGGGAAGTTGTAACATTCGTATATAAGTTAATAATTTTAGTAACTTTTGGCTGTTCCCTAATTTTGTATAGAGAGCTGTGCTGGAACCTGCGATGCAAGGGCGTGATATGATAGGTCGAGCTAGAACAGGAACTGGGAAAACTCTGGCTTTTGGGATACCTATCATGGATAAGATCATTCAGTTTAATGCTAAGCATGGGTAGGTTACTTTTTCGACACATGGTTTACTTCTACTTAAGCATGTACCTCATTTCTTTGACTAAAGAGGGAGGGATCCTGGGGTATAGGTAGTTCAGGATCTTGAATCTTGTTTTCCACTATATATGTTTTTGTGGCTGATAATGCAGACGAGGAAGGGATCCTCTGGCTTTGGTTCTGGCTCCAACCAGAGAACTTGCTCGGCAAGTTGAGAAAGAATTCTATGAGTCAGCACCGGGCTTGGATACAATTTGTGTTTATGGGGGTACATCCATCTCTCAACAAATGAGACAGCTTGATTATGGTGTTGATATTGCAGTAGGCACACCTGGTCGAATTATCGATCTTCTCAACAGAGGTTCTCTGAATCTGAAGGATGTTCAGTTTGTTGTTCTTGATGAAGCTGATCAGATGCTTCAAGTTGGATTTCAAGAAGATGTTGAGAAAATCTTGGAGAGGTTGCCTCCAAAGCGTCAGACTCTTATGTTCTCCGCAACAATGCCTTCTTGGATAAAACAGCTTACACGCAATTACTTAAATGATCCAATAACCATTGATCTTGTAAGTAGGCAGTTCTGTTTCAGACACCTGGAGAAGGGCTTCCAGCTTTAATGCTATTGCAATTTGAAAGATTATGCTTGTTTTCACCTTTGCTTCTGCATTTTGTAAATTGCCTAGACTGTTCTCCCTCCTTACATAATTTAAAGAAGTGATTAAAGCCTATTTATTGGGCACTAGGACTACAGTCAATGTGGTAAATCTTTAGCGGCAATCTTATACGGGACATTATAAAAAAATGTGCTAAAATTTTATATATGTTGGCTTTGATGAGTGCATCTTCATCCAACTGATAAAATAAGAATTTTGAATTTAAGTGTATATGGATAATTATTTTACTGGGTTTATGGGAACTAAAATTTATTTGTGAATCTCTAAATAGGATTGAAGAGGTATCATTATATATAATTTTGGAGTTTTTAGATTGCTGTTGCATTAAATCCTTGTGAATGCTTCTAATTATTAGGTTGATCTTTAGGTAAATTTGGCGGTTATTTATGACTTCTTTCTTTGACATCTTTTACTATTACAACTAAACTGTGCATTGTTTTTTTTTTTTCTTTTTTTTTTTTAATGCGACCCTGTGCAGTATACATCTGGTTTTCTGATTTTCACATTCATGAAAGAAGAGGAAGTCATAGTGTTTGAATTAACATGATGTGTAATATCTAATTCCCATGGTTGGGTGCTTAAAATTCAATTTGAATTTTGTTCATGCTGTAGGTTGGAGATTCTGATCAGAAATTGGCAGATGGAATTTCGCTGTACTCGGTTGAATCTGATGTCTATGCAAAAGCAGGAATTATTGGACCTCTAGTAACAGTATGACTTAAGATACTATCATATCTCGTGTATTTTGTATTGGTTATAATAATGATTATTGTTATGATCTTTATCATATTAAAATTGACTTGTCCAAAAGTTTACTATATGTTAATCATTGCAAAAATTTTGCACTTTAGTGTTTTTGAGCTGTATTGAATGTGATGAGTAGTCTTTCTTTGTTGTCTATTCTAAAATATTTCTATGATAGGAACATGCCAAAGGAGGAAAGTGTATAGTGTTCACTCAAACCAAACGTGATGCTGATCGATTATCATTTGCTATGGCAAGAAGCCTTAGATGCGAGGCCTTGCATGGAGATATTTCACAATCTCAAAGGGAAAGAACTCTTGCTGGCTTCAGAGAAGGCCATTTCAATGTTTTAGTGGCAACTGATGTTGCTTCACGTGGGCTTGACATACCAAATGTTGATCTTGTGAGTTCTTTTGTCCAAATAGTTTTGTTATCATATCTATTTGATTCCTTGTTTCTTAATAGCTGTTTGATTTTCAAGAAACACTCTTATTTGCTTCATGGTGTTCTGCCTTGGTTATTACCTTTTCTGTTCATATATGTTGACTTTGTATGGATAAAGTGCTTGACAGGATGTTTGGAAGGAGCAGGGATTATATAAAGAAGCCTGTAATTTATGTAACAGTACATGAGCAAAAACTGCATGAACTGATTTTCTATGCAATGTTTTGGGAAACTTATGCTTCGTTTGGCATTTTTGGGATAATAGAGTACGGTGGTTCATAACGGAATAGAATAGGGTGGGGTCGAGTGGGAAAGAAGGAAATTACCACTCCATAGTGTAGATGTTTAACGAGGGAATGGAGGGTAAACCCCTTCCCTTTCTTTAGAAGATACAGTGGCAATTAATAAAGTAGAGGTGGTTGTTGAGCTAAAATATCACTATAACCCTGATGTATCAATTCAAACAAACTAAGGCTAGGGGCAAAAGTAATTGGCAAATAAAAGAAAGAGTTGTGTTCTATTTCAAACTGCCCAATACGTAGGTGTAGAAATTTGGAAGTTTGGATGGTATGGAGTGGTTGGAGTATCCCTCCAATCTCACTCCACTCCCCTTAAAAACTTCCAAACATAGGTTCTGTCTTCAAAGCACTCAACTCTATCAGATCCTACTTCACTCTATCATTGAAACGTGGCATCAGGCTTCAGCATGAAATGGGGGCTGTAGGGAAAAGGAATTAAGTTGTGAATTCTGAAGAATCTGAACTATTGCTTTAAGGGGAACAGAGCGTTTAAGAGAGATGAATGAGTAACTGTCTACAATTTTTTTGTTACTTTTATTATTTAGAATCTCTACATTTTCCGCTTGCATTCAATTTTTTTTTTGGGTGGATTTCATGAAGAATACATTAAGAGTCAGGAAATAACTTTTTATATTACCTCATGTTGTGTTTACTCATAATTTATAGAAGTGTGGTTATAAGGACTAATGATACCTGTTCAAAATATGCAATACACTCTTTCTAATGATCTGATCTATTCTATAATTATTAGGTTTTGAATTATGATGTTGATACATAATTACAATAAATTCAAACACCTGATCCTTCAATATCAGGTGCTTTCTAAGCTTAAATGGGGGGAAATTGCAACAGAGGCTCAATTTACACATATGAATGTATGCATCAGTTTCTATAATGCGAAAGAAAGTATTAAAAGAGCAAATCATAAAACGTAGTAGAATCTTCACTTTTAGGTGCAAATTGATCCATCTTTCTTTGTCATGATACTATACATTATAGAACTGATGCAGCTTCTGTTCTTTTGTATTGTGTTTCTTTGTATGTTTCTATTATGTGTCTATATTTTATGCCTTTGTGTATCACATTTTGTTTGCTTATGAACGCATCAACAAGTGATGGGTGGAGAGAGGGCCAAGTGAATATGGTAATATTGTCCTCCTTTTTATTCTCTTTTGCCCCATCAAGTTTCAAAACAATATTCAGGGCCATATAAAAGTCTGAATTTATAATTTAAACCTGCAATTGTATAACATACATATAGCTTACTTTTCTAGATGTTAGGCCATAATTTTATAACATGAATACATGTTCGGTATCAGTGATGAAAAAAAGGTAAAATAATTATAAATCATAAACAAGTGGTTATTTCACCTGTCATCCACTCTTTTAAGTTTATATATTTCTTTTATTGATCATACTTTATTTTTCCTCTTTTTCTAAAGAGTTATTACAATACATAATTTTTATTCAATTATGATAATTTTTAATTCCCTCCTTTGGTTGACATTGACATACATACACATATTTTAACTAATTGCTAATTTTTTTTTTGCTATGATCTTGTCAAGGTACATGCATACATACACAGTTATATGCTTATGATTTATTTCTTGATTTTACGCTTTTGTTTGTGTAGATTGTGACCATAGTTATTAATAGCATGCTACAACGATTGCTATAGCATATAGTGCTGTGCTGTGGCCTGTTGCTCTATGCTATGGGCCACAGCGGAGCGTAGTACATATAGCGCAACATAGCATGCGCTATGTTATGCTATTGTGCAAAAAAAGCATTTGTTATTTGCATTATCGGTATTTGGCCCAATTTCTTCACTCCAAACCTTCCTTCGCCTACGCTATCTTTCTTATTTTGCTTTCTCTCCCTTCCTTCATTGTTGTTATCATATTTTTTTAATGGTATTTTTTATATATTGTAATTATTTAGGGTTATATTACATATATAGAAATATATAGTTATATATGTAATACAATTGTACTATTGTTCAAATAACAGTGCGCAATACGCAATGCTTTGCTCTATGACACAATCATTTCAAGTGCTATAAGTGCTCTATTTGCTATTAATAACTATGATTGTGACATTAATTGTTTGTATGCATGTCCAATTTTATTATGTTGGGTCTTTACTTGTTTCTTCACAGGTGATACATTTTGATCTTCCCAATTCTTCAGAGATATTTGTTCATCGATCAGGACGAACAGGTCGTGCTGGGAAGAAAGGAACTGCTATTCTTATTCACTCACGAGATCAAATTAGGTCTGTTAGAACTATTGAGCGTGATGTAGGTGGCAGATTTGTGGAGGTGATTGCCTTGCATCCTTTTCATATGATCTGTTTATTTTATTTTCTTGAAGTTGTTTCTAGTTTAGTACTTTTTCTTATGTTCCTTTGTAATTTAGTTTATTGAACAGGTGGTGGTACCCTATACTCCTACCATAATTTTCCGTCCACCTGCATTAAATGAAATTTGAATTGAAACCTCAAAATTAGGGCACGTTGTATTCAGCCATTAGGGTGGGCCCTTGGGGAAGTCCTAGTCTATTACTTTTTGGTGGCGTTTGAAGATGCTCTATAATAGTATAATTTGTGCTTAGGGTTTTCTAGTACCACTGTGTATTATTAATAAAACTAAAGTTGCTTAAGATTTTAGTTGTTAAAAAGCAAAAACTGTTTACTATGAAATATCTAAGTTCATTGGTTCTTACTTCAAAGTTAGGAAGTGAGTAGTTTGATGCACATTAACTAAAGCATGATTTTTGTTGTTGACTTTGGTGGGTTCAAATGATTATAATGTGCTTTTATGCATGCCCAAGTTCAAGTGTTACAATTCCTTAGGCTTCTTTACTTTCTAGTTTTCATGACAAAAGAGGGAGAGGAGAGGAGGGGGGACTGGAATGGATGGATGGAGGTAGAAAGAATTAAAAATTTCAGTTTAATAAATATCAAGCAATTTTCATGTGATTGGATTAAGTTGTCATATAATTGGCATGCAAAGTATGCATCCTATTATTATTATTATTGTTATCATTATCATTGTAATTATTGTTGTTGGTATTATTATATTTTATTTGGGGAATTCATGCTGATGTCTTAAAACTCAGTTATAGACAGGTTTTACATGGAAAGTGAAGCATGAACAGTGCATCAGATGCTATTTATTGTTAGGTGTAAAGGCAAACACTTAGAATTCTGTAGTGTATGGATTCATTAGGAGTGATTGAAAAAGATGGAAATCTGTTATTTTGTTGAGTGAAGATTTTCTAAAAGGATTAGCCTTCTGTACATCCTTGAATGTTAGGAACCAAGCTCTCAGGTAGACAGAAAATAGAAATTTTATTAAAGACGGAGATAAATACAGATGGTAGACACTCCTATACCACTCAGAAAAATCCTAGGGAATAACCTCTTAGCTAACAAAGAACTCTCTTTTCTTACTAAACTCCCAGAGCACATACTCCTACTCAACTTTGCTAACCAAAATGCCTAGATACCTGTCCCTGCACACCTCTCATGTTTATATCCCCATTCCCCATTACAAGATAGTAACTACCAATCATTTGTGACCTTTTCCTATTTACCCGTAGGTTACATGAGTCTTCCTTGCTCATGGTCCTATCATTGACAGCCTTTGCCAGCATCTGTCAATAACTTAAATTGGAGCAACAGGAGTATGTAGTGAGCAAAAAACAGCAATTGGTTTTAGTATGATTCTAAGATGCTTAGAATTACATGCATTACAAATTGGAATTATAACAATTGAGTTTTCCATCAAATGTTGATATTTATGTGTCTTAAACATGATGAACCCAGTCAGTGCTTGATGTTGGGTTGTGATGTAACAGTTACATACTGCATATGAAATTATGTACGTATACATTATACAAATTGGGAGAAGTATCGGTCAGCTAGAAATGAGACAAAGAAAGCAGTTAGTGAGGCAAGATCTAAAGCGTTGGATGGATTTTACCAACCTTTGGGAACAAAGAATGGAGAACGGCAAATATACAAGCTTGCTATGGGAAAGGAAAGGAAAACAAGAGATTTGGATAAAGTGAAATGCATTAAGGATGAAGAGGAAAAAGTCTTGGTAACAGAGGAGGATATTAGAGAAAGGTAGAGAAGATATTTTCACAAGCTTTTCAATGAGGGGCAGACAATAAATATAGACATGGAAAGTTTAACTACTCGGGAAGAGGATCAAAATTTTGCTTTTTATTGTAGAATTCGAGAAGTTGAGGTGACGGAGGCACTTAAGAAGATGGGTAATGGTAAGGCTTTGGGTCTTGATAACATACCTATTGAGGTTTGGAGGTGTTTGGGAGAGAAAGGTATTTCTTGGCTTACCAAGTTATTGAATGAGATATTGAGGTCCAAGAGGATGCTAGATGAATGGAGGAAGAGTACATTGATACCCATTTATAAGAATAAAAGAGATATTCAGAATTGTGAAAATTACCGAGGGATTAAACTTATGAGCCATACTATAAAACTTTGAGAAAGAGTGATTGAACAGAGATTAAGAAAAGAGACTCGTATCAAAGAACCAATTTGGTTTTATGCCAAGAAGATCTACCATAGAGGCTATTTATCTTCTACGAGGTTTGATGGAACGGTACCGAAGTAGAGGAAAAGATTTGTATATGGTCTTTATTGATTTGGAAAAAGCTTATGATAGAGTGCCAAGGAAAGTTCTATGGAAGGCATTGGAAAAGAAGGGTGTTCGTATTGTTTATATTCTTGTCATAAATGATATGTATGATGGAGTTACAACAAATGTGCGAACTTAAGGAGGGGTAACAGAAGATTTCCCCAAAAGGATTGGTTTGCATCAAGGGTCACCTTAAGTCCATAATTTTTCACTTTAGTGATGGATGTACTTACTGAACATATCCAAGATGTAGTCGCGAAATGTATGTTGTTTGCTGATGGCATAGTCTTAGTAGGGGAAATAAGAGAGGAGGTTAATTGTAAATTGGAAATATGGAGAGAAGCCTTAGAATCAAAGGGTTTTTGTTTAAGCCGAAATAAAACAGAGTATATGGAGTATAAATTTAGCAAGAGGCGAGAAAACAGCGATTTGGAGATAAAAATTGGAGAGCAGAGTATATCACAGGTGTTCAAGTTTTGGTATCTTGCGTCGATTTTACAAAGTAATGGGGAGATTGATGGGGATATCACGCATAGGATCCAAGCTGAATGGATGAAATGGAGAAACGTATCGGGGGTTATTTATGATCACAAAATATCTACCAAGCTTAAAGGGAAGTTTTATCGAACTGCCATTAGACCAGCTATGCTCTATGGTAGTGAGTGTTGGGCTATGAAAGGTCAACAAGAGTAAAAAATAGAAGTGGCAGAAATGAGAATGTTGAGATGGATGAGTGGACATATGAGAAAAGACAAAATTCGAAATAATTGTATTCGGGAGAAAGCTGAGGTGGCGCCTATTAAGGAGAAAATGATAGAAACCCGGTTACGGTGGTTTGGGCATGTACAAAGAAGACCGCGAGAAGCACCAGTGAGAAAGGTTGATCAAATGGTGTTTAGTCCCGTGAAGAGATGTAGAGGAAGACCAAAGAGGACACTTGAAGAGGTTATTAAAAGAGACCTTTGGTTAAATGGTATATCTAAAAATTTGGTTTCGGATAAAAGTTTATAGCGTCGTTTGATCTATGTAGCCGACCCCACCTAGTGGGAAAAGGCTCGGTTTTTTGTTGTTGTTGTTGATTAGTCAAATCCTAGTTCTTAAAGTATGACTATTTTTACTTGAAGTTTCAACAGTTCTTTTTAATTTTCCTATGCTACTTGCATTATAGGTCACTATCTTTTATCATGTATATTGATTGCTTGTTACCCTTGTTTTTCAGCTGCCAAAAATTGCTGTTGAAAGTGGATCTGGGGACATGTTTGGAGGCATGGGAGCTGGTCGATCTGGCTCTTTTAGAGGTATAGGGGAACGCCGATTTGGTAATTCGGGTTTTGGACGTGGTCCTGGTTCTGGTCGTTCTGGGGGCTACAATAACCCTGGATTTGGCCGTTCCAGCTATGGTAATTCTGGTGAGATGGGAAGGTATGGTGGATCCAGTTCTGGTCGTTTAGGTGGCTTTGGTTCAAGTCAATCAGGAGGTGGGTTTGGGGGATCCTTTGGTGGCAGTGGTTCAAGTCAAACAGGTAGTGGATATCGTGGATCTGGTGCAGACCAAGCAGGAAATATGAATAGATTTAGATCTAGTCGTCCAGGTGGTTTTAAGGGATTTGGTGGTTCAGATGGTTCAGGTGGCTTTGGAGATTTTGGCTCAGGTGAATCTGGCACATTTGGTGACAAAAATTCAAACCGAGGCAGTGCTTTTGGCGATTCTCGTGGTAGTCGTTTTGGTGATTTTGGGGCTGACTCGAAAAATGATCGGAACAATAGAGGAAGGCCTTTCTAATTTCATTGATATTGTAAGTACAACTTTTTATTTATTTTACGATTAATTTTATTAATTTTATTTTCTAAAAGAGTTTGATTTACTGTCTTTTCCTCTGAAGTTTCAGGTCTATAGGCCCCATAATACTAATGATGGAGCTCATCACACATGGATCATAAGTGCCAAGGGCATTGGATATTTCTTTCATTGAGGGTCATGTGCTCAACCTCAATTTGACCGTCTGTCACTCAGCCTGTTTTAATAGGAGGAAAAGGGGGAAGAGAGAGAAAAGGCGGTTATGCTCTGCCCTCTGCCTTGCATTTGTTTGGCTAGTTATCTTTTATCTTGATTTGCTAGGTGAAGTACCTAAATTGGTTCTAGTGACGTCATAATTCCGACCATGCAGTTATGCTGCATTGTTAGTTTTTCAAGAGGCAAGCTTCATGGAGAAATAGTGATCCTTGTGTTTTTTTGATCGCGAAATAGAGATCCAATTTAATGTACTTGACGTTCTTTGAGGGAGTCGATGGGAGCAGATAAATATCTTTAGTAAGGGTTAGGATGCTCTGCTGTCTATATTATAAATTTTTATCATAGAAAGAAATTCTTGTGCTTTAACTACTTAATATGTACGGAAAGTCACTTATATCTTTATCAAATAATTAGAGATTAATTTTTATTATTATGCGTGATAAAGGTATAGGTGTAAATCACGTGAAAATAGCAATGCTCTAATATGTAATGTCATCAGTAATTTGTTTTTCATCCTCTTTGTCCTAGGATACTTTTGTTGGCTTAACGGAATAAACAGAATTTAGTTGATTGAAACAGCTTTCCAAGTCTGTATTTGTTCCTTTACTAGTTATATTGTTTGCTTTACCATGTTGACTGTGCTTGTAATTGGAACTTAGTTGAAGCTATAATTCTATTAAGTTAGAGACTGGATAGTTGCTTATTGCTTGGTGTATGTATAGGGTAGATTTCATCAGTAGTTTATACACAATTTTAAATTAGTTACACCTTGCACCGTTGATAAGGTAAGACTTGGTGACTGATGGAACTGGTCAAGCAAAGCTCCTCCCTACTGACCGTGTTTTTTGTTTTTCTGTTAACCATACAAGAGTATTGCAAGAATGGATTGAGAAAGCTGTCGAATTAGATTGTGAGAAGAGTTGTTACAATTGTATAAGAGTTGAGTACGAATATTTTTATGAATGTTATTCCAGTTATTTTTATTTCATGTTTTGTTTTGTGATAGTTCAGTGAACGTAAGAACATGTTTTTTAAGAAATTATTTTGCGCTCCTAGTACACTAGACAATTTTCTGGCACTTCAAAAAGTCGCTTCTCTAAGCTGGTTTGTACTTGTTTCGTTTTGCTTATACGAAGTTGACTAATAATACAACTTCGGACTAACGCTCTAAACAGTTTTTCTCGTTTGTTGTTTGTCTTTAACTCTGCTGCTACGTTTGGATCTATTGCAATCGTTGAAGGTGATTAGAAATGTAAAATACCACAGCGCCGGGTCTAGAAGCTGCACAAGGCTTTGAAATCAGACGAAATAGAAGTTCAATTTTATGTATTTTCCCCCCCAGATGTTAATTTCACCCAAATTTCTAAAACAAAAGAAAATAAGGTTCCAAATAATATATTTTTAGCACCCAAATTACCTGTAAGTAAAAATCTGCCAATCACAAATCCTTATAGGATGAAGTACGGCAGAATTCTGTAGCACAACTTAAAAACCTGCAGCTCATTAAAAATAGTAAAGGCTTACGAAACATATTTTAAATAAAAAGAAGCTCTAGTGTTATTTCAAGCATCCGTTTACAGCACAAAAGCTATTTTCGACAGTATACTATTTACACATGCATACATATTCACAAGCAAAACAATCAGAGCTGTCCCTCCACAGAGGAGGCAGAGGAAGCGAATCCTACCATATGCCAATAATATAGATACCCAATGGTATACAATATGCGCATATGGCGAGTTTATTTTAGCTTCCCAGACTTGGCATCCTGTAATTTTGCATTTTTCTTAATCACCAATAAATTGTGAGTTGTTCACTTATCCTTTTTTATTTTTTTATTGTTTTAAATTTTGGGTTTTTTCTCTTCTACCCGTCCATTAATTGTCAGCTTCTGCATATCTCATGATGACATTCATTCATGAAAAAATTCCAAGCTAGCCACGCCGCTCCGATAGCAGGCTCCACCTGTTGTTAAGTCAAGACAAACTAATAGTTAGAACAAGAGATCAAGTGATGGTTTATCAAAAAAAAAAAAAATGATCAAGATAATGGACCTATAGGAGTATACAGAAATGATAGTGCCAAAACCATGTAGTCACAAAAGTAATAATAGATACACAAACATTTTTTTTAAAACCTGTTCACATACTTGTCAGCCATTAGATTTCACATAGGTCTCACCTAACTTTTTCTGAACAGTTCAAATAGTATACAACCTAAGCAATGATTGTGTGGTGTGTACTTCTCATTTTTGTTACGAAAAGTCAGCTCTATTTGTGCCATTGATAACCTGGGCCAGTCTGTCAAATCTAAGACAATGTTTGGGAGTATTGGAGGAGAGGGAGGGAGTGGTTAATAGTGTAGTACAGTGCAAGGAGTGGAAATAACAGACATGCGCTTCTCTATTGTTCGCATGTTAGATAAGGAAAAAGGGAGTCCCTTCCACTGCACTCTAACCCCACACCTCCACTCTCGCGCACGCCAGAATTTGGGGGCCCAAGGGGAGCTTTGGAGTCCCTCTGTCGCCATTCCACTCCCCTGCTTAAAAATCTTCCAATAATCATTTCATTCCTTCCCTTCCTTTTCATGCCATCCATCCAAACATTAGCTCAAGGGCCCGTTTTCACATCAATGACGCAAATTAAGACACTCAAGTTTTACAGTTAGAACAATTTACAGGCTAATGTGCGCTATATTGTAATAGATTGTTGTTTTTAACAAACAATATCATGATGGCTCTTTTACAGCAGCTCTTGAGAAGCCACATAATTCCCTAATTCTATCCTTGAGCAATTTTTAACTTTTTGGAGAAGAGGGTAGAGGAAGACCTAGAAAGATATTAGTTGAAACTAATAAAAAAGAACTTTTAAACAAAATTTATGAAGATTTGGTTTTTAATAGAATGTGCCTTCATCACTATGTGACTGAGGAAATGATAAAAAGGGACAATTACCGCCTTTTCTACTTATTGCAACTTGCAAATACAAGCAGTACATGATATCCCACTTAAATGGCCCAAAAATGAGAATGGATCTTTCAGTTGTTTTCATATAGGTTAAACTAAAACTGCACCATTAAAAAGAAGCCTATACTCATAAATGGCCACCCTATTAAATAAAAACAAGACATAAACTGAACATGCTGACCTTAGGCCTAATGGGTAGTACCCCAGGAAAATATTTGGAGATGCGGTTTACAACTTCTTTTCCAATATCCCACTTTCTATTTGCCTCAAGAACACCACCAACCATGACAAGGGGAAAAGCATCCTTTCCATCTGCCAAAAACAAAGACAGTCGGTAATGAAATCAAGAATAACCGTAAAACTGGTAGGCGGTATACAATATTCTCAACAGACAAAAAAGATCTAGAACCCATGTCCAAAAATTTCATGCCATCAAGTTTTTTAAAAACATAAATAAAAAGGAGTGGTCAAGTAAAATAGTTAAAATTTAAGAAGCAACCAGCAAACAAAATGAGCTTTCTACATTTCAAATTCAACAAATCTAGGTTGAACTATTCAAGCCCCACTAGCAACGTCCACACAAAGTATGATACCCAAGGTTTTCTTGTCAAGTGCAAAGATCCAGAGAAAATAAATGTGTTTGAGTCAATACTTTGACAATTGGTGGGAAACCTTAAATTTTCATGAAGCATCTGAGATAACATGTGCAAAATGAAAGATTACTCAGATACAACACCATAAAAGAAATCTCTTTAGCTTCCAACAGTTCCAGCAAACCACGTTGGATGAAGATATCTCAACACCAAAGAGCTCCCCAACCTCTACATTAAGAGTAAATATAACTAACAAAACCATATATTTTGAGGCATATAATACCTACTTAAATTAAACTTTGCTCAAATTCAAAATTTTTGTAACAGCTCATACATCCCAGAAAAAGAAATGCCAAAACAAGAGGTTATAAAAACCAAAATACATGAGTAAATCAGTGTTAGGGAGTCCATGGCCAAATGAAAAGGTAAGAAACACCCTATGATGTATTTATAGATAAGGGATAATCCAAACCTCTACACTGCTTACAACTTTATATACCAACAAGCATCGGTAGTTCACACACTGTCTAATACACACACACATCATTTATAATTATATGATTACAGATATGTACGTTTAAATTACTCATTACCTTATGTATAAGCTTTTACCTTAGCATAGGGACTCCGAAGTCATAGAAGTTTCCGAAAGGGAGTAATTTACTTAAAGACTTCCTTCTACCTCCAGGAGAGTACAAATCTCTAAATATTATTAATGTGTACTTACTTACATACAAGCACAAGAGCTTAAAACCACTACAGACCAAGAACAATCAAATAACAATATTAACAATTTACTAAAAATAAAAATGACTAAAAAACCAGATGATCTTGCCCTTTCTAACTACAGCAATGCATGTCAGTTCAGCTTCCCAGCTGCTTCACAGCTAAATCAACTTAAATTAAAATTGTTATCTCACATCAATTTAGCTACAAGCTTTACAATTATTTCACAGTTCACATATTATGCTTGATATATTATTTAACACTAGATTACAGGACTTTATATTTTGACTTATCTAAATAATATGGATGGCATGAACTCAAAATAAGATTAATAGAATCAACACCAGACCTTCACCACATAAGTTAAGTCTCTCTACAACAGCTTTCACACTTGAGGCAAGCTCTTGGACAGAATCTAGCAGGATCTTATTTGCAACCTTGTCACCAGCCTCTGCACAGGACACTACAACTGGAACAAGTGCTGCAATTCGGGCCCAAGAGGGATCTGCATAGGTCCACCTGATTTCCAATGAGACAAACAAAAGGTTGTGACCCTATATCCTGCCCAGTTATTCAAGTTCTGTCAAGATCCCAAAAACTGGTAAAGCATCATTTGGAAAAGTTAAGCATTCCCACAGGAGGGGAAATCTCCCACAGCCATTCATTTCAGCTGCTTAAATTTCATTAACATAAGACAACAACAAATAACCAAGCATTTGTAAAATAATGACTAGAATATATACCCAATTAGTTCATCTGGAGAAGAAAGACCAAGCGTTTGTAAAATACTACTTGTAAGCATTGTACTTGGACCACGACCATCATGTGCCTTTATTACTGCTGTTAATGCTTGTGCAGCTATTCCATATCCACTGCGAGTAAAAATTAAGAAAACTTAACAGATATTCCATATTTTGGAACTACTAAAAAAGCTTCCCCGCAGTTCCTCCATTGCCTTCTTAGCTACGTTATGTGAGATGAACTTGGATAATAGCAAAAAAGATTTTAAGAAAAGTAAGGTCAGCTCAATTTAGGATTTAGATACATTGCCCTCTGCTTTGTTAAAAGCTCAATTGCATAGCATAAAGGTTAGAGAACTACAGAGGAGTTCTCTGATGATAAAGCGTTCTCATTAGATAGGCTTGGCAGTGTTCCTTTCCACTTGATAAATGGTCATAGGGAGCTGTTACACTGATATGGGATGCGAGACAAATACAACATACCTCAAAAACACTTAATTTTTGAAAAGTCTATATACCCCTTCTAAACATGAAAAAATTTGTCCAACCAACTTATAAAGGAGCAGGAGATAATGAGAGGTTACAGAAGACAAAGATATAGCTGCAATAAATTACCTGCCCCAGTCACCTAAGACAGGCCCTGCACCTGCAGCCCTTGCTTCTTTACCATTTTCTGTAAATCCATAAGCAATGGTTCCAGTGCCAGCAATTAATACACAGCCATGCAATCTGCCCATTGTTCCACTTGCCAGAGCAGCAACAGCATCATTCTGTACATACAGCCCCACCTGGCTTGGGAATATATCCCTGTTTATATCAGGCCACATCATAAATAAATCAACAGATTCAGGCATACTCTTGTATCTAAAGGAGCAGAGAAACTATTTTGGCCATAAGAATGACATAATATAAATTTAGACAATGGAACCAGCAGAATGCAAATAAGAAATAGCAAAAGTGAAGAAGTCCAGTATCTTGCCATCTAGATTACAAATAAAATAAAGGGGTGAGACAACAAGTTAAGAAAACCTGAAGCATGTTATCACTATGGGGTTCATAAATCATGATTGCTACTATGACCAATATTCACCAGATGATTAACTCAGCTGTTTGTCTCGTCTATATCTTTTCTGCCTACAGAAAAAAATTCTTTTCCTTGAAGATTAGAGCAGAAATAATATGAATAGTAACTTCCTATCTGTTGCATGAGTCTGAATTGTCAATGACATTAAGGGTAATCCAAAACTTTGCCAAAATAAACAAGATAGAGATTGGAAGAGGCAATTCTTCTCTTTACTTCATTTTTAAAAAGCCCATATCATACTGTCAATCTCATTACGCAGACAACGCAAAATCAATGCATTAAATGTGAACAAAAGCAAACCATAATACTGTAAAAGAAGCTTTCTCATTTTCTTCTAACAGTTCAAGAGTTAAAATAGCAAGATACACTTATATAGAGCAACCTAAGCCAACTGAGAATTCTGTGTTGGTCACTTGGATGGTTTACACCAGATACAGCCAAACAAACAGCTTGGACTTGAGATCGATTTGAACCACACTTTGAAAGTGCCTCTGCCATAACTTGTTCTAAAGTTTCCCTTGCAGCAGTTTCTGTAGAAGAAGTCATTAATGACAACAACATCACTACTCTTACAATGTAATCTTCATTCTATTATCACAGATATAATTATCCAAAAGACCTGAAGCCACCAAATAGTGTGAAATAAGTAAGAAAGTGCAAAGTGCAGATAAAAAAATATGACAAAATGGAAAGAGAATAATTTTTTGTTGGCAAAAAGAAAATATATATAAAATGCCATTAAGAGAAAGTGACCCTCCAATCACATCTAGTATCAATTTAGCCTCTCTCTCAAGTCCCAACTAGAAACTCTATTATAAATACGTGCTAAGAATGCCAGGAATTGAAAGAGATCCTACGATAAAATAAAAGACAAAGCAGGATCTATTCCCTAATGATATTAACATTTCAAGACAAAGGTACTGCAAAATTTACCGAAATTCCCATGATTTTAAATTTTATCCTCCTGTTCTCTCCAAAATCCATAACAGCAAGTTGAAAAAGTTTCCTGTGCAATCTCTGGGATATTCACTAGTCATCAAGAGTCCCACAAATATTTTCAAATACCATGCAGGAAGCAAAGTAGAAACAGATAGCTTTTCGTCTCTAGATACTAAGGTGCATAGTTTAACTTCAGAACATAAAGCCTATTAAGATCCATATTTGCAAGAACAAAGTTTCTGTATCATTAAGTTTCAGAGAAAAATCTAGCCGTAAAGCATGATGCATACTTTAGAAATAATAGAGCTAAGGAGATACATGAAGAAAGTAACCACCTCTTCCCCTACATCCTCCCCAGAAGTGAATGCAAGAAGCATTACCAACTCCTCAACAATGGTCAAAAGAGATTATATTTAGTAAAAAGCCTAAGTGATGAATTTCCAGGGTCTTGAATGTGACGTGTCCACATTAATGATGGGTCCATTTTGTCGTACATCATAGTAGCTCGTAACTACCATATTTCTAAAGAATTCAGTTTTGTGAGAAAATAGCGACTCCTTCCCCTAGAACAATGTTTTAGTTCATCACAAAGCCTCGACCAAAACCAATTTCCTCCTAAGGTCTACAATGTGTAAACAAACTAAGTGGGCACCTCCCTTATTTTCCCTAACCCACTTAAGGGAAACATGGGAAACGAAAGAAGCATGTCAAAAGATGTACAAATATAAATGAACAATTTTCTAAATGATTTTAGCAACAAATATTACTTAATAACGAGTCAACGGTCCCCGAAACAAACATTCATAAACCAATCGAGTTTTAAAATTGACTCACGGAAGAAAAATATATGCATGATTAATCCAAGAAAGAATAGAGTTAATTACCTCCAACGCTATTATGGTTAGAGCAACCCCCCACAGCCCGTGCAAGGACGGGCAGTGATTCAAGTTGAGAATGAGAATAAGCGGTCATGGGCATGCAAACGCAGACTGTGGAAGTCGTGCCACCGTCCAACCCCAACACAACACCGGTCGCACCATCTGCCACCGGCATTTCGTTCTCAAAATCCCAAATTTCGCCATTCCTGAGTCTCTTCATCCCTGCCTCCCCAGGGATCCCCCTCTCGTTCTCCTCTTCCAGTTTCATCAGCTGCTATTTAAATTGGACGAGAGAGGAAGAGAAGAAGAGAGAGAGCAAGGGGGTGAGTTGAAAGGCAAAGAAAGGACGATGAGAGGGACAGGCAGAGGGAGAATGAGAACAAAGAGGAGATGACTACCAAAGTCTGTATTTTTATGGTCACACAAGCATGGACATGCTTAAAATATGGCCAATTCTGGGACTCGGACGGCCAGAGAATCAAACACTATTTCCTCGTGCTTTGTTTGGAACTGTGGATTAATATTTTCGCTGGACATGAAAGACAGAGACAGAGAGAACTGAAATGACAGAAAAGACTCTTAGATTTCTAGATTTCTAGCAAAGCAGTCCTTGTTGAAGGGAGCACACAGCGACTGAGTAACACGCTCTCAAACACCCAAATGGGAACGGGATCGGCGTCACATTAAATTATTGTATCTCAAAAATACCTATAAGATATTTATTATTCAAATTTATGTTCACATCTTGACAACTATATTCCAGTTTCAATTCTTTTATTCTTTGTATGTTTATTTTCAAGTAATGTTTATTTTACAAAATTAAAAGTATAAAACTTTAAATTACAGTATTTTCGACTATTTTTACATTAAATATAATATTTTAGAATAATTTATTCATATTTTTATAAGAAAATGTTAGATTTTTTTAAAATTATTTATGTAATTTTTTATATTATTATTAAATATGAGATTAATTTATATTTAAGATAAGTCATTCTAAGCCTTTTTTAAAAATAATTTTAAGATTTAAATTTAAATTTTTAACTACAAGTCATTCAATTCAAAGCACAATAAAATCTAATCTTCAACCACAAATTACTTAATTTGAGATACAATAAAACTCAAGTTTTTTATTACAAGTTATTCAACTTAAGACACATATAATAATTATTTCATTAATACTTTATTAATTTGATGAAACATGTATTAGAAAGACACATTTTTGACAATTTATGGTAATTGGTTTTACATTTTTAACCTACTTTCTTACACTTTTGTGGATTCCTTCCATCTAATATAAAGATGTTCTTTCAGTATCAGATTCTTCATTAACTACTCTTATAGTTTCGTCATCTCTTAAGTGAATTATAATACGAAAAAGTTTGCTTTAGTGTGGAACTAATCATAATCTTGCCCAAAACTGTTTGATTAAAATTCTTCTTATGCAATGTTAAATATTATTTTATGCATTGGCTTAAGGAAATGCATGTATTACACCATATAAGTAGCCATGATACAATGACGAGTTGTTATTAAATCATATTTACGCTTGTCTTGACATACTCGTGTCAATTCAATCTTTTTAAGTTTGTATGTCAAATCATGTTTTGTTTTATAATTTGTTTAAAAACCAAAAGAGAAGAAACAATTACAAGTAATTAACTAGGATTTGAATTACATTAAAATTTTTTTAACTTTAATAACTTAAAGTAAAAGAAAAAATAATCGTTGCTTGTGAGTTTTACCATTTTATTTTCTCTTATTAATTTTTTTTAACTTTCTTAACTTTATATCAATTTCGCAACCTTGACTTTGACTACCGAAATGATATTCACATTCTCAAAAATAAAAAATTTTACAAAACCCTCAAACAAAACCAGCTAATGTGAATACATGCATCATCTTGCATAAAGAATCCATTTATTTCATCTGATCAAAGTAAGAAATTCACAATAATAATTTCTTCAGTGTAGTCTCAAGAAATGATTTTATAAAAGCTACAAGTTGAACACAGTTATTATGATATGGATTAACAAAGTTATTATAACATTATTTAATTTATATAATTAATCTCATCTAATGAGATTAAACTATCTGTATTGTACATTTTGAACACAAAAAAGCACAAAAGATAAGTAGCAATTGCCATGCAATTCTCCAGTAGAAATACTCAACTTGAATGCTAGCTCTTACGGACGTCGCCATGAGTTGGAACACTTTTTCCGCCGGGATCTGGGAAACAGAAGTTGCTGAATCTGCTTTTCAGCCACCACTTCAGAGGTGGCCTGCAAATGCGGATAGATTGGAAGAGAAACCATTAATAAGTTTGAGAAAGTGACACGAGATATTTTTCTGCAACCAAATTTATATTCGGAACTACATGGAAAAAGGCTTATATATAAAGTATAAAAAGAACTGAGAGAATCACCATTTGGGCTAAATCTCTTTTGTTATTTTCATTATTTTTTATTTCTTTCTCAGCATTCAGACGCTAAGAATGATCTCTACCCTCATTACACACAATTTCTCAAGCTTTAAGAAGAAACTAACTCATGTTTATTAGAAAAAATGATTGACATGAAGCAATCGCGTTTTGGGTTTTCAGGTCCAGCCAGTTCTTAAAAGACAAGCGATCTTGAAGAGGAACCCATGTTCATGACATTAAAGGCATCATAAAGACATAGACATGTTTAATAGTTTAATAAAAGAAATCATCATTTTCAATGAAACAGTAGGGCAAGAACATAATGTCCTCCTTAAATAGGCACAATTTGATGGACTTCAAAGTGCATTAGTGGAGGAATCTTAAATATAAAACATTTTGGATAAAGCAAGCAATTTGAGCGACCATGAAACAATACAGACACATGCACGGGACAAAATGCAAGAGCTTAAAAAACAAGAAAAAGATTATGTTGGAAAAGGCAAGATTAAAATATAAGAGAGCAAAAGAAAAAGAAAATATTTAATACTTTTAAATAAATGTAAAAAAGAAGGATGTTGAATTTTCACTTGTTTCAGTGATAGGTTCTAATAAATGCCTGAGAAAACCGATTGAGGTTGACTGTGTAGTGCGTGGAGAAAAAAGAAGAAAGGAGAAGACCTTAAAACAGATTCTTTTGGTAGAAAAGGGAAAGAAATGGAAGATACAGCACAAAATATAAGCAGCTAGAAAGAAGATTTATCACTGTCCAAATCATTGTGAACTGCTGCAGTATAGGAAAATAATAATTACACAGGCTCTTGAAACAAAGATGTGATCATACTAATTATACTGAAAGACTGAATATTATTTTCGTATAATCATTTTTTCTCGATTGGCCATTGGTTCCATGAGTGAGAGAGAGTCTTACTAACACAGGCAGCAGTAGCATCCAGAAGGCATAAGACTTTAAAATCATATCATCTTTGTATTTTTTTCATAGTTTTAATTTAGGGAAAATTTTTGATGGGGATCAACTTGAGTGGTTATTTTTGTCTAAGGACCAATAGCTACTCAGAGAAGTTGTTCAGTTTAATGCTTCTAGCTGAATACCCAATATTGGTCCTTGGTCAAAATAACCACCCAGATTCCTTATCTCAAATTTTCTCTTTTTAATTGTGGGGCTGATTGTAATACTCCATAGATTTCATTGGATCAGAAATGGCTTTTATACTTCCGTTAAGCTGTTGTTTTGGTTAACTTTACATCAACTTGCCTTTATCCAACTACCCATCATAATACCATTTTTCTACCCTTAGCCCATCCAAGAAACCTAACCTTAGCATACTAAATCCTACGTCTTCTCCCACCCTGCATCTCTTACCCCTGACCCAACCATATAAAGTTAAACAGAAAACCCAAAATCGAGATTTTAATTCAACAAGAAGATCAAAAACTATGGCGAAAAGCAAAGGTTAAGAAAAATCAGGCAACATGCAGCTATCTCCTGCAGTGAATGCTCATCTTGGGTTTGCATCCACTGCAAATATAAGCAATAATATGAAAAGTACATGTGAAGAACTGGACTTCTAAATCTGAATACCTCGATCATCAAGCCAATTAACCTAATATATCAGATTTGGAGTATACGTTTCATCACAAATTATTCAAATTTTCCAAAAAAATTTGCAAGAACTTACTATAACAACTAACAGACAAGAGGGAGATCATCAGGTGGGAGGATTTATGACAAATAACTATATCAACAGAAATTATATTTCATCACAACCCAAAATCCTCACCGGGACTTTAAATGGAAAACGATGAGTTTTAAATTCTGACCCTGAGAAAACTCTAACATCCATGCCAAGGCTGTCAACTCCAATCAACCTAGCTCCCTGGAAGCCAAGAAAAATTAGTGAATTAAAGAATCAGCTTGAATCCACAATGAATAGTCAAGCACTTTACTCAAGTTCAGGATTACAAAGAAACAGAGATATTTATAGTTCATATACTAACCTAAGAAGTAAGAAGTAGATATTAAAGAATGCATTTGCCAAAATCTTTAATATTTTGAAAGATATCTTTATACTAAAATTATTAGTGCTACAAACCCCGTGGTCAAGAGTTTTAAACCTTGCTGTCCCTATTCTTATACTTAATGTAAGCCCAAATGATTTTTACATAAGGAGGTGTTTTAGAAAGAAAAAAAAAATATTTTGAGCCATCAACTAGTAGCTCAAGCTCAAAGAGGTTCACTAGTACCCAGCTCCTACTGCGTCAAAAAGTAGGGGTGGGCAAAAAACCAATTAAACCAGTTCAACCCAATCCAAACAGTAAAAAAGTAAGTTTTGGTTCAGGTCGAGTCAGGGTAAAATAAGTGAGGTGCATATTTTTGACTCTAGATCGCTTAAATCAGTTGGGGCTGGGTTTAGATTTCCCAAACTTCGGGTTACTGTGGTAACCCAAACACACACACACACACACACATATATTACAAAGGATGAGAAATGACATTGTTTTTCACTATGACCTAAACAGTTCCTACGTATATGCTGAGGTTAACTAACACCTCTATCAGGTCATTTTAATAATTTTGTCCACATGTTCTTACATACTTGTAATGGGATAGATCAGAAGTAATTTTTTTTCGCTCTATTGGAGAGAATATATTTATTTGCATTTTGTTTGCAATTATTATCTTTCTTCAATGCTTTTTATATCATATTAAAACTATCATTATAGATTGTTTAATTTATCCTTAAACATTTTGATAAGTAACCAAATCATAGTTTTAATTAATTGGATTTGGCTGTCACAAAATTTGAGTAGAACCTTCTCTCCTAACCCAACCCTCAATAGCCAATCTCGACCCATCATAATCTAAGCAAATCCATTCAAATGAAACCAAGTCATTTGAACCTGAAAGTCTTGGTTTGAAAGATTATCCCGGCCAAGGTTGGACCAACCTAATGAGGAGTCAATTTCAAACGGTTTGAGACGTTTTCCCCCCCAACTTAACCTGCCCTACCTAATGCCCATCCCTATCAAAAAGAGCTTGAACTCAACATTACTTTTGACTTCAATAAACCTCTGCCTGTGACCCACAAACCTTTCAAGCCTCACTGCTAAAAGGTTCTTTGTCCAAACAGCCAAAGAAGATCAACTGTTTCTAATCAGGGTGTTCAGCAGGTTAAGTCTAACCTATTAACCTACAAACTCAACTAAAGCACAGTTTGGTTCAGTTCTTGTACACTTAAAATGGCAACATGACGTCCAAGTATCAGGGTTAGGATTTTCAAGCCAACAAAACCCACACCAAGCCATAAAAGTATAAAACTGAATTATTGTTTACATTTTCCGACATCATCTTGGTTTGTTCCACATTTTGCCTATGTGCTCTGTACTTCTTGGACATTGGAGTTGTTTAATAACATGATAAAATCTTAATAGGCTTTGTGGTTCTAAAAATTGTGTAAAAAAAAAAAAAAAGACTAAACAGACCAATTCGACCAAAACAAACCCACTATCATAGGGTTGGGTTGTATAATCCCTCAAACCCAAATCGTTCCTACCCACAAACACCCCTAGTTTTTATCTTCAGCATATCAAGAATAACTACTTTATATCATCTTTTAATTCAACCACCCACTCATCCGCCCTATAGCAGCACAACTTTGCAACATAGATTCTTATTAAACTATCTGAATCTGTCATTTTAATAAACAGGTATTCACAAATAATGGACATTCATTTTTGTAAAGTATTTCAATGACTCTTACTAGAATGGGTTATTATATCTAGACTTCTAATCCAACATTTTATAGGGATCCATAACCCTTTTGAATCTGTCCATGTTTTTACACCATCTAACCATGCAAATTAATATTTAGTCAAAATCCAACAATCACAAACAGAAATTTTTGAAGGTAGAAATTTTGAAAAATTGAATTACCTCAACATCAAGACCTTTCTTTCTGCATAGAGCTTTAAGAGCAACATCACACCTTCGATTGAAGCGTTCTAGAATTGCCGGAACAGAGTGTACAAGAACATCAGGTTCAGCATCTTGAAACTCTAGCAAACGAATTTCAGACTGCAAATTTATAAAGTGTAAAACAAAATGCATAACTTTCAATTTAGAATAGCTTTGTAAAAATTTAATGTTTCTAAAGAATGCTTCAAATTGCAGATAAAATATTATTCAGCAGTTATTAATTCATATAATGGCACTGAAACGGTTGGATGCAAGACATTGTCATAGGTCCCAATTTATATCAGTTGAGCGAACAGATACAAGTCATATATACAGAACAAGTTTTCAGATACATGCCTGACATCCATACACAGAGAACAACTCCATTTTTAGGATCTCCAGACGATAGAGTGTCAAGCCAGTGTCTCTTCGATGAGTCATACTATTTGAGCTAAACATTTCACCATCTAGAGCTTAAAAAGGAACGAAAAAAAAAGGAGAGAAATTCAGAGCTAAACATTTCCCAGACTGACTGAGGCTCTGCCTCTAAAGAAATGTGATATTTCATAGGACAAGAATGACTTAGAACGGCATTGAGAAAAAATTGAAAACATGCTAACACTTTAGGGATAAAAAGTGATAATCCATGAAGCGAGATTTCTTGAAATAAAAAGTATATAAAGTTAACACATATGCTATTCTTAAATTTCTACCTACTAAAAGTTATAAATGTATGCAATAATTAACAGTGGGATCCATTATTACATGTATCAATATTCACAGAAGTGTTTTGTAATACATCTATTCTTTTAGAATCACTTTTTTGTTAAATTGAATAATAAAATTACTTGAAACATTTTGGCTTAATAATATTATAAATCTGAAACATTTGTGGCAAATGATACTTCAATAATTACAAATTCTCTTTGATTCTTCAATGCAAATTTTGACACTCCCCAGTAGCAGATTCAATGGTTGTTGCCTAAAATATCCATATGCTCAAAAAAATATAGACGCATTAGGGAATTAGGTTCCTTGTGGATATTTATCCTAACCAGAGT
This sequence comes from Dicorynia guianensis, assembly GCA_037013595.1. NCBI lineage: Eukaryota > Viridiplantae > Streptophyta > Magnoliopsida > Fabales > Fabaceae > Dicorynia > Dicorynia guianensis. Next base: position 40,191,916 of record JASUAB010000002.1, read on the forward strand.
ATATATCAAGTATATTTGCTTGCTGCCCAGGTATAAGATGCCAACTTCATTTCAATCGTATTCTAGAGATAGAATACCTTTCCAGTCTGAATTGTATTTATCACCATCTTCAATGTGATATTCTGTTCTTAGATATGATTCTTCATCAGCAAAAGTAGGTCTTAGGTAACCAAGAATAGAAACACCATTTGAAGGATGGGCCATTCTTTTGTCACATTCCATATTGACAGCCTGTAAGGAATTTTACAACAACAGAATCAGGTATCATTTAATCTAGAGCTTATGAATTAGTAAGATTACTTAGGTAGCAAGAAAAGTATAGTAGACCAGACAAAGGCCAACATTACTCAACAAGGTGAAGTAAATCAGTTATGTAACTGTTTCCAATTCTTCATGATTTTCATTTTTATGCCAGTGACACAGCTCCTGCTGCCAATTCAGATAGAGGGCAAAAGGAAGTGATATATTTGCCTAATTACTTAACTGCTGAGAGGATCATTTTATTACTACAATACAATAATACAAATCACACATAATTACAGTAGAAACTCACACTAATTATATAATAAAACACACGATCTATCCTAAAATTAGGATAACCCAATCTACTCTAAAATAAGATTAGCACACTATAGTTTCGAAGACCAGAGACCTCCCAAGTTTCTACACAATTCCCTACTTGACTGTCCCAAAATTACAGTATTTATAACAACAGTACAAATATCTGCTAATAACTGTCTACACATAAATCTGCCACCTAAGCCTTTGTTAATGTGTTACCACATGTGTCTAGTTATCTAACAACAGCATACGATGTAATTGAATAAGTAAAAGAGGGGTGCCCATGCAACAGAGAAATAGCCAACGTGGTAACAGTCCTACTAAGATAGATCTTGAGCAAATATGTTCCCACATTGTTTTACAAAAGTTCAAGCCTAATGTTCAAATTCAACATTTCACTTCTACAAAACAAAATTTAGTTTCTTCCCTAGAATTCATGGATCTAACGTCTGACCACTATCCACTTTCTTCTTTCTCTTATGCTTATCTTTTCCTTTGTGTGCCTCTTGCTAACAGTGGGAAAGAATGGGGACAAGGACACTTGTTTCACCCTGCCTCATACTTTCAAAAACATGTGACATAGTTTAAAAGGTTACCCTGTCAAGTGTCAAAATTACCTACTTATTTGATGCCCCTCACCGAAAAACTCCAAGAAAATTATTCACATAGAAGTAGCTGCCAGACAATGTAATAGTAAATAGACCACACATAACACACATCAGGATTCAGGAAAATTTAGGTTTATGTGATCCACAAGCCTGCAACAAAATCATTAGCATAAATCCTACTGCATAATTGTGCCCAAATTAAAGACTGACCCCAGAAGGAACTATGAATTCCCAAATGGATTTATTAATGAGGAAAATAGCTCTATTCAATGATTATGAAAAGAATTGAGAAAAGGAATTACAAGAATACACATCAAAAGAATCAATAGTCCAAAACATCAGAACTGGAGAATCAAGCAAGGACAAAATGGAACCCAATTCAGTAATGTTTTTATCATTTAGATTTCTGGAAAAAAAATAAATATAAATAAAAGTTCCAGTGGACAATGGAATCCTTAACCTAAAAAATTGTGGATGGTGTAATAATAACAAAAAGAAAGGTGATTGAGGTGAGGGCAGGCCTCCATAAAAGGGAAACCCAACCTAAAGGTCCTTCTAAAATCTGATATGAGAACCACTACCAACTTTTGGACAATTCCAGTGGCATGAAATTAGCATAATCCAAAAAAGATATATTTCAAGGAACTGGAATGAATCACATTGATACGCATGGAAAGTGTCAAGCTGTATCCGAGTTATGTCAGTATCATGTTATATACAAAAACTAGTTGCTCCTTTGCTGGATAAGATTATCATACTCGATTGATTAACACAAATGCTGTCAAATAATCACCTTATCATCATAAATTGCTAGAATAACCAATGGTTCTAAAATATATTTTATTTAATTCTATCAGGAAACTACAAGTCTACAACAATTAACAGGGTTGAATCATCCAGTTTTAGAGAAGCTATCAGGATCACTCCAACTGGAAAACAGAAAAAAGTTACCTTAGTCAAGCACTTCGCAAAAAAAAAAGGATGCACCAAGCTAGTAGCGTCAGGCATTTCCCAATTCAATGGAATATTAGACTCTTCAAATTCCACAACCTGTTTGCACCAAGACAGAATTGTGATTTGGTCCTCTGTGATACATGAAAGAAACAACATAATTCCTAAAATAACTAATTTAAATTCTATAAATTAAGCATGTGCAACCGCAAACCTCAACATAATCATCATCAAATGGGTCATCATTGTTGCCACTATTGAAAATATTATGTTCACTTGTGGTCCTTCTATTATCATATGCTGGTAGATCCATCCCAATCAAAGCATTCTGAAGAAATGCAAATGGCAAACCTTGAAAATTAATTTCACAACTTGAATTATCAGCACAAGGAACATAAATATACCATGAGAAGATTCCTTGCATTAGCCATCCTTATCACAAACATAACCCTCTGAACTAGCTATCACAGCAAAGCAGAGAGTATTGCTTAAAGGCAATAAAAAAAGAAAATTATGGGGAAAACAATAATCTCTGTATCAGTAAAAACATGTTAACAGAATTTGAACTTCAGTATCTTTTCTATGACTATGGTTCATCAGCTGCCAGTTCAGATTATGGCAGTTCAAAAATTAAGGAATGATAGATGACCAGGGAATCCTCACCACAAGATTACTTGTCTCACGATATCGTAATATGTTTGCATCATCAACGATTTCAAAGTATATATCTAGAAAAGAAAAAGCAGGAAAAAAATCAGGTGAAGATTCTCAGCGTTTTCTCTATATGAAGTTATTCACATAAATAAAAAATAGCAAACAAAGTTATGACCAAGATTATTGTATAAACAGAAAGTATACATGCATCCAAAAGACAACAAACCTCCATAATCATCAATAAGATATTGAAACTCGGCCCATGAAATCTGTTCATGTGGTTCACGGTGTACCATTCCAGGAAATATTAGCACAGCATCTCTATTAGCCTAAGACCAACAAACAGTGCATGGTGATATGAAGTATACAGATACTACCTAAATACGTCCTACAAATAGAAACATTAGATTAGGCTGGCTAGGTTTTTAATTCTAAACCTTGCAAATAAACAGGTTTCACGTATTCATAAGCATATGTAAGCACAAACCTCAACTGTTGTTCTTGCTATTTCAGCAGAAGAGAGTTTAGTCTGCCGGGTATTATGGCACACTTTCACTTCTTCAAGAGGATGATAGCCTTTATTACTTATGTAGCTAGATGAATCAGGAACAGAATCCGAGTAGTCAGCAGCCACACAAACCTTTGAAAGGCATAGATCATGCCCCATTGACACCCAAAGGAAATGTGATGATCCAAATAATGGACGTTTGTATCTAAAAATAACCAAAATTATATTTTTTCAATAAAAAGTGCATAAGATTTTTCCAAATCCAAAAGCAATAATTATTTAAGGATATCAAAAGTGACAAGAACCTATACAATGCTGTAAATTTTTAACCAACATAGCAAATGGAATGGATGATTGCAACATTGAAATAAGCAGGAAGCTCTAACAAATCATGTGCTGTGTCAACGTGAGATACTCTCCAAGTCTTGAATATAAAGATTATAACATCCTTATATCACGGGTACTAGATGTTTTACCTTCAGATGGCATTCCGTCATTAGAATTTATACTTGGTTCCCAATTCTAACCTTAGGAAACTAACCTAAAAGTCCATCATCCAAGAAGCCTGTGTCACTGTTACAAAAGACTTTCCTTGGATTTAGCTTAAAAGCTTACATTTTTAGGTAAAGTTGATCTCTGACAGAGCCAATATTAGGGCTTAACCTTGCTAGCTCTAGATAAAAAATACTTGAGTAAACAGTCACTTTTTATGCATGTAATCTAATGAAAAACTTCTTTCCCTCTAACAAGTGAAATTGTTAATCATAAACATTATTGCAATGCTATAAGCAAGTGGAAAGTGAATAGATTTTCAAGCTGATAAATGTTAATTTCTGAATTAGAATTCACAATGAAAATTGTAAATACCTCATGCTGGCAGGATCAAGCATTCTTTGACTGTAACAAGGAGATTTGATCAAATCATTTGTGATACCATAAGGTATTGAGCAACATATCCCTTCTGCAAGGAACAGATTATAGAACAAACATAAAAACACTATCAAACACAGAATGTATCTGTGTATAAATGATTTTTGTCATAGGATATGTGTCCACTGATTGTTTGAAACCATGGTGGTAAGGTTTAAAAGTTGGTCTTCAGCTGAGATCTAATGCTCAAGTAAATGCATTACTAGGCAAAAGCCGCAAAGCAAAAGATAGTTCAGTCTATGGCAATCATTAGTTATTTCACTATCCCAACCTCAGGATCTGCCTACCTTCATGTGAAATACACACATGCCAAGGGGGACAAAGTGTTATACTGTTATGTGCAAAGCATTCCTTTCTGTCTAGGTATGTGAATTTAATGGTATATCTAAGGGGTGCCAAGTTGAATTAAACCACCCCCAACCATCTGAGCTACAGCTAGAGTGGCAATCTTCTCCTTAGAAATAATAGATCTTCTCATGTGCAGGGACATATATAAATCACAAACAATCATGTGCAAAAAGTAAGTGTAAAGTTGTAATCTAATTAACAATTACATAGAAAATCATGTGCAGAAAAATAGATAAAATTCCTTGAGATTTTTGTGTCTTGTCTCAAGATTGAGTCTCTAATTATGTGTACTTCAGATCCAAACCTACCTTTTCCAAACATGAAGACATAATCAAAACACTTTATCAATTATTTCTCTCTTCGCTGAATTTCAAAGTCCTAGGACTGTTAAGCAAAAGAATGAGAGCCTGTAAATATGAAACAAATTCAAGTTCTTTGACAGGCAGAGCAAAGCAACACCGGTGTTACTCCAAACCCCCTCTCCCCCTTCTCCCCTTTATTCTTTCTTCCAGTACCTCCCCATTTTATGAGTGTGCACAACTCAACTGGGCCGGAAAACTTAGTTGGTTTAGACTTTCTGGACTGATTTATATAATTGTGTTAAGTCTGTTGAGCTAGCCTCTGCAACATTATGTATTGCATTTACATTGTTTTCCATGATAACCCATCAAAAGACCATCAACTTAAATGTTCTCGCAGCGCAACTAACGAATATGCATGCAAGCGAATTCCTTATCAGAAACACTCCCCCCCCCCCCCCCCAAACAAAAAAAAAACAATTCCAAAGCTTATAAATCGTTCAAAATTAGCCGCTTTCAGGTTTTACAGAAAACAAAAAGTAGAGTCCTTTGAACTTGAGAATTTCATACATAGTTCCCTGATCACTGTTAACTTCAACAAAAAACCTTAATTTTTTTCTTTACGAAGGGATGCCTGCAGTATATCATTGCAATAACAGGAGAAAATATTTAAATAGAAAAGAAGAAATTGAACAAATGGGTCAGCGAAGATCACCAGAGGGTAATGAAGAAGCTGCAACAAGAGCCATTGGAAAGAAGAACGATAAAAAGAGGAAGCAAAGAACAAGATGATATCAGAGGGTGGTCCTATGGAATACTGCCATATGAGTCGCCCATGGTGTCTGTCAGTTTCAGATTGAAGATACTGCGCGTGTTATTTCTATGCAGTGTGCAGCTGAACCTGAAAAGTTCTTCGGGCGAAAGTTTCCTGCGGATACACACGACCCCGACCCTCCCCGGCCCTTTTTAATGTGCTCTTGGTTCGCTGGTTCTATGGGTTCGAGGTCTAAATTTTCTCAAGACATATTGCAAAAAAAGAATCTAACATAAGGTGTGACTATATTCTTTTTTTTTTTGGTAAATACTATAATCTTTTATTCTATATTAAATTTAAACATATTTATTGCACCAGTAATATAAAATATTAGTCATAAACATACAATTATTGAAGTAAATAAGAAAAAAAAATCTTTAATAAAAAATATTTAATTTAATTTAAAATTTTTCTTTAAATAAAATTAATTTAATAAAAATTTTGAAAAGAAAGAATAAAATTTTGGAAATAAAAGATCGAATCCTAATAGATTTTATCATAGGAAAGCAATAAATTCTTTGGAGGTATTAATTATTTTTAATAGATACATTTTAATTCTATTCTCATCTTTTTACTTTTTTTTATTTTTGTATCTTCTATTTAGTTGGGCTACTCTTTTATTAGATTCCATTGACTATGAGACGTTAAAGCTAACTAAATTATTTGAGTTGTGCCTAGTATCATTTACAAAGAAAAAATATATAATGAGCATGGAGTAATAACTTCAGATCAATTTGAATCAATCATACACTTCCATTTTTATAAGATTTTGGCTAAAACATGTAAGTACTGTAATATGCTTCACAATGGGCAATTGGTAACTTGAAAAGGTATAATAAGTAATTTAACTGCAAAATCAATAACAAATTTTAATATAAAATATTTATTTTCAGTACCACAGAATATGATTGATTAGCAATATTTTAGAATTTAATGTTGGTTCATTGAATCCATATAAATCGACACTTTTAAATCCCATTATTATAACAAAAAAGATAAACTTTGTAGCTTTATAAAAATCTTTAAACTGAAAGAACAAAGTTTATAAAATAAAAGATGGAATCTTACTTCTCTCCAAAAGAGATTGAATCCTAATGATTTTGCTATAGGCAAGCTACATATTCGTTGGAGGTACTAATTATTTTTTATAGGTACATTTTAATTTCGTTCTTGTCTTTTTACCATTTTTTTATTCTTATAACATGTGTTTGGTAGGGCCATTCTTTTTCAAATTTCATCGACCCAAATATGTTGAAGAAGCTGTATAGATTATTTGAATTGCATCTAATATCATTAACTAGAGATAAAACATAGAATGAGTGTGGTGTAATAATTTCATATTAATTCGAATCAATCCATACGCTTCCATTCTTAATAAGATTCCAGCTAAAAGCATACAAGTATTGTAATGTGCCTCGCAATGGGTAACTGGCATTTTGGTAACCGAATATGTAAAGGTATAATCAATGATTTGATAGCAAATGCAATCAGAAATTTAACAAAAAATATTTATTTTTAGTCCCCATAGGTTACGATTTATTAGTTGTTTTCAAAATTTAATGTTGGTTCAATAGAATCGTAAACCAATAATTAGAACTCCCATTAATAAACAAAAAAAGGAGCTTCCTGCAATGCACAAAATAAACTTTGTCGCTTTATAAAAATCTTGTAAAAAATAAAGATTGAATCCTACTAATCTCCAAAAGAAAAAAAAAAAAAAGATTGAATCCTAATATAGATTTTGCTATGGGCAAGCTATAAATTGGAAGTACTAATTATTTTTAGTAGGTACATTTAATTTCATTCTCATCTTTGTAATAATTTTTTTTCTTATTTTTTATCTTTTATTTGGTAGGGCTATCCCTTTTTTAAATTCCCTTAACCCAAAAATGTTGAAGTTGTATAAATTATTTGAATTGCGTCTAATATCATTAAATAGGGACAACATATAGAATGAACATGGAGTAATAATTTCATATTAATTCAAACCAATCCATATGCTCCCATTTTTAATTAGACTTTGCCTAAAAGCAGACAGGTATTGTAATATGGCTCGAAATGGGTAACATTTATTTTGGTAACCAAATATGTAAATATATAATCACTGATTTGACAGCAAAAGAAATAAGATATCAAATATAAAATATTTATTTTGAGTCCCATAGGATATAATTGATTAGCTAATGTTTTAAAATTTAATATTGGTTCAATGGAATGGTGTAAACCGACACTTAAAACCATTAATTAGAAAAAAGTAGCTTCTTGTAGTGTACAAAATAAACGATGTAGTTTTATAAAAGTCATTAAAAAGAAAGAACAAAGTTTAAAAAATAAAAGAATGAATCCCTCTTCTCTCCCAAAAAAAAAAAAAAAAAAGAGATTGAACCCGAATAGATTTTGATACAGGCAAGCTATTTTTCATTGGAGGTACTAATTTTTATTAATAGGTACATTTTAGTTCTGTTATCGTCTTTTCTTATTGTTATCAATTGTACCAAATTTTGTGTCAATTTGTTCATGATAAATCCAAAAAGTCAATGTGTTAGGAGAATTAATTAAAATAAATATACTTTAAATATTTAAAATTTACATTAATTTTTAACTGAGTTTTTATAATTTTAATTTTTTTAACACATTAAAGATTTCGTCCATTAGAAACTATTCGACTTAGATTTATTATAAACCTAAAATAACTTAATAATAAATTTAAAAAAGTAAAAAAAATTATTTATCTCTAATTTATTTTCTTATTTTAATTCTATTTTCCTTTCTTCCCAAAATTAAAAAAAAAATCTTTTTCCACTTTAAGTTCTATTTATCTTATTTTTTTTGCTATTAATATATAAAAACTGAGAAAAAAAAATGTCAGAATTTCGTGCTGATGTGTTGAAATCTGCCTTCCTGCACTTTTACTGGAAGTTTACTAGGATCTGTCCTTGCTGGAAAGCTAACGGAGTTTGATAGCTCGGAGGACGTACATAAACTCTTCCGAGATGGGCTTAAGTTGTCAACAGAGGACAGCAAAACTTCAGCACAAAAACTGAAGGGACCTTTCCAAATTGATGGTCGGTGCTTTAAATTCCAGTGCCTCAAGTGATTGAAGGTATTCTACATATTCAAGACATTATAGTGACCAATTATTTTACATTACATACATATAAATGTAGTGATTGAATCCTTTATCATAACTATTAACAAATAGTTCAATTAAACTTGAGTTTTGTTTAAGTGATTAAATTAGTTTTATTTTTTATTTTGAATTTGATTCTTATATTATAACATTCTCAATATTAAAAAAAAAGAAGGACAATTTAGTGTACTTCATCCTATTCACAAACTTTTGCTTCCTCACTTCCCTAATACAATGAAGTCCCTTCTATGATATAGAAGAAGAATTGAGAATTTCATAAGCAAACACTATCTGCTGATCTTTTTGAGAGGTAAACTTCATAAATATAGGAAACTGCAAATCATTAAAGAAAGAACAGACGTTTCAGTTTATAGGCATTATGGGGAAGTCTCTCATCATTGGAGAAGAGCTCTAAAACGTGTTAGTATAAAACATTTGACTAAAACAACTTGAGGCTTTACATGGGCTGCTGATGTTCCCATTACTCCTGTCTTCTCTTTCTGTCCTATTAGCTAAATTGCATGTGTGTACCCTTTTCTTTGTGATTTTTTGATTGCACAACTGTTAATTAAAGAATTGAAATCATAATATCATTAGCATGTCTAATAATCTTATGCATGGAAGCATAACAAGACAAAAGCAAAACCCTCGTTAAAGATACCATATAGTACATAGAACATTTAACACACCTTTGTTGTTAACGAATGTTGTATCTTTGCTTGATTAGAGGAATGGCAGTTGAGGATCCAGCTTGCCCCCCATGGTCTACGCCTTGTGATAGAAGATTACCTTATGCTGTTGATGGGCTAGATATATAGCTTGCTATCAAGACTTGGGATACGAGATTACTGCTCCTTGTACTACTAGACAGATGAAGTGGCAGTACCCTTATGGAGGTTATATATTAAATCGACCAACTCTTTCCAGACCATACATGCCTTAAAAAAGAAGCTCCCAAGTATGATATGCTTGAGAAGAACCCAGAAAAAAAGGTTCCTGGAAACAATTACTCCCAAGCTGCAGACACTGATCAACCTTTTGGTTATACAAATATTGTCAAACCATACTTCTGATGAGCTGTACCTTGGGTAAAGAGACATCCCCAATTGGACATCTGACACAAATGCCTTAGATGCCTTTGAAAAGTTTGGAAAGCGGCTGATGGAAATTGAGGAAGGGATTGAGAAAAGGAACAGTGATGAGAAACTCAAAAACCGATTTGGGCCAGTCAACGTGCCTTATACTCTGCTTTGTCCTAGTAGTGAAGTTGGACTGACAGGCAAGGGAATTCCAAATAGCATTTCTTTTTGAAGGGATCAATGTTGGATCTTCAGTTTCTGGGGTTTGAAATAAATATGCAAGGAATCCAATTTCTTCATCCACTCATGTCGGATTGTCAAGTATTTATGTCTTTCTGTGCCTTCTTTCAAACCATAAGAACATATATGGGTCAAGGGATATGTGTTATAAGTGACTGCCATGTCGGCATAGGCCGTTGTAGAGACTTGGTTTGGTTGGTAGTTTTTTGGTAGGTCAGTTGTAACCGCTAGGGGTGGGCATTGGGTGGGGCGGTTTGGGTTGGGGCAAAATTCTCTCAACCCAGTTGAACCCAATCTCTTATTAAGTTAGTCCAACCCCAGCCAAAAAATTCTTCAAACCAACATTCTTGAGTTGAAATAGTTCGGTTTCACTTGGGTGGGTTAGTTTGGGTTAGGATGGGGACGAACGAAAGTGAGGCGAGCGGTGGAACGGGGATGAGGTTCGATCAACTATTGAGGATGCAAAGTGTTGAAGTATGATGATTAGACAAGAGATGAGCCAAAATGAGAAGAGGCGAGTCGAGACAAGGTGGGAGGAGGTAAGAGATTAGCGTTGACTGTTAGAAACGACGAGACAACGAATGAGACTTATAGCTTGTGAGAGAGGGAGTTGAGAGACCGAGGGTTCGAGACGAGAGAGGGAGGAGTGGTGTTAGTTTGCTGAAGTTGAGCTGCCTCTTGCCTGCTTGTGCTTGCATAAGTTTTAAGTAGGGGTGGACATTAGGTGGGGTAGTTTGGGTTGGGGCAAAATTTTTTCAATCTGTTTGAATCCAATCCCTCATTTAGTTAGTCTAACTCCAGCCAAAATGATCCTTCAAACCAAGATTTTTGGGTTAGAATAACTTAGTTTCATTTGGGTGGGTTAGTTTAGGTTAGGATGTGCCAAAGAGTGAAGGCTTGGGGATAGCCAGACGTGAGGCGAGCGGGGGCGAGTCAGCAAGGTTCAGTCGACTGTTGAGGACTTAAAATCTCGTAGTGTGATGACTAGACAAGAAAGGGACAGAGATGGCTCAAACGAGGTAGGGTGGTCAGTATCAACTGTCAGAGACGATGAGACAACGGACAAAACTTGCCGCTCGATAGAGAGGGAGTTGAGGGATAAGAGAGAATCGAGAAGTGGCATTGGAGTCGTAGAGCTACTTGAAAAAGATTTAGGGTAAGCTACGAAACATCATTTGGTAATAGTAAAAAAAAAATATATATATATATATATGTAATTTTTGTTGGGTTGCCACAGCAATCCAATGGAGAGAGAGTAAAAATTCAGCCTCATCTAATTTATCCCATCTTAAACTAAAATATTATATTATATTTATTTTACCCCATCTTAACCTAGTCTAAATTTTTTTTTTTACAGTTTGAAGCGGGTTAAAACGGTTTGACCTGAACCGATGCCCACTCCTAGTTTTAGGATAAGCTAGAAAATGACATCATTTTTGCAAAATAATGCTATTTTATAATATCAGAATTCAGAATATATATATATATATATATAGTATAAGAATTAAAAATATATATATGTAAATTTTATTGGGTACCCGCGACAACCCAATGGAGAGAAGACAAAAATTCAGCCCCATCCAATTTACCCCATCTTAAGTCAAAATATTACATAATATTTATTTTACCCCATTTTAACTCGATCCAAATTTTTTTTTTTACAGTTTGGAGCGGATTGAAATGGTTTGACCCAGCCCAATGCCCATCCCTAGTAACCGCCCTCGGTCCTCAGACTCTATTTTGTAATTAATTGCATGCAGTAAGATAATATTCGGCATGTGCTTGCCACAATTCAACAACTGACACCACATTTCTATGCCTACTTGAGCAATTTTTGTCTTCAAAACTATGGTCAGCACATTACAATTTGGCAAGCTTTTTACATGGTGGATCATATATATATATATATATATATAAGATTCATGTAAATTAAAATCAAACTGATTTTCTAAATTTATATGTAACTAGGCATTGGCCATGTCCTTGCGTAGATCGAGTTACACAGCAGCTTACACAACTGCAGCTGCAAGATAAAATTAAAAAAAAAAAAATTTCTAAGCAAGCATTGGTTGCATAGTTTTTAAACTCAGGCTGGTCGGTCGGATTGGTTCGACCGAGATCGGTGCCTAAGCCGATCCGAGTTACGTATTGGTTTGGAAATGCAAAGATTCTATTAAAACTCGGTTAAATCCGGCGACTTTTGAGAAAACCAGTTAACCGGCCGAGTGGGGCTAACTATTGCTTTTATGCATTTTTTTCAGGAAAGACATCGACTCTGCTGCCCTATTTCTGCAGTGCCTTCGATCTTCGATCTGGGTTTGGGTAGCTTCGCTGCCGCTGAGAAAGACGGATAGAAGGGGAGGGGGAAGGAGGTGGGAGTGAGTGTGAGAGAAATACAAGTCTGTCTAGTTTCTTTGCAGACGTTTGCGAGAATAAACACCAATTCTTTTTCTGTAAAGCACTAGCCTCTTTGGAGATTCATTAAGAAGCCGAGCAAATGTGCTTGGTGAACGCACCGTCAACAACTTCCAAGAGAGAGAGAGAGAGAAAAGAATAGAGAAGTAATACAGGGGTGGGGGAAGGTTGGAGTGGGGTCACTTGTGGGACTTAGGAGGGGAAATCGAAGAAACAGGAGAGAGGGAGAAAAAAAGAGGGGTTGGGAGAAAAATGAGGACAGATAAAGAAAAGGAGGACAACATTTTATGGTTAAAATGTATATGATTTTTTTGAATTTAATTTTTTAGTTTTAACTTTTGTATAAATTTTTTTAAATTTATCAAAATTTTTAATATACCTCTTCTATTATTATTTTTATCTAAAAGGAGATAAAAATCCTAAAACCATAATCAAATTTCAAATTGGCCCATATAAAATATCTAAATTGCTCCTAAACAAATTGAACATTCTGTATTCACACGAAACTGCCCAAAGTCGAAGCTTTTTCCCACCATTTATAGCCATCTCAATCAAAACTTCCCCGTCTTCTTCGTCCCACCTGAAGCAAATGTTTTCGGCGAATCTCCCTTTTCTCTTGATGAAAATCTACCGTTGACTGACGGGTTATCTAAGTCTGATTTCGAGTACTGATGTGATAACGAAAAGTGCCTTATGATACCCATATGTGAGGTATCTTCTTGCGCACATCGATCCTCCTTTCGCATATCATAGTGCTTTCACATTTCATTTCACGAACGACTCCTCAAACCATAAACTTGAGCCTCAACCCATTTGGGATTTGAATTCAATTTCAAAATGCTTAGGTGAACATGCCCAAGGGAACATGCCTAAACTCCAATTGGGGGAAAAAGCTTTCACTTTGGGCTGTTTTATGTGGGATTCAGAGTATTCAATTTGTTTAAAAGCAGTTTAAGTATTTCTAATGAGTCAATTTAGAGTTTGATTATGGATCTTTTGCAACTGATCCTAAAATTATGAAAATTTTGTATACTTTAGTCAAATTTTATTATTATCTTATATAATTATTATTTTTAATATTTTAAATTTATTTAACTTTTATACAATTCAATCAATAATCCATTAGTTGAACTAAATTCATTGATTCAATAACTTTACTATTTCAATGTTACATAATAAAATGATATATAGATGAGCCAAAGCTTGCTTTAAAAATAAAAAGAAGATAATAAGATTATATAGTTATGAACAACGTATACATATTTTTTATCCTTATAGTTTAGTTATAAGTGAATTCTCTTAACTATAAAAATCAATAAATATACTATTTTAATTATTAAAATATTATAAATACACTTATTCAACTAACAAAATAATACAAATAAATCTCTTCTATTTATCTATCATTAAATATTAATAATTATATAATTTACGTGTAAGTACTAATATATATGGTATTTTTTATTAGATATTTAGATAAACTCAAATATAAAAATAAAACTTATGCCAAAAGAAAAGAAAATAAAAAAAAGTCAAAGAATGTTAAGAAACTTAGTTATTGTCAAGGCACAAAAACACATTCAATCTTTTTTTTTAATATTTTCTTCCTAATCTTTTGCAGTTTCTAAGTAAAAAGTTTTTAGCATTTTATCTATTTTAGTTTTAATCTATCTTTTTTAACATTTAATTCATAATATATCAATACAAAATTTTATATGAGAGACAATTAAATTATTTTGTATTTGATACTTTTGGTTGTTATTATATTATTTAATTGAGTAAATGAATTATTTTTGTTAATTTGATGTAATGTAATATAAAAGGTAATTTTTTAAATGTTAGTATGTTAAGATTTTTGTTTAAAGTAATGATACCTTGTAATTCTTATTTGATCTTCTATCTAAATTTATATATATTTTTTATTTTATTTTATCCATTTAGTTAATTTATTTACTGAAATAAAATTTTATTTATTATTATTAAATTCATCTAGTATACAAGATATATTAATAATTATATAAAAATGATGTAATTCTTAATATTTAATGGTAAATATATAAAAATTAATATATTTATGTTATTTAAATGATAAGATATGCTTATTATTTTTATAATTAAAAAAATATATTTGTCAATAATTTAAAATTAAAAAAATATGTATACCATTTTTATAATATTTATATATTTAATTAAAATAACACTAATTTAAATAATTATCAAATACACATTAATAAATTATAATTATAAAATGTAATTATTACCTTACATTAAATGTGTGATCTTGAATATTTAGTCAAACGGTAACTTATGATACCCTCTCATAGAACAAAATCGGAGAAGATTTCACTGACCAATAGGGATCTACCATGTGTAGAAGCGTACGGGGCCGTTAAGTATTTTGCTCCTTAATTCTTACAAACCCATTCGTACTATAAAATGGCCAACGAACCAGCAATTATTACTTCCCACTGTATATACTATTTGATCGTAGACCAAACAAGGGTTCAACAAAGACTCACGAAGCTCTCTACTCTTTTGCTCACACTCTCTTCTCTGCTTCTACAGAGGCTTGCTTCTGCCGAAATCCAAACCAGCTGGAGAGCTTCCATTAATGTCACTCTCACTTTGCTGAGGTTCTCTTGAGGTTTTTCTGAATCTCTTTTCCACTGTTTAGCTGTGTGTTCTGGCATGCTCAATTTGAGATCTGGATGCTAGGGTTGCGTGCTGAGGTTTGAGTTGCTGGAGTTTATTTTGGTGTCGGAGTTGTCAATTGGAGCTAGGAAAAGTTCAGTTTAGGATGCTGGATTTGAATGCGATAGGTTTTCTCGGGGTGGAAGTGTGATACAGGAGATCTGGGCGGTTATGAAAACGAGAAGGATTGGGTATTGCATTTGTACTGGTTTTGGATGATATCCTATGGTGTGTCGTCTAAATTTTGGAATTTTGGGGGGGTGGGGGGTGGGCTTTTACAATATTCATGCAAGGAAGATACGAAACGTGCCATGATGATACTTTTATAGAAGGGGAACTGGTAATTGAATGCTATTGGGCTTGGCGTTTAAAGGGTGAGAGTGGTTTTAGTTGTTTAGAACTGCATCTATATCTGAAAGCATGAGGCTTTCCTCTTCGGGATTCAGTCAACCGGCTCAAGAAGGTAATTTCTTGTTTGTTCTGTTTATTATATATGGTGTCCAATTTTGGTTTTCTTTATAAACTTCTTCGCCCATGGTTGTTGGTGTAATTATTGTTTTCACAAAGGTAGTTCTTTTTGTCGTTGCATGGGTTGTGCAGGCTTGTTTTTGGTCTTACGCCGGATAAACTGAGTTGTAACTAAACGACACAGTCTGCATTTATGTATATGTTTCAATGTGTGTTAAGGTTAACTTCGCAATGTCTTTACCATTTAATTTGCATCAGAACAATTCCCATACATTTATAGGTAAGTCTGCATGTGTGTACAGATTTAAGGTTTAAGTTTGAGGTTGTGAGCTCAGCTTATAGCTTTACATAGTTGTAATGCATATCTGTTGGTGTATTTGGGGTTTGGATTGTTGTGCTTCTCACTAACAACAGATGCCATGAATTTAATGCATTTAGTACTGATATGCAACTCGCTACTTTGACTGCGGGGTCCTTGATCGTACAGACTATGCTGTGAATAATTTACTACATGTATATTCACAGTAGCCTGTAATTGTGCAGGTGAGAAAAAATGTTTGAATTCCGAACTATGGCATGCATGCGCAGGCCCTCTGGTGTCTCTGCCTCCTGTTGGAAGTCGTGTAGTCTACTTTCCCCAAGGTCACAGTGAGCAGGTCAGTAGTACTATTTTCATTTATAGTTTCGATTTTAGTGGACTAGACTTCAGTTGTTGCTTTTCATACATATTTTGTGGTAGCTGTCATGCCTATGCAAGTCTATCTATGAGATCTTGAGTTGTGTTAATGAGGTGTGTGTGGGTGTATGCGTGAGAGAGAGAGAGAGAGAGTCAAAGTATTTTGATCTGTAAGTTTGATGGTAGCGGACTAGACTTCAACTTGCTGCTATCCATTATGCCTGTGGAAGCATAAGTTTACGACATGTAACATATAGTAATGGACCTGAGAGAGACCCAACTCAGGGTGAGTGGGGTCAGTGGTACTATTTTGATCTGTAAGTCAGATGTTGTTGGACTCCATGAAATAACACAGAAGTGTGAAAGCTGTTATACCTGGAGGGAGGGAGAGCAAACTTTTCCTTGAAAGCAAGGAAAGACCATTCATTGTTTTGTCAAAGCTATGCTATATTTTAGTCTTGGTTTGATGCTTTCTGTTGTTGTTACT
The DNA here is from genome assembly GCA_037013595.1 of Dicorynia guianensis. Taxonomy (NCBI): domain Eukaryota; kingdom Viridiplantae; phylum Streptophyta; class Magnoliopsida; order Fabales; family Fabaceae; genus Dicorynia; species Dicorynia guianensis. The sequence goes on from JASUAB010000002.1 coordinate 40,208,775, forward strand.
GCCGCTCTACCTTGTCAGTCAAGTCTCAATTGGCACATATGATATTGCACTAGGCATGAAGAGCAACTTTTGACAAGGTTTTAGCAAAATTTTTAATTAGGGTTTCAGTTTTTAAAGGGTGTAAACTTTTCTCAGTCTGATGAATATGATACAAGTCTCTTTTACAAAAATGAGTGACTTTTATGTTATCTAGTAGGATAGATATAAGTCTTAGGTTGCTTCAACTTTATAATAGCTCTCAGTTTCTGATTTCTTTTTAATTTATTTTTTGGTTGAACTGAACAATCATGGTTTCTGGTCTGTTGTTGCATTTTTATATTTTCTAACTACTGATTACTTCTTACATGTGTTATTTTTGAATGTCTTTAATAACTTGACAAACTTTGATGCTTTTGCAGGTTGCTGCTTCAACCAACAGGGAAGTGGATGCACATATTCCTAATTACCCTAACTTGCCACCACAGCTTATCTGTCAGCTTCACAATGTGACAATGCATGTAAGAATTGGCTTCTTTATATTACATCTGCTTTAGAATATCTTTATGGTGTTACTTTCTAAGCCTCTGAAGTTCAAATATTTTGACTTGCAGGCAGATGCAGAAACAGATGAAGTATATGCTCAAATGACTTTACAACCTCTAAGTCCGGTACTTACATTTCACCTGTTTGGTTTTAAGAAATTCCTTGTCTTATTCTTTATCATATTTTAACATTATCCTTTTGTAGCAAGAGCAAAAGGATGTGTATCTGCTGCCTGCAGAATTGGGTAATCCCAGCAAACAACCAACCAACTACTTCTGTAAAACATTAACTGCAAGTGATACCAGCACTCATGGAGGATTCTCTGTACCTCGAAGAGCAGCTGAAAAAGTCTTTCCTCCTCTTGTAGGTCATATTGACTTAGTGGATTTGTCAGTTATCTATGACTCACTGCAATTAGTTTGTGAACTCTTGACCTTGCCTTTTTTTTCTTTTTTCTTCCATAATTTGTTGCTCAGGATTTCTCGCAGCAGCCTCCAGCACAAGAACTGATTGCCAGAGATCTTCATGACAATGAATGGAAATTCAGACACATATTTCGGGGTTAGTTTTCTTGAAGTAATTGGTTCAAGAATCTTTGCATTAATTTCCCATTTGTTTGGCTATGTTTACTTTATGATTTACTCTTAATTACTTTTAGTTGAATTAATATCTGGTGGAAGGATTTACTTCTCCAACCTTCCTACATATCATGACGCAAATGATTACAACTGGAGTAGCATTTGGAGCATTTTTATAGAGTAATTTAATTGCACAAGTGTATACCATCTGCTCTTCTTCCACTCTGTCCTTGTTGCATACTTATGTCATACTCATTAGAGGCTAGTTGGCCTATCTTTGCTCAGTCAAAGGTAGTTTATTGTGTATAACTTTAAGTGCTATTACAATGAAAATAGCTTTCTAATATTGTTAAAAAGTTAACCTTGATCGATCTGATTCTTGTTTTGCATAGTTAGTATGAGATTTTGTCAAGACTAAATTATAAGGTCTGTCTCCTTGCTGGTTGTTAGCCAACAATTCCTGAGCTATTTGGTTAATCTCTTACTTGAATAAATTTAATATGACTCAATTGAAAAACCAGCCCTTGAGTTATGATTTATATTGCGGTTTAACAACCATAGTTGGAGTTGCTTTATATGGCCATCATGAAATATATCCCTCTTTGTAATAAGGCCAAATGATGGTCAGAAGGCTGATAAGTTTAGACTTTGTTATCATTAATTGTAGAACATTGTTAATCATAGTAAGTGAAGCATATTGCATTCTTATATATACAATGTAATATCAAGGTTTGAAATGAAGTCTAGCATCTGGATTGAGCTCAATCATTGGTAGTAAGAACTAAGAGCCAAGTCTAGCATCTGCTTTTCAATTAAGAAGTGTGTTGAATCAGTAATTCTTACCCAAAGCTGGCATCAAGAAAATGAAGAACCTTTTCTGCTTTTCTAACAAATTGAAGTGTTTTTTTTTCCCTTGAATGAAGTTGGTAATATTGTGAGTACAGAAATTAGGGGATGCTTTTTAAGCAATTGATCCTGCTATGTCACATAAATGGCTTAAGTTGTTGCTTGAACTGTTTGGCTTATTACTAGTTTTCTTTTTTTTAATTGCAGGTCAGCCCAAAAGGCATCTTCTCACGACAGGATGGAGTGTCTTTGTTAGTGCTAAGAGGGTTGTTGCTGGTGATTCAGTTCTTTTCATCTGGTACATATAGTTCTGATATCTCGCTTGCTTGCTGATCATCATTATTTTTTTTATAGGTCATTGATTTGGAAATTAATCATAGAAGCCATACTAGGCAGTTCCAAACTTTTATATTGATCATTAAAGCTTTGTAGATGGTTTTACTAATGGTTTTGAAAGCTGAATGGAAGTTTATTAAAGGGATTAGACTAGAGCTGTTATGCATGTTGTAATATTTGTATTAGATTTTCTCCTCTGGTCAAGGGAAAGGCTGTCTGTGGGACCTTTCTTAACCTGATAAAACCACCAATATTTTTTCACAACATCTACAGTTTGAACCATGTTTGCATGATCAGTTACGTTGAATTCTCTACTAGTGTTTTTTCCCCATATACAAGATAATTGTAAACTGTTCTTGCTCTTTTCCATCAGGAATGAAAAAAATCAATTGCTTTTGGGTATCCGGCGAGCTAATCGTCCACAGACCATCATGCCATCATCAGTTCTGTCAAGTGATAGTATGCATATTGGTCTTCTTGCTGCAGCAGCTCATGCTGCTGCCACAAATAGCCGCTTTACTATATTCTATAACCCTAGGTTGGTAATTCTAAAGCTACTGATCAGAAGTACCACATCTGCAACATACATCTTACTGGATTTGTTTGCTTCATTATAGGGCAAGCCCATCCGAATTTGTCATTCCCTTGGCCAAGTATGTTAAAGCTGTGTATCATACACGGGTTTCCGTTGGCATGCGATTTAGGATGCTCTTTGAGACAGAAGAATCCAGTGTTCGTCGGTAGGTATTACTTGTCACCGTAGTAATTTATTGTTTGTTATTATTTATTTTCAACTCTGCTTTCACACATCAAGCATCATATACATAATATCTTGTTATGTAATGAAACACAGACACAGAGAAACATTGGTCCAATAGTTATATAATCTCTTTTCTATCACTTGGCTGAGCTGTTTACCTGGGGAAGTATGGTAAATCCCTCAAGATTGGAGAACTTTCTGTTAATTGCTTGGAAGAGATTTCTAAAGATCAAGGATAATGGAGTTTAAGGGACACATTATTTGTATACAATTCTTAGATGTCTTTAAATATAGAGAAATGCTACCGTGTTCAAGAGTCAGACTTTAGATATCCACTATGGGACAGAATTGTTAACTCACCTCTCCAGTTTTTAGCTCATGATTTCTTACAGGAAGTGCCACCAGTCATCTGACGTTGATACTTTTTGGGGCCTTAGAACACAACTCTTCTCTGCCTACGAATCGACCCTTTTGGAATGTTTAATTCCCCTATTTGATTTATAAATAAATATAAAACATTTATGCCTATTTTTTATTTATGAATAATCAGTATGGCCACATTGTAAGATTATGATGATTGATGCCTATGAAAGGGTTGGGTGTCTGAAGTTGCCCCATGGAATAACGATGAGACTCAAAATTACTATTTTGTCTATTCAGTGCTAGTGTCCACCCAGATCCTCTTACCCTTACTTGACACCATCTCTGCTAAACAACCCTAGGAATGTCTGGTGGTCTGAAATCATATCCCATAGATTTTGTCTCCTTTGCTCTGTAATAAGGATGTGTGGGTAGGATTTTGGCACTGGTGCTTAGACATAATTATCTAAGGTGGCATTCAAGCACTGTTTTTTTTTTTTTGACAAATATATTCGTCTCTTAATCTTACACTCCTGTCCTACATGTCATTCTTTTCTATTTTGTATCTCAGTCACTCTTTAATTTCTGCCCGTTGCCAGCGAGGTAATGGGTCTATTGCTTTCCCTATGCCTCCTTCTCCTGTTACATTTCTCTTTCTGAATTCTTTCAGTTTATCTCTTTTCTGTGGAATTTTTCTATTATATTATTTTACTTGTTATTGAGATTGCATTCATTTCCTTTTTTCTTTGTATTTTCTTCTTTCTACCATAATAATTGTTTTTTTTTGCTTAAGCAAAAAATGTTGACCAGGATTTCCTTCTGTTTTTGATGATGTCAAGAAAACGTTTCTACTCTTCTCCAAGAGAGGGAGCATGAAATCTTTTTTCTTGTTCAAAAGGAAGGGGTTTGAAACACGAATTTCTTTCTGGCAGCTGGATCCATGTTGATCTATTAAAGCATTTTCTAATTTTTGACAAAGGCACTTTAATGCTTTTATTTTTTGTACACCAATTTGTTGTATAATGCAAGTAACAGGTTACCTTTGAGTAAGCTGAACACCTGGGGTTTAAACATGACTGAGCATATTTGTTGAAGTAAACATGCATGTAGTTTCTTCGTTTTTGTTTTGTTTATTTTTAAATATTAAGAAGAATTGATTAGGAGGAAGGACAGTTGGCATAGAGGTTAAGGTATGTTCTGAAGAAAACATTGTAAGAAGAATGATAAAAGGAAAAGGAGAAAGCAGTAGCTCAAAGAAGCTAAAATATATATTATTCCTCTAAATGAATGTATTGTTTCATATATGTTTTTGTTTAATGGTATAAATAAGGTGGTTAATTTTACTTTCCACATTTTTGTCATGCTCCATGCTTTTCAATATTTCCACATAATTGGTTTGGAATGTGTTGTGTGTATGAAAAGAAAGGAAAATCATCCTACAAAGTACTGCAGTTATCTGCATGCAACTGCACATATGGTACCATCTGAGTTTATAAGAATAAAGCTTATGTGGGGCCCCTTAAATTCATAAGGAGTCTGTGTAAAATTGTGTTGAGTTGTGATTGCAACAGTTTGTCAATAGCATTACTCAAGAAAGTATATGCTGTGTGCTTTGATTCAATAGCACCTCATATCTTTTTGTTTCTAGTCATGTTATGTTCCTCGCTGATTGGTTGATTTGTAACTTTGTATATTTGTTATATTTTTTGTGGGCTGTAAACTGTTGCTCTTTGTTGTGCACTTGCTTACTAACAGTGAATGTGACTAGTGGACGCTTTGCTTATGTCCTTCCAAAAGATAGAACTGAAGCTTCTTTGAATTATGTGTTACATGTTTTACACATGAATACTTTTGCATTTTTCCAATTGCTTTTTCTTTTGGTCACTATTTACAACTTAGGCATTTTCCTTTGTTCATTGCTGAGTGCTGGCCATCTGAAATTTTGTTTGACATTTGATGTTTCTTCTCACTTTAATATGTTCTGTCCAGATACATGGGTACTATTACAGGCATTAGTGATTTAGATCCTGTTCGCTGGCCAAATTCACACTGGCGTTCTGTGAAGGTTTGCCAAGATTGTTTTACCCAAATAAGAACTATATATCTTTGCTACTGTAGTTTAATATATACTTCAAATAAAAAAATATTTTAAACTGTCTTTAAAGATGATGTAGAATGTGGTTGTTAAACTTTCATCTACCAGTGCAGGTTGGCTGGGATGAATCCACTGCAGGAGAGAGGCAGCCAAGAGTTTCCTTGTGGGAAATTGAACCCTTGACCACATTTCCAATGTATCCATCCCCATTCTCTCTGAGGCTGAAGCGCCCTTGGCCATCAGGACTACCTTCTTTCCATGGTTTGCTTTCTTTACTTTGTGCTACAGGTCACATGACATCATCATTTATGTCTCAAGTTAATACTTTCACTTTATGACTTCAGGTCTCAAGGATGGTGACATGAGCATTAGTTCACCCTTCATGTGGCTCCAAGGTGGCCTTGGGGATCAAGGAATGCAATCTTTGAACTTCCAGGGACTTGGGGTTGCACCATTAATGCAGCCAAGACTTGATGCTTCTATACCAGGTCTCCAACCAGAGATATACCAAGCAATGGCTGCTGCTGCACTCCAGGAAATGCGAACAATGGATCCTTCTAAATCTTCTTCCCAATCTTTGCTGCAGTTCCAGCAGTCTTCGAATCTTCCCAATACTCCTACTTCTGTGATCCAGAGGCAAGTGTTACAGCAGTCCCATCCCCAACATAGCCTTCTACACAATTTTCAAGAAAAACAGGTGCCTACTCAGTCTCAACTTTTGCAACAGCAGTTGCAGCGTTACCACCCATATAAGGACCAGCGGCAACAGCAGCAGCAGCAGCATCAACAACAGCAACTTCAGCATTCACAGCAACTTTATAATTTGCCTGTTCAGCAGCAGAGTCCAAATGCCATCTCTCCTTTGTCTAGTTTTGCATCAGCTACCCAGTCTCAGTCTCCATCCCTACAGGCCATAGCTTCTCAATTTCAGCATCACAGTTTTCTTGAACCTGTTAGGAACCATATTTCCAGCTCTGATGTCTCTCCTCTGCACAGTCTGTTAGGATCCCTCTCCCAGGATGGAGCATCCCAGGTACTTAACTTGAATGGATCCAGCTCTGTAATCTCTTCTGCTGGCATACTGCCCAAGCAAATGACTACTGAACCTCAACTTCCATCTGCTGCTACTCAATGTGTACTGCCCCAGGTGGAAAATTTGGGAACACCACAGCCAAATGTTTCTGAACTTGCTGCTTTGCCTCCTTTTCCTGGACGAGAATATTCTGTGTACCAAGGTGCTACTGATCCTCAAAGCAATCTTTTATTTGGGGTTAACATTGATCCTTCATCTCTAATGCTACAAAATGGCATGTCAAACCTGAGAAATGTTGGCAATGAGAATGATTCATTGTCAATGCCATATTCTGCTTCAAACTTTGCTGGTGCTGCAGGCTCTGATTTTCCACTAACTTCGGACATGACATCTTCAAGTTGTGTGGATGAGTCAGGCTTCTTGCAGTCATCTGAAAACGTGGACCAAGCAAATACACCAACCAGAACTTTTGTCAAGGCAATACATCTGCTTTTAAATACTACATCCTTGTGTTTTGGGTTTCTTAACAAAATGTTCTCAAAACCATCTTTCATTTAAACTAGGAAATTTATTATTTACTGAGAAGGGCTTCTGGAAGAAAGGCGCCAGTTTCTGATCTAGCAGAAATGGACAAGTTGGATTGGAAATTAATACAAAAAATTCAATTGTACCAATCACAAATGATGGACAGTTTTGTTTTCTAAACTGAAAAGAATTGCAATAATACCTAATAACATTATAGGCATCAAAATCTCTGAAAGTAATGGAATAATCAATAAGCATGCGAAGATTTGTGGGAAGCAGAGAGTGTTTCAAGTGATTACAAGTATATGGAGTGTTTCGTTGAAGCTTGCAGATATGTGTAATTAGGTTGCATACTTAAACCAAATCTGAGTGCATAAAAAGCAAATAATTGAAATTTCATTGTGGACAGCACAGGGTGCTCAACTCATTTTATTCTTTATAGTAGTAATAGTCACCAAAAATTATTTTTTAGAAAGATTGGAGTTACAAAATTCCAGCAGAATGTTGCATCAGTCTCTTTCTAATGAACTTATCACTCATTTCCTGGGATAAAGATTTTTTTTTTTTTCCAATCCCAAGGAAACAAATAAGAGAAAGAGAAGGGAGCACAATGTGTGTGTATCATAAAATTATGGCTAAAGAAAAGTTTTTGCATAGTAAAACAGAAGGATAGTATATTGAGGGTACCATATATGAGGATGATCATGGAATTGAGTGCTATAATTGAGGAACCCATAGTTGTCAAGGAAACAATTCAACCTAAACGCTTAATCTTTTGAGTGTAGGACCAAGATGGTTTTTATCACTAACATGGCCCTTGAGACAAGGCCTTGGGCTTGAAACATGGACAAAGCATAAGTTAAACAAATCTTGTACTAAAATACTATTTCATTACATTATGAATAATGAGAGTGGCTAGGATTGAATTCTTGACTACTTGGTGGGAAAGGTTCATATACCATGTCCAAGAACAAGCCATCTCGTAAGCTTAAGCGGTTAGGTGTAGGCCTAAAAATGGTTTTCATTACTATAACATGTTAATGAATAGTTGTGAACAGTTGTGTAGGCCCAAGACTGGTTCTTATCTCCAACAGTTGTTAACATTGATGCACCATTTAAATTATTGTAACAGCTGATATGTTTCTTGTTTATAGCACCTGATGGTATGCTTATATGTATATCTCTCATGAATATAAGTGCATGTTTGACATTTTTTACCAAAAATAATGTGGCACTTAAAAAATAATAGAATGAGGTCAAAGTACAAGTTAAATATACTTTTTTAGAATACTTATGGTCATTTTTGAATTGGTTCTGCTTTTCAGGAATACTAAATTGCCTGGGTCCTTATATATATAAGTAGTATATAGTAGTTATGATGAATATCTTTATATTGAAAGGCCTGGTTGTTATCAATGTTTCCTCTTCTTGGTTAGGACTAGTATTATCTACTACTACTACTACTACTAAGTTGTTGTTTTTAGTTGCCTGAGATCATCACTCAAATGCTAATGGTTGAAGGATCCATGTTGTAACATTGGCAGGTTCACAGGTCAGGTTCCTTTGGGAGGTCACTGGAAATTTCTAAGTTCAGCAGCTATGATGAGCTGCGCAGTGAGCTCGCACGCATGTTTGGCCTTGAAGGCCAACTAGAGGACCCTCAGAGATCAGGCTGGCAGCTTGTATTTGTTGATCGGGAGAATGATGTTCTTCTCCTTGGTGATGACCCTTGGCAGTAAGTCTTGCCACGTATCAGAGCTTTATAATGTTTGTTCAGACTGTAGCATGGTAGTTGTGTCATTAATTAATGAATTTAGTTTTTCACTACTATCTTGTAATTTATTGCATCAATCCTCCGTGATGTGCCCTTGGTGTTATAGGAATATTTGGTGATTTTTCTGTAATTTTTTCAATGATTGGAATTTGGATGCATGCCTCTCAATAATAATTTCTGCTATGTGTATTTCGCCTATCAAGCTCCTTGGTGTTGAATAAATGTAAATTGCTTTTTGAGACTACTGAAATCATCTTTATATCTAGTACTGCGGTGTTGCCTTCATCAACTAATTAACTTCTTTCATAATTTTTGTTGCTTTAAGTTTGTTTCCTTTTCAGGTAATCTTATATCTGATGTCTGCATAGATCTTATCTTAATAAAACCAACCTGATTGTTATTGCCTTTCTCCTACTAGAGAGAGAAAAACTTGATACTCTTGTTCTGAAATATATTAATCAATGACTTGCATTGTGGAATCAATTTTCTCTAAGGTACCTTATTTGCCATCAATCAAATGAGAGCAGCAATTTCATTGCTATAGTTTCTATGCGTGATACCTATTATTAAGCCTAAGATTTTAGGCCAAAGGATGGGCAAGGGATAAACAATGGAAGATTAGCTTTCTACTCTTAAGCATTTACTAAGCTGAATGCAGGAAGATTAGTTTGGAGTTCACTAAATCACTGTTCATCTTAAAGATGTGTAATATCTTTTACTTTTTCTTGCCACCTTCCCTTGTATTACTTTTATGGTATTGCCTTGAGTGTAACGAGAGTTGGACCCCAATATCCCTCGGTGTTTATCTGTTCAATTCATTTATAAAAAAGAAAATGGGAAGGGACAGGTGCTGAGTATTGGCAAAAGGTTTGCTGGAGTTTGGTGCAACAATCAATGAAGAAAATTTTGGGCATTTAGGGCCTTAGAGACGAGCGGAAAAACTTGGAAATACTAGTTGTTTGAGAGGGCCAAAACTGGGGGAAAGATGGAAAGGAGATTTTAATTAAAGCCATTTGCTCATCTTCCAGAAGGGCCCTATTTTATGCATGCTGTATTGCTGTGTATTGGTTTGTTATGATAAATTCTATTTGGGAAGTTCAATGGGCCATTGTGTTAAAGGAAATAAAACTACTGTTCAATGTCTAAGCAGACCAAGATTATTCTTATTTCTTAAAATAGTGAAGAAGTATCTCTCATGTCATCCTGAGTAGTAAAAAGCAATCGTTCAATTGATATAAAATATTGACTAATAAATCCCTAATCTAAGCAATAATCTGATCCAACTGAATCTCTGAATAATTTCGGTGCAAGTTATAATGGGATCTCCATGATTTTTTACAAGAGTCTCTGAATGAGTTATTTTTCCCTCTTATCACTGGAACTTGAAGAAAACGGTGGAAGCATTAGAGGATAAGCCTTTAGCTGCCAACATTCAGATCTGTCTCTGCAGGGCTATTCCTTGGGTGGAGGCAGATTCTATGCTACATGCATCCTAGATTGATTGTGGGCGGTCTGGAAGGGTTTAATATAGGAACGATGTTTAAAGTGAGTGACAAATTTCATATAGCCCCTTCCCAATTAAGAGCAGGATGGATGCTTAGAACATTCTCCATTTTGCTTGTACATGTTTGGCAATATGAACTGTTCTTCTATGGTTCTAACCTACTGTTTTTCTACCTTACTGTATTCTTCCTGGTAAGATACTTTCTCCCCCTCTAAAAGGAAAGCATGATATTCTACTGGACTTGAATTACAAATATTGGCCTGAAGTGGAAAGTTTTAGTAATCTTTAGTTTGAGACTGAGGTTTAAATTTTTATGATTTTTCACTTTACTGATTATGGCAGTGATAAGCAATCCTTGGGCAAGTCCTGAAAGGCGAATATTGCAGCTCTTGTAGTGCAAAATTTAATGACATAATTTCTTATACCAATTTTAAGCACCCTTGCAGTTCATTGTATGCTAATAAAGATATTTATTTTTATGGTCAAGCAAAAGATTTTCTTTTCTGGACAGTAATGATTTCTGACACAAGCTGAGCATGGATTCTAAATGTATGCGTGTAGCAATATATATTCTTAATGAAACCTTCTACTGAAAATATGTTCCTTCTGCTTTTCTTTGGACAACTCTAATTCTTGATTTTGTACGGAAAGATTTACACTTGATTCTGTTGCAGGGAGTTTGTGAACAATGTGGGGTACATCAAGATACTCTCTCCGGTCGAAGTGCAACAAATGGGCAAAGATGGTCTTACTCCTGCTACTTCTGCCCCAAGTCATAAGCTTTCTACTACTAGCAACACTTGTGATAACTACCTGAATAGACAAGAGTTGAGAACTTCGAGCAATGGCATTGCATCAATGGGGTCTCTTGACTACTAAGACATTCAGCTTCTTATAAGTGGTGGTTAAAAGCTGTGGCTGCACATGTTTCTTAAGTATTGATTGGCCAAGCATCCTCATACCGATTTGTGGTTGAAATGTAGTGCTTCTGCAAGGTCTATTCAGAACTACAGCAAATTACTGTAAATTATAATAGGTGATCTTGTTTCTCTAACTGCCATTATAACACAGATCAACACTAAATGCAGTAGGTGGAATGAAATCTTTATGATAGCAGTTTGTTTGCTATCTTGTCAGTTATAGCTCATAGTTAAAAAGACACAGGACGATAAATTGTGTACCAAACTAAGTACTTTACCTTTATTTTGGCAAATGTATGTGTTCTCCACTTTTAAGATCATTGATACTTGTGATCAAGATGAAAATGACGAGTACAGTTACTTTACTCACTCTCTGTTTCGTTTTCTAATAGAAGATGAAAGTTTATTTGGTGACCTGCTTGTCGATACGTTCATGTGTTAATATAAGTTTGGTGGATTATCCTGATTCCTGAGTAATAAAAACTCGTAATTGCAGTACCCCTTCCAGAGCTAATTGTAATATTTTTTGAAAAATAATATACTTATAATTATTTATTTATAAGCTATATAAAATTTAATTCAAAATGAGAAAAAACAAAAGAAGAAAGTGGGAATAATTGACTCAACAAGCTCTATCTATTTTAATAAGATTGTGTGCAAGTTGTTGAAGTATAATTACTTTTTTTAGTAGAAGGTGAAATGTAATATGATATTTATTTATTTGTTTGAATTATATTCTTATATTCATTTTTTTAACCATTTTAAGAGCTGCAGCTCAACAGTTTTTGGTATGAACTTTTCCGAGTTACTCTTACGTGATAGTAGCATTTTCTTAGAGCCAACATCAAACTTACATAAATGAATGAAAAATAAAAAAAAATTAAGTAATGTTTGATGAAGAAAGAAATTTAAGAAGGAGATTTCTGTGTAGGAGTGGACATAGTATAATGTTAATTCATAAGTTTCATTTTTATCAAAACTATCACAAAATTGTTGTGAGGAGCCATATCTAAACTTATGTTAAATGCAAACATACGCAAAAACAATGAAATATGATGATTATTATGCATCAAAACATCAACTAATGATATGATCAAAAGGGTTTAATATTGTTATTGGCAAAGATTATGTAATGCTTTAGAAAGCATCACAAATTAATTTTGTTGTAAATTTTTTTTTTATTTTTTATATAATATTCTTGTACTACTATTAAATATAAAATTAATTTTTATTTAAAGTCAATTACTGATAATCTTTCTAGATAAGTACAACTTAAAACACTGAATCTGAATTATTGCAAATTCTACTTTATACAAAGACAACAAAGACTTGTATCATTAACAATAATTGAGTAGTATGCTGTGAAGAAGACAAGATGTTGAGAAAAAAAAAAGAAAAAGACAAATCAAGCAAAACATATTAGACCGTAGCTTTAGAGGCCTCATAATACAGAACCATGCTCAAGTTCCGGGCTCAGAATTCAAAGTATATCATTGAGTTCGTAATTATTTTTGACTTGCACTAATGTCTCTTTATGATTTCTGAAACATAAATCATAACCTTAGTTTTAAACTACTAATGCTAAGAGATTAAATAGAGCTGTACCGGATGAAGCGGATTGGTATTCTTTTATTTTTATTTTTTAAAATTTAAGGTATGGTAAGATAAAAATAAAATTAGAGAGAGAAAAATTAATAAAAGAAAAAATAAGACTTATTACTTAAATTTAAATACAAAATAAAAAATAAAAATCTAAAATTAAAGAAGAAAAAGTAAAAAAAAAATCTAAATTCAAATTGCACATTTGAAAACCTGTAAAATCATCTACTGTCAGAAATATTCTTAAGTAGCTCATAGGTTTGAAAATTCCAATGAGTTAATTTAAGGTTTGAAAATTGATGATCAATATTCAGAACATATGGATTATTACTACACCTACGTGTCTCGCCAAATGGCAAGAAAACAGTGTTTTTTTACATGTTCTTGATCTTCTAGGGAACCAATTTTTAGGTTCGATCGATTCCTTCGTTTCTAAGCCAGTTGAGGAACTCGAAGGTTTTATCTCTTGATTCCGGCGACTACTGGGGATTCCGTTTGGTTTTTTAACGGAGTTAACAGAAGGTCTATGTTGCCATTTGAATTTTAGCCTAATTTTTTCTTGTAATATCAAGTTTTGGGTAGTTATTGACTGGAAAGTCAAAGCCAAAATCCATTTATAAAGGCATCTATGTAATATAAGTATATATATATATATATATATATATATATATATATATATATATATGAAAACAATTTGTCAGATGCATTTGCTTTGAATAATGGAGATATGGTTACCATAATGTACCAAAATGTAGTGGAGTTGAGAGATCTCTAAAGATATACCCAGAGCGGAAAGTTACAATTTTTAGGTGCCCTCCACGCAAAGGAAATTAAGCCAATCATATGAAGGGCATGGTTTTCGTTGGATCTTTTCAGTCAAGTGGGTGGCACAATAATTGCGAGAAATTCTACGTTTACGCTCTATTTTCTTTTCTTTGATTGTTAGGTGGGGGACAAAAATGGGGGCTAGATTTACCTACTTTTGGGTGTCAAATCTCCAAGAAATCCCATTAGTTAGAGATCAAGAATGGACAAATTATATCGACATTTATTAACTTTATTCATTTTGGTCTAATTGTTAGAGAGCAGAAACCACTGAAACATGGGCTCGCAGGAAACCCAGCCATTGGCACCTGAGCCTGAGTCACAGTCACACTCTTGGAGTCAGGATTTGTCATCGGCGGCCATTGAAGAGTTGCTCGAAAATGAGGAGCTGCTCACGATGCGATGGTGGCCTAGGATAGTTGCGTGGGAATCAAGCCTCCTCTGGCTGTTATCTTGGGCAACTATCACTAGTGCTCTATTCAGCTATATGATGAGTTTTGTGACCCTCATGTTTGCTGGGAAATTAGGTGATTTAGAGTTTGCTGGGGCCTCTCTGGCTGCTGTTGGACTTCAGGGTCTTGCTTATGGAGTTATGGTATGTCTTCTTCGGAATATCACTTAATTAGTGACTTGAAACTTTGAAAATCATAACTGCATTTTTAGCATTTGGTTACTTAATTAGTGACTTGAAACTTGAAAATAATAACTAGTCTTTCAATCGCATTTGGCAAGTACGAACTAAGCACAAAACAAACTTAGAAAAAGTTATCCTCGCTCCAAGAGTGAAGGCACCCACTATTACTAGGGGAGAGTGCCTAAGTAAGGTGGGGGTAGGATGGAGGAGAGTCTCTGAAAACTTAAATATTAGCATGGTGTAAGAGAGAGAATTTCGAGATTCAAATCCTTTTCCTCGTAGTTACCAATTGGTACCTAAAACCAATGAGACACCACCCATTGACTTCCTTAGTGGTATATATACGTTAGACCAAGTGTTTGTTCTCATTGGTCCAATGCACAGAGTGAACATACACCGTGTGTGTGTGAGAGAGAGACTGTAATGGTAATTGCATCTCCAATCTCTAATGTTTACTTGAGCAGATAGGCATGGCCGCTGCAGCGCAAACCGTAGGTGGACAAGCTTATGGGGCCAAAAAATTTGCAGTAATGGGCATCATTTGCCGAACATCCATTGTATTGCAGTTAGGAGTAGCAATCCTTCTAACATTCCTTTACTGGTATTCTGGCCCTCTTCTCAAATTCATTGGCCGGTGGGAGAGCAGTGCCATTGCTGAACAAGGACAACTTTTTGCGCGCGGATTAGTCCCTCAACTTTATGCATATGCACTTTGCTACCCAATGCAGATGTTTCTCCAAGCACAGAAAATAGTGAATCCTCTGGCATACATATCAGTTGGGGTATTCCTGTTGCATGTCCTTCTCACTTGGCTAGTGGTTGATGTTTTAAATTATGGTCTTTTGGGGGTTGCTCTTACTCTCAGCCTTTCTTGGTGGATTCTGGTGTTCGTCATTGGGCTCTACATTATTCTTAGCCCCTCTTGCAAGGAAACCTGGGCAGGGTCATCTCTTATTGTCTTCAAGTTTAAAGGACTTTGGCCCTATTCCAAGCTGACTCTTTCCTCTGCTGTGATGATGTGGTATGTGACAAATCTTCTCTCAAAGATTAATTTTGTATAGGCTTAGTTAATTCAGGCAAAGATAAAGGGCCTGATTAGATTAGCTGTGTGTAAAATTAGTTTTGCCAAGAATTATTAAAAAGTATCTAAAATATGAGTTCTATTTGATAGAAGGAATGACATGGATATTTTTAGAAGAAATTGGGAAAGAATAACTATTAAAATTGATTCTAATGAATCCAAACAAGCATTAAGTCAATTATAAGAAATTTATTATCTCAGACTGCTTCATTTTAAATTTGACTTTTTAAAAAAGAAAAGTAAGAGGGCTTAGAGTTGTATGTAGATACCACTGATTAAGTCTATACATAAGTTGTATTGGATCAATTGGTTATCTGTGCTCTTTGACCTTCTCTATTGGTCATTTTAGTTTAATCTTGACTTGTGACTTGCAAATTCACAATCCCAAGATTCTATTGCTGAAACAATTAAAAAATGCTGTGGATTCTCTTGTAACAGTTCCTCTTTCTCACACAGACAAAAGAAAAAAGACAGCCTCTATTATTTGTGTTTCTACCTATTGATTTGAATATTGCTCCACTGCTCCTAAGACAAACTTGTCAAATTAATGCAGTTTGGAGGCATGGTACTGTCAAGTACTATTTCTCATATCAGAGCTACTTCCCAACACTACGATCTCAGTGGACTCTATTTCCATTTGGTAACACAGTTTCGTTTTTAATTTCTTGATTTGTTAAATTTCTATCTTGGTCATCAAAATTGAATATTACTGGTGTCACAACCAACAAGTAACAAAAAATCACAATCGCAACGTATATCTCAGAATGTTACAAACCTGATAACTATGGTCTATTGCTGTAATTATTATTCTTTCAGTGTCAACTACTGGAACTGGGACTGCAATTTTTTGTTGGGCTTATTAATAGCGGCCAGGTTTGTTGTATTATACACACACATAGGCTTGCAGTCGCTGTGCCTTCATATATACAGAACATAATGGGTTCTAAGGTGATGTTTTGCAGCGTTCGAGTAGGGAATGAACTAGGGGCAGGCCATGCAAGAGTAGCAAAACTCTCCATATTTGTAATAAGCGGGATCAGCATCATCATCAGTTTAGTCTTCTGCATAATTATTCTGATATTTCGGATTGGACTAATCAAGCTCTACACTACTGATTCTGAAATTATTGGGGTGGTATCCACTTTGATTCCACTGCTTGCCATTTCTGTTTTTATCAATGGCACTCATATGACCCTTTATGGTAAGAGTCTCACTATTTTTACAATTTTATTCCACTTGATTGTCACAATATAAAATTTACACCATTGAATTTATTGGGTTTAACAGTTAGTAGATCTGAAGATTCACACCAAAAAAATATGAACATTATATAAGATTTGAAATGTGGAAATAGAGTAATGACCAGGACTATAAATATTTTTAATTAAAATTTAGTAGGATCTGCTTGGGAAAGTTGAAAGTGAGATGCTGCAAAATGGGTTGTTAGTAATGTTATGTTAATCTTTTCTTGGGTATGTCAGGTGTAGCAATTGGAAGTGGAAGGCAAGCTCATGTGGCTTGTATAAACTTGGTTGCTTACTATGTTATGGGCCTTCCCATTGCATGTGTTCTTGCCTTCAAAACCAGTTTAGGAGTTGCAGTAAGTTTTGACTTTTCCAGCTAACTTCATAGTCTATATGTTTGCTTCATGATATATAGTTAATGGCACTGCGCATGATTCCATGCATGCAATTTTATTAGGGGCTCTATTGGGGTTTGATTATTGGAGTTTTTCTTCAGACAGCAACTCTAGCTATTCTTTTAGTCCGGACGAACTGGGATTCTGAGGTACTTACAAAGTTACAGACTTCTAGACAAGGGGATGCCCTCTCTGTGTATATAATTGGAATTAAGTTGCTTCTGATCATCAGCTTAATTGCCACCATTTTTATTTTTGATTTCTTTTGGTTGCGATTGTAGGTTGGAAAAGCGACTGATCGTTTAAAGAATTCTGCAGATGAAGAGATCTTGGACTTACTACATAATTAGCATCTTCTGTTTGTGCTAAAAAAGATATCTATATAATAGAAAGATAGTGACACATAACAAATGTTAATATTTTTAATGATATAGTGATATTTAGTTGTTGTTTAAAATTTTCTAAATTTTAAATTTAAATTTAAAATCTTATAATTTTCTTATTAAAAAAAAAGAGACACATAATATTTTATATATAAAAAATTTTTTTGAAATTTATATATATATAAAAAAAGTTTTGATATTTTGGTTGATTCAAAATTCTGAGTTTGAACCAAAAATTTAATGTGTGTGAAAGTAATTTTTTTATCTTCCTATTAAAAAAAAACACATAGCACTATATGTAACAGAAAAATAGGAAAAGAAAATTTGTGTTGTCATTTAAGAAGCTTTACTTGCCAAGTGTGTTTTATTATTACAGGATATAAAACAAGTCATCTATTTTTCAGCCACTCAATGGAATGAAGTTAGTTACCTAATTATAGGGAGAGTTCCATTGCTCCATGGCCTGTGTGTTTTGGTACCTTTGCTCCATTGGCACTATTACTCAAAATGCGTATCGGTTGGAACCTTCCATAATGCAAAGGTATGCTGGGAAAATGGAATTCTGAAGAGTAAGAAGTAGCTCTTATTTAATGGAAATTAATAAATGCTTATAAAAATTTATTTAAACTTTTAAAGTTTTGGGAGTTACCAAATGTTTATAAAGATTTATTTAAACTTTTAAAACTTTAAAAGTAATTAATTATTTATAAAGATTTATTTAAGTTTTTGAAATTTTATAATAGATTTGATAATTTATATTTTTAAATAATTTATATTTCTTAAAAACTAATATCTTAAAGTAATTTATAAAAAAAGTTATTAAAAAAAGTTTTGAGAAAAGTTGTTAGGGTAAGAAACGGCTTTCTTAGGGTAAGAAATATAAATTATTTAAGCAGTTTCTTACCCTAAGAAATATCAATTATTTAAGTAATTAGTTTTTATATTTTTAAGTAATTTAAAAACTAATAATTATTAAAAATATTGCAAACTAGTGAAACTGCTTTCTTACCTAAGCTAGTTGGACTTAGTTATAAGAAAAAAGTTTTAAGAAAAGTTGTTCCATAAAAGAAGAGATATGTTTCAATATCTGCAAACATTTTACGTTCTTTATTTTTTTTTATGTCTTTGGCTCTTATTTTTTATTTATCTTCTTATCGTTGTACGAGAAATGTAAGCTCACGGATCTCGTAGGCTTAACATTTCTGATAAAAGAATGGGTTCTATGATTAATTTATGATAAGATGAGTATCTATCTATCCACCTTTCTGGCAATAGGAGCTGAGAAGAGTGGGTTATTAGTTTAAGTAGCACGTGGGTTCATCTCTATTCATGGACCTTGACTTTTGTCACTGGCAACGGTGGCAGCATACTCCCAGCTACGGCTTCAGACGAAGACATGCTGATGCACTTTGTACTCTTCACCTTTATTTTTTTAATTTATTTTTAATTTATATTTACGGATATTTTATAAATTTTTTATTTTAAATTCATATCTTTTCCTTTCTGAAATCTTCTACTTTAAGATCCTCGAAGATAGAAAATTCATATCCACGTATTACAGTTTTCCTACGAAAATTCAACTATTTAGGAAGTAATTTGATGTTGTCAGAGAAACTAAAAAGAAAAAAAGAATCGAGCACCAACAACATTAAGTCCTTCTGCTGACAATTAGTTGAAGATGCCAAGTGGTTAAGTATTGTTTGCTTACCTTAATCATTGCCAGATTCTTTGCTGCATGCTGACCAACTTTTTCTGTTAGAATCAGCGCAGAAAAATGAAAAACAAGCTTAAAAACAGAAAAAGAAAAAGAGAGGAGGAAATGTTGCACTAAAAAATGGAGAAAGAATAGAGATAGAAATGCCACGGTTGAGCATGATAATGGTCATGGTTGCTTTAAAAAAAATTGGAAATGGTTCGTAGGTTTACAAAATGCTTCACGAAATTTGAACTTTATTTAGTTTTAATTTATGTAAGGCAAATTTTTATGAATTTAAATTTAAAAAAAATGAAGTTACAAAACAAATGTTTGTCATGCATTAGTTGAAGCTGCTTTGGTACAACTAAAGGTCAGGGCTTGCCACTGCAACGAGTCAATGACTTCCTATTGCCAATTTTCAGGTGGAAGAAAAAATCTGATGTGGCTCCAATGAATACATGTGAGTGGGGCCATTTCGGAAGTATGATTTAGAAGAAGACAAGAGTTCACTCTTTCAAAGGCACGAGAATAAGACTGGTGGGTGGCAACAATAAAACTGAACGGTAGCTATGGACTAAATATACCATATCTGATTTATAAAGCTTAGAGTACTAGGAAATCCTTCAAAGCAAGAGTGTTAGTAACACTAGCAAGTGAAAGTGAGGCCGCCACCCAACGGTGAACTAATTTAGGAAGCAGAGAACAATGGGGTCCGCGGAGGAGGCGGCAGAGTACCAGCCATTTCTGCTGGGGCTTGACTCAGAGACTCGGATTCGGGACCTGTCATCGGATGCCATTGAAGAATTCTTGGAGCATAGGCCAATTGGGTTGCGGTGGTGGGCACGGCTTTTTGCATGGGAGTCAAGGCTCCTATGGATCCTCTCTGGGGCTTCTATTGTTGTCTCCATTTTCAATTACATGCTAAGCTTTGTCACCTTGATGTTTACTGGCCATTTGGGGTCTCTGGAGCTTGCTGGGGCATCCATAGCCAGTGTTGGAATTCAGGGTCTTGCTTATGGCATTATGGTATGCCTTCTTTTCCTATTATCTGCTCACATTTTTAACTTGCTATGCAACCCATATCTGTATTTTTATGAAGTGGCACTCATAAATGCTTGAGAAATTCAAAGGCAATAATTTTTGAAACTTTGTTACACTCTTTAGGGTTTGTACTTCGTAATGGTGGCAATAAATAGAGGTATTAGGCTTCTTTTACTTATTTACAAATAGTACAGAAATACAAGTTTTATAGAGGGAAAGTATGTTCTTGTTAGTCATTCATTCTGTTCTGCCTAATGATTGCTCATCTTTTATGGAGGGAAATTTTCTTGAGTCAGTTTGCAGCTTTTATTTTGTATTCATATCTAAAATAAAGATCACCTTGAACAGTTGGGCATGGCTAGTGCGGTGCAAACAGTGTGTGGGCAAGCATTTGGGGCCAGAAAATATGCAGCAATGGGCATCATATGCCAGAGAGCCATTATCTTGCATTTGGTGGCTGCTGTGCTTCTCACATTCCTCTATTGGTACTCTGGGTCTATATTGAAAGCCATTGGCCAGTCAGAAAGCATAGCTGAGCAGGGTGAAGTTTTTGCACGCGGAATCATTCCTCAACTCTATGCATTTGCTATATCCTGCCCAATACAGAGGTACCTCCAGGCACAGAACATAGTGAACCCTCTGGCATATATGTCAATCGGGGTGTTCCTTCTGCATGTGCTTCTCAGCTGGCTGGTTGTCTATGTGTTGGACTATGGCCTTATTGGGGCTGCCCTTACGCTCAGCTTCTCTTGGTGGCTTCTTGTGGTGTTAAATGGGGCCTACATCCTTCTTAGCCCAAAATGCAAAGAAACTTGGACTGGCTTCTCTCTAAAAGCCTTCGTTGGAATTTGGCCTTATTTCAAGCTTACTGTTGCTTCTGCTGTTATGCTGTGGTATGTGTCCAATCACTCACACTTGAACAAACACACGCCAATTTTTTAATCAGAAAAAGTTTACTTCTACAAATCAGTTTTTATTAAACTGTTACCATCCTAAAGGTAATTCATCAGATGTATTGAATGCATAGTTCAATATGTAAAATTTAGTAAATTTAATAGTCTACATTCTTTTTAGTAGGTGTTAAGTAAAATTTTATTTATAAAAATAACATAATCATATGTATCAAATATGAGACTTTTCAGTTGCAAAAAGTTTAATCCCACTAACATTTTTATTAAACTGTTACAAACTTAAAGCATATCCATTGAATTTGCAATTGTTTAAGTTGTTACAGAGAGAAAAAGTTGCCAACCTTTAAATTTTTAAGATAATAGGTTCCTTAACACAAATTTTCATCATTAATTTGATAATTATTGATCTCAAAATGCGGCTTAATGCAGTTTGGAGATATGGTACAATCAGGGACTAGTGCTTATATCAGGGTGGCTCTCCAACCCTACAATCTCACTTGACTCGATTTCCATTTGGTATGTTAATGGCTATCTGGCTATCTGGCTATCTCCATTCTATATCCTTCAATTTGTATTGGCTAACATGCTATTGCTCTCTAATTGTCATCTGTTTTTTACATTCAGTATGAACTACTTGAACTGGGACATGCAATTTATGTTGGGACTAAGTGCAGCAGCCAGGTTAGTGATCAAACAAAATGATTCAGATTTGAACAAATTTTACACAAACATGCTAATTTGAAGTGTGGGGCGATTGCAGTATCCGAGTTAGCAATGAATTGGGGGCAGCTCATCCAAGAGTGGCAAAGTTTTCAGTCTTTGTAGTGAATGGAACTAGCATTCTCATCAGTCTAGTTTTCTGCGCCATTGTTCTCATATGCCGGGCTGGTTTGAGCAAGCTCTTCACCACTGACTCAGAAGTCATTGAGGCTGTATCTGATTTAACTCCGCTACTGGCCATTTCTGTTTTCCTAAATGGCATTCAACCTATTTTGTCAGGTAACAGAACTAAGCATAATCCTTTGGTTTAGGGAAAAGATGTTCTCACCTAAAAGGAGTTACAAAAAGTTTACGGAATGTTATGTTGAATGTTAGATTTGTGGGTCTTACAATTCAATCTACTTGCTTTAAGTAAGATTTTTGTAAGAATAGAAAGATTGGTTGGTTTATCCTCATATAAGTTCTTTAGTTCTGTTTACATTTAATTTGGGAAATTTCAGGAGTTGCAATTGGAAGTGGATGGCAGGCTGTGGTGGCTTATGTAAACCTGGCTACTTACTATGTCATTGGCCTTACTGTTGGATGCGTTCTTGGCTTCAAAACCAGTTTAGGAGTTGCTGTAAGTTTGGGACATCTCCCTCACTAAATCTAAACTCTCCAGCTTTGCATTAAAAATTTGATGTCATGAGAAAAATTTGGCCCTTTTACAGGGCATCTGGTGGGGCATGATCCTTGGAGTCCTTATACAAACAGTGACCCTAATAATTCTGACTGCCAGAACAAATTGGGATGCAGAGGTAATGAAAAAATCAGACAAGAAAATCTTTTCTATTAGCGTTACATGAATTGTTTGTCTCATGTGAAGTGGTGAGTTAATTTGTAATGCTATTAATGCAGGTTGAAAAAGCTGTTGCTAGAGTAAAGAGATCTGCAGAGGATGAAACTGTAGACCACCTGGTTGCCAACATTTAGAGGGACATTCCTTTTCTTTACCTGCAACAATTATCAGTTTTGGGTTACAAGCATATAGTCTGATAGGTTCCTCCTCTCTGTACTTCCATATATCAGTTTTTCCTATTTTGTGGATCCAAGAATATAACCTATCTTTTTTCCAGCATAAGTGAGGCATTATATTTCTAAACATGAATTTTTAAAAGTCAATTTTGAAAAACCACCATAGGTATCCATGAATTAATTTTTTTTTAAAGAAAAACATAAATGTAAAGAAGCCAAGAATATATGATTGTTGTATCAATCATAATTCTTACACAAATTTTATTTTATTAATTTTAAATTTTAAAATTTATTAAGTTTCACAATCTAAACTGTAAGACCCAATCCACTAATTCTTATATCTAGAATGAACATTATGTTCTCATTTCATGTATTAATATATCAGTGGCAATATTTTATGTGTTTCTTTCTTTCACTGTTCCACTAATTTGAGCAACAGAAAAACATCACCGGTAACCTAAAATAGCGACGTAATGTGTTACATGTATGACCGTTTGGACCTAATATGGCAAGGCCGGATAAGTAATGTGAATGAACAAAATGATGTTGTATAATCCCATGCAATGAGATACAATGATTTAGGCTGAAAATGTCCAATGAACCAAATATTAAAACCATAGATTCAGACTCTACAGGCCTTCCCTTTTGTTCATAAAAAAGAGAAAACAATGTAGGCTTCCAATGATTGCGTTCCAAAAAAAAAAAAAATAGAGTAAACACCACAGATGCGTTTTTGTGTCTTCATGTAACCTGCATCTTGAAACTAAAGATGCGCTTTTGCTATTTTCAGATAACATCACTAAAGTGTCTAAAATAAGGCCAATCAAAGTGAAATTGAGGTGTTAGCGTAACCCTAGTGTCAGGAATGTCTCAAAACACATTTCTGCTGAGAAAATATCTCTTTTTGGGCTCAACTACGTCCAAAATCATATTTGTACAGAATTTTCATACTCATGACATTATAAATATTGATTGGTTGTATGAATTTTACCCACATAATTAATCATTGGCTATAATAGGATGGATGTGAGAATTTGCATAAATATGAATCTAAGAGTATAGTTTTTTTTTTTTTGGTTTATTTTCACAAAATGAGTAGCATCAACAAGCATTTTTTTAATTAAACAATTAATAAAAAATAAATTGACACAAAATTATAATATGATTCAATCTCTTCACCTTCATGTGCCCTCTTCACATCAATCCACTATTCAATTAATCAATTCCTCTTATAAACCAAAATCCCAAAACACTCAACCCAAAATCTAACAAATCTTTCAAAAATAAACAATATATGCATACCATCATATCTCTCATGATAGCATATTCACAATTCATTTATATACTTTTCATATGTCTTTAATGGTAACTCTTGTGATCACAAAGACCTTTCCATGTGTAGCACATTTTCTCAATCAAAAGACCTTACTTTTTATATCCTTTTTCTTGTCTAGCAAGTTATCCTTTTTTCTATATCAAACACTTATCTTTTCTTCTCCAACAGAACATTCTATTCTTCCTGCCACTGATTTTTAATTTCTAGTCACACAGTTCTTTTCTTCAATTCTTTCTTTAATTCTTTTCTTCTCCGGGCAAATTTAACCCAACAATATCCAATCGAGGTGTGACCAAAAGATTTCTTACGAGAGGTCAGAAGAGGGACAGACACAGAAGCCTCCTCTTCCATCACTGTCAGGAACAAATCTAGCTCCCCGTAACGCTCAAGACGCGCATCCTGCAGTCTTCAGTGGCCATCATTCCAGTAGAGAATGCTCCAGGGCATTGACTCAGAGGCTCGGAGTCCGAACCTGTCATCGGATGCCATTGAAGAATTCTTGCAGCATAGGCCAAACGGGTTGCGGTGGTGGCCCTGGCTTGTTGCTTGGGAGTCAAGGCTTCTCTGGCTTATATCTGGGGCATCTATTGTTGTCTCCATTTTCAATTACTTGCTAAGCTTTGTCACCTTGATGTTTACTGGGCATTTGGGGTCTCTTGAGCTTGCTGGGGCATCCATAGCTAGTGTTGGAATTCAGGGTCTTGCTTATGGCATTCTGGTATGTCTTCTTTTCCCATTATCTGCTAACATTTTTAAGCTGCTGGGCAGGCCCTATCTATAATTTTATAAAGGGGCACTCATAAATGCATGAGAAATTCGGAGGCAATTATTTTTGAAAAGTTGTCACATTTAGTGTCATTCATTCTCCCTTGTGATTGCTCATCTTTTATTGAGGGAAATTTTCTTTAAGTCAGTTTGCAACTTTCATTTTGTATTTATATTTAAGATTATTAGAAGATCTCCTTGAACAGTTGGGTATGGCTAGTGCGGTGCAAACTGTGTGTGGGCAAGCATTTGGGGCCAGAAAATATGCTGCAATGGGCATCATATGCCAGAGAGCAATAATCTTGCACTTGGTTGCCGCAGTGCTTCTCACATTTCTCTATTGGTACTCTGGAACAATATTGAAAGCCATAGGCCAATCAGAAAGCATAGCTGAGCAAGGTCAAGTTTTTGCACGCGGACTCATTCCGCAACTCTATGCATTTGCCATATCCTGCCCAATGCAGAGGTTCCTCCAGGCACAGAACATAGTGAACCCTCTGGCATATATGTCAGTTGGGGTGTTCCTTCTGCATGTGCTTCTCAGCTGGCTAGTTGTCTCTGTTTGGGACTATGGCCTTATTGGGGCTGCCCTGACTCTCAGCTTCACTTGGTGGCTTCTTGTGTTGTTAATTGGGCTCTACATCCTTTTTAGCCCAACATGCAAGGAAACTTGGACTGGCTTCTCTTTAAAAGCCTTCATTGGAATTTGGCCTTATTTCAAGCTAACTGTTGCATCTGCTGTTATGTTGTGGTATTGACAAATCACTCACGCTTAAAAAATAGTAACACTAACTGTACAAAAATTTTTTATGCACAAACATTACATAAAACTTTTATGTAATGTTTTATGAAAGTTACAATTCATATATAATGTTTATGCATAAAAGTTTTATATAAGTAGCATTACTCCTCAGCACACAGGCCTATTTTTGTATCAAATATGAAACTTTTAAGCTGTTAGAGATTCCAAAAAAAAAAAAAAAAAATTGCTACCCTGCATCTGCAACTTAAATTTTTAAGATGATAACTTCCTTGACACAAATTCTCATCATTTAATTTGATAATTATTGGTCTCAAAATGAGTCTCAGTGCAGTTTGGAGATATGGTACAATCAGGGACTAGTGCTTATATCTGGGCTGCTTCCTAACCCTACCATCTCACTTGACTCTATTTCCATTTGGTATGTTAATGGACGGCTATCTCTATTTGTTATCTTTTAATTAGTATTGACTAACATGCTCTCTAACTGTAATCTCCTTTATACTTCACATTCAGTATGAATTACTTGAACTGGGACATGCAATTTATGTTGGGACTAGGTGCTGCAGCCAGGTTAATGACAAAACAAAACAATTTAGATTTGAACAAATTTTACACAAACATGTTAATTTGAGGATGTGGGGTGATTACAGTGTTCGAGTTAGCAATGAATTGGGGGCAGCTCATCCAAGAGTAGTAAAATTTTCAGTCTTTGTAGTGAATGGGACCAGCATCCTCATCAGTCTAGTTTTTTGTGCCATTGTTCTGATATTTCGGGATGGTTTGAGCAAGCTCTTCACCACTGACACAAAAGTCATCGAGGCTGTATCTGGTTTAACTCCACTGCTTGCGATTTCTGTTTTCCTAAATGGCGTTCAACCTATTTTGTCAGGTAACAGAACTATAGCTAAGCATGACCATCACCTTTGGTTTATCCTCATATCTCATATTTTGGTTAGCGGTGCTATTTTTATAAATTAAATTTTACTAAATACTTATATTAAACAATCTAAACAACTAAATTTATTGAACTCATGATTAAAATGTAGAATGCAACAAATCTTATAACAAAATCATTGTTTATGACAATTTAATAACTTACTTATTAATAGAACTACACATCTATTTTGAGAAATTTCAGGAGTTGCGATTGGAAGTGGATGGCAAGCTGTAGTGGCTAATGTAAACTTGGCTTCTTACTATGTCATTGGCCTTATTGTTGGATGTGTTCTTGGCTTCAAAACCAGTTTAGGAGTAGCTGTAAGTTTGGGACATGTCCTCCACTAATTCTAGATTCTCAAGTTTGCATTAAAAAATTGATGTCATGACAAAAACTTGGGTATTTTACAGGGCATCTGGTGGGGCATGATCCTTGGAGTCCTTATTCAAACAGTAACTCTAATAATTCTGACGTCGAGAACAAATTGGGATGCAGAGGTAAAGAAAATATCAGACAAGAAAATATTTTCTACCGATGTTACATGAATTATTTGTCACGTGAAGTTGTGAATTGCTTTGTGATGCTATTAAAGCAGGTTGAAAAAGCTGTTGCTAGAGTAAAGAAAACTGCAGAGATTGAGACTTTAGATCAATCGGTTGCCAACGTTTAGACAGGCTTCCTCTTCCTTTACCTGCCACGGTAAGCTGTTTTCGGTTAGTATGCTTATTCTGACCTGTTTACTTTGGTGGGTAATTTCCTTTCGGTGATCTAAAACCGAATTCCACAAACAAAATTAAATTATTGTTTGGCATTGATGAACGAAGTGGTCCCTTGCCCCTGCCAGAATCCCTTATCAAATGCTGTCACTGATTTGTTGGTTGTCTTTTTGTGAATGCGTTCGTGCTATGTTAACCTGTTAGTTGTATAAATAGTTAACAAGTGGATACTGAGAAGAGTCAATGAAAAAGCTCTCCTTTGCAATCCTTGTATTTCCCTTTCGACATATTATGATCTCTTCACAGTACTCACAAAGCTTACTCTCTGCTCTACTACAATCCTTGTTGCCAGTTTCTTTTTAGGGATTGAATTGATATAATGATAAAGATATTAGAGCTCACGTGACTGTCTGCGTGTCATTGAGCTCCTATTCTACGATCCAAAACATAGTGATTTAGGATGAAAATGTTACATTAACCAAATATTAAAACTATATAACCAGACTCTACAGGCCTTCACTTTTGTTCATAAAAAGGAGCAAACAACTTGGGCTTCGAATGATTGAGTTCAACATAAAATAGAGTAATCACCAAAGCTTAATCAGTGAAGGACAAAATATTATTATCACCACATACGTAACTATTTGTGTGTCTTCACATGCTAAAGACTAGGCATCTTGAAACTAAAGATGCGTCTTTGCAACTTTCAGGTAACATGACTAAAATTCTAGGAGTTCCAACGCTTCTCCAATACAAGCAAGTTCCACTTACCAATTTTCCACCACATTAAATGCTTACAGGACACTCACAAGGGCACAACTTAAAAAACAACGCTTAAGGCTGACGATACACAAGGAAACAATTGTCATACCTAATTACCAAATCAGGCCAATCACAGCGGAACTGAGGTGTTAGCCTAATCCTAGTGTTAGATATGTCTCAACACACAATTCTATCCAACTGAGGTGTGACCCAAAGATTACATACGAGAGATCAGAAGAGGGACAGAAACGGAAGCCTCCTCTCCCATCACTTGCTGGAACAAATCTAGCTCCCCATAACGCTCCAAGACACGCATCCTGCAGTCTTCAGCGGCCATCATTCCAGTAGAGAATGCACCATGCACAGACCCTGGATAACTCATACTTGTTGCTTCCCCGGCAAAGAATAAGTTATCTACTGGGATTCTCAACCTCTCATACAGATCATGGGGTTTCCCTACTGCATCATAGCTATAGGAACCTAGTGAGTTGATGTCTGTCCCCCACCGAGACACAAGATACTGAATCTGCAAAATTTAATACAAGCCATAGCGGAGATTAATAATTACTAGACCATACGTTGACATACAAGTACAATAATGAAACCAGCTTCCATAGCTATGCTTGTAGGAAATACAAGTCCAGGATTCTATGAGGATTAAATTTAGGACTTCTATAGCCTACGCCATGTAAATATTTTCTAAAGTTTCTTGCACAGTTAAAAGTAAACAAAAAAGAAAAATCAAAACCAGCATAGTTACCGGTGAAGAAGCATCTGGAAGGATCTTCTTGAGCTGCACAAACGCAAAGTTAGCAGCTGCTTCATCAGACATTTTCTCAATGTCTTTTGCCAGCTGCCCAGCAGGCATGTACACAAGGACAGGGTGACCTGCTGCCTTGTGAAGATTTAAGAAGTAGCTGCATCCATAAGATGTCTCTGCAACTACTCCCAAGAACTCCACATTTGGCCAAAACACATTTTCAAAGTGCAAGATTATTTTATTCTCAATCCCCACCCCTAGATCAGCAATGGCAGCTTCTTTCCAGTCTGGGAGCTTTGGCTCAAAGTTTATTCTCTTTGATTTCAACACCCCAAGAGGAACAGCAACTATAGCAGCATCTGCAACAAATGTTCTGCCATTTTCCACTGTCACCTTCACTCCATTATATCTCCTTACTAATTTTGTGACCCTAGAAAAGGGATAGAACCAACATTAGTCAAACAACAATACAGTATATGCACCTTCCAGAATTGAAGATTCTAATGGATATGTACCTGTGTCCCAAGCGAATGTCAAGACCCTTTGCTAGGGTATGTATAACAGGGAGGTAACCCCTGACCATAAGACCATGACCACCGGGGAGCAGTTCCTCCTGTAAGCACACACACAGAGAGGCGTAAGAGAAGTTAAAGAAACTTGGAAAAGAAACTAGTTTAAAAAGAAATAGTATTATTTTCTTAAGTAATATATCTACACGCTGTAGGTCATAAATGAATTTCATTGTTTGTCTATTATGCCTTTCTTTGCATTTATCTTTTATGGCAGGCATGTACTAGGCCATTACTGTTTTCTTTTCATCTCAAACCCTAAAAACATGAAGTTGGTTTACCACTCTGCTACCAAGTGCTCCAAAGGTCCATCAAGATGAAGGGAGAAATGGATCATATAAAATGCACCACCAATTCATAAAAAGAGAGGTTTATATTCCGCTGACTTTTGTTCCAATATATTCACAGGAACAGTCACATATTACTGTGTTGGCATTCAACCAACTCTACATTATAAAGCAAGTTTCCCAACACTAAGATCATATATTCAAGGTTTCACAGACATTGTAGCCCAATAATCAATTTGCAACTCCAGCACTAATTCCCTTTACATTTCAGTGAGATGTATACTCCCATATGATGAAAAACATATACAATATTTATCGGTCATAGAAAGGATGCATGTTGAATACTCATGCACCTGGCTATAAGACGACTTTAAAATTTACTTTCACTATAGAAGCTACCTGTGGGTAAACCAAAGAGAGCAGAGATCATTTAGCGCTTGAACAAAAAGAAAAAAAAGGAGGCAACAGTGCTAAAGATCACAAATACAACTTCAAATATATAAATATATAGTGGGAAAATGAAATTCACACCTTAACTTTTATAGCTTCTTTGTTTATTTTCGTTTTCTACCCATGCATATTATCTTAGTACCTTGCATTGCTTCTAGAGAAAAGACAATATTTTATCAATTAGCTCAATCTACCCCATTTGGGTGCCCTTCCCAAGCTATAAGTTTTAATTGTCCTGCACCTCAAGGTATACTTTGTATTGATATAATGTGTTAAATGAAATTTGTCAGATGCAGTTGCTAGTCCCACTATACTCTCCCTCTGTCCCAACACCATTTCTCATCTCTATATCTCCTTGTTGAAAATTGTATTTCTTCTTGTCTTTTATAGAGGAGCATCAAGCCATGTATACCCCTTTCACCCAAACTAGATTTTTTTTTCAACTTATTTATCAATTATAACTTCAGATTTTCTGTTCTGACCCCCAAACCTCTGTGGTTCTGCCTTGTTGCCACAGGACAGGCCCCCCAAGTTGATTAGTCCAAGCTATACTTCAGTTTACACTTGGAACCAGAAGAAAGATAGTACCTCTGAGATTAAGACATCCTTCCTGCAAGATAGCTCCCTAATCTAATCATTTCAAGCTATCCTGCATCCATTTCCATCTGGGTCCACGAGAAAGATAACACAAGGAAATCAAGTTATATTCTTAAGCACATTAGAAATTAATTGACTAAGACTTCAAGTTTCTGTAAAACTAATAAATGGATTGATACAAAGAAGAAGCTATAAAGACTAAAGAAAATGCTCATTTATGATTGTTCTTCCTGTCACCAATCAATAACACTGTGATTTTCCAAGTTCAAGAAAAACAGGGCAACAATGTTACAGCTAAAAAGATCCAAGCATCTTCATCTTGATTTCTTCAAAATTACCTGATCCCAACATTTCAATGATATGGTATCAGCATCAGCAGCAAACCAACCCTCCATTCTGCATAAATACCACTGAAGTACCTTGTGGGCAAGCCCCTCCAACCTGCATCCAGAAGTTGATGCCGAATTACTCATCACTTGAGCTTCAAAATAAGGAAACATAGTGGTCAATAGTGGTCAAAGCATTTTAAGTTTTATAGCAATAATAACCTTAATTCTGGCCTTCTTTCAAAAACAATTGAAAGAGCACGGAGAATGGACATGTCTTCACTGAATTCCTGTCTTACTTTATCTGTCTGCATTCAATCAAGGACAACCATTAGAAGAGATGCTAACAGTACCATCAGAAGCAGAATCAAATAATATAAGTCTCAAATGCTCAGTATTCCGAAAAACTTTCCTTCCATTATAATAATACAAATTATCAAATAAACCAAAGCACAACAAATCAAATAAGATGGCTTACCTCCCGTAAAATTGTTTCAAAAGTTTCACCAACTTTTGTTACTAACTCTTGGGGAACTTGATTCCCTTCCATATCAAAGAGTGCATAGCTGCAAGAAATTGATGCATTTAATTGAGAAGGAACATGGGTACAAGAATTTAAAACATGCAACTTGGAAGATAAAAAGAAGTATTAACTTTGGTTACCAGAAGACAACTACACTGAGATTGCAAGTGCAGCTCAATGCTAATATCAAAAAATGATGAACTCACCTTTCCAAATCATGGTCATAGAGAACAGAGTTATCCTCACTAGTACGGTATAGGGGAAGTCCCAGCCTCCCAATCAATGGGGCCAGTGGATTCTCTTTGCAAACACCATGCAACCTGAACCATCAACAATGGTGTGCACTTAAAATACCAAATCTAAAGAGAGAAAATATATATAGAGAGAGTATAAATTTTGTCCTCATCAAAATAATAAAATAATTTGGGTAAAAAGAGGATTATAGCTATACCATGATGCGCCCAGGTCAACAGGAAAACCAAATGAGTAATCAGTGTGAATTCGGCCACCAAGCCTGTCTCGTGACTCTAAGAGAACAACCTGATCAAAAGGCAATTGTACCATTTAACCATAGAGAAATAAAAAATAAGTTGCACACGTCTATCTTTCATTACCCTCCATCAGCTTTAGTTGAAATTTCCAACAACAAATAAATTACCTACTAAAATATGTAGTTTCAAGTTTCAAATAAGAAACTCCCCAATAACAATACTATGCTGCATAATATTTGTTTTTGTTTTTTTTTTTTTGGGGGGGGGGGGGGGGGGGGGGAGGGCAACAATAAAAGTAAATGTTGTCTCACTTCATTTGGCACACACATGCTAGCAAGTCTTGTGGCATTGCATTTTCCTCAATTTATTATTTAATTTGACTATAGCACAAAACCAGCCTTCTTCTAAAGTGACAAGTTTACTATGCTTGCCCAATTAGAGCAGATAAGGAGCATCACTCACGATCGTCTTCTATATACAATCATACCCACAGAAAACTAATAAAGTTAAGCCAAAACACTAAACAATCATAATCATCAATGATGCCAACAAATACTCAAGTTAAGATGTAATTTATAATAGACTTCAATTGATAGAAATAAATTACAATTTTTATGCAGCCAATGCACACAGGTATAACTGCAGGCAACAGATCATTGTAATATAGTAGAACGGAAATAAGTCTAACAAGCTAGAATTTGTCAAGCAGATGATACTAATTTTAATACAAAATATTGCTTGAACACCTGAAATGAGGCATCATGAAGCGCACGAGCAGCAGCAACCCCAGCCATGCCACCACCAATGACAATAACAGATGGTGACCTCTCCTGCTGCTTGTTGATATTTGCATAGCAAAGAGCTAAACAGAAAGGGGACAAAAGAAGAAAAAATGAAGTATCTGGGTTAGTAAAAACAGACACATCGAGCTAAAAACAAAGCTTTCTTTCCTAGGCTATAAAAAACACAACAGAAAAATGAGGTAAAAGAAGAAAACACTTCTTTATACATTACTAACGTGTACATAAACAAAACAGCTAATGCAAGGTGGAAATTTCTGAAGATATAGTCTACAAACAAAACAAAATAATCAAGTTCTGTTCAAGCAGAGCTGATAAACAGTTTCCGCTTTCTCAAAATTTGGGGGATGACAGATGCAATTAACTTTACTTCCAAATCACAACCTCAAATTTGAGAGATCACAAAATATGTCACGTGCAGGAAAGTAATGAGAAATATATACCGGTGGCGAGCCAACTTAAGATTAAAGACAAACAAGTTCTGACTGATTCAATTTCATTCTCCCACAACTGGGTGTATGCAGTGATTGATACATGAGGTGTCCTTAAAATCTTAAACAAGTCCCATGAAAAGATAGCTTTTTGTAACCCGATTCTTATAACCGACAACGCCATCTCTATACAATGATGAAGAAGAAAAGTAAAACGACCCATGCACGTGCTCCCACTGTTGACGGGTTAGGCTTAAGCTTTTAAACGGATTATTACCATAATGAGTTTTTAAATAAATTTCACACAATGCTTCCAAGCACCGACATTTACACAAAGAAATCTGATTAAACTAGAGCTGTAATTAAATTAAATTAATATTAAAAGGCATGGAAAGAAGAATAACAGCATTATCATAAACAAACCTCTGCGTAATTGGGGATTACTCTTACAACGCGACTCCATATTGGCAAGATAACCCTCTACTAAGATTGCGATTACGGTTAATATTGATTAATAATGGCTCCTTGGGGTTTTTCTCGAATTTCAGGAGGGAAGAACGTAATTGGGGTGAAAAATGGAGAATAAAAATTAACAAACACGTAATGAAGTGATTGGAATTCGAATTCAAGGATAAATCCAGATTCCCAAACCAGTTCATGCGCCTAAATTTTCCAAATTCAACCACTTTCAGCTCTGCAATCGATCGGATTACAGAATTCCGAAGCCTTACCAGCGATGGAGTGGGGGAATATTCAGAAAAATCCAGGCACAAAATCGCGATCGAGATCGCGATCTCGATGAAGATTCGAGAAGAACCTGGAGAGTTTGGTTGATGTTTGCTCTGCGTTCAAATGTGGAGAGAGAAAGGAAAAAAAGGAAGGAAAAATTTAGAGAGAGAAAGTGAATTGCGGAGATAAAAATGGAGCGAGAGAGGCCGAGGGACAGTCTAGCTGAATTTTGTGTGCAATGGGGAACTCCTGGCTTTTGGGCTCACTTTATAGAGTTGGGACTTGCAGCCGGCCAAGCTGATAAAGCTACGCGCCGCCTCCTTTGGAAGACACGCGCTAAGAGGTACGTCAACGGGCTATTCTAGTAATTTCGCAGGGGTCTTTCGAAGCCGAGACGCGAGTATAGTTGATTTGACGCGATCAACGAGTGATTGCATTGAAAGAGAATTCGGATACGGGAAATCCACGTCTGAAAAAGGCAAATATTTTTGACGGTCACCGTGTCGTGCTGGCATGTAAGTTCCAATTCTCTTACGACAAAAGGTGTTGAGTAGAATATAAAAAATTCAGGACAATTACATATAATATAAAAAATTAATAAAAAAATTACACGTAATAATTATAGAGTAAAACTATTTACCCATAATCACAGTTTACGTACAAATAAAAAAAATTAAAAAATAATTTAGTTCTCATATTAATATATAAATTAAAGTATTAAAAATATAATAATTATATGCATTATTTCAAAAAATTAATGATGATTAATGGTTATTTTCTCATTTTACAAGCCACAATCAAAGAATGATGTCAGCAATTTGGAGGGTTTTGGACTAGATTGAACCAAAATTTTGAGATATTTTGATTAAATTGAGGAAATTAATGTTTTGAGGAAGAAATAGGGTTGAGAAATATATCTAAAGCACTAATTTATTAACTTATTCTTAGTTTTAATAATGCCACCTAAAAGTACATGACATTATTATATTTTAATTTTGACTATTTATATAGGATTTAATGTAATTAGTTGATATAATATAAAATTTAAATATAAAAATTCATTAGCCATTTTTTGATACAGATATATATGAGGGAATCATTAGAGAAATTAATGATTCAGCTGTCATTCCTAGAAAATAAATGATTCACTCGACGAACTTCGGTACAAAGCTGAGTTTAGGCAAATATACATCACCCAAGCAGATAATAAGTCTTAAAGCTAGGGGCTCTTCTAAGAGATAGAAGC
Organism: Dicorynia guianensis; assembly: GCA_037013595.1. Lineage (NCBI taxonomy): Eukaryota > Viridiplantae > Streptophyta > Magnoliopsida > Fabales > Fabaceae > Dicorynia > Dicorynia guianensis. The sequence goes on from JASUAB010000002.1 coordinate 40,244,059, forward strand.
GAGAAAATGAAGAAATTCAAGACTTGATTTATGCCATATAAATAAGGCTTATAAATCTTTATTCAATATGGCTGTTTTAAGAGGCTTAAAGCAATAAAATTATACAATATTCATGGGGTCTTTACCGTTTAAGTGCCTTTTTAGTGAGAATTTAATAAAAAAATTTATTTATAAAAAAGATATCACTCTTCTTATTTTAATATCTTATTGCTTTTAATCAGTCTTTGTACATAATAAAGCATTCCTTTTTGATATAATATAAAAAGATTAGGTTAAAATGCATGGCTACATTTCCAACTAAAAGAAATGATTATAAAAAATCAAAGTTACCTTAAGCATGATGTTGGTGGCAAATGATATTTGGTTACCCATCTTTTTCTTGTTAGATTTCTTTAAAGTAATTTTATTCAACAGATAAATATTAATTTTTTTTAAGATGCTTAAATTATCAAATAAATAAATTTTTTTATACATGAAATTTAAATTAAATTTAAAATAATTTATTTAAAACACTCCAACTCCTACCATTTAAATCAGTCGGTGCATTGGTGGGTATCCATCTTTTCATTAATTAGTATTAGTTGCGTTTGCCATCTAAAATCTTTTTGTATTTAATGCGACAAACACTTTAGGTGGTGACTGTTAACGTCTGTGATGCCATTCATCCTTACATCAATACTTGCAATGCTTATTTAATCATTATTCAATTGGTGTCTCCTCTCTTGTAGTGGTGACAGCTCTCTCATGAACCCCATCGCAGATCCATTTCCATAAATTTACAATTTAGTATAGGGTATCGCGTTGGATAGCACTAAGGGAATTACTTTTTTCCAACGTCACTACTCTTTTGTAGGGATAGTGATCGTCGTATGTGGAGGAGTATCCGTTTTAGAATGAAAAAAATAAAGAGAGAATATAAAAAATTATATAATATTTATACTATTTAATTTATATAAATATTAATACTTCTTTTCTACTGTCCTATTTATTTATGATATTTTAAAATTTTTTATAAAAAATGATAAATTATTTAAATATATATATATGTACATATTTAAATTTAAACTCAGGATATTGAAAGAAAAAATGTTTAAAATAATATTAAATATTATTATATTATTAAAATATCAACTTATGATACTTTGAAATATAGTTGTATTATCAATATTTTAACAAGTATATATTTATTGATTATATTATTTACATAATTTTAAAATAAATTATTAAATTTTATAAACTAAATTATAAATCTAACTAATTCAGCTTTTGTTGACTTAGAGTTTTTTGGAGTGGCAAACAAATATCTTGAATTTTTATTTTTAAGTATCATTCATTTTAGTTGTATATATTTAAACATTTTATTAGAATATTAACACGTCATAATTAATGAATAATGATATCTTCATGTAAAATTTTTATAAAATAAAAATAATAAATGCTTTAATACTATTTTCTACAATAAATATTTATTATTTAATTTTATACAAAAAATGGCCACCGACTAATAAATAATAGCATCAATCGGAGTAGCACAGTCCTGCTGATCATAACTTCCATGCGCAAAGGCACAACACTTAGCTAGCTCCCTTAAATAGCATGAAGAGTTTTTTTTTTTTACATTTTTTTTTAGAAATTTTTTATTTGCCAAATAAAATTAATTTTTTAAATTATGATTAAGTGATTAAATAAAAATTTCTTTTAAATAAAATTTTTTATATAAAATTTAAATTAAATTTAAAATAATTTATTTTAAATATTTTAATTTCTTTCACTCGAATCAACTTATATTAATAAAATAAACAATTAAAGAAACACTTTTGCCGGTACTTCAATAGTGTATTGACATGTTATTTTAAATTTTTTGTAATATCTAAATTTAAATTTAAAATCTTAAATATATATTTAGATAAATTATCACCCCTCTATTGTGAGCCAACTTGATAAGTTCTTCAAGAATCATCAAATGTCATTTTCTTTTTCAAATTTTATAAAAGGTTGAAAATATTGCATTACTATAAAAAGAGAAAACTAATAATACTATATTCTTTTAAGCAACAGAAGAGTCATACATCTTATTTGTAATTTTAAATTTTTTATTAATTACTAAATTGAAATTAAACTCTTACACTTCACAATCATAATTATTTATATTATTCTAATATTAAATACTTGACTTGAACATTATCTTGATCTTTACCACAAGTTAGCATATGGGAATTGAAGACTTATTTTTTATTTTGGTGATTTTTTTATTTTTTTTAAATTTATTTTATATTTTTATTATTTTTAATTTTAATATTTATTATTTTTAATTTTTTTTTTATCAAGAGTCGCTGAGTCGGACTATAAATTGAGGAATCAAATGACTCAGTCAGACTGGAGATGCTTCGGTAAGTAAGATCGTATTGTAGCAGTAGTATGACAAGTGGTGGTTAATACGTTAATGTGGGACGGTCAAAGAAAGAAAAAAAAAAGGATTTAAATCTTTTATTTCTTTCATTTGTGAAGTTTTATAATTATTTTAAACTATTTTACGAAAAAAAAAATTGTATTCTCATTAGTTTTTTATTTTTTATATTATTTTTTTTATTATATCTTATTTTTAAATTAAAAAAATAGAGGATGCGGATAGAAAAGAAATGGTTGAAGTGTGGTTGAAAGCTACCCCGGGTGACCACCGACCACGGGTTGGCTGGAGCGGTGCGAATTGACGGGCAAACGCTTCCGTGCGAGTGCGATGTTGAAAGCTTGAAATTGAGATGTGTCAAACGTAGACGTGGACGCAAAGAGGGTGGGCCCCACCCTCTGTCATAAAAAATCCAAAGTCAATTGTCAATTAATTTAAGTCCTTAAACGCTTTTTTCATTTTTTTTTATAAGTCATTAAATGGCTTACAAAATCGTTGCTCCACGTTAAATTAGGAGGAAAAAAATTATTTTTATTTTTATTTTTATAAAAATTTATATTATTATATTTAAATTTAATAAATTTTTATAGTTTAATTAATAAAATTAAATAAATTTAATAATATAAATTTTATATTATAATTTATAAATAAAATTAAAAATAATATGATTTAAATATCGTGAAAATTACAAAATTATTAAAAGATATTTTAACATATTATTATATTGTATGATTTTATAATTTAATTTATAAAATTTAATAAAATTAATAGTTTAAATTTTTTTAAGTAAATATTTAATAAAATTTAATTTATAAAAATAATAAAATTAATTAAATTAAGTCATTATATTGTTAATATGCTTTTGAAAATAGGTTGTAAATTGTTCGATATGTACATTATATATAAAATTAATAGATTTAATAATTTAAAAATAACATTTTATTTACAAAAATGGTAATTAACTAAAAGAAGTTGAAAAGCAAATTCTAATGGGTGCAAGCTATTTATTCTTTCCATCTATGGTTTGGACTTTTCGGAGCCATACTACATACATGAATAATGAATACTGATTTAAAATTTGACTTTGGTGTCTCTTAATTTTGATAATTTTATTTATTTATTTAATAATATTTCTTTATTTTACTTATAGTTTAAGATCATCAAAAATAAAAAATTCAAATCTATGACTCTTTTTGGCTAGTTGTAATCCTCTTCTTAGGCTAATCTAAGTGAGCTTATATTCTTCAAGTTGAATAAATTCATTCAAAAATATCTTTTCATAACCTTCCAATGAAATTGAAACCCCAAAACCAAACATCTATAAGTATTGTATCCATATTAGTTATAAGTATATTATAGATTTATTTCTTTGTTTTGGGTGATTTTTTATTTATTTCTCTTTGTATTTAAAATAATAAATTTTTTTTTCTTTCACTAATTTTTTTTTAAACTTATCTCTATTATTATACACTCTAACTTTTTGAAAAGAAGCCACCCAATACCAAACCTTAACTTGTATATTATGTTTGCACCTATATGTCAATGTCCAATCAATATTATTATGCATAATAAATTCATGTACAATCTAACAATTCTTAAGTCACGACCTGTCATAAATTAGGGTTTCCTTTTCTAAATGCCTTACATCAAGGGGAAGTTTGAAAATGACTCTATTGATAATTTGCTTGTACTCAAGATTACCTTTGTGATAAAATAGGGCACCGTCTTTTCTATCTTGAACATATCTCCAATGTTGCAATAGACAAACTATTGCACGCCATGACCATGATGCAAAGTTGAAAGCCAGCAATTAAGGTAGCTGCAATGAAAGGGAAAGAGCTTGAAGCAGAGTTTCAGGCATGGAGAACTGTCATTGATGAAATGAATCGAAATGTCGAAAGAGATCATAAAAATAAGACAGAAGAGGGAGAACTGTCAATAGATGTAAGTTTTCACCATTTTATAAAGCTGTTAACGGTGGCTGATTTTTGTGAACTCCACAATGAAAAATTTAGTGTTATGCTCCGCGCGACATGCACAGCGTGCAATAAGGAAAAGTAGTACCATTTAGAGCGTACAAATATTACTGTTTATTTTATTATTTTATTTGTAAAATTTAATAATATAAATTTTATAAAATAAAATTTGTATAAAATTAAAAATAGAAAAATAGAAATAAAGGACCTATAGAGAAGGTTCTATTCACAAAAATATTTTAAAGCTTATTATCATTTTTTCCAGCAAATTGGGGCGGGATTGCAGCTACTAAATTGGGCTCTATACCTTCTGGGCGCAGGCAAAACTTGTTTAAATACTGAAGTTTAAAAGCAAGCAAGGCCCATTTTGATCTTTGGGCTTTGGACCACCAAGAACCAAAATGGAACGTTTTGGGCCTGGCTTTATATTTTTCACAAAATTATGTTTAAAAATTTTATTATTTTTATAATTTTATTCTTATTTAATTTTTATAATATAAAATTTATATCATTAAAATTATTAAGTCTTATAAATTGAATTATAAGATACAGAACTCCAAGACAAATTTTGTATTAATAAAGTAGCATTCCATCGCCTAAACTAATTATATGAATTTGTATTAGCTAATTTTTATTTTTTCTGAAGTTCATAACTTTTTCTTTACCTATGTCTGCATTTAAATATATGAATTTTAGTTTTTTATCTCACTAAGTTTTTCTATTATAATTATGTTTCTATTTTTCTTACTATACTTTGTAAGTTTTAGGGTGAAAGCTATCCAAAACCAACCCTTAATTATATATTCATCAAAGTCTTATTTTAATATCTAAAGTGATTTTATAATCACATAGATTATCAATTAATTATAATTTAAGATAGTTCTAAATCAAACTAACAAATATTAATTTGTGGGTTATCTCTTTAAACTTGATCTACCTGTCCAGGCCAAGAAGGGTCTAACATTTATGGGACAGACTGCCAAATCATAGGCAGTGTTTGCCCATTCTTAGTTCTAAATCAAACTAACAAATATTAATTTGTGAGTTATGTCTTTGAACTTGATCTACCTGTCCAAGCCAAGAAGGGTCTAACATTTATGGGACAGACTGCCAAATCATGGGCACTGTTTGCCCATTCCATGTTGGTTAGGTTGGAAACTTGATCTGCCCTACACTTATCAATGTCTCGGATTTCCGTCATATGACTAAAGAATGAATATCATCCACAATCCAGTTGTGTGGGAGAGGTGAGGAAGGGCTATCTAGAAGGGATTAAATTTTTTAAAGTAAAAAATATATTTTATAAAAAGTATAAGTAAATAATTATTAAAAAAAATATTAGTATGGATTAATTTAAATTTATTAATTATTAATTATTTATTTATATTATATAATAATTTATATTATTAATTTTTTAATCAATAATTATTTACTTATATTTTATTTACAAAATACATTCTTCATTTTAAAAGATTCAAATTCACCTAAAAAATCTTGCTAAGGAGACTAGGGTTTTCCAACCAACCCGGTAACCACAATCCTATAGAAAAGATGAAGATAAATTGAAACTATGACAGTTTGTAACCTGCCTAACTCCAAAATATTGAAAGCAATGTTTTAAAAATTGGTTTGATCACTAAACTATTTCGGAGAGTGAATTACAGTTGGACTAATTCAATCACCTGGAAATATCATAAATATAATTTTTATATAAATATTATCTACTAAGCTGTTAAAAAATTTCAAAAATGTTTTAAAATATCCATTCATTTATTTTTATCAAATTAAGATGAATTTTAATTCAACCAAATATGTTTTACAAAAGGTATGAATTTTATAACTATTCTCATTTTAATTGAGACAATAACATTTGTAACTAAATAATAATTTTTTTTTCAATTTTTTGGTGAACAGCACCACTTAACCGATTTTGACTAAATCAACCATTCAACCAATTCAATGGTCAAACCAAATCAATATTTAAAACATGGACTGAAAGGCCCATCTATTCTAGAACACCTTATGCAATGTAAATGCCACCTTTGTATATAATAGAGATGGATATTAAAATGTCTCATATACTATTCTATGTAAGTGTAAGTATATATAAATCTAGCCTTTTAAGATTTGAAGTGAGTTAATGATGGAAGATAAGTTTTTAATTACTTAAAATCATATAATAAAAATGCAAAATTATTGTACTCATTACTATATTTAAATATGGCGAGGCATGGTAAATAATGACTATACACTTACATTTGACTTTTTAAAATATATGTTGAATTTGTTTAGATTAATCATGACTAAAATTAATTTTAGATAAATTATTAAACAAATATATAAAATATATGAATATTTTAGAAAAAATAATATTAATATAATAAATTTTGAGTGGAATTGATTTTATCCAAACAGGTTGAGTCAAAGTAAATATATATATATATATATATGTCAACAATTATAAAATTATATATAAAAAATTATTGTCCCCATATTACTATCATGAAACATGTTAAAGCAAGGAAAAGACTTGTTGGAAATGGCACAATGGCCACGGAAAGTGAGTAGTGGGAAATGAAAGTGGAAAGTCATTCCTCTTGTCCTGGCCGAAGAGGGGCAAAAAAACTTTGTTTTTTTTTTGTTGTTGTTATTTTGTGTTAACCAATAGAACAATAGAAGGAACTTTTGAATATCACCTGCTTTTTCTGAATATTACATCATAATCATAAAGTAAATTGCTGTTAAATAGGGATAACCTTAGAAGCTCAAGTTCCAAGCCATTCATGTGCTTTATTATAAAACTTATTAACAAAACAGAGAAAGTCCCAGCAATTTCAAGTTGCTGTAACCTCTGTTTTTCATTTCCCAGAAAATAAATTATGGTCTCTAGGTGCTAAAAATTAATAAAATATTAACTCAATAAAAATTAATTATACTTTAAAAAAATTTAATTTCAATATGTACAAGTTTGAATCGGATTGTTATAAAAAAAAATACTATTTATAATTTTCTCCACAAAAGTTACTGTAACTTAAAGGAATCTTATGAGATTTTGTCTTCTCTCTCTAATAATCCATTTGATGATTTACTGAAAAGAAAGTCCATTTATTATCAAAGTGGACCAGCAGGGCTTGTCTTTATTTATTATTACAACAAATTCATGCGTGTAGAAGATAAACATGTCAACATTTTTCATTTTTCAATCAGTGTTAAGCCAAAAATAGAATGAACAAGAAATTAAGAAAATCTGGTTTTGCTTTTGGAAAGAGTGTTTTGACTCATTGCAGAGGTCTTTTGATTGATTAAGCAATTAAACCAAAATTAGTCAGCCAGAATGCCAATGATTGAGAAGAGCATTCAATTCTTACTGTTGATCTAATTGCAACTTGCAAGTGGTTAATTCAAATACGTGGGTCCAGTGATTGATTTGATATTGATTGTGAGAATACTTACAGAAAGTGATTCTTACAATAAAGTTGCTTATACATTAATATATTACATAATAATTATACAATATATAAATAAAAATCGGCTAAAAAAAAGAGAGAAAAAAAATTATCTATATCATTATTCTATATTAATATATTGCAACAAACTTTATTAATGACATCTTTATTTATGTGTTGTATAGACATTATATAATACATTCACGTATAAATAACATTATTCAATTATTAAATCTAGGTTGTAAATATAATAGAAAGTTGCAAAAAGAATCTGATCACAAAAAATAGGCAACTTGCTGATATCAATCTTTTTCCAGCATGCAACTACAAGAAAGGGATAGGGTGGGGTAACAGGAAGGGAGAAATGAGAGCAGACCATATGCAAGCAATTCGGTTGGCTTGGATCAGTTATATGTATCTCCTTGTGTCTTGGTCAGATCTTCAGCTCAGCTGGCCCCCATCTCTGCTTTCTTGCTTTATTGTTGCTGTTTCACACAACTTAGCCTTTGTTAAAGTAATCTTGCTCAAAAGTTGGCATTGTTTTAATAAAATTGAGGTTCTCTTAATGGGAAGAAAAGAAGAGAAAAGAAAGAGCATAGATGTGAAAGGGGAATCAAAATGTTATGATTGAGGGGGGAGAATAAGGAAAAGAACAAGATGAGGGTGGGATGTGAAATCATCTTGAAGTTCAAGTACAAGCGGATAGATCCCCCACCCTACAAGTAAGGAAAGAGGTAGTGAAAAGTCCAATATTAAAAGCAAATTGAGCCATTGGTTCTTTTAGGAGTAATGAGTAAGAACTAGAATATGTTATCAATTATGGTCCTTCACTTTTTTTTATTTAAAAGTTTAAATTTTAAGTCTTTCAGTAATATTATTTAAGTCTTTAAAATGACACTTATTGACTTGATCTTTCACTTTTTTCATATAATATTTATTTTATAAAATTTAAATTATTTAATTTATTATATTTTATTTATATTTAACTAATTTAACAAATTTTACAGTACATATACAAATTTTATTTCACCTAATGTGGGACACCTTTTTTCTATCAACTATTACACACTCAAAAAACATGCATGCATCCGAGTCAAAAGTTTCTACTAGAATGAAAAATGTTCACACATTATTAGTTTTAAAGAGTGGTGTCACTCTTGCTTAAGACTTCAATACGTTAAACGTAGAATTAGATGGAAAGAGAAATGAAACGATGCAAAATATTTTGTTTCATTTCTTTTGTTTTAACTAAATGTAAATTGAATGTAAGAAATTTTTATGTACTTCAATTGTTACGCGTTTTTAACCTATTGTTTTTTGTCTCCCTAACTCTTTTCATTTTAAGAAATTTCCGTGTACTTCAATCATTACGCATTTTCTAACCTATCTTTTTGGTCTGTCCAAACTCTTTTCATTTTAACCAGCCAAACCCATAAAAGTTAGAAATAAATTTGATGAGCATGACAGCTTGACTACCAGTTGTCATGAGTATTCTCTTATATTAGACACACAGTCATGCTAGTCCCACTTGCTTTCATTTGTAAAATGCTCACAATTATTCATGTGGACAGTTCATTTGTATGAATTTTATAATTTAATGTATAAAATTTAATAATTTAAATTTTATAAAATAAAAATATAACAATAGAAAGATTTTTGACAAAACACTTTTCACCACCAAAAAAAACCCAGGATTGCATTTGGATGATGAATAAGCACCTTGGAGTTGCTAGCTTGACAATTATTTTTCTTAATACATAGAGGGAGAGTGACATGTTTTCATTTGCAAATCTAACTAGCACATTATGTATTCTTTTATTCTTTTTCTCCTTTGATACATCAGGAGCTGTTGGTTTGATAAAATTAATATAAGTCATTATTTCAAGAGTTCTATATGCTGCTTTTTTCACAATAGATTAGTATAAAAGATGCTTATAATATACTATTAAATTTTATAGATAATAACACAATCGCATATATTTTATGTACTGAAAATTTTCATTAGTTTCTATGAACAACAAACATATGCACTGAATCATTGCTGCCTTCAGCAAAATTAAGCTTATCATCTTACCTTCCCAGATTTACAAACAGTAAAAAGTGATCTATCTTATAAGCTGAGAACTAAGATGGGGCCATGACGAAGGATCTGAATAATATCAAAAACTTCCCTAGTTAGACAACAAACTCCAAGTTCAATTTACATTGCATGGCTTCCAAAGTAAACAACGTTGAAGTATGTCTTGGTGCATTTAGGATTGGCCCCAGCCAAACCCTCCAATAGTTCAGAAAGTTTCAGGTACTGATATCGTTAAGTTGGAAGCACCTGGAAAGTTGAGAAGGTAGCGAAAGAAGATAGCACAGTAGAGGAATCTAGCTAGTGAAAACGGAGCTGTACTTGAATACATGAAAAATACCATGGTTTTGTCAGAAATGGCATGAGCACTGATCTTTATTTTGATGTGTAACACCGCCATGAATGGCGAGTTTATTTGCTTAGGTTTTGATGGGTAAATATTCATATTGCTCTGACAACATGTTATGAGATTGTAGAAGTAATAAAAGTACATAAAATTTAAATTGTTGGATATAAATTTATAAATAATTTTTATTTTATATTTTTAATATATTTTTTAATATAAATTTTTTTTAGATTTAAAGTATATAATTAATTATACTCGTAAGAATGATGAAAATTAAATTTTTAATTATTTTATTATAAAAATTTTGATATTATATTACAAAGTTAATAATTCGAAACGTATAAAATGTTAAATAAAGATTTATGAATAATTTTTATATTATCTTTTATAATCTAACAATTTAGTCTAAAAGATATGATAATTTTAATAATTTAAATTATGTAATATAAAAATTAAATAAAAATAAAATTATAAAAATAATATATTCATATTCTGAGGGACCACAATTGCAACTAGAACCCATGGAATTAATCAAGTGTCTATTCTTGAGGTCCCATGCATGTCTAGATAACAACTTGATACAGATAAATGGCGGTATCAAATTTTAACAGGTAGTTGACTACCATCAATGTTGATGCAGGACCACCACCATGCAATTAATTGCATCTTGACTAAAGATAAAGCATCAAACAAAGTGGTGGTGGGCACATGTTCAATTTTCATGCCGTGTTTTCAAGATAAGAAAAAATGCTCAAGTTCAGACTTCAGAAACCACCCTATGAAATAATTGCCATTTGACGAAGAAGCTCAGATCTGAGGAAGTGAATTCTACCAGGGAGAAAGAAAGGGACAAGTAAACATACATCAACTAGTCTCTTCAAACATAGGCACCACAGAACATACTACAACTGATGGAAATACAGGAAACAAAGATGGGCTAATCTAGTTGAATAAGTCATTTCCATCAAAAGGTGGCAGCTAATTCTACGAATGCATTATGAATTTTATTTTCATTTTTCCATTATTACATTATAAATAATAAATGCCGAGCATATAATATGCACTCTAGCCCTCCCTTATCAATCTACAAAGGATATATATATATATATATATATATATATATATGATCAGATATATTAATTTTGTAAATTATATTTTATTAAATAATCACTTAAAATAATTTGTATTATAAAATTTATTAAATTCTATTAATTGAATTATAAGATATAACAAATTTATAGTTGACTTTGTTTGTGAAAATTTGTCCCACTTCTTTTAAGTGGGAGGAACCTTGCAATATATGAAAGTAATTTAGCATGACATAAAAAATACAACAGTCATAACATAATTTAGGCAAGATTTCAACAATAACTGGTCATATTATCTTCTGTAACTCTTCTAAAAGGTGGCCATCAAACTAAACCAGTTCCTGCAGTCACAAGATTGTGTCAGGTATTAATTTTCCTTGAGGTAACCCAATTCTTATACTAAATCTCAAAATCTGTACATTGCTTTTCTTTTTATTCTTCCTTTCCTGTTTCCCTGTTTGTAGCATCTTTTGCTTTTTACAACATTGTACAGTTAGTGGCAGATACATAAAAGTGACCCTTAATGGCATCTATTGTTTGCAATTATCTTGTTGACAACACCTCAGCTTCTGATCATGAGTATGCTTCTAAGCTCATTGAACCTATGAAAATTGATGAAGGAAAAACTGTCAAATGTAAGTTATGAGGTTACTCAAGGCATAAAGAACTTCAATGAATAAAACATATTTAAATATAAAAGCTCTCATTATTTCCATACAATTCTTACTTAACAGAATCAAAATCTTTAAATTTACTAGATAACATAAAATGAACTATGAGACTCAGTTCATCTAAAAGCTCACACATTACAAGGGAATAGGATTGTGAGAACATCTTTTACCAAATACAAATAAGTAGGAAATGAAAGTAAAATGAAACTGAAAATTTACTTCTGAATAATTTGTGTGCATGCAGTGTTAAAGTTGTAAACTCAACAGAAGTTAGATTGCAATCTTGCCACTTACAGCACCATCAGCACTAGGCGCTCCACTCAGGGGTGCACTGCTACTGCTAGGTGGAATCATTGTTTGACTGTGTTGTACTGCTTGGGAACCATATCTGAATACGTTCATCGGCTGCCAGACAACCCAAATGGAAACAAGAAAAATCAACTTCAATTACTAAACTATGAACAAAATGGCAAGATGGCAAAGGGAATAATATCTTATTATCAGATAAAAATACCAAAGAGAAAATGAAACTAGGTTTCACAAAAAGAAACCAAAACCTGAGATGCACTTTGCATAAGATGATAGCCCATGTAGCGAGCATACTGCTCTGAAAGAGCTGGATTTGGCATCTGATTTTGGTAATTAAAGGGACCCAGAACAGGATTTTCGTACATGATAGTCTGGTTAGGTGTCTGAGCCACAGAACTAGACTGATCAAGTGGCATTCTTGGTAATTGCATTGGATTAGGAAGAGGAGGAAAAGGTGCAGCCATTCCCATCCCTATTTGGGACATGTAGTGCTGAAACCTTGGAAACATCAGTGGTGTCATGCCAGTTCCCATCCACATCATCTAGCAGCAAAAACAAATTTGGTTTGATAATACCAACATCAGGACCAGTTTCACATATGATAGTGTCTATAATCAAAATCGTTTTTGGGACTTCAACTAATAGCTTAGCTTTTGGGATAATAAGGTTTTTGTACCTGCAGTTGTAATTGAAGCGATTTCAAATATTCGATTGCCTCATCTAGCATAGATGCTTTGTCTGTCTGCAAATACAATCCATATTTAGTTTTTATGCAGAATCACTTGAAATTAGAAAAGCAAGATTAAAAGTTTTCCTATTTAACATTGTAATTAAACTTTTTCATTTTTTTAAGGCAGAGGGACACTAAGATGTCTTAAATACTTGATTCAACTTAATATCTCTGTCTCTCTATCCTCTTTCATTCACTCATTCTCTTTCCTTGAGCACATTTCATGCACTTCTTATTTATAACACCTTCAACCCCCACCAGTAAATATATATGGTTTGATGAAAATGATAAGAAGATATGCATCCAGAATGTCAACCTTGTTGCTGTGAGGTATGAGTTGTTGCAACATCCTCATCTTCTCGTTGATCCTATCCCTTCGTCTCTGCACCAATAAATCAGTAGTCATGGCAGTAAACATTCCAAAACTTTAATTTGCCAGAAAAAATGCCAGGCCCTCACCCTTTCTGATAGATTGTGCACTTCAGAAGCACGATTCCTTCGGGAAGAACCTGTTCGCTGAGAGGCCTTGTTTCCAGTAGCTGATTTGAGTTCTGCGGCCTATTACAATAAACATAACTCAGCATGCAAAAACAACAAAGCAAGCATTAACTGATGGGGATAAATGCACAGAAGAAGGACTTTACCTCACTTTGTTCCTCTGATTCCTCAGCATCTGTCCCTTTCCTTTTCTGGCCCTGGGTTTTTGTAGATTGGCTACAAGTTCTTCCAAGACTACTACCTGAGCCACCAGAAGATGAAGTAATCGTGGGTTCAAGTGTCTCTGATTTCCCTTTTTCCCTCTGAGGAATTGTTCTCTGATCATCAATCCTGAAGGGTTCAGGCTCAGCAGATATTGTAGTAGTCCAAACACCATTGCTTGATACCCTGCTTACATCTGGGTCTTGAGGGATTCGATTGCTGCCACAATGACTTGAACCAACTGTCATCACGGAGCACTCTCCAGCTTCACTTTGCGGTAGATTTCCTGAACATTCCTTTCCAAATTGCCCATTAGAAGATGCAGAAACAATCTTGCGGGGAACTGAAAACTGAGGAAAATTGAGGGCCTTTTGTGATCCTGCAAACTCAAGGTTTTTCTGAGGTGAATCAAGAAAATGATATCTTTGAGCAGGCATAGGATTTCCTGAGAATCTCTGAACACAGGAGGGTTTAATATTAAGTGGTGGTGTAGTTTCAGTCACATGGGGGGCACTAGAGGCACCAAATTTGGAAAACTTTCCCTCTTCAAACTGCCTGAGTGGCTTGTAAGATTCAACTTCACAGGATGGCAGTTCAGATAGAAAGTTTGAACAGAATTCTTGCTCCAGTGGATCCTCAAATGGGTATTGGATCCATGAGACCGTCTCATCTTGTTGAACCAAATTACTTGAATTCCCATGTGACCCGCTAGTCCTTAATGTTGATTGATCATTTTTCTCAAACTGTCTAGAGTTGATCTCATTAACGACCGCTTTCCTATTTGTTTGGCTGTGCAAAACTACTGGTCCATTTTGCCATAGGAGTTCAATAAGTTCTTGGTCTGGCCTGTAGAATTGACCACATGGATAAGTACAACCAATGAAACTTTAATTGGGGGCAATAACCGTTTGCCTGAATTGACAGAGATAGATAGCACACACCTCATGGGCTTCTTTTGGTTGGTATCACTATCAAAATTCCAACCAGGAATCCTATTATCCATGGTTACCAAATGAGTTATCTGTGGAACAGGAAAGAAGAGAACTTCAGATTTTGTTTATAACATGAACAAAATTGGAGACCCTTGCCAGATTTTGACTTCCCGTCAGCAACCTTTGCACGCAAAATAAAATAATCTGTATAGCCCAGATGATAGAATAATCAAATAAGCGTACCACAATTTTTAAAGTGGAATCAGAATTTTTTTTTTTAAAAAAAATTATGATCCTGCAAGGAACTTGACCAGCGGAGGATGGAGCAAAGCCAACGAAATGGAATAACAAGCTGTTTTCTAATTCTGAATTTTGTATTAAAAAGAAACACAAGTTGAAACTTCTGGACGACCCAAAAAGGAAGTTCAACTACCCTGCGCATGACACACATGCCCAAAAAGGCATGAAATACAAGAATAAAAAATACCCAAAACTGTGCCAAGCAAACAAGGCGAAATGGAGATAAGTAGCTGACAGAATGATTTTCTTAAAGTATTAACGCAAAAAGACACATAAACACAGTGGAAAAGACATAAATTTAAAAAATAAAACTTGATTTACAAATTATTGTGCAACTTTGATCGGCGAAAGACATAAAAAACCAAAGGAAATGATTGGGATATGGAGCAGAAAAGAAAAAGCTTACCTGAGCTGAGACAGGTTTATGACTGCTGCAACAAGAAGGTGGCTAAGAACTGAAGCCCGTTCTTCCTTCTCTCTCTAAATGTATGCTTCTGCTAAGAAGTGTGAGAACAGAGTCTGAACTGGAGCAGAGCTTTTTAACAACAGGAAAGACAGTGACATCACCAGAGGGACAGAGAGCAAGAATCCCATGGTAATGGGGTGTTTGGGGTTCTCAGCTGTGAGAAAAACATGGCTGTACAGGTGGCATGTGATAAAATAAGTTGAGGCTGAAAATGAGGGACCAGTTTGAGGTTTGGTTTGGTTCTTAAAAACGCAAGAAAATCTAAATCTTCATGCACAATTGCACATGGTGGGTGCAATCCAAAATCCACTGTGGGTGATGCCACGTGGATGTGACCAGATGTTTCGATTGGGCAATAATAGTGGACAGCAGTGGCAGGAAAAAATGTCGTGCTCCAGCTAACTATTTTGCGCAAATTTTTTTTTGGTACAGTATTATCCGCAAATTTTGATGCAATGCTTTTTCTCCCAAAACAACTAGGTGACTTGAAAGAGAATGATAGTTCTATAATCTAAAATTTATGGTAAAGTGAGGTTGATGGAATATGTTGTGAGTTATAACCCTTGACGAGGTAAAAAGTGTTTGAATGTAAAATTTATAAGTAAAATACTTAAAATTTTATTAAGTTAAATTAATTTTGATTAATTAAAAGAATAATATTATTTAATAAAGGTTTTAAATATAAAAATTAGATATGACTTATAATTTAATAAAATTTATCAATAATTTTTATAAAAAATACAAATATACTCTTTAATTTTATAAAAGTTATAACAAATTTTTAATTTTTTTAATTTTTGATTTAGTACAAATAAAAACTTGTTATTCTATGCTAAAGAATCTGGGTATTCTAAAAAATTATACATTTCATGATCTTTTTGTTTTGCAAGGCTAATTTTCCAGTACATTCATCATTTTTTTTTCTTTCCATTTCCATTTCTTTTAAAAAAGTGATTGATCCTATTAGTTTAGATATTATATTTTGATATATGAATCACGAGTTTGTCAAGAAATTAGAATTTTCTCATGTAAGACTGTCATTATTAGAGGAATATTGAAGGACCCGAGGCTGAGGGATATTGCATTATTTGTTTTTATTTTGTTAAGGATTTCTTAACTTTTGAAAAGAAGATTAATTAAATAACAATTATTTAATAATTAATTCTTTTAAATATGTTGATAAACTCTTTTAAAATTTTCTTAAATATAATTAGTTTTTACTGTACTGATATCTTATTACTACATAATTTGTTTTCTTTCATCATCATACATGTTCCAAACGTGCTTCCTGCGTTGAGGAATCACATCCTTTTTGTGGCCCACGAGTTTTCTGATTTGGATTGTGTTAATTTACTTGTGAAATTGTTGTTGTCCCATGTAGTCTGAGGCAGATGTACATAAAACATGGTAGCCACACATTCTTAGAACAATATGAGTGGTTATATTTTTATTTATTTATTTATTTATTTTAAATAATAAATATAATTTATAACTTGGGTATAAGTACATAAAATTAACATTACTCGAAGATGCATGTATATATATTTTAGTATCAAAAATGGCATAAACAAACAAATTTTTTTTATAATATTAATATATTATTTTTAATTATTGCTCTATTAATAATGAGTAACAGTATTGACTTCTCAAGTCAACATTTTTGAATCTGACTCCACAGTAACCCCATGTTCTGTGCTTTTTCTGTTTCTGAAACAGCTTCTTTCTGGTGGAAACTGAGTAGAACTGTTGAGCTTTGGACTGGCTACTATGTTTAAGTAGCCAGAAGAAAGTGTCACTCTCACAAATGGGGTTTAGTTTGTTTAAAATGAACTAATCAAATGGGAATCATCTCTCTATGGCCTCAAGTCTCCAACTATGTTTAGGCACACAAATTTTTTAATTTTTATAAATTAAATTTTATTAAATATGTATTAAAAATTTTAAATTAAAAATTTTATTAAATTTTACAAATTAAAATATAAAAACTAAATAGATTAGTAGCTTCTCAAATACTTTGCAAGAATTTGATAATCTTCCCTTAAATGGAATAACTTTTATGTTAGGTGTAGGGCTTGGATAACAACAGTGCTAAAACGTTTGGTTTTGTTTTCAATGATTAGTGAGTCGTATTTTTTTTGTTTGGTCAAAGATAAGGAAAAATGGAATAATGTTATATGTAAGTTTCGAGAGTACACATTTCTCGTGCATATTGAAATAATTAATTTTGAAATAAATATATATATAAATATATAAATTATATATAATTTATTTATACATATATCATTGTCCAAAAAGAATTTATTTACCAAAATTTATTTATAACGGTTATTAAATATTAGGCCAAAAATATCATACATATTTGAGTGGACTACAAAATTCTTGCAGAACAGTAACTATGCCTTGCTTTTTTGCAAATGAATAATATGTCACTTGTACTCAGAAACATTGTATGAAGACTATAAAAAATCTTTGTCAATATTAATTGATTGTGTACTATATTTGTACTATACAACCGTGAATAACTGACACCACTCTTTGCAAATAACATCTTTTACACGCTCATTGAAACTCATGGATCACAACCGAGAAGTGATTGGCAATTCAATAACAAGTACGAAGAACTTCAAATTTATGGTAATATTAGACACTTATGCAGCAGGGCTGTCAATTCTTGATGTAATTTTGACGTATAGCATTCAATTATGCCAACCCACAAACTTACTTTTGTAATAAAATTGTATTACAAATAAAGCCAAAGTCAAACAAAATGTTGTAATATCCGCAGCTTGATTTGACTTTGAACCGTCTCGTTGAAACGAATTGGCACTGCTACACCCAAGCCTTGGTTCATAGTTGGTATGAGAACGAAAGGAACATGTTGCCCCAGTAATTTTTTTATATATGTTTTGCATACAACATATTATTTGAGGTTAATCTTAAATTAAATATAAGATTTTATATAATTTAAAATTAATTTTAAATTATGTGTTGTATATAAAATGTAAAAATAATAGGATTTGAACCAAAATACAGGGAAAAAAATTAGAGCAAATACAGAAAGAATTAAAAAGGAAAGTAAACTATGAGACTAATGGCATTCAATATAAGTCAACCCAGAAATCGTTTGAGCGCAATTACAAATCTATGACAGGGACATGATCTCTTTCTTGCTCCTGTTAGACTATATAGATTTACATTTTGACCTGATTTCTAATTTTGGTGATTTTTTTTATCTTTTCTTTTACAGTTGAATCTATACTTCTATAAGTGAGAGGAAATAAAACAGCTAGAAATAGAAAGAAAATTACGGAGTCTAGGATCTCCATCCCATTCCTTTAAAGCTTCAGCTTCACAATGCTTTTTAGAGGTTTTCAACAGGAAAACCAATTGTAGGCGTAACTTCTGAAGCCAAACGTCGCAGCCCAGTTACGTCTTCATCACTGAGTCTCCATCCAAGTGCACCTCTGAATTCACTAGCTTGTTCCGCCGTTTTAGCTCCGGGAATTGGCACAACATTGTCCTGTGCTATAAGCCAATTCAGGGCTACCTTTAAAGGGAAATTCAAAATTTATCAGACATGGCCAAGGAAAATTGAGAAGGGGAATGACTCAAGCAGACCATTTCCAATATACATATGATATCAAGCCACTCTTAAATGTTAAGTAAGACTGGGAGATATCTGATGATGCCCACATGTATGGCAAAACTGGATATACGCCTCTCATTAATTTAGGGTATATTTTTATTTTAAGCAAAATTTCTCTCCTGATCAGCTTATACCAGATCACAATCTCGGGTGCGGCTGAATCCTTGCATCGTCCTTGAGGACAAGTAGCTAAATTTTACAAAGTTGTTGGGATCAACAAGACAAAGATATTTTGGACAATAAAGCTCTAATATTCAGGTCTGGTCATTCAATGTGAAGTAAGTTCAAGTGTTCACGAATTTGTTAATGCAAGGTTACAAAATTTAATACAAATACACAAATGTTTCAAATTATTTGCCATTAGGGAAGAAGAATGAACCTGTGTTGAAGTTTTATCATACTTCTTTCCAATTTCAGCGATTTTGTTCAGCAAAGGTTGGAGCTGCAAAATATATATGCATTTGAGGAAAAAACTAAGGTGGCTATAACTTACCAGATATGCAAAACTCCATGAAGGATTTACCTTTGTAAGGAATTCTGGAGTATAAATTCTACTTCGAGGGCCAGATGGTGGATTTTCGGGAGTATACTTACCCGTCAAAGCACCTGCCTTAGATAAGAAAATTGTAGCCTCAAAGATTATAAATTAAGGACATCATCTTACATTAAATACGCATTCAAGAAATGCAAGAAGGGAACCCAACTCAATGGTTAAAGCCGTTAAAACCAAGAAGATGGAACTCTACGGGGAGCCATGATTTTGGACTATAATTGCAAAAGTAACCATGAGTTTCCAAAATCAGGGCATAGATTTTTAATCTGAACATATTTAGATATGAACCCCTTGAAATGGTTTAATAGCAGAGAAAACCAACAACTCATAGAGAAAAGCAATGCTAATACATGTGGTTGGCTCATAGTTTAACCATGCTATTATCTTTGCAGCACAACTAACTACCTGGAACATCTACCCAACCAATAAATGTAAAATAGTTAATAGTACTCTTGTTTTTACAGAAAACAGCTTTATTATGGAAATAGTTTTCAGCAAAGAATATTTCTGGCAGATAATAGATTCCTCAAAAATATTGTCTGGTTTGGACATGTTCCTATGAAATATTCAGTTGAAAACTTATTTTTATTAAAAATGATACATCCTCCAATAATTTTATGGTGTTTGAGTTGTTGGGAAAATGACTTACCCTTCTCCCGAAAAGGATGGTAACATTAACCAGAAAAATATTTTCTGTTGATTATCACACCAAACTTAGGAAATGATTTCCTGGAAAATGTTTTCACAGTGCTAAACACCAGAAGATGTTTTAAATATTTTCTCTGCACAATACACTGGAAAATATAGAAAACATGTTCCATAAAGTTATATTCTGTAATACAAACGAACCCAGTTGTCAGTATTTTTGAAGCAAAGCTGGCAGCCTACAGTCAGAAGGCATAACACTAATTCTTGGGATTACACGACATGCAAAAATTAGAACAATAACAGAAACCTACAAGCAGAAGCGTTCTGAATTATTCAAAGCAATAAAGATCATGTGCCCATATTTCAAGTTACAGGCCTCCCCATACAAAGCGGAAGGAAACTAAATGTTAGGCTATGTTTTAGCCAAACTTTCATGCACTGGATGAAAAATATCATTCCTCTCTGATGTTAACTATGGTTTCAATGAATTCATTGAATGTGAAAATCAAATCATAAATTATAATGAAGGAGATCAGATGTGCATATTTATTAATGAAAAGGACTTCACCCTGTGCAATTGGTGAATATGCAATCAATGTAATCCCAAGTTCATCACAGGCAGCCTTTACACCATTCTCCTCAGGGGCCCGGTAGATGAGGCTATAGTTCACTTGGTTGGAAGCCAATGGAACACCTCTCTTCTTAAGCTTTTCATAAGCATCACGGAGTCGCTTTTCTACATACATAGAATCATGTAAATGTGAAAGATTAAGTCTCCTGAATTTTGTATTAAAAACATTGGTGCTAGCAATTGGATCTTCTCACACATCAAGCGCATTTTCACAGTACAAGTGATTATTCACTTTGCTACAACACGGAAGTTTGGAAAGACTCCACATCAATGATAAGCACACCTAAAAATCATAAGGAATTACCATTATAGTTTGAAACGCCAACAGCCTTCACTAGACCCTGTTCAACAGCATCTGCCAGACCATCAATATACCCTGAAAAGTAATTGATCGGTGAACTAAAGCCTTCGCTTAATCTGGCAACATGATCTGATAAATAGGTATATGATTCCAGTAACCATATTAAGCAAATGGTTCAATGAAATAATTTTGCTACACTTGACAACCTTCATTTCCCCACACTCCAGGCCTGAAAATTTGCAGTATTATGAAATACTTTAAAACCCAAAAGAACAGAAAAAGAAAGGAAGAGTAATTTAACAAGCTCATTAAAACACAAACCAATGAAGCTGATAAAGATCCACGGAAGAAAATCCAAGTCGATGGAGGGACTTTTTAAGCGCAGTGAGAAGACTTTGACGGCCAAACCTCCATGGCAGTGCAGCAAATTTCGTTGCAATAGTAACATCAACTTCTGGATCCTTTTCTAGTCTTTCTTTAATAAATCTTTGAATAAAAAACAATTAGAAGCACCAATTCGTAATTTTCCTTCATTAACACAAACGGTATACGGATATCAAAGCTACAATTTTTGTACATACCTTCCAAGAAGAACCTCTGAATTTACAGCTCCAAATGCGAGCTGTCAAAAAAAATAAATCTTACTTTGCTCCATAATATTTGCACTAATCAAAATAGAGAAGAAAGCTAGAGAAGATAAATAGTCACCGGGGAACCATAAACTTCAGCAGTGTCAAAAAAGGTGAGGCCAGCTTCAACACTGGTATTAAAGGCATCTCTAGCAGCTTTCTCTTTCCTATCTAAATTCACCACAACGAAAATATGAAAATGTTCTGTACTCAAAATTGTTTACCATTAAGGGACAAACCATAAATGTTTGAAAGGGAGTTGACATTTTAATGACCAACTCACTGCCTATGATATTGATAAAGAAGAAAGAGAAAAAAATATACCATCCCACTCAAAATTGTTCCAGTAAGTAGTATCACCCCAAGACCAAGCTCCAATTCCAAGTCTTGTAACCTTCAAATCAGAACCACCCAACTTGATCTTCTCTTCCTCTGTTTTGAGAATAGCAGAACCCTCGGAAGCAACAGCTCTTATTCTGTCAACTCTGGAGTGTCCCAGAACAGTAAAACACGCACTGCTAATATGAAGGGCCATGGGAGAGAAAATCAGTTCAAATTCAACAAGGGTATCTGGAAAAGAAAGGAAAACCCAAATTAAAAAGAAGGGCGAGTTCAGAAAGACAATTGGAAACGATATTTCAGTGCAGCTGGAATGCTGGCTTCAATTTTAAACAATGTTTCCTAGGATTCTTGGATACCTGAGGGGACAACTTAGGAATCTAGCTTCTCCCGGAAAACTTAGAAGGGAAAACTGGGAAAAATCATAACAGATTGGAGAGACTGGAAAAGGCAAAATGTTTGGCAAGTGCAGAAGATGTTGCAGACAGATGGTGGTGAGAGAGGGTCCACGTCAGATCAAATTTGGTGGACACACTGCGGAGCAGGATCGACGACATTATCATGTGGGAAAAGGTTAAATTATTTGGCCGCTTCTATGGTTTAGTTGAGTTTTTTTAATAGATCTTCGTCAGTTAAAATTGTTTAAGATTTTATACTTATCTTTGTGGGACTCCAAGACTCTTAAGTAGCTTAAGTAAATTTGTTTAGATTTAATTTAATTTTATATAAAAAAAATTTATTTGAAAGATATCACCAGTCAAGTATGGAGCCGGGAGAGATTAGCCTTTGTGGAGAATATTTTTAAAAATTTAAAATCTAAAATTAATTAATTTTATTTATATTTTAAATCTTTATTATTATTTTTATTATAATATCATAAATATTTTACTTAATTATCGTATTGTCATAAAAAAATTTTACATTATTAATGTAAAGACTTAAAATATAAACAAAAATAATTATAAATCTAGTAATTTAATATAATAATATTAAAACTTTTATAATAAATTACATAAAATATTTTTAGACAACTTTATAATAACAAATAATAATAGAGACTTGAATCATAAATGAATAAGGATCTATTTTTATAATTTTAAATTATAAAAATTTATTGAAAAGTTTAATTAAAATATAAAAATTTGTAAAATAATTTAACTTCTGAAAAAATCTTTCTCATAAAAGCAGATTACAATTTATGAGATAATATAATATTTAACAAAATTAACAATAAATTACGAAAAAATTATTTAATTTGTAATAATTTTCAATGTAAGACTCTATGTTATTAAACTTCAGCACTGTTTAATGGGAGGAAACGATGGAATAAAACGAGAGGTTATTCAATATTCTTGCATTCCTGATTTACCACATAATATATTTAATTATTTATAAATTTTTATTTATATAATTTTTATTCATCATAATTATCATGCTTAAGATTATATTAATAAAATAATATAAATTATTATTAAATTAATATTTTGTATTAATTATATTATGTGATATACTGAAAGTATTAAAAATATTGAATAATTTCTCGAATTACAGAAAGTAATGCTGCACATATGAAAAGATGTTATGTTTTACCAAATCAAAGCAAAAAATAACATTAGTTTTGATATTTTTATAAATTAATTATATTAAAGATTTATTTAAAAATATTTATATTATTAAAATTTATAAATTAAATTATAAAATTTATTAAATTTTATAACTGACTTTCAATTCGTGAGAGTTTTACCTCATTGTTTTCATGAAAAAAAGTTTTCTCTAGTAGCATTCACATACTTAAATGAAAAAAATTAGAGAACCAAAAGGAAAAAGACATCTATCCAGTCCTCAAAGAATGAATTACTGAAGTGTAATTTTATTTAATTCTTTTATGTTTAGAATCTGAAATTCATAGATTTTATTTAAAAAATTTAAATTATCAAAATTTTTAATTATTATAAACTAAACTAAGAACTCAACCTACCTAATCATCCCACGTTGTGCTGAAATATTAGCTCACTGCAAGTGGAGCTGCTCTTCCCCCTACACAAAATACAAAGTAGAAAAATAAAAAATACAAAGTAAAAAACTGTCAATTCGTCATCAATGCAAAATTTATATAATTCGGCTTTACAGAAAATTCTTTTAATTTTTACTCAATTTGGATTGTGTTTTCTACGTAATTGATTTACCAATGGAAGAATATCAGACTCCACCTGATAAATGCCTACACAAGCTTTGCTAACCTAAAACCACTCAGAAAGTCTTCCTTCCCAGTAAAAGAATGAGATGAAGATAAATTTCCAAAAACACAACACTGCAAAAGAAACCATTCAAGCCAAAACAACAGAAAGGGTAATAGTAACACGCTGATATAATAGCAATTTTAATCCAGTCAAGGAAGTCTTTTGTTCCCCCTTAGTTACTTCCTTCAGGCATTTCCACTGTCCATCAGAAGTGAGATGGGCATTTAAAATTTTACAGAACTATAAATCAATTCATGCTCTATCCTTTGAGCTTTCCCATGGGGATCTATTCCAGCTTCTTTCCTCTGAGCTTTCCCTTGGGGATTCTACTGAGTACACCAGCATCCAGCTTCCGATAATTATTTTGCATCTGGTCAAAGACCTTGTTGACGAAGTTGTCCACCTGATCCTCATGCCTTTCATAAAGAACTGGGAGTGTATGCGCAGCAACAAAACCTAATGACAAGAAGTTTCAGCAATCAAGTATAACTTAAACAACTAGAAATAAAGCATCATTGTTGAACTACTTCGAGGTGTCATCCATTTAGATTTTGGGAAGAAACGAACCCACAAACCAACACGAGAATTGACCAAGACATTGTTTTTAGATGAGATTCAGTCCTTGTTGTCTTCAGATGGCTTATTATACAAAGTGCTAATACGTCTGCAAGCATGTGTATTATACGTTACCACCCATGCAAATTCCTCACCAGCCACTCCTTTTTTTTTTTTTTTTTTTTAAATTTCGCTCAGCTTGTTTCCCGCAATATGTGATAGTGATGCAGATATATACTTGCATTTTACTGTTAGTATGCAGTATTACTATTAATAATCCACAATATCCATCATAAAAGCTGGAGGTTTTACTATACAATTTCTATATGTTCACTACTTAGTTTTGAGAAGAAAAGATTTGCTAGGGTTGATTAACATCAAATTTTATATCTATCAACTCAAGTCTGAAAGAAAGAAAGCAGGTCTCTCACCAATATATATGACAGTCAGAAAATTGCACCAGCTCCCAATGATAGCTACAGCCCACAAGCTTGCTACAACCTGGGGATATTTCAAACATTGATCATAAGTTCCAAAGAAAAATAGATATCAATATACGTATATAAATAGCTAAAAGCAAGCTACAACCGATGGTACAGTAGAAACTGCTTCATTATGGTTTTGCTTTCAAAATATCTAAATAGTGGTCTGTATTGGCTGATTTGTCATTTAATATTCCAAATCAGGTAAAACAGCAAATATATTTAATATTAATGACACGTAACACAATCTTTGTTTGATCATCACTCCTAGTGGCCATCAGTTTATAGGCATGTCCATGTAATACATACTTCTAATAAACATCAGCTATATCAGATAGCTTAACATGGAACAACCTTTACAAGCAGCTGCCTTGTTAGCTTTTTTGACTAAACAAGTGCCCACAAACTCAATCAACTAATCTCTTTCAATATGACATTATTTATGCATTACTCCATTTTGATATATTCCATGTGCATTATTCAACTCCAACTTTTTGGTAAGAATCTATTTTGACTTTTGTTACAGTACATGCTTAATAGACTTCCATTTTCGGATATGGGAAGAGGATCCTGCAATGTACTACACAGGCTACATATGGTGACACCACAAGGAATATCATACCATGATGTAATTATAGGGCAATCATGATATTAAAATCTCACTATCAAATTAATTCAATATAATGCACATAATACCAGGAATTTGAAGGAAAACAGGCAGTTACCGAGACAAATAACAAAAGCATGTCACAATCGACAGATGTTGTAGCATTATATAAGGGGTAAAACACAGGAATTTGAGTGGAAAAGGACTATAGTGAAAACTGGTCTCAGAAACGGAAGAAGAAAAGAACATCAATGCAAACATACAACAAGAAATTGCTTCAAGTTCCTTCCACAAGCAACATCTTGAAGAAACCTTAGACCTCGGTTAACTTCAGCACCAAGTGCAGTTGCAATATTGACAAAGAGATCTTCAGGGAGAACAAGACGAAGAACTTTTAATGGCTCTCTGTAACAACAAATAACAAAATGCACATAAAGCAGTGCAGTTTTGTAACATAAATCTAAGTAATTTCAGGCAACATAAGCAGATATGTCATATTCTCAAATTACCTGTTGAACAAGCCAGAAGCATTTGTCCAAAGAAACTGTGCAAGCATGCCAAGAACCAGAAAAAAGCATAGAAGAGTTAGGAAATGATAATTGAGCCATTCAAAAAGCACCCATACAACTGTTGCCCCAGTTAAAACACTAGCTGAAATCTTCTTGTTCCTCCATAACAAGACATCAGCAGCTATAGCATGTACAGGCAAAAAGAAGGAAAACAGTTAGTTGAGGCCAATATGGTAGTTTTACAAGATAGGGGCTATGAACTATCATACATTTTCCACCCCCTAAAACATGGTGCACTGGCTTCTGGCGTCCAAACAGTCTATTGAACTGAGACCTCACTGAGTCTGAGTTTGATTTGTCTTCCTCAAAGAATGAGACAGATTTCTGCTTCTCAGCAATGGTCTCCACAAGACTATTAAGAAGGTTCTCAGCCGTAATTTTATCAGACATTGTCACTGTGCTTTAAAAAACAAAAAAGCACATCATTGAAGAATATACATAATAGCTTCTAGACATAACATCAACTTAACATGAATAATCTTTTATAGAAAAACTGATATATATAAAGTAATTGTTATCAGATGTATAAAGAGGAAATCATGTTACTAACTTCAAAGTATACTTTCATAATGTAAGACTCAAGTTATGCCCCATCCAACATTTCTTGTAGATCAAGGAAGAAATAATCTTACCTGGTTACCCAATATCCCCTTCAGATGAAATAAATCAACTAGACTTAAAACTAAAAAAAGGAAAATTCAGGAATTTTCTTTTGTAAAAGGAATGTATAAGAGAATATCCTTCTTTCTTTGTTTCATTTCTTCTACTTTTGTCATTACATTATACAGGTAAGTACTATTCATAAAAGTATGGCCGCAGCTACAGTTGCTCTTAAAACTCATCATTAACATCTACAACCCCAAACCTGAAGATTTTTGCAGAACCTTATCCTCATAAAAAAAGAAGAAGAAATATAATATATTAAAAACTAGAATAAAACTAGTGCCTATACTACTTCAAGAGTCATAAACAGAATACTGTTTTTAACAAAGCAGGCTTTATAGCTCTACGAAGCAAATACTTCTAAAAACAGTTTTTAACACGATCATTCAAGAAGATTTTGATGCATACAGCTTTTAAATACATTCACAAAGAGAGATTTGACAGCAACAAGAGGTATAGAGGGATGAAGGACCACGAGGTCAATCTCATCACCTCGTCACAAGAAGTATAGTAGTACACAGATACAAACTTTGGGATAATTAGTAGACTAATCTATCGAAGTTCTCCAAGACTGTCAAGACAAACACCCTTCAAAATTTACCATAACGGTTTATGTAAAAGATAAATAAAGATCATCTCATAAAAAAAATGATAAATAAAGACAGGATGAAATTCCCTGCAGACTAATTATCCAGTAGAGGCGCTAGCTACTTTTCTAAAAGCAAATAACTGTCAGCACATATATCATTACTTCCCTCTATCTATCCATCAGTATTACAATAATCAGGCTTTAAAAAGTACAAATCCTAAAAAGAAGCAATACGCTAAAGAGAGAAATAAGAAAGCAGGAAGGATTTAATTGCACAAAATGAATTAGGAAATAACCCACTTGAAGTGAAGAATAACATTAACAGCAGCCATAACAACTCTAAAGCCTATCAGCTACCTAATAAAGGACAGTAAGGGCAGGATGTAGAAAACATTAATGACTATATTCACTTGCTACCCACGAGCTTAAGGTGTAGTTCAAATGCCAATTCATGTTATGCCAACCAAATACTGGAAGAAAATATTAAACTTTACCAGTTCAATTATATATAATAGCTGAAAATTCAGGACTCTATTTCCCAATCATTTTGGGCCTTGGCCACTTTCAAAACACGAGTCATGTGTAGCAGCCAAGAAAAGAGCTAGCTACGAAAATTATGCTAAGTCAAAAGAGTAACATCAATTGCATTTTCTTATAAAAAGGGGAAAAGGGAAACCTCAACCGTGGAAAAATCTCTGGCAGATCAAATAGCCTTTACATGTATTTTTAGACTACGAAAGTCACAAAAAAAAAAAAAAAAGTGAAAAGGAAGAAGGAAAGTATATGATGTTTCAAAAGAAAGAGAAGTTGATAAGCCAAGATTAATGATATAAAAAATCCCAAAAATTAAAATCTTATAATTCGGAAAGCAAGGGAAAAAGGGTAAAGAACGGTTATCCAAAGTTCATGAGCACAAATCGCATTGGCGTATCATGACAGCGATAAATTCCCCAAAACTGAAGGTACAACAACACGGGAAAATAAACCCCTCAATCATCCACCAGTACTTTCAACTTCAAAATAACAAAATTCTTCTATAAATTCAACAACCCACATAGTGAAATTCACCATAAAAACAAGAATCAACACAAAATACTCAAACCTTCAGCCAGAAGGCAAATTAAACCAAATGCATCAATCCGAGTACGGCAAGCAGCATAATAGAAACAAAAAAAAAATCAGCAAAACAAGCAAACGTTAGAGAGGAAATGAATTTATCAGAGCACAAACCAGAGTCAGCAGACGTAAAATGATGCAACAAATGGAGAGGCAGGAAGAGAAAGTGTGCTGGCTGGGTTTTCTTCTTTTATGGCAGCAAAGCACTGAGGCAAGAACTACAATTCCAAACTGCCACAATTGCATGCGTAAAATCAATCTTCATTGCCCAACCACCTACCGAGCTAGATTCCCAAAATCCACGTGATAATCCCATTATATCTTCCGCTTTTCAAACTTATCACCTCTTTTTACGTAAATTTATTTTTAAAGTAAAAGTACTTTATTTTTTCTCTATTATTTAAAAATATATAATTATTTAATTTTTATAAAGATAATTTAATATTTTATTTATTAAAATTTTTTACATAATATAAATTTTATTTTATTTATTATAATGTGAGTTATAAAAATATTTTTAAATAAAAAATATAAAAATCATAAAATTAAAATTTAAAATATAATAAAAAAATAACATTAAATAAAATAAATATTAATATTTTTATAATAAAAATAAAAATAAAATTATTACTATATAATTATATTATATTAAAAAAATAATAAATAAAGAATTAAATTTTTTTAATTATATTTATAAAAAATTTAATTATTTAAAGTAAAATTAAAAATTAAATTATTTTTAAAAATACTTTTATTCTATTTATTTTTTTACTACCTCAAAAGCGTCTTCTTTTTATTTTTTTATTAAATTTACGTTCGACGGTTTCAAGTCTTTGGACGCTGTGCACCAGTGACTCCTTGACCGCAAAGACCCAGCGACCTGTGCTGTCCCTTCGATGTTAAAAAAGACGTATTTAAAAAATATTAATATCTCTTTTTTTATTTTTTAATATATTTAATTACATTTTTATAAAAATAAATAACGATAGAAATAAGAAAATAGAAATACGATAATAGTATCCTGAAAAGATACGGTGAATGGAATTTTTTTATTTTGTATTTTTACTTCGTCTTAATTATTTATTTCATTAAAATATTTTTTAATTATTAAAAAAATTTTAAACACAAATCTTGAAATGATGAGATGTTGACTGGGTGTCAATGCCAACCAGTCGTTCCAGCCTGTTTCATTCTGCAGTTAAATAAGATGAGATTGATTAGATAGTAATTATTATCATATATTAAAAAATATTAATTTATTTTATTTTTATACCAAGTTATATGAATTGTTTAATAAATTAATATATCTTTTATATAAAAATATATTATTTATATTAATTTATTAATTAATGGAAATAAAATAAATTGATCTATAATTTTAATAAATTAAAAAATATAAATTTACTCT
Organism: Dicorynia guianensis; assembly: GCA_037013595.1. Lineage (NCBI taxonomy): Eukaryota > Viridiplantae > Streptophyta > Magnoliopsida > Fabales > Fabaceae > Dicorynia > Dicorynia guianensis. Next base: position 40,274,482 of record JASUAB010000002.1, read on the forward strand.
GTCTTAAAATAGGATAGACCCAATCGTATTAACATGTCTAAATGAACATATATTCTAATTTTTACGAAATATCTGATTTGTATTTGCTAATAAACTATGGGAGAACCATAAACGTGATGCACAGTCTAGTAGATTATTGTTAGCAAATGAAGAATATTTAGGCAGGGCATTCATATTCCACAGCATGGCTATCACTTGAACGTAGTAGAGTCGTCTGCACTCCTAAAGCAGCCTTAAAATTCGAGTTGTCTATTTATTTTTTATTTTTATTTTTATGAAATTTTAGTTTGTAAAATTTAAATTATTAAATTTATTAATTTTTATAAATTAAATTATAAGATTTAATAAATTTAATATTATTTATTATTTATCATAAAAATGAAATTTTAATAATAAAAGAAGTTTTTTCATACCCAATATGACAAGGGGAAAATGAGAATAAATGAGGGCCTCTACAACCTTATCAAAAATCTAATCCATTCTTCCCAAGTCATCCACTTCCAAATCCCATACGCAGAACCAGCCACATCATCATTGGGCATATCACGCCCCAACATCTAAAGCCATTTCCCAGTCCACAGTTTTTATTTTTGCCTTCCGTAGTTAAGTGTGAATTCCTAGATTTTGGAGAGTGGGACTGAGCACAATGGCCTCTACCCAATGTTTCTTTCACCACATTGCCCTCACTACTCCTACCAGATCGTCCTCTTTACAGCGCCAATTGGTAAACACCAAACCAAACCAACTTGTCTGCAGGGCACAGAAGCATGCCATGCAAGAAGAAGATGGTGGCCTTGTCTATCGCCTATTAGCTCTCACAGTGTTCATTGGTGCTGCTGCTGTTGGCTCCAAGGTCTCCCCTGCAGATGCAGCCTATGGAGAAGCTGGTATTTTACTATTTCTCTTCAGATTACCAGGCTATCTTTGGTGCCATCACAATTCATGAATGGCCCAGATGATTATAATTGATGATTGTTTTCGGTTGAGTTTAAATACTCTTTTTATTAATGGGAATGTGCATTATACTGCTCAATTATGTATGCAGTCCGCCCTCTGAAAGATCAATGTTGTGGGAAGCAACTTTAACCAGTGAATTACGGTTTTGCTAAATGGCCTAAGCGGAAGTTGCCGTTTATGCCTTTGTTTAGGAAATCTTACTATGTTTTGGTGCCTTGATTACAATTTACTACATATTTCTGTCTACTTCTTATTCTATACTTAGTAGAGTTTAAGAGACAAGAAAGTGAGTGATAATGGGATAAAGGCCAAAGGAAGGAATTTTCAAAGGTCTAGATGGTGGAGATCAAAGATTTTCTTTTAGCCATGATATTTTGGTAGTTGAGTTAAAGAGAAGTTGATCAATTTTGGTTATTTGGCTTACAGCCAACATGTTTGGGAAGCCAAAGACTAACACAGACTTTCAATGGGGATGGATTCAAACTGTCGATTCCCTCAAAGTGGAACCCAGGCAAAGAGGTTGAGTACCCAGGTCAGGTCCTCAGATATGAGCACAACTTCGATGCCAACAACTATGTCACTGTCACAGTCACTCCAACTGACAAGAAATCTATCACTGACTATGGTTCACCAAAGCAGTTCCTCTCTCAGGTAAACTTGTTTCAAACTTACGTTTGTTTTCCAATTAATGAGGAAGCTATAACCCAGTTAACGTACAATTGTTGTGTGTGAGTTTTGCACCATTTAAAAGCCTAATGCTTATTAACTCTACAGAAAAGCTCTTCCCACAACTCTATTCCCATAAAATGAGCATAAATCTTTGTATAAGTTGAATCTCACAATTCAATTTGTAAGATGCAGTAAATTTAATAATTTTGATTTTATTAAGTGAGAATTGTGTGGAAATATATATGTGAGAATAGAGGGACTGCAAACTTTAAGAATGACAACAATCACTGGCTGATATACAAGATTTGATTTTTCCTCTTGCAGGTGGATTATTTGCTAGGAAAACAGGCCTACTTAGGCAAAACTGATGCAGAGGTACATGATTAACATTGTCACAAAAGTTGTAACAAAAAGGTTTCAAGCTTACAGTTGTTTACATTTCTTTAAAATTATTACACATTTAGCCATCATAAATATCATTCTAACCATAGTTTTCAGAAACCCAGATGTCAAGAAATGCCATTGCATATCTTAAACTCAATTTGAATTTCGATTGATCAGGGTGGCTTCTAAGCAGATGCTGTAGCAACAGCAAACATCCTAGAGAGTACATCACCTGTGATTGGTGACAAACAGTACTACTTTTTGTCTGTATTGACAAGAACTGCTGATGGAGATGAAGGTGGCAAGCACCAACTAACTACTGCAACTGTGAAAGGTGGTAAACTATACATATGCAAGGCTCAAGCAGGGGACAAGAGGTGGTTTAAGGGAGCAAGAAGGTTCGTGGAGAGTGCAGCTAGTTCTTTCAGTGTTGCTGAAGAATTCAGTAAAAGGTTAACTCTACGTAAATCTTCTTTAAAGTGTTATGTATGTTATGAATCGTCTCGCCCCATTTTGTCCCCAAGTTTCATTATCTGAGGGAGTTGGTTGAAGTGATACTTGATTTTCATGGTGTCTTACGTCAGTCACCCTCCCTCTTGCCCCCTTTTCCCCCTTCAATTATTTAACTAAGCATCTAAAGTTACATTCAGACAAATTGCTGGAAGCCTTTTGTTTAATAAAAGGGTCTTCTTGTTTTTATAATGCTTTAAACTTGTGTTCAGAGAGAAACAATTGTTTTAAGGAATATATCTATTTTTGTATGGAACTTGCTGTAACAAAAATGCTGGACTATCACCAAATACAACAGTAGCAGCTCAGGTAAAAACATCTAGCAGGAGATCAGAGAAATGTGTGAAAGGAACAACTCGATTACTTAACATGAAGGTGCATTTAGCCTCAGAGTGTATACGAAAAACAGCAATGCTTATTGGAAGCTTGGTGAAGCTTTAGATAGTACTTTGGCAAAAGGCCATGTTAGTGAAGCATTTGAAAGTAAAATACTCACATATGATATAAGAATTATTGGATCAATTAAACGTAATAAGTTTAATGGACTAAGAATTATATGAAAATAAAGACGTTTTCATTATAAGGCGTCCCAGTGCATAGAAAAAACAACAATGTCCATTAGAATGTTGGTGAAGGGATATACAGCATAAATAACTACCATATATTGTTGTAAAAATGTTAGTATACGTGACATACCAACAGAGTTCACCACAGGTAGGAACATATATTATTTGATTTGGCTTGTTTAAGCTTATTTTAAATTGTCGCCATAAGTTAGTTAGTTACTACTGATTAGTCACATTTTTTAGAAGGAATAAGTTAAATTTGGGTTTACTTCTCCTGTGACAGGATTTGGTCAACTGCAAGGGTAACGTAAGAGAATGTAAGAGAAGTTTGAAAATGTTAAAAAATTAATAAGAGAAGGTAAATTTAATCATAAATAACCACAATTATCGTTGTTTTTTTAAAATTGCATAAAGTCATCAAAATAAAGGTGGGTCGACTGGAAGGATCCAATTTTCCCATGACAATACTCAGATGCTGGGCTGAGCAGTTTGACCCAAAATATTGCATTGATCCCATGGCAGAAAATCCATCTAAACTATACATCCCACCTAACAAGCATTTAAGAATGTGGAAACGTTGCTCCCAACGGCTCATATGCTTGTTGATTTTTGTGGGTTTATATTTTCATTTATAAAAATTAATAAATTTAATAATTTTAATTTTGTGAAGAAATAATTTATGAGAATAAGTCTTAAGAAAGCATGTTAAAAGGTGGAACATTAAAATCACACGTAAAGCCCATTTGTCTTGAAGCAGGACAGTTAATATGGCTAAGTTGTCGTGTTGATCTTGTATACGGATGTGAAGGGATGTTGGACTGGGAAAAATAAAAATATACTGACATTAATAACACTATGTGCATTGACCAATGAAAAGATTAGGACCACATTTTGGACATGTTGAAAAAGCATGTGAATTGTAAACAGTAGTATCAGGCGTGTTGCGAAATATTTGTTATTAAAGATTATTCAGTCATTTTCCAAATGCAAAGGTGTTGATGTAGTAATTTTTTAGAATTCAACAAAATTTTTTGATTGTGTGTACCTATAATCAATAAACAAGAACACCAAAAATAATGTAAAAACATGAACCCAACAAAATGATAAAAGAAATTATCTAACTTAAAAATAAAAAATTCATTTGATATACTCATAACTTTTTTTTTTGTTTGTGCAACAGACATCCTCATACCTTTTGAGTATAAGGCTAATTTATTTCAAGACATAGAATTATTTGATTTTATTTCTTTCAACAAGATCTACTAATCTTGGTAAAATCAGTATAAAGTAAAAAAGTAAAGGCTTAAAAGACATTGTCAAACAGACTTTCAACTTCAAAAACTGCTAAATTAGCCAAGTAATCTGCTTAGCAATTGTCCTCCCTATAGGTGTGCTTGCAATTGCCCTCCTTATAGGTGTGCTTGAAGATGACTTCTAATTTAGATTAAGCCATGCTTAAATACGAGTCATAAGGTGGGATTCTTGAGTTGCATTACCATTAAAGGTAATTGTTGTAATAATCATGAAAAACGTTTGATATTAAGTGTAAAATAATAACAATATGACATTATAATATAAATATATGATGTTATTATATGAAAGAGACCTTGGTGACTGTTATAAGAAATAAGTATAAAACACTTTTTAAAAACTATTAATCTTTTAAAATAAAAATAATTTATACAACAAAACAAAGGCCTCGGTTGCGTTAAGCAAAGGAAATGACTGACGTTTGATTTGTTGGGAACTAAATAAATCAACTTTAGACGTGGAAGGGTTTATCCTGTTGCTGGGAGCCAAGGCAAATTTCAGAGAAGAAAAGAATCCAGTCTAAATTTTGGAATATTCCAACATTTGAGCATGAAGTAAATAATGACAATAGAAGTTGAGAAGCTTCACTACTCAAATTATATGAGTTGGACAACAAAGCCAAAGAAAGGAGGACAATTGAACTCTGCAAGCCTAGCAGCCCATGTTGGCATATCAAGCAGAGGAAGAAAAAGAAAATGGATGCATGCATGTCAAGCAATGCTGAGAGAATCCAAAACACAAGGCTACGTTCATGGCTTCATAACTCAAAATTGGGAAGTGCCAATTGAAAAATATACATTTGATAACCTTAAGCATTTTGAAAGAAGATGGTCTAGTCTCACATGTATTAACTCATGTAAATTTCACAAATTACAGGCTATTATCTATGTTGAAAAACACATACATAAACTCATGGAAATCTCACAAATTACAATGTTATTTATGTTGAAAAATTCATGTTAATTCTATGCTGGTTTGAAACTAGTTATGGTCAGTAGTCATAAATTTTGTGAGCTTTTTGTATATCTTTATTATGTGAGAGTTAGAAGTTTTGAACTATTTTTAGGTTTTCTTTTTAAAATAAAGATGAAAGAAAAAAAATTTGGTTCTTAATATTAAATGGTGTGTTAAAATACATAACTCATTTTTAAGCCTCTACTTCTGACCTTAAATTTGTTTAAGATGATTTGGTTCTTGTTGTAAAAAAAGATTTGGTGCTTGACACATGGTTTGACAGCCATTGTACACAACATCTTTTTCCATAGATGCAAGTGTAAAGGTAGCATATTCTCTATTCTTGAGTTAATTAGATTAACATGGAGGGGAGGGTATCTTTGAGTAAGAACAGGATTAGTGTTAAATCAAGGACAAGGACAAGGAGTAGGGCGAGTGTGATTTATATGCTAGGAAAGATATTTCCTTCCATATAATTCCTAGTATCAATATGCAATGATAGATTAAACAATCAAAAAAAATATGTTAACAGATAAGGGAAATCTCATAAATAAGAAATTAAATTATTTTAATTATAATTATAAAAAAAATTAAAGTATTTTAATTATAATTATAAAAAATTAAATTATTTAATTTAAAAATTAAGAGGTTAAATACTTTTTTTAAAAATAAAATAGACCATAATACCTTTACTACTTTAAAAATGTATGGGAAGAATCACTTTGGATTGAGTGGTAGAAGACAACTAGATCAGGAAACTAACCGATGATGGTTTAAGTAGGAAGGCAGGTATATACCAAAACAAAGGAAAAGACCAAAAGAAATTAGGAAGGGTGGTGATTGTCATTTCGCGAAACAGGATTAGGAGGGAGCGTATGTAGAAGCTAAAAGAGAAAGAGAAAAAGAAAAAGGCAAATCCAGCAGCAATAATTTATCAATTTACTCGTTATATAAATATCCAGGCATCGGAAAAACTAGAAGGATTTGGGATTTTCAGCTTCTGTTTGCTCGTTCTTGCTAACCGAAGCGGACGAGAACGGTGTGAACAAGGAGAAGAAGGATTCGGTGGGGGTTGCACTGACGATCGCACCTCCAACTGTGGCTCCGGCCAACTGCAGATCGTTGCTCTGCTGCTCGGGTAAGTCGGTGAATCATCATAATCCTCATCGGCTTCTTCTTTGTCGTCTTTTTCTTCTTCGTCTTCTGTGGTTCTTGGATCTACGACTTCTGATGTCGATTGTTCTATCATATCCTTTTTCGGATAATTGTTCAATCTTCTCGCTGTGTCTTTGGTCTTTTCCTCGGAAAGTGGATAGTTTTGTTCTAACTTCTGCCTCGTTTGGATGGATGTTTTTCGATTTCACACATCCTCTGCGGAAACTCTGGTGGGCATTGAGCAAATAATTTTTGTTTAGTAGAAATTGGTAGGAACATCTTGCTTTGAAGCAATACAACTTTTGAAATTGCATTTCTTCTCAATTGTAATTATTGCTTGTTACAATTTGAGGAACATTATAGGTTGAGGTTCAATATATTAACTCCTGGGCTCAATTTTTTGTGGTATTGAGGTATTCACTGCAGTTTGTTTGACCATTTGTATGCAGGGATTTCTTTCTTGCAAATTTTCCGAGGCATTTTCTTAGTTATACTGTTGTACTGTCTTCTCACTGCTGAAATTATATATGGGCTGAGGTGCACATTTCATGGGAGGTGTAGAGGATGAAGAACCAGACTTAAAACGCATGAAATTGTCCTCTAACGGATTAGCAGGCCTGTCAAACGGTTCATCTTCTGTAGAGCCCATTGGAGGCTCGTCAAGTGACTTGATGGCTCGGCCCCTACCATCTGAAGGGGACAAAGAAGTTGTTGGTTCGAAAGGAGTCATAAAAAGGGAGGAATTTGTTACGATAATTGCAAAGGCATTGTATTCTCTTGGTTACAAAAAGAGTGGAGCACATTTGGAGGAGGAGTCTGGTATAACTTTGCACTCCTCTGTTGTAAATTTGTTCATGCAGCAAATACTTGATGGTAATTGGGATGAAAGTGTGGCCACATTGCATAAAATTGGCCTAGTAGATGAAAGCATTGTGAGGTCAGCCTTATTTTTAATATTGGAGCAGAAATTTTTTGAGCTTCTGGATGGGGATAAAGTAATGGATGCATTGAAGACTTTGAGGACTGAGATTGCACCACTTTGCATTAAAAGTAGTAGAATTCGTGAACTTTCTTCCTGCATAGTGTCTCCATCACTGTGTGGCCAAGTTGGTGTGCCTAGGCAAGATAAAGTGAGGGTGAGGTCTCGGTCAAAGCTGTTGGAGGAATTACAGAAACTGCTTCCACCAACATTAATGATACCTGAAAGGAGGTTGGAACATCTAGTTGAACAGGCGATTGTTTTGCAACGGGAGGCTTGCATATTTCACAACTCATTCGATAAGGAAATGTCATTATACACTGATCATCATTGTGGAAAAAATCAGATACCCTCTAGAACATTGCAGGTTAGAAAATGATGTTTGATGGACGATGTAAGCATTATGCAGGATCTTTATTTTTTATTGGTATGCTTCATAATATCACACTGTACTTGTGCTTAGGCTGTTTGTTGCTAACTTGTCAGTTAATAGTGGCAACACCTTGCTACTTCTGGGGTGAGAGGGAGGTGGGGGGGGGGGGGGGTGGTAAACAAAGTGCTGGTTTGTTGTTATAGAGGATATATCTAAGATTTTGCTTGCTTTTTAGGGTCACCTTTTGTTCTAGTATTCCTTTTTCCCCAATTGATATCGGATTACTTTAGTAGCTTTTCCTATTGGATTCTGTTTGCTTTGATCTGCTTATAAATTGGACTTGAGTTGTAGAATGTTTGTGGTCCTTATTTGTTTTCTCTCCCTTTAATTGTTCTTTCGTTGTACTTTTCTCTCTTCTTTCTCTTCTCTCTCTTATCTACCTTAAAGACTGTTGCAGACTGCACAAATTGAAGGCAATTCTTCACAAGACCTTGATACATGGACAATTTGTATCCACTCTGAATGCTCGAGTTATAGTTTTGGTGTATATATGTACAGGGAATCTCTTTATGCATTGTCTCATTCAGCGCATATAGTCATGTCCAGTTCAACCAAGATTTAATCCTGCAATGGTTACAGGCTGATGTCAGTTCAAAGATACAGATCTGGGTTAGCTTGCCTTTCTTCTTTATCTTTCATTTTTCCTAATGATGAGAAAATGAAAGTTCAATGATGAAGAATAGAAGAATACACAAAGGAGAGGAAAAGGTGTCCTAAAAGTGTTGAGAAAGAAGAAACATAGGGGAGAAAACACCAAGATAGGAAAGTTTTGCCTTGCTATATATTTTCATCCATGGAAGCACTTCTAGATGGCACAGAATGATGACTACTAATGTGATTGTTTCTTTCTTTGGCGTAGGCAGTGTAACTTTTAGTGTATAATTGGATATTGCCCCTTGCACTCCTCAGCATTCTTCATTCATAACTAAATTAGCAAAGTATTAACTACAGGTAGCTAGCAAAACTATTCAGCTTAAAGCTAGTGGTTAGTAAGATATTGTTATGCGAATATTCTGGTATTTCTCTCTATCTATGTGCCCTAGATTTTCACTAGCATCTTGCTTGTCCAAAGTATCTTTCCTTGTATACTTATTCCTCTAAAACTAGTGTAACCATACTTGTGCCAAAGATTTTCAGACACCTAATTCTCTTTAAGCAAACCAAACCTTGTTACTATGGTCTAGCAATTGACCATGCATAAGATATTACTTATGCTTGAAAACTGCATGACACTAATGTTTGGAGCAAGAGTTTTGTTAAAGTCTCCCATCATTGAAGAACTTATTATAATTGTGAACATCTGGTTGTTGGATTAAGGACAACTTGAGCTGAGAAATATGTATCAGTAATGAACCAGAGCTATCCAAATTCATTCTCTTTATACTCATTTGAGGGCATGAAGAAAGTGCAGTAAAAGAAAATATAAAAGGATCAAAAGTTTTCATATCATTAAGATGCCTAAAAATTGATTTAAAAAGGGAAAAAGTTGCTAGATATGTTGAAATCATCAAAACTTTAGAATTAGACTCGAATTTGGTGCTTTGTCTCTGTCGTTGAACTTTCCACTGACTTTTGCTTATTGAGGTACATTTTTTCTCTTGAAAAATGAGATTTGTGTCTAATTAGTTGGATTTACTGGTAAAGTTTGGATATTTGTTTTATCTTCATAATCTGATTTCCTTCACATGCAATCTCAAACACAGGAAGGAGGAAATAACACGGGAATAGAGTTTGTGAAGTATTGCAGCCATTTTAGTCATTACCATTTTGCTTGTCTTATGATAATTATTTTTTATATAGGAAAAAGTTGGAAAAACTTGTGTGCTTGAATATGTGCTGCTTTGCATTGGGAAGTTTTGTCTCTATGTTGCTATCCTATGTGTGTGCATTGTGTGTTCCTATTAAAGTTAGTAATTAGTTTAATTTCAATGATAGGTTTTTATTTTGTAGATCTCAGGTGAGGGTAAATTGGATTTGGATCCCTTGCATTTGTTATTCTTGACTTTAGTGACTTTTTATCTCTCTATTTTACCTTTAAATCTAATTTATGGATCCCACATTTTTCTCTCACTAACTTAACAACTTTCTAAAAAATGTTCCTAACTTTCACTTACTTCACACCCTACTGTTGGACACTAATAGCAGGCAATCTTGATCCGGGTGAATTTGTGGCTGTATTTCCAGTGCTTTGAGTGATCTTGGCTAGTCTAGTTGTTCCAGCTGCAAAAGTTGGGTACTAATCATATAATCATGGTGTTTAGTTGCTATGAACTTTCAGGCAAGGTTTTATATTTTTGAAGGTATGGGCAGGTTGCTGCTGGAAAAAAAAATCTGGGTTAAAGTTGATGCTAATATGTTGTGGATATTAATGCAGGTCAATGTAGCTGGAGAAAAGAAAAGCAAAGTTATAGAAACTTAGATAATGGGTTTGTTGAAGAACTAATCATCTCAAAAACTTAAACAATTAGTTGGAGGCCTAAGGATAGGTTTTATGTCCAACATATCCTCTCACATGAAAGCCTTTTAAACTTTGAAGGGTGGACAAAGTATAGGCCCGCTAGCCATAATGCTGAAATTCAATTTAATTTTTGAAGAATGGGAACGGCAAGGATTAAAACTAGATCAAATCTTCACTTAGAAATTGACAATCAACTTCTCTATGTTTGTTCCTCTCATGAAAAATTGGATTAAAGGTGATCTGCAATGCTCCTTGATTATCATAGATTAATTTCATTTGCACCACCTACCCAAACTTTAATTCTTGAAGATAGCTTCTATTATATAAGTTCATGCATTGTCAAAGCCATAGCATGATATTCAGCCTTTAAAATTGTCTTGGCAACATCATCTTGCTCCTCACTGTTCCAAGATACCAAATTGCCACGAATAAGAACACTCTACCCCGAAACAGAGCATCTGTCTAAAGGAGATGCTACCAAATTGCATTAGAATACCCAAATACCTGAATCTCACCCTTATCTTCATACAACAGCCCTGGGCCTGGTGCTCCTTTGATATACCTTAGGATCTGAATCACAATATCTCAATGACTATGACACGGTGATTGTAGGAACTGGCTAACTAACTCACAGCAAAAGAAATATTTGGTTGTATGATAATGCAATAGTTTAGCTTTCCGGTTAGTCTTTGTTATCTTCTAGGATATACCAGAGGCTCCCTTGTCCTAGTAGAGCTTAACATATGGGTCTATGGGTATATTAATAGGTCTAGGATCTAGCATACTGGTCTCTTCAAGAATATCTAAGACATATTTCTTTTGTGAGATGACAGCATCACTATTAGATTGTGCTACCTAGATGCCGAGAAAATAATTTAGTTTGCCAAAATCTTTTTTTTTTTTTGACAGTGAGCTTCTAGGGTTAGGCTGATTGGAGGCTTCTGATTTTGATGATGTGATCAGTGACTCAAAACAATCAACGGAAGTGTGAGATGGAAGTTGGAAACTGCAGCAGTGATTCTGTCAATGGGCTTCCAAAGTTAAGCAGATTGAGCTCTCTAAACATGATGGTGTCGTTGGAATATGGAAACGGCATTGGGAAGTGGGTGAACAAGCCTGGATAGTTGTTGTTTTTAATGCTGCTGGAGAGTACACAGCAGGATTCTAGGGCTGTCTTTTTATAGACTTTGATACCATGTTAAACATCCAACAATTTTAAAAGCTTAAGCTTTTAGGTGGAGGCCTATGAACAAAGTTTTGTATACAACCGGGTCATACAAATAGAGAATGTTGTATGGTGTCTAGCTCCTTGATGACTCATTTGCAGTATAATATGAAAATACACAATAATGCATGCTTACACATTTATTTGTGCTTGTATGTGCGTGTATGTATCTTAACATTTCAGCAAAACCTCATTGAATAAGGCTCATTTTTTGCTTCTATCAAAAGGATTGGGGGCATGCCAGGGCTGGGGGTGGGGGACTCTAAGGTGTTATGGAGTTGTGTTCTTTTTGCCGGTTTGTGTTGCATTTGGCTTTAGTGTTCCTGCTCAATGATGGGATAGGCATTCTAGCCTCTGTGTGGGCTTCTGCTCATGGTCATGGGTATATTAAAGGGGTTCATTTGTTAAACTTGCAAAATGATTAGAGATCCTACTTAATATTATGCTTTCTTTTTTGTTTGCAGTTTGTTCTTTGTTTTAGGAGGATTTTATATCCCCCTCCTTTCCATTTCTCTCTCTTAATTAATTCTTCTTTTATGGGAAAAGAAAAAAGAAAGAAATCATCTAGGTTTCCTGTGATACTTAAACTGAAATGAACTAATAAATTTTGAACTGTGGCCTAATAACTATCAAGGAGACTTTCCCCAGGAGGCTGGGACGAAATTGGACTTCTTGATGTTGGATGGCCCAGATTTTGTCGTTAGACTTCCAAGAAGATGGCTCTGTCAGTTCTTGGCTAATGCATGACCTTATCTTTTCAATGGTGAGTAGTCTAAATTTTGATTGTTTACTATTACACGGTACCTAATATAAGCTCTGATTTTTACTAATTTCCATCATACTAATTTACAGTTCTTCCCACCTTATGCAATATGATATAGTGCAAGATCAAACCATAAAGCAAAGATATGGATTTATATGAACCAAATACAATAGTTTTTGAAATCATTTAGTTATGTAATGGCAAAATAATTTCTTGATATCCTTTTTGTAGTATTTTGCTTGCATCAGATGGTTCTGATGATGTTGGAGAATCGATGATCTCCACTAAGCTGTTAACCTAATGGTTGTGACTTGTGATGATGTTGGAGAATCATATTGTAATTTGCACAAACTGTTGGACACTTGGTTGGAGATTATTCCTTTCATAGAGGTTTTTCCTTGCCTTTATTATCTTTCTACCATGAATAATTCTTCCATAAAAAATTATTCTACTTAAGGTCCTCATTTCTCTTGGAATTTTCATTTCCATGGGAAAATGGGTGATAGAGAAACTAGTGATTTCTCATACTCAGACCAGATAGGAAATTGTGGACTTCGGATTCTTCTGGGGTACCTTTCTGTAAGTCCTTTTTTTCAGTTTCTTAACGCATTCTTCTAATCATCAGATTTTCCTCCTTGACAAATTAAGTTGGAAGTTCAACACTCCCACTAAGGTCATGACTTTTGTTTGGAAGGAGTATTTAATAGGATTAATATATATTACTTGTTGTAGACTTGTAGATCTCATACAGCTCTTTATGCATGTGTTATGTAAAGATCATGATCAGATACAGTAACCCACTTGCTTTTGCACTGAAAGGTGGCAACTTTCATTTGGAATAATATGTTTCGGGTTCTGGTTAATATTGGGTTTGTCCTTTCAGTTTGGACCTGTTCCTTCTAGTTTGGTTTGAAGGTTTTAAGTAACAGATATAGGGACACCAAACTCTTCTGATAGTATGTGGTCTATCCAATTTGTTAGAAACCAATGGGGGGAAAAGTCCCACATCAACTAGAAATAGTAGGTGTGGGCTGGTTATAATGGCTTAGCACCCTTACCTCATGAGCTATCTTTTGGAGATAAGTTCTACCAAACCTAAGTAACCTACCAATTGGTATCCCATGCTCCAACTTCTTGGGGTCCGGATGAAAGCGCCTCATCCAAAGTCCACCCTGTGAGGTTTCCAAGGTTGAAAGGATGGTTGCTCGAGATTTGCCGTCAGGACGTCGGTAGGTTAAGGGGGGAAGTGTTAGGGACCAAAGGGGAAAAAAGTTCCAGATTGACTAGAAATAGTAGGTGTGGGCTAGTTATAAAGGTTTAATACCCTCACCTTATGAACTAGCTTTTGGGGATGAGTTCTATTAAGGCCGAGTAACCTACCACAATTCTCTGGTATTTTTTGTTGAAGCAGAATGTTTGCATCTTTAAGGGTTTTTGTTTTCCCTTAAATTTGTTATTGCCAAGGGGCAGGATCAAAGGATTGTGTATATGGCTTCTTATGGTTTCTTTCTTTTCTTTTTTTTTTTTTTTGGGAGGTTCCATCTCTAATATGCAGCAAGACTGGACAGATTTGTAATGTTCCTTTGTTTTTTTTCCTTTTCTATGTGTTGGAGAATATCTTATTCTACCTTAGTTGTACTTTTGCTCTTCACTTGTGAGAAAATTTCTTTGCATGTCAAAAAAATCTGTCTATTTGAAAATAGTACAGGCACCTTAATTTGGAAAAAAAATTCTTATGTAATATTTTATGAATTTGATTGTCGCACCAGTTGACTGGGATAGGTGTTTTGATATTGATGCTTAGAAGTTTTGCATGTGATAATGTAGTTCTATGCTGTTTGGTCCTGCAACAGTCTGGTGCACTAGTAAATGACACTCAATAATCTTCTAAGCTCAATGATTTGGTCCTTTACCATTTCACCATGAATATCTTGAATAGTTAAGTATGGTGGTTTTCTTACTACTCCAGGAGTAGAAGGAAGCACATTCGGAGATTTTTCTCCTTCTTCACAGTGGATATTAATTTATGCATTTCTGTGAGTTTGAGTTTGAACTATTTCAAAGCATAAAAGTTCATGCTTCTGCTTTTGAGGTGGTTTCTTCGAAAAAATCTGTCCATGCACTAAGCTACATTTAGTGTTATCTAATACTGTAATACATATTCAAGTTGAGGCAATTTGGTTATAGAGTTATTGTGGAAATGGCTACATGGTTGTGTTCTGCCTTGTGGGTAGGTCTGGGATATTTTATTTAAAAAAAAATGAGCTGAGTTTTGGCTAATTCTTGGGTTTGTCTGGTGGAAAAATTTGGCTGTCATATAAAAGGTGGAAAAATTCAGAATTTAGGTTTGTCTTGGTTTGATTTGATGACCCATGGAAGAAGTAGCAAGGATGAACCCCGAAAGTGGACTGTTTTTGAAGTTGTAATGTTTCAATTTTAAGTTTAAAAAGTAAATTCTAAGCAAATATCTATTCAAATGAGTGATATTAAGAATATGATTCGTACTTTGTAATTCTTCTGTATTTCATATTGTTATTTTTAAATTGCTTTTCATTTAATTTTAATTTTTTATCTGTAGCAATAATGACATTGCATTTATTCATTCTTTAAGTTTTTTGACTATTTATGTTTTATCAGTACTACTGTACATTTTTATTACAATGTATACACTTCAGTATTAAGTATTAAATAAGAATGATTTCATTTCCAATATATAAAAATTGTGAGATTATGAAAATAAGAAATAATGTGTCATATTGACATCATCCAGTTTAACTGTTGGTTTGACTGTGCTTGAATGCTGGACATGTGATGTGACTCATCATTCTTTTTGAGTCACTCTGCAACCTGGTTTTAAAAGACATTGGAAAGGCAAATGGCATGACGAAAGTAGCTAATATTGATCTTTTGGAGGAAAGTTTCTTTGAGTAAAATCATTGAGTTATTTCTTGACATAGACTTGTTTCTTTTTTTTTTTTTTTCTTTTTTGGATACAAGAATAATTTATTGCAAGAGAGGGAGAGTACAAAAACAGAGGACAAGGAAGAGAGAGAGAGAGAGAGAGAGAGAGAGAGAGAGAGAGAGAGAGAGAGAGAGAGAGAGAGAGGCAGTGTTTTCAATAGCAGTCATGGCCATGTAGTTTCAAGGGTTTCTTTCACAGAACATGCGTGCACCCATGGTGACCATGGCTTATGGTGGGACTATGGTGAAATGGGCTGGGCAGATGAGATTTCTCGTGTCTGTCCCCATTTTTTCCTTAAAACCAGCCAATGGTCTTCTCTTTCTCAGGGGTAGAAGTGGACATCAGCACTTCCTGTGAAACATGAAAGCAACAACAACAACAAATAAAGTCTTATCTCATTAGGTGGGCTCGGTTCTATGGATTAAATGACGCTATTGAGTTCCATCCGAAATCAAATTTTTAGAAATACCATTTAATCAATATCCTTTTAATAACCTCTCCAAGTGTGTTTTTTGTCTTTCTTTACATCTTTTCATTGGACTAAAAATTTTTTTATCAACTTTTCTCATTGGAGCCTATAGTAGTCTTCTTTATACATGCTCAAACCCCGTAATCGAGTTTCTGCCATTTTTTCCTCAATAGGTGCAACACCAACTCTCTCCCAAATACAGTTATTCTGAATCTTGCCTTTTCTTGTATGTTATCTCATCCATCTCAATATTCTCATATTTGTTATCCCCATTTTTTGCTTTTGTTGACATTTCAAAGCCTAACACTCATTATCATAGAGTATAATTAGGTCTTATAGTAGTTCAGTAAAACTTCCCTTTAAGCTTGTTAGATATTTTGCAATCACAAATGACTCCTGAGGCGTTTCTTGATTTCATCTACTTAGCTTGAATCCTGTGTGTGACATTCCTTTCAATTGCTTTAATATTTTGTAAAATCGACTCAAGATACTGAAACCTTGACACTTGTGGTGTATTATACTTCCCAACGAAAGTGACACTCTACTTTCTTCCTCCTTCCACTGTGATTGGAGAGGAGAAACAGAGTTCCATTGAATTAACTTCAGGCCTGAAATTGTTATAGAACTGTGTGAAACCATATTAAGTTGCATCCATAGAACTGTGTGAAACCATATTAAGTTTCATCCTTCTTAAGCGTATTCTTGATTGCGAACACCTCTCTCTCTCTCTCTCTTCTTTCTGTAATTTATGTTCTGTTGTTCCTCTATTCTGTAGCTTCTGTTATGTTCTTCTTCCTCTAACATTCCTATTTGTAAATTTTCTTATTTATAAGTGATTCTCTGATTGCTTTGACAAAATGAGTATTTAACTGAACTATAGACCTGTATTTTTAGCACCCTCTGCCTCTCACTACTCTCTATTTTATTGAAGTTATGACTTGTTTAGTTTGGTGGTTGTCATCTTATAGATTTTTAAATATCTTTTTTTTAAAAATCATCATGCTTCAATATGAAGGCTGCCACTCCATTGACAATTTTGCCATGTTGGCTTTGGGATTTGCTGCCATTGGCCCATTGATGACACTGATCTTTGCTGATGATTCCTTTCTCCTCGCATTAAGCTTTAAGCTTGGCACTCCAATCAAAGCACATGTCCATGATGTCTGGCACTACTTTGTCCTTGCAAAGCCTATAACAATTAGTGAGGAAAAGTTTCCAAGTGTTTGGTGAATGTATTGCTTCCCCAAAAACTACTGGAAAACTCATTGCAAATTTGTTTACAAATAATACAGTGAAGGAATATAGGACTGCTAGTCTCCAAATTTTAAAGAGCCACAGCCTTCTGTGAACAGTGCACCATAATGGATCATTGGTAGCCTCTGTGGTAGTGTTAACCTTTGAAAAATAGGTATTAAGGACAAGTTATTGATTTGTTTGACTCTGAATTGAGTGTTGCAAAAATGATTTACCAGCAAGAGTTTAGAGTAACCCAAGGACCAAATCCTCTAATCTGCGATCTAGATCTATTTTAACAATCAAGGATGCCAAGCAAAGAGACTGATTCTAAGGTTTCCCTTTCTGTTAAGGTTCTTAAACAAATGAAGTTTCTATGAGGAATTATGACTGTTATTGTTAGTGAGCAATGGGAGCATGTTACATGGAGAAAAGGTTATATAGTCAGGTAAAAAATTTATAGAGGCTAGTCTTCCCTTGCTCCAAATTTTCCAAGAGATGAACATGAGCTTTTATGTACTTGTAGCTTAATTTGCCATAACTCACACGAGTTGCATGGATCCCAGTTTTGGCATTCTTTTAATTCTTATGAAAGCGGTGGTTATTATTTAATATCTTATGACCAAGAGATCAAAATTTCAAAGGAAAATGCATAACCATTTCCCAATACTTCTAGACTCCTTGCCTTTTCTATGCTTACAACATTCTTTTCCCAACCAATTAAATGATTGCATGTAGTATCTTTGATACCAAACTACAAATAATCCCTCATGATTTTCTGAACACTTGCTTCACTCCCGCTGAAATCTGAAGGAGAAAGATAATAGATAGAAGTATTGGGCAAAGAAGCTTGAGCAAGACTTATTGGACCACCTAACGAGAATTAGGCATCCTTCCATCTATCTGATTTATAGTGAACTTTTGAACCATATGATTGCCACAAGGTGCATTAAGGGCACACCCAAATGAGTAAGTGGCCATGTCAAAAGTCCACACCAAGCTTCCATGGCTAAATTCCTTAAGACTATTTTCTTAATACGTGCCATACCACTTTTTTCCAAATTTATATGTTGATCGGAGATTATTCCAGAGGCTTGCAAAGGAGAGCACATTCAACATTAATTTCCCAACCTTTAGGGCAATTTTACAGCATCATTTGTAAGCTGCAAAGGCAGATCTCCCTATCATTTGAACCCACTCTAAATCCCTCACCATTTTCTACTAAAAAATTATCTGACTTGAAATCAACAGCTAAAGTGAAGAAGAACAGAGTCAAAGGATTTTATAATCCTTGGAAAATTTTACTCAGTCTCCCACAAGCTTCCTTAGTTTGTACACAATTCAAAAAAAAAAAAATATGGATGAAATAGAAAGGTTCAGCCATCAGTGTTGACCATAGAAATGTCCATGTTTTAGATTTTTTTTTAAAAAAAAAATTTGGGGGAGTGCAAGTAAAGGGGAATTACCTTAGAAGAAATTGATTTGCTTGTCTGACATCCAAGCACCCATTAAGAAAAAGTCTTGGGATGATAAGGGTCCATACTAAGATTTTTCGGCAGCTACTAAATTTGTGCTGCACTGTTTGGCTTATGCATGTATAGTTGTTGCATCAAGAAGAATACAATGTTAAGCAATAACCTATATGCTTAAGGCTTCATTTTAGTGTCTTTTGCTTTCTTTCTTCCTGTTTCCTGGGTGATTTTGTTTGCTCATGTCTCAAACTGTGACAGTAGTATGGTTTGTTCCAAAACCTTGTTAATGTTTAATGGCCACCCAGCATTTGTTTTTAATGGCACGAGAGGCATCTATGTTCTAATGTAATTTTTCTTTCCCTACTCATATTCCAACAGATACTAGAAGCACATGATGATGAAGTCTGGATTGTACAATTTTCACATAACGGGAAATATTTAGCTTCATCATCAAATGATCAATCTGCAATCATTTGGGAGGTAATATATGATATTGATCTGAAAAGCTTCCAGTTTGGTTTCGTTGTCACCTACTTTCTTTTCTTTTTATTTGTTTTTATATATAGTGTTCTTATTTTATCACTGTTAAGAAGAATTACAGTGTTACAGAGATAGGTCACGTACAAGCTGTATACTTATGCAGCTGGCAAGAGCAGTCTTATCTGTACACATCACTTCTAAGTAGTTTATCTGGTTCTAAGTAGTTTAGTCATTCTGATATTCTATCTGGATCCAAGTGGTATAGTGCATCTAGAGAAAGTCTATCACTGCTGTAGCAGTCAAGATACGTACAAGCTGTACACTATACGGCCGGTCAGAGCAGGCTTATCTATATACATCACTTCTAAGTAGTTTATCTGGTTATAAGTAGCTTAATCATTCTGATACTCTATCTGAATCCAATTGGTTAAGTCCATCTAGAGTTAGTCTTTCACAGCTGTATGAGTCTATCTCTATCTCTATCTGAGCTGCTGGAGGATAGTGTTTGAGTGTTAGTGAACTTAAGTGATTAGTAGTCTAGGTTATAGACATAGGAAGTTCGATTCCAACTTGGTTTTTTCCTTCTCTTGTAAACAGACCATTATAAATAGAGCACAGAGGTTGGGTCTTAATCAAGGCTTTCAGCCTTAACTTTGTTCTACCGTATATTTCAACAATCACCTTCCCCCTAGTACAAATACTGGTTGTAATTTTGATGTCCATACAGACAGAACATATGCATTGTTTCTTTAATTACTGCCCTGGATATCTGCATCTTATAGTAGATCTTTCTCTACTTTTCAGTGACGTCCAGTTCTATATATCCTGAGTTTTAACTTCTGCAATGCATAAATAATAATATATTGATTATTGAAAAACAATGAGAGAGAGTAATTCTAGCTTTAATGTATTCATTGAGGTACACCACCTCAAAGAACATTGGAGTTCTGGTTGGTAGATTGAGTACAGACTGCTGTTACAGTAAAAGTAGCAGCAGGGCTAAATATTAAATTGATTTTTATCCCTGAAGGGGGATGTTAGAGACATAAAATCATTTCTAGATTTGCATCTAACAGCTTAAATTTTTGAGATAGTTGATTCTTGACATAGTATTAGAGCCTCTATAATTAAGTGGTCAAGAGTTCGATTTTTGTGTTCTCATTTTTGAAAAAATTAAGTTTGAATTTTGGCATATAGTTTGGTGGGTTTGTGCATTGTTTATACTTGGAGCCTAAAGGGCTTTCGTATGAGGGGGCGTATTAAAGATTTAAAATCATTTTGGGATTTGCATCTAATAGTTAAAGTTTTTGGGATATTTGGTTCTTGACAGAGGATAAAAAAATCAAGTTGTTGATAGACAAAATATACCTTTGAAGTTTGTACTTGATAGTTTAAACTTTTAGAATAGTTAATTTTTGACATGGTATTAAAGCCTTTATGATCAAGTGGTCAAGAATTTAATCTTTGCTATCCCCATTCTTCAAAAATTAAATGGGCAAAATGCATCAAACCCCCTACAATTTAGGCCATGTGCAAAAAACTCCTTATGGTATCAATTGAAACTAATCACCTCCTACACTTTAAAAATTGTGCACATTATCCTTACATACCCTAAATTACTCTCAAATTACCCTTAAATTACCCTCAATTTAGGGTATGTGGGGGTAATTTGCACAATTTTTTAAGTGTAGGGAGTGATTTTTTTCAATTGATACCACATGGGGTTTTTTGCACGTGACTTAAAGTGCAAGGTGTTTGATGAATTTTGTCCAAATTAGATTGAATTTTGGCACAAGGTTTGATGGACCTATGCTTTGTCTACACTTCAAGTCCAAAGGGTATGAAGGGTTGTCTTAAAGATATAAAATCATTCTTAAATTTGTAGTTAACAACTTAAGTTTTTAGGATGATTGGTTTTTAACAAAGTTTCTTTAATGGATATTGAGGTTAAGAGGGACTTGCTAATACAAAGTTGAGTGGCAGTGGGAACTACGAATCCAAAAACCATGCTGCATAAACTTTGAAATGAAATCTAAAATGTGTTTGCTCCACTCAATGGACTTTTATGGTACAGAATGCTGAGTTGAATTTCTGGGTCTCTGGTGCATGAGTTAGCTAATGAAGAAAGATAAACCTTAAAAAAGTTTAGTTGAGGATGAATATCAGGTTCATTTGACATGGATTCTTCATATATTGTGAAGTAAAGTGAGTCATGACTTTTGAGGAAAATGGGATGATTAACTAAATGAAAAGGCCTTTTTGATAATCAAAGTAATAATTATAACCTGTAATATCTAGGGCTTGAGACCTATAAAATGACTGTAGCTGATATTTGATGCAATAGATATGTCGCTAAGATATTGGCTGGTTAACTTTTTGAGGTCATAAATAACACTTACTACTTCCTTTTCATTTTAGTATGCTTTAATGCTACTTTCTAAGGCAGATAAAGCTGGGAGATGAAAATAAGGGAATAGCAACAGGCTAGTATCAGTAACAACAGTCCAGTAGCACAAGGAGTTGTGAGTGGGACTGAAATTTAGTGTAGGAACAAGCACCCTTTTGAGGAAAAATTGTGAAATTCTTATATTAAGACTCAGTTGCATTGGTTGGATTGCGAGGGCATTGTTGCATGCAGCATGATATGGTGGTTGGTACTGTCATGTTTTTAATCTTTCTGACGCCAGGTCTGTTGACTTCTAGTTCTTTGTGTGTTTTGTGGCTATTTTGGACTCCTCTACAAGTGAAGTTGTTGGTCACTTTTCATGATTAATAATGGTATACTGTTATATTTAATGTACCATATTTGCTTTTCTTAAAGATTCAGGTTGATCTCTAATGAGATTTTTATCTCCCCTATGGAAAAATCTGAAAATCACATATTCGCCTCAAGGTTTCTTATACTGAAACTTAGTGTATGAACTGAATAACCACTCTAATTGATTATTGCTTCTTAGACAAAAATGACCACTAGGATTGATCCCTTTCTCAAAATTTCTTTTCTTATATAAACATATAAATTTGTAAATTTGTAATTGTGAATTTAGATTCAGGCATCTTAAGTTCAAGCAAGTTCTTTTGGTTAAGTATATAGCAATAAATCTTTGTCACATTCTAAGTCATGGCAAAAAAAAAAAAAAAAATTAATACTCAGTTGATTTCTTTCATTACGATTGGGTGTAAAATTTAGGATAACATCCATCAGAAACTTTTTTGCCTTTGAAGTCTTTCTAAAATCCCCGGCCTCAGATTACCACATTGAAATCTAATGCACTGGGGCTTTCATCAATAGAGAGGGTCCACATTTTTGCTCATCTCGACTAGTTTCTCCCCTTTCTAAAGATTTCACGTCTTTTATTGAGTGTGATTAAACCAAAGTCCTAATAGGAAGGTCCAAAAATCAACCATTTTAAGATATCAAAGTTGTCTGACGGTTGATCTTTTGAAATTTCCATCCTTCAAAAATGTATTCATTGGTGTAAGATTAAATATTATTTGCACCAGTGTCGATTGATTCCCAATATATATGTGTGTGTGTGAATGCTTGCACCACTTTAACTTAGTATAGGATTTGATTTGTGTCAACCCAGTTGTTGAACTTCTTGTAACTGTCATGTTAATCTAGCATGCCTAATTTCAGAAAATTTAAATGAATATATGGTTGTGATCAAATGGTTGATATTTTCTATTGTTTTATTAGTACATGTCGTGTTCATTTCAAGATATGTCATTTTCATTGGAGTAGAAAATAGTCTTGGATTAATATGAAATTTTAGGGACATAATGCGAATTTTAAATCCAGTGAATGGATTTTGTGAAGTTTATATCCTACAAAAAGTTATCCTTTGGTGTAAGATTAATTTTTAATCTACACCGATGGCCATCATATAGAGATCACTGTTTTGGCTTTCATGTTGATAATGGAGTTTGTAAATAACTGAATGGTTGACCTCCTGGTTAGGCTTCTGGATAGAACTTACATGTTACAGCATTTTGTTGAGTTCTTTTTGTGTCCTGTCCTCCCTCTGATTGCACACACACACACACACACACAATCCCTTAATGCTGTCATATCAGAACTAAATCCTTAATTTTTTTTCTCTTTATAGGTTGGCATCGATGGTGGACTGTCTGTAAAGCATAGATTATCTGGTCACCAAAAACCTGTTTCTTCTGTTTCATGGAGTCCTGATGACCAAGAGCTCCTCACATGTGGTGTGGAGGAAGCTATTAGGCGTTGGGATGTGTCTACTGGTAAGTGCCTCCAAGTCTATGAAAAAACTGGTACTGGCCTGGTATCCTGTGCTTGGTTTCCAAGTGGGAAATATATACTTTCCGGTCTCAATGATAAGAGCATTTGCATGTGGGGATTAGATGGTAAAGAACTGGAGTCTTGGAAAGGACAAAAAACCCTTAAGATTTCTGATTTAGAAATAACAGGTGATGGGGAGCATATTTTAAGTATATGTAAAGAAAATGTAGTACTGTTATTCAACAGAGAAACAAAGGATGAGAGATTTATTGAAGAGGATCAGATGATAACCTCCTTTTCCTTATCGAAGGATAAAAGATTTTTGTTGGTTAATCTTTTGGACCAAGAAATACATCTTTGGAACATTGAAGGTGATCTTAAGCTTGTTGGCAAGTACAAAGGTCATAGACGCTCCCGGTTTATTATCAGGTCTTGCTTTGGCGGGCTTAAGCAAGCTTTTATCGCTAGTGGAAGTGAGGATTCACAGGTATGTATCTTGAGCCAGTAGTCTAAAACTTGTTGCCAAGAATGGATTTTTTTTTCTTCTGAAAGTATAATTGTTTAATCTCAAGGACGTGTAAGTGGCCTGCAAGTCAATCGTCAGATGTGCATTGTAGGTTGAATTCTTTCGGTGCTGGCATGTTTCCCTACATCTTACGTTAGAAAAAAGGAATCTTTGCATCTGGCTGATGAAACCCAATAATAGGATTAGTTTGGTTGGAAATATTAACATTTTAAAAGATCTAATGAGCTTCCGTAATTTTTTTAGCTAATACTTTATTGAAGTGGACCTCTTGATTAATTTGTAATTCTTCAGGATATGCTCTGAACTCTGAAGTTGTTCATGGGTGTTTTCATATTTATTTTGTTACTAGCTTGTGACCCCTGCAATGCAAGGGCTGGTTTAACTAACTTGTGAGAAACAATATTTGTTATTTTTGAAGATGATTTCTTTTTTTTTTAAATTTATAGATATCGATAGTAGTTACTACTTCTGGCTTTAAGTAGCTTCCCTGCGGGAGTCCACATCCTTTAAGGATAAGAATTATATAGTCTAGTTACATAATGTACTCTATGTAGATCAACAGAGTATAAGCTTTAGAATTCCAATGGGCGTGAAACTAGTTTCTTTTGGATGTGTGATGCAATTCTAAACATTGAAGTTTGATATGTACTTGTGGAGGATGCCTTCTCGTTTTAGTGCTATTTACTGCAAAGTACTTTGATTACTAGATAGCTAGATAAGTTCAGTAGTTCTTTTTTATCAAATCAACCCAATGCTATGCAAGCCTCATATGCTTCCTTCCTTTTCTTTTAATCTTCGGAGTGGGGTGGGGTGAGGAGGTGGTTTGGGAGGTTAGTGGTTGATATCTCGCGGTAATTTCTGGTGCATGAATGTGGACTCGCCGGTCAATTTGGGTGTGGATTGATGGCTTTCCATCATCTTTGTAGGTTTACATATGGCACAGAAGCTCAGGGGATCTAATAGAGGCATTACCAGGTCACTCTGGAGCCGTTAATTGTGTGAGCTGGAATCCAGCGAACCCTCACATGTTGGCCTCAGCCAGTGATGACCGGACAATTCGGATATGGGGCTTAAATGGTCTTAGTGTAAAGTACCAAAATGCACACATCAATGGCATCCACTACTGCAATGGGGGAACTTAGATGAAGCCTAACTTATTTTCTAATTTCATTTCTTTTTTTACCATTGCAATTGTGTAAATGCCTTTACTATCACAAATATACATTTTTATCCAACATGCATGTGACTTTTCATCAAGTTCTCGTAATAAACTCAGGTTTCATTTTGATGTTTGATTCTTTTTTTGGCCCTTCTTTGATTAATTCTCAACCACATATATTAAAAGTTTTTGGCCAGCAGATGAATGACTTCAACAGCTTTACTAAGCGTTTATGCAGTTTTTGCAAAATCCTCAGGTCTGCATACATTCAGTTTTGAATCTGTTTGTATGGTTTTCAGAGATATTTATTTGACGTGTAATAACTATATTTATCATAAAGTTCTGTGCTACGGTAGAGAAATGTTACTCTCACTATAAGATGTACACAAACATTAAACGTTTGAAAAAATAAATTGTGGGATGAAGGTAAAGTGTTTTGGTGGTGGGATAAGAGTATGTAAGAAAAGATTAAATATAGAAGAGAGTGTTTTAAAGCATTACATCTTAGTAACAATGTAAAAAATCAAGAGAAGTATTGGTCGGTTAGAACTAAGACAAAGAAAGTAATCAGCGGGTAAGATTTAAAGCGATTGATGTGTTTTACCAAGCTTTAAGACTAAAAAATAGAAAACGGTAAATATGTAAGTTTGTTAATGGAAGAGAAAAAAAATAGATTTGAATTAATTGAAATGCATTAAAGATGAAGAGAAAAAAGTTTTGGTAGTAAAGGGAGATATTAAAGAAAGATAGAGAGGTTATTTTTATAAGCTTTTTAATAAACAGTAGATAATAAGTATAAATATAAAAAGTTTAATTACTCAAGAGGAGGATTAAAATTTTATTTTTTATCATAAAATTCGAAAAGTTGAGGTGAATGAAGCATTTAAGATGATGTACAATGATTAGATTAGGTTTTGATAACATACATATTAGGGTGTGGAGATGTTTGAAAGAGAAAGATATTTTTTGACTTATTAAGTTGTTCAATGAGATGTTGAGGTTTAAGAAGATACTAGATGAATGGAGCAAGAGTACTTTGATATCTATTTACAAGAACAAGAGAGATGTTTAGAATTATGAAAATTACTAGGAGATCAAACTTGAGTCATGTTGTGAAACTTTAAAAAAGAGTTATTAAGTATAGATTAAGAAAAGAGACTCATATATTAGAGAACCAATTTAGTTTTATGTTAGGTTGATTAACAATGAAAGCTATATATTTTTTACAAGGCTTAATGGAATGATACTAAAGTAGAGAGCAACTTGCATATGATTTTTATTGGCTTAGAAAAAGTTTATAATAGAGTGCCAATAAAAGTCCTATGAAAGGCATTGGAAAAAAAGTATTCATGTTATAAAGGATATGTATAATAAGATAATAACAAGTGTAAAAACTTGAGGTGGGGTCACAAAAGATTTTTTCATAAAGATCAGTTTGCATTAAGAGTTATTCTTAAGTTTATACCTTTTCACTTTAGTGATGAATATACTTATTAGACACATCCAAAATGCAGTCTAAAATTGTATGACTTTTGCAGATAATATAGTCCTAATAGAAGAGTCAGGAGAGGAGGTTAATCATAAATTAGACGTGTGGAGATAAGTCTTAGAATCAAATGATTTTCATCTAAATAGGAGTAAAATAGAGTGTATGAAGTACAAATTTTGCAAGAGGTGAGCAAATAATCATTTGGAGATAAAAATTGGAGATCATAGTATATCATTGGTGTTAAAGTTTTGGCATTTTAAATTAATTTTACAAAGTAATAGAAAGATTGATGAGGATGTCATACATTGGATTTAAGCTAGGTAGATAATATGGAGAAATACCTTAAAAGGTTATTTATAATTACAAAATATCTAGCAATGTTAAAGGAAAGTTTTATCAAACTGCTATAAGTCTAGCTATGTTTTATGATAATAAGTGTTGGACTTTGAAAGGTTAACAAGAGCAAAAAATAAGGATGATAGAGATGAGAATATTGAGATGGATAAGTGAACATACAAATGAGAATGTTGAGGTGAATAAATAGACATATAAAAAAAGATAAGATTCAAAATGATTATATTTGGAGAAAGCTAGTGCTACACTAATTGAGGAGAAAATGATAGAAACTCGGTTATGGTGGTTTGGGTATATACAAAAAAGAGATGTAGAGGTTCAAGTAAAAAAAGTTAATCAAATAATTTTTAATCAAATAAAGATATATAAAAGAAAATTAAAAAAGATACTTAAAAAAATTATTAAAAAAAATCTTTGATTATACGATATTTTTAAAAATTTTGTTTTAGATAAAACTCAATGATATCGTTTAATCATGTAATTGACCCCGCTTAATAAAATAAAATCTTATTTTTTGTTGTTGTACTATAATATTTATACAAACAGTTCAAAAAATAAATTGTGGAGTGTTAAATTAGTTTAAATTCATAATTTAAATTATGAGAATTAATAAATTTAATAATTTAAAATTTTTAAGTAAAATTTTATGAATTTAATTTATGAAATAAAAGAAACAAGTACAGAAATTTAGCTATGCTAGGTGCAGCGTACACAGGTTTTGCTGAATGCTTTTCACAATACAATGTACTTGGGTTTTGGAAAGAATCTATTTTTTGCTTGTTCTTCATTTTTCCATTGATTTTCCTTGATTCACATAAATAATGATGATTTTCATTGAGTTTTATTAAGAAAAAAAAGATAATATCCACACATTTTATTTAAAATCAAATATTGTTTAATTATATCTCATAGTGTCTCCGTCTACCCCTTTTGATTGAGTTATTTATTTGATTAATTTTTTAAGTTTTCTTTTAATTTTTCTAATTCATATCAGACAAATTTCTATTATTTTCTCTTTCTTCTTTTTGTTACTCTTACTTCTTGCTCTTAGATTGCACTTCACCATTTAACTCTCATTATAATATCGTTGGTCTTATAAGAATTCTGTAGAATTTTTCATGAAGTTTAATAGGTACTTTTTAATCACAAATTAGAGCACACATATCATATTTATTTGTCTAAGAACATTTTCACAATATAAGTTTCGGTTAAAGCATATTTTGAAGTTTTGCCCAAAATAGTGACTTTAAAGAATATGACGTCAGTTATAACACAAAATTTCAATTTAAAAAACATAACATATATTCATTCCATTAATTAGTATGAGAAGTAACACTAATCCGAGCTTGAGGATAGTTTGAAGTCCATGCAAGTTGGCCATTAACTCAGCTTGCAAATTGGTGCTAATACCTAAGTGACCATAAAACCCACAAATCCAACCTCCAGGTCTCCACTATCATCTCTAAGCGAGCCTCCAACACCAGCTTGTCAAGTTATTCAGGAGCTACCATCAATATTCAGTGATGTTAATCTTATTAGATAATCTCATTAGGGGTGAGTTTTTTTTAAGTAAATTCAGGATATTTT
This sequence comes from Dicorynia guianensis, assembly GCA_037013595.1. Lineage (NCBI taxonomy): Eukaryota > Viridiplantae > Streptophyta > Magnoliopsida > Fabales > Fabaceae > Dicorynia > Dicorynia guianensis. The sequence goes on from JASUAB010000002.1 coordinate 40,302,829, forward strand.
TCAATTAAAAATTAGAGATTAATTTTTTTTAAGGTATAAAAATTGTTGAAATAGATTTTATTTCTTTCAACAAAATATTTTTTATATACATAACTTAAATTAAATACAGAACATTATGCTTACGAAATTTAATTATTTATTAATTGTGTCAAATCTTATTAGTAGGTGTGAGATTTATCAGTTAAATTTTATAATTTAATTTATAAAATTTAATAAATTTAATAATTTAAAATTTATTATATAAAAATTATATAAGAATAAATGTATGATAATAGAAAAAGTAATAAATATTAAGCCCGTAAGTACTACCATATGGCAAACTCCATTTCTCCATGGGCAAACAATCATGACCAGTGCTCAAGATACAAGACAAAATGATACGTCTATTAATTTTGTCAACATTAAAACAGCTGGCATTTCTTTATCTTCATAACCACCATATAATACAGCTAAAAAGATCACCTTGCTTGCGGTTCGTTTCTCTTGAAAGTGGTCTAGCGAATTTGTGGACCCATAATTCAAGATGTCAAAGCCTTTCTTGTTCAAATTGATTGTCATCTCCAGTCTCGACCATGTTCTTCCTGAGACAAACTTTTGTTCCGATCATCTTGCCCATTGGGTGCTTCGATTGATCATTTTGCTTTGTTTCTGAAATTTACCAAAAGAATATTCATTCATTTGATACAGCTACTGATTTGAACCGAGCTTCCTGCATAATAAATTTGCATTTTATCAGTGAACTTCCATGAAGCAGCTTCTGTTGAATTCTTGTAACTTGATGCCGAAGTAGCTGTTTGGCTTAGAGCGACTGCGTTCATCTAAAATAACATGGAATTACTACTCAGATAAACAGTACCACACAGAAACATACACAAGACTGCTTAGCCAAGAGGGTATTAAATCCACCAATAAGGTGTTTTCACTTGCATCACTGGGAAACTAGTTTCAACTCAATCTTCAGTCGGCGACTTATCTGCCAATGTCATTTTCTAGGATCAGTGTAATACCTCATCAGTATTACTATTCCAATAAACTAAATCTTTTAAATACTTACTTAAAAAAATATTATTCATTAAATTAATTAAGTCTGTAAGACCCAACAAATTTAACGATTTATCTAATTTTTGTAAACATTAAGTATAATTTTGTAAGTAGGACTAAGTTTTCCCATACCCCATCCACTGAAATCTCCACATCCTGCTGCATACAACAATAAAAATAAAAACATAGGTCTTTACCACTGGCAAAATAGAAACATGAATTGATTTTAAAGAATAAAAGTCACAAACCCAACTGACTGCGGTGAGTAAGTTTACTTTACTGAGCAGTTTAATACGTTTAACTCTTTTCCTAATCTTTTCTCAGGTATCAAACAGAAAATCATTTTATTATGAATTAACAAAAAAATAAGGCTGAGGGGTTTATATCAATACATCGCATAACTCGTGCTTATGGACTTTCATCTAATCTTCTTTTTCTTTTTCACTTAATTAAAGAGTACACCCCCATGCAAGAGGCAAATGCTTGAGCTAGATAACCACTTGATAAACCCTAGGTTTTGGAAACTACAGGAACCTTGTCATTTAGATATAATGAATGATGGCTGATATTATATCCGGTGAGATTTGGTAGCTTTGGAAGAAATCTGTAATCAAGCAAAGGGGAGCCAGAAAAACGAATTGGGAAGAGAAGTCACATGCACATTGTAGATCATTGTCTCATGATCTTCATCATGTCAATGCTGTCAACTCTATCTCTAATTACGAGTGGGAATACTTGTAATAGTTCTGTGATTCAGCCTCAAATTGATCAATAAATGATAAAGACACGACTCCATCCATGTGACTGTTAAGATTTGCAAGACATTCATAAACCAATTCTAGTTGCCAATGTGAGTTGTCTTCAACAAAGAAAGGTTGGATCTTCTGGTTGATCTCAATCCAACTACACCCTGGCTTCTTCTTTAATCCAAGCTCTCTCATCTTTGATCTCACCTTTCGTACCTCATCCCACTTCTGAACAGAAGCATACATATTTAACAAGATAATATAGCTGGATGAATCATCAGGATCCTTCTCAATAAGCATTTTTGCAATTTCAATCCCTAAATTAAAATTTCTGTGCAAACGACATGCAGAAAATAATGTGCTTAACAACCCAGCGTCGTTCCTGATTTCTGGGTTTCTTTGCAGAATCTCATAGGCTTCATGCAATCTTCCAGCTCGTCCTAGAAGATCAATCAAGCACGAATAGTGTTCAACTCTAGGTCTCATACCATAAATATTAATCATTTGATTGAAATGATGACATCCTTCATCAATTAACCCAGCATGGCTACAAGCTGATAATACAGCAAGAAAAGTGACTCTGTCAGGTTTGACATTGGACTTCTGCATTTCATCAAAAAGCTCCAAAGCTTCAAAGGCACGACCATGAGATCCATAGGCGGTGATCATGGAAGTCCAGGACACTAGATCTCTCTCTGGTAAGCATTTAAAAATGGCAAAGGCTTCATCTACAGCACCACACTTCGCATACATATCAAGGAGAGCCCCCATAACCACTTCATTGTTTTTAAAATTTCTCTCACTAATCAGATGGTGAATCTCTTTACCCTTCTCTAATGCAGCTAATTGTGAACAAGCTGCTAAAACACTGGTAAAAGTAATAGCATCTGGTTCAACATAAGCATCTGCCATTTCACTAAAGATGCCAAGGGCTTTGAAATAATTCCCTGAAATCACATAACCAGAAATCATAACATTCCAAGGAACTGTATTTGTCTTCGGTGTTGATTTAAATACATTTTCAGCTGATCTAATCTTTCCACATTTGAAGTATAGATCCATAAGAGAGCTAGTAATAAAAATATCAGGCTGTATTCTGTGTCGTACTATATAACCATGTACAAATTGTCCCTCATGCAGTCGGGTTGATCGTGAACAAGCCATTATTATGCAGCTTAAAGTAGTCAAAGTTGGTTTCAGTCCCTCATCATGCATCCTCTTAAAAAGTTGAATGCATGAAACACTGTCCCCTTTCAGACCATATCCTGCAATCATCGAATTCCAAGCAACCACAGTCTTTCTTGGTATTTGTTCAAAAATCTGTGTGGCCAATTGTAGATGACCGCATTTTCCATACATGTCAACAAGAGCAGAGCTAACAAAATCATCCAAATGAAAACCACTAACAACCAACTCTTCGTGAATTTTCCTTCCCCTATCAAAATCCAAAAGTCTTGCACATGATGAAATAGCAGTTGTAATTGTCACCGAATCGGGCTCAAATCCACATCTTTTCATCACCTCAAAATACTGCAGTGCCTCTTCAACCTTTCCACTCTGGTAATAACAAGATATCACCATATTCCAACAAGCCACGTCCTTTTCAGGCATTTCATTGAACATCTGTATTGCATGCTCAAAGGCATTGCATTTACCATACATACCCACAAGAGAGCTTCCAACCACAACATCCATTACAAAACCAGTTTTTATTAAATATGTATGAATTATTTTTCCCAAATTCACTTTACCCAGCCCTCCACAGGCCTTTAGAACACTCGGGTAGGTGTAGCTATCAGGTTTTCCGTAAGGGTAAATTAAAAACTTCTGAAAGAGGTCCAGAGCTTCAGTGTACATGAAATTCTTAGTGTAAGCCGCCATTAGGCCATTCCACAAAGATATATCTGATGGGTTTTCAATGGTATGAAAAACATGCTTTGCATAATCATATAAATGGCAAGAGAAGTAAAGGGTAATCAGGTTCTTGCACAACGTAATATCATTTTGTAAGCCTACAGTTACCAGTTTTTGATGAATGAGCTTGCCTTGCTTCAGTGACTTGGAATTTACGCAGGCTCTCAAAAGGGGTAGTAGTTTTCTCGTATCCATTCAGCAATGCTTAAAGAGACTACAAATACATGATCAATCTAAAGCATTAAGCACTGAAGAGACAGATAGCTACAATCAAAAATTGTAAATGGGTGGCAGAATCAATGCCGAAGAACACCATTCTGGTGCACAAGGATTGGGTTGAGGAAGCATAGACATCAAAATACAAGGGAAGAAAGCTCCAATCTTGAAAACCGGAAGCCATTTCAGTAGCACTTCCCTGTGCAATAAACAAGCCTTCGCTCCTTTTCGAATTGGGTGCCTCAGTAAAAATCTCTAAAGTTTCAATCTTGATATAAACATATGGATATGTAATAGCGGTTAAGAAATATGGTTTAACTTGGATGCAGGCTTTTGCAGTCGCAAAGGAGAAAGAAACAACTTAACAGCGAAAGTTTGAATTTGAAGAGAACAGCATGAATCAAGGGGTGATTAGGAAGTGTGACAACTTCACAAATGTCTCTGTAAACGGAAATGCATTGCCTCTCTGCTTTTGTCTTGAACTTGACTTTAGGCAAAGCCGCAAAAGTAAGATACTAAGGAGGCAGTCCTCTCATTCTTTTTCCACTATTTATTATATTTGTTACATAATTTTTTATATTAATCATATAAAATTTAATAAATTTAATAATTTATATATTAAATTATAAAAATAAAATAAAAATAAAATTATAAAAATAATTATATCATTTGTATATATTCAATTTCAATAAAATAGTTAGATATTAATCAAAACTATGTTAGCTCAAAATTTCACACAATTATTAGCAACGTATTTGTTTGGTTAAATGGAAATTTATCTGCTCCTAAGATTTTAGTTCAATTTCTTTCATTGATATTATATTGAAAGAGAATATATGCTCATTGAGTTTGCCCAATCACAAGCTAACATATGTTAAACTATGTATAATTCGATTAATTACAATTTATTATCAATACTAATTAACAAATGACTTATAAAAATTTTAAAAGAATTCCCTTAAAATGTGTAATGAAATACATAAATTTAAAAATTTATATTAGAAAATAGAAATTAGATAACAATGAAAAATGTTAAGAACATCTTTTGTATTGATGTGATGACATGAAAAATGAAATAAACTAACTGTTGAAGACAATTTTTTCATCTTTTCTTTCAAACTGAAGGAAAAATAAATAAGAATGATGTTATAAAATTAAATTAATTTCTAATGCGTATTATTTTGGGCAAATATAAAAAAAATGTATTAGTGAAAAAATTCATTCTAAAAGATATCACAATCATTTAGACTCATAATATTACATAATTATCTAACCTAGCGTGTTTAATATAAAATTTCAAAGTGTTCATGGAATAGAATAACAATATAATTAAATTTAGGATAAATTATATAGGACTCTCTTTTACTTAATCATATGCAATTAACCCTTCTATGATTTTAATTAAATTAATTAATTTTTACACGCTTGCAATTTGTTGTAATGTGCCTCATCCATTATCATATCATGTAAATAGATAAAATTGACCTCTCTAGAATAACTTACACTCAAATCTCTTCCCAAATTCGAACCATTTTCCTCCGACACTTTGGGCTACTCAACCCGAAAACTACTGTTAAATCCTGACTAATTATGGAGGCATTCGCACTATGTAAGCATTTGAACTAGAAAAGCAGATTTTTAGAATGGCCAACTCAATCAACCCCAAATTGAAAGATTATAATATGTTCAACTATTATCACACTTAAAATCCCAGTGGTGAAATAAAAACACTTGGAGCTCAAACTGTGCTCTAGAAGAAGAAACAGTAAAGAAGGGAATCAATAAAAATGTGAGCAGCGTTATATCTGTTCTTACGCTATGTCCACAATGCTCACATCAGATAACGACAAAAAATAGAATAGACGAAGGACAAAAACAAAAAAAAATAAAAGAATAGAAGAGAAAGTAAAGGAAACATAGATTAAACGTAATAATAAAAATGTAAGGATAACATTTTTGTAAAAATGTCCATGAAAGAAGCACTGAAATAAGAGTGGAAAAGACTAATTTTTACAGGAAAAAAGGAAATGAATCGCAAGAAAGCTATCAACATGGTTGCCCAGAGACTAATATTTTGTGCTTTAAACTTCACTTCTTAAATATGAGATCAATTGTTGTTTAAATATTGATTCCTTGGCCTGTTATTACAGAAATACTAACCATGCAAACAAGTAAAATAGTATGTTACACCTTTTTTATATACTCTAAATGTGCATCCTGAGTGCACATTTAAATGTGCTTATATCTTAAATGTACGTTTAAATGTGCATGTATTAGGATTCCTGTTCTTAAGCCTGGAAAAATAGTCTTGCTTGCTTAGCCAGCTAAATTTAGGGCTCCCAAGCGTTGGAGGAAAAAAAGTTGTTTGAATTTGGGGAAGGATTAGCAGAGATTTTAGTATAATTCAGGTAACATGTTAGTCATGTGACATGTCAAACTATTTCGGAGAAATCAAAGTTATCTATTTGAATGATAAGGTATCAAATCAAGTAAATTGCAAAAAATTAAAAATACCTCGGGATAATGAATTTAATCAAGGTTATAAAAGAATTAATTGTATTAGATTTTAAGTGTAAAAAAAAGAAAATGATACATTAATATTAGTTTTTTTACATTTTTTTTACGTTTGTGTTTGTAATGTGATTAAATTTAAATAAAAAAATTATTATATATTTTTTTATTTTTTTATTTCGTCTTTCACACTTTTACAAATATAAATAATATATGAGACAAGAGATGTGGGTATAATATAATTGTAAAATTTTTTTATGTAATTTAACTTAAATTTTATGAAAGATACAACTTACATACAATATTTAATTTTGAAAAATTTTGTTCAAATATAACCACTCTAGTCAAAAGAGGATGAATTGCCATACTATTAAAGGGGTTGATTTGTCGTAAGAAGGGGGGGGGGGGGGGGGGGTGATTTGCTAACGCGGGTGAAGTTAAAAGAATTCATGTGTATATTATGTTATTAACACGAATAGAAACATGAAAGGACGGAAAAGTACTTGCGTGTATGAATACCCAAAAGGAGCAGAATCGCGGATTCTTGGGTAGATGCCAAAGATGAGAAAATAGGCAAACGGAAAGCCAGCGCGCCGAACCTTGTCGACTTGGGACAACTCTTCCGACTATCATTTGTACTTTCATCTTCCTTCCACGCTCTATTGTAATTTCATATGGAAAACAGCGAAGAAGCGAAGAGGCTGGGAATGGGGAAGAAAAGACAGGTGAAAGCTGTGCCACTTCATCGTCAGAAGCCCAATGTTGATGAAGTCACAAGGATTCGGATTTCCCAAATACTGGAAGAGTTTCGAGCTTCAAAAGATGAAGGTAACACTAATATAAAATGCCATGAATTTTTGTTGTTTATCTGTTTGATACAAAAACGGGATTTGGGCTTCATACGCATTTTAAGAAAAGAAATTGGTCTGATATTGGTCGATTCCGAACCTTTCTTCTAATTTACGTTCTTGATTTGGATATGCGTTTTGGCTAGTTTCTGTGTTTGAAGTTTGTATTTTTTTTCTCGTTGGCCAGTTAGTTAAATTATGTTACCGGGCGATGCAATGGCAGATCTAGGATTTTTTTTTTTTTTCGTGGACACTAATAAAAATGATCACAAAATATATATCTTTTCATAGGACAATAGTACTATATCGTTTCAAAACGTTAGCAAAATTTCTTCATCCTCTATACTTCTCTGTATAGGTAACTAAACAGTAATTCAATCATTCATCTCCCATACAAATTGCAAATTCCACTCTTTATAGTATTCATTGTAGAGAAAGCTCTTTTAATAGAAGCAGTTGTAACTATAAGATCAAAGCTAACTTGATAAGCAAGCACACCAATGGATATACAATATGTTTCCTTGTTTCAACCAATTTTTGAGAGAGATTACTGATTTCTTTTAATTTTAGAAATCTTTTAGTGCATATCTAAAATATAATTTTCAAGTTGACTACCAAGTGCGAGGATTTCAATTGTAGAGAAGTCATTTAGATAAAATTGAGCCAATTGTAGAAGTTGTTCCTTATTGAAAGCAACAAACAAGTCTCTTAGATATAAGCATGTCACATAGAGACGTAACTTAGTATTTACCTCATTGAAACGATTATTCAGCTCTTGAAGTTACTTACCAACCACTTGATAGTATAACTAAACTTCGAAAGTGATGTTAATTTGCAAATTTCAAAAGCTTAGGCGGCCACTGCTTTATTTTGTCATGTAGGCACTCTTTTATTATATATATATATATATATATATATATATAATAAAAATTTAAAATATTATGTGTGTACTTGCTACCCACCTTTACTTGTTGATTCGCTGCTAGGGTTGCCCCCACTGGGGGGGGGGGGTGTTATAGGCACTGTTGGAGGGTGATTTTGTAAAAACTATATTTAGGAAAAAAAAAAAGGTAGCTTGTGATTTTCTGGTTCTAATTTCTAATATTAGTTTATGTTACTTATGCTGATTCTGTCATTTTGACAAAGTATAGCCATTTTTAAAATCTGGATACCACATGCAGTGTACAACTTTGAAGCTAACTTATCCAATCATGAACGAGCTGTGGTGCATCAAGTGTCTCAAAAAATGGGTATGAGATCCAAAAGTTCTGGGTGAGTGCTCATGGCAGCATCTATAAACTTGCCTCTTTAAATCCTGTAACAATTATAGTCATATATCTTGACTGGAATAGTTGTTCATATCACATGTTTCTTTCAGTTTGACACGTTATTCCTTTCTTGAAATGGAACCTATATTTTGTATAGGCGTGGGAAACAACGGCATGTGTCTGTTTACAAAACTAAAAAGAAGATTGACATGACTGCTGGGTTAGAAAGTCTTCCTCATTTCACGTTTTCTGAAGAGGCACAAGAGGTGTTAAGGGATTTATTTACACATTATCCGCCTGATGATGGAAACATGTGGGAGGAAATGGCTGGAAAACATAGTGACAAAACTGAAAAAACAAAACGAAACAAAGATGACATTTTTGGCAGGCCATCCTTTAGCAAAGCTGAAATTGCTAAGAAACTGGAAGCATTTGCCTCTAAAATGAAAACAGCCCCCAACTTAAAACAGGTACTTTTTCATGCTATTTCACTTGACAGACATTATTTGTAAATTCTGTTTACCAGATAAAATTGAAAGTAGTCATCTTAATGAATGACTTATTTGCTTTCTGTTGGAGCAGATCACAGAAGCCAGATCTAAGCTACCAATTGCATCCTTCAAGGATGTTATCACATCAACTGTTGAATCTAACCAGGTTATTCTAATGTTTTGAGTTTGAACTTTTATTTTATTTTGTTTTATTATTTTAAATACATGTGTCTGCTAGGTAACTTGAATGCAAGTTGTACTATAATTAAACTCATCTTATATTTCACTGATATGTGAATTATAAGTAACTTAGTTGGGCAAGATTTTTGTCTTTTATTCCATTTTGGCATAACCACTAAACTGAATTTGAAAGTTCAGTATTTTGCATTTTCTTTGGTCTTACTATTCTTTTCATGATTCAAAGCAGGTGGTTCTAATATCTGGTGAGACTGGTTGTGGAAAGACCACGCAGGTTACCAATTCTTTACATTGTTTTTATTATGGTACATTTACATTTTAATTATTATTTGTCAGTAACTCTGTTTTTTAAAAGATTTTTATTAGTTCCTGGTTTGTCATGATTGGTTGATTAGGATACATATTTGTGTTATGAACTTTTTCCCCCCTTTTCTTCTCTGTAAGGCTTTGTATTATTGTACACCCTGCTGTGGAAACTATATAAAGTATGGGTATTGTTACTGGCTGCCTTTCTTTAAATTTATAGAAAGTTGGAAGTAATTATTACCAAAGAAGATTATTTTATTACAAATCTTTATAAGGGCTCTCTGACATGATAGTTAAGCTGTCTAATAGAAGGTTACTTTTCATATTAGAATTTTCAATGTTATTCTCTCAAAAGCATCAACCTGTGGTTATTTGACCTGTTTGGTGGTGTAGACTCAACACTGCTTTCAGTCAATTCCTTTTCTTGCATCTGGGATTGATTGAGCCATTCTTAATTGGTCCTATAGTTGACAAGATCTTACTTTTTTCCCCGGGAATAAAACATGAATACTTTTTTTGGACAAGATTCAGTGTAGAAGAGAGGCATGTAATACCCTTTGGCAGTGTGCCCTTTCTACTGAGCTGTGGTCTTTATGGCTGGAATGAAAGGCCACAGTTTTTTATACGGAAATTATTCCCTTGATTTTTTGTTTGTATTTATGTGTGTCTTAATGTTTTCAAAAAAAGTTGTTATGGTGCTTTTCTGTGGTGCCAGCTCATGGTGTTCTCCGCAGTGATTCTTTTGTCAGTTTACAGAGGGATTGTAGATCTCTTGAGCTTATGTTCTTCTTTACTTGTTCTTTCCTCCTTTGTCTTGTTTGTTTTTGGCTTATTTTAGTAGGTTCTCTTATGGTCCTTTGTACTTTTCTTCTTTCTCTTAAAAAATTAGTATCTTGTTTTTAGAAAGAAAAGTTTCTAACGAGGACTGTGTTAGCGTGAAGGAGAGTTGGATGGATAAGGAGCAGTGAGTATGGTACCACTGCATCACCCTTGTTTAAACTTTCACAATGCATTGCCTACTATGAATAAAAAAATCACTTTACTCAACTTCAAGTCAGTAAACAAACTGTTGTGGTTGATTTGATTTGTGACAATACTTGATAATTTTGGAAAATTCGTTCTTTCTTTATCCTTGATTTGTCAATGGTCAAAATGCTAAATGAAGTTGCCAAACAAAGGGAAAAAAGGTCACTTTCTATGAAATCAGACATCTCCAATTAGCCTTCCATAGTATGATTTGATTCCATCCATTGTGAAGGTATAAGTCTTTGGTTACAGCTCTCCTCTCAACCTCTTAGTTTTTTTGAATTCCACTGCATGGTATTTTCTCCAATGCTGCTTATCAGAAGTTACTTCAAATATGGCAAAAAGCTTAGATGGACAAAGCCTGCAGACCATACAAATAAGAAGTAAACATTCTTCCTAGCTTGTTTAATTGTTGGATTGAAGTAAAAATGTTTCAACACCACTCAAGGGATTATCTACAGATAAAATGTCATCCCAAATCAGGCCATGTGGCTTACAAGTTAACCTTAATTTTGGTAAAATAATCTCCCTTAATTATTTTCAACACTCTGGTCTGTAAGAACAATTAACTGCTGAGTTGCTTCATAGTGCATCCTATCCTTCTCTTCCTTGCAATTGCCACCATTGTTCGCCAGGAATGTTACATTTGTAGTGAATCTCCAATGTAATTGTCCATCATTTTGGTATCTGCTAGTCTTATAGGTGATTCATGGTTTATAGAACCAAATCAGAGTCTGTTAGAATGCAAAGTTATGTGGGGATGCGGCACATTATTATGGTGGCAGGATCATTATCTACTTGCTTACCTATATATGGATTGATAAGTAATAATGTCAGACCTAATCTTGGATTAAGATGGATAGTGTGGAGTATCATGTTGGAATTGGAAATGATAGGGTGCTTTGTGGAACAGAAGAAGCTTAAGAATTTTGTGTGTTCTGTTGGTTTCTATGCTTTGCCATAGCTGTTATGATTATATTTGGCTCATGTTGGTTGGTAATTGAGGGCATACTGTTTACTTGTTGATGTTTTGTGATCTTGGGTTTGCACTATATGAATTGTCACTCTACGTAGGCTGAGATCTTTTAATAATTTTGTGTTTGTTGACACATTTCTGTTTATCTTTTCTAATGTGTAACTAAATGTTAAATATGATTCAGGTTCCACAGTTTATTTTGGATCATATGTGGGCTAAAGGTGAGACATGTAAAGTAGTTTGCACTCAGCCCCGACGTATCTCTGCTACTTCAGGTGTGCAACTCTTGCAAACTTGATCTTCCCATGTCTTGTTTTGATCAATCATGAACTAAGATTTCTTATCTGTGTTTGTGTTTAGTTGCTGAGAGAATCTCTAGTGAGAGAGGGGAGACTATCGGAGAAAACATTGGCTACAAGGTAATTTTATATATATGTCTATGTTGTTTACCGAGTTCCTTCTATTCTGCATTTGATAATTGTGTTAAAATAACTGTCTGAAAGTTGTTTTTATCATTGGACTAGCGAATTGCTTTCCTGTAATATAAATAGATATCCTCATCATTATTTTCAATTGATAAATGGAAGAAGAAATCTATGAGAAGACATACTTAATGTTGTTAGCAATTTAAAAAGTATGTATCTTTTCCAATAAATCAATTGTTTAGTATACAAGTGCTGTTCTGTATTCCCTTCTCTTATTCTGTCTTTCTGGCTCGTAAATCTTTCTGCCTCTATAAATTTGTGTCACTTTAGTTCATTTATTAATTAATTTCTTATGTTGATTATGTAAGTGTCTTTACAGGCATCACTACATTTCTTTTTGCAGAGATTCATTGTGTTTTCTAATGGTTCACATCTCTGATAAATGTGATTCTGTGGCTTATATTTTTAACAAACTTCCAGATACGGTTAGAAAGCAGCGGTGGAAGGAATTCATCAATTGTGCTATGTACTACTGGAATTCTGTTGAGGGTGTTCATTTCTAAAGGCTCTAGTAGGTTGAAGACAAGAACAATGAAGGACGACATATCTGAATTTACTCACATTATTCTGGTACTTCCTTTTAACCATTAAGGTGTTATACAGATGTTGTTGGATTTGTCCGCCAAACTTAGAAATTCTTCTCTCTCTGTTATGGAAGTTTCAAGAGTAGGAAGAAAAATAAGGTGTCCTGGAGTAGTTTTCTTTTAGCTGGAGTTTGAGCATAATTTTGGAAATTTAACCACAGATTTCTCTCTCCGTGTGTTTCATGCGACATGCTTGTTTTCTTAGCTTCTTTGTGGGTTTCTGCTCATAAGGTTATTACGGTTGTTTTCTTGTTGGATATTGAAAGTGGCTGGCTTGCACTTTTGAGCAGATTTATTTTCCCTTTCTTATTATGATTCTGTCCGCTCCTTTGTTGCCCTAAGAGGCTTCCTCATTTTCCCATTTTGCTCTCATTTTCTCTCATTACTTTTTTATATTTATGTAAAAAAGTAAAGAACATTGCCTTCAACCATATGACTAGAAGCACAATTCAGTCATTGAATCATTGTCTTTTGGTGGTCTCTTGAGCAATATGTGTCTAGGTTTGATGATAGTAGTAATACAATGAGTGGAAATTGAAGTTTCATTTTTTACTTTGTTCTGTTTTAGTCTTTGTTGTGCAAAGTGATTTTTTTTTTAATGTAAATTTATCTTTTCGTATTCTGCCTTTAAAGAGCCTTGTGATATATAGCACATGTGAAGCATATTCTCTGCTTTGACCTGGAATGTAAAAATCGCAAAATCACATGAAATTCATTTTTTGTTCAGGATGAAGTTCATGAAAGGGACCGGTACTCAGATTTTATGTTGGCGATCATCAGGTATGCCATAAATGGAATTTTAGCGCTTCACTTTCTACTTTACTTTAGTTTATAACTAATATATATATATATATATATATATTGTTGCGAAATGAGCAAGAATAATGGCGAGAATCGCAGCTGGGAAGACGAGGGAGACACCGAGAGAGAGGGAAAAATCAGCAGGAAAAAATACTCACATTATTTCAGAAAAAAGACGTATATGGCCAGCTGAAAAATAAGGCCAGCAAAGACAAAGTACAAAAACACCCTCATTGTCACTTATGAAATACAAGACTGCCCTAAGAGAAAAAATACAATAGTACCCTTACTAATACAATTACCAACACTCCCCCTCAAGATGGAGCATAGATGTCTCTCATGCCCATCTTGCAAGTAATTGAATGGAATGTTCTACTCGAGAGCCCCTTGGTAAAGATATCTGCTAGCTGATCTTCAGACTTCACAAACAGGAGTTTTAGGATCCCTTCGGATAATTTTTCTTTGATAAAGTGTCTGTCAATCTCTATGTGTTTTGTTCTATCATGTTGGACAGGATTGTGTGCAATATTGATAGCTGCCTTATTATCACAGTAAAGATTGAGAGGAACTTCATCACTGACTCCAAGTTCTTGGACCAGCCTTCTAAGCCACAAAATTTCGCACACTCCAAGAGCCATAGCCCTATATTCAACCTCAGCACTGGATCTAGCAACAACTGATTGTTTCTTGCTTCTCCAAGTGACAAGGTTGCCTCCAAAGAACGTACAATAGCCCGATGTTGACCTTCTATCTTCAATTGACCCGGCCCAATCAGCATCTGCATACGCCTCTATTCTAGAATGTCCGTGTCTTGAGAACAACAACCCTTTCCCAGGGGTGGATTTTAAGTATCTCAAGATACGAAATACAGCATCAAGGTGAACAGTGCGAGGGTCATGCATAAATTTGCTAACAATGCTTACAGCATAGGCTATATCTGGTCTGGTATGTGAGAGATAAATCAGTCTGCCAACCAGCCACTGATATCTGCCAAGTTCCACAGCTTCTCCATCACCAGCCTTCAGGTGATGATTCTCTATAATGGGAGAGTTTGCGGGTTTACATCCCAACATTCCAGTTTCTTGGAGTAAATCTAGAACATACTTCCTTTGACAGATGAAGATACCCTTGCTTGATCTAGCAACCTCAATTCCAAGGAAGTAATGCAAATTCCCCAAGTCCTTAATTTCAAATTCCTTGGCCAAGCAAGACTTGAGCCATTCAATTTCCTTCTTGTCATTCCCTGTCACAATAATATCATCCACATATACAATGATGGCAGTGATTTTCTTATCGCTTTTCTTAACAAACAATGTGTGATCTCCATTGCTTTGTTTGTAACCAAGATTAGCAATTGTCATGCTAAGTCTACCAAACCATGCTCGTGGTGACTGTTTTAAGCCATATAGAGCCTTTTTCAATTTACACACCTTTCCTGTGGTCTTATCACAACCAAAACCAGGAGGGATATCCATGAACACTTCCTCTTCTAGGTTCCCATGGAGAAATGCATTTTTTACATCCAATTGCTGTAATTCCCATCCAAAAATGGCTGCACAAGAAAGAATGATCCGTATGGAGTTCATCTTTGCAACAGGAGCGAATGTCTCATGATAATCTATCCCATAGGTCTGTGTGAACCCCTTAGCTACAAGTCTTGCCTTGTATCTTTCAATTGATCCATCAGCCCTGTATTTAACAGAGAAAACCCATTTGCAACCCACAGGTTTCTTTCCAATTGGAAGTTGAGTGAGTTCCCAAGTGTCATTTTTCCTTAGAGCTTTCATTTCCTCTATCATGGCTTCCTTCCACTTAGGATCATTAAAGGCCTCCCTCCAATCTTGAGGAGCAGTCACAGAAGCTACAGAAGATAGAAATGCTCTATAGGATGGGGATAATGAATCATATGAAATAAAGTTAGAAATAGGATGTTGAGTACATTTTCTAATTCCTTTTCTAAGAGCAATGGGACGATCATCATTATCAACAATTGGAATAGAAGAATGAAGAGGAGACTTACAAGTGATTGATGGATCAGGTTGTGGAGGAGCTGGATCAGAAGTGGGTTCTTGGCTAGGTAGAGTTTGTTGAATGGCATCTACTTGCTTTTTCTTCCTTCGAGAGTAAGTCAAGATTTCTGGTTCCTCCTGCTCCCTTGGTTCACTTACTTCCTCCCCATGTTCCTCAGGATGTAACTGTTCTAGAGTACTGTCTGTCTCCCCCTGAGTTTGATCGGGTATAGGATTATAGGTTGTAATAGAAAACCTTTCATTACCCTCTTGTGTCTCCCCCTGTTGAGGTGCTGGTTCAGGACAAAAATAGGCTTCATCTTCTTGGAATGTCACATCCATGCTTACAAACACCTTTCGTGTTGGGGGGTGATAACACTTATACCCCTTTTGAGTAGGAGAATACCCAATAAAGACACATTTAAGGGCTCTAGGATCCAATTTTCCAACATTCACTCTATGATCATGAACAAAGCATACACATCCGAAGACCTTAGGTGAAACCAAGTAAGAGGACGACCCCATGAGGACCTCTAGGGGGGACTTAAAGTGAAGTGTTCTTAAAGGCATCCTGTTAATAAGATATGCTGCCGATAACACTGCATCTGCCCAAAACATCTTAGGCACTCTCATGGTAAACAAGAGAGAACGAGCTACTTCTAACAGGTGTCTATTCTTACGTTCAGCTACTCCATTTTGGGCAGGAGTATTCACACAACTGGTTTGATGAACAATTCCACACGTCTCCAAATACTGTTGAAACTCCTTGCTCATATATTCCAGTCCATTATCACTTCTAAGAACCTTTACTTTTGCATCAAATTGGGTGGAGACCATTGCATGAAATTTCTTGAAACATAAGAAGACTTCATTTTTTGAATGCATCATGTACACCCAAGTAGTGCGACTAAAGCAATCAATAAAAGTGACAAACCATCTATAGCCAGATATGGAAGTAATGCGACTAGGACCCCAAACGTCAGAATGAATTGTCACAAAAGGTACCAAACTTTTACTATCAACAATTGGATAGGAGTTCCTTGTGTGTTTAGCAAATTCACAAGCATTACAAACAAGATCTCTCTCATCACATTTACAATATAAGTCTGGGAATAATCTCTTCAATACTACAAAAGAAGGGTGGCCTAGGCGCCTATGCCATCTATGCAATTGTGATGCAATTGACCCATTTGAACTTCCTTGGAGCGCTGAACTGCATGAATTTCCCAGGCTATCTTCCAAAAAATAGAGGCCATCTTTCACTCTACCATAGCCAATCACCTTCTCCGTCTCCAGCTCCTGAAAAACACAATGCAATGGGAAGAAAGTGACTTTACAGTTTAGGTCTCGAGTGATAGCACTAATTGAAAGAAGATTATTTGAAAAACTTGGGACATGCAAGACTGAGGATAAATTTAACAATTGTGTGCAGGCTATGGAACCCTTCCCCATTATTTTTGAGACAGTACCATCTGCTACTCGAACAGTATTTTGTCCATCACATGCTGTGTAGGATAAAAAGGAACTTAAAGTACCCGTCATATGGTCAGACGCTCCTGAGTCAACGATCCAATGATTCATTTTAGGACTAGAGACAGCATTGAGTGCTGATATTGGTATACCTGTGTTGGCAAAGTTAGAACTAGACGAGGTTTCCACCTTTGGAGACTGCGATGTCTCAAGCTTAGCCATCAACCTTTTAAGTGTTTGGACTTCTTCCATAGAAAGCTTTTCAGTGCAGGGATTAGGTTCTGTAGGAGCTGGAGCTGCAGCCTCAGACAAGTGGACTTGAGGTCTAAATGAGCTTGGCCTTTTTCCACCTGAAGTTGGAGCACCTACAGTCTCACTACTGATTTCAGACATCCTTGGGCGTCAAATGGTCTTCACTAGATGGGCAAACCACACAGAACTAGAACAGCCCTCAGAACGACTCTCACTTCTGCACCCAACAGCCTACGCTAGCCCAAACTCCTGACAGCCAGTAAAATACTTCCAAGCAGCTAGCCCAAACGAAAAACAAGCCCCCAACAACACCTTTACCTTCTCTCAGCCACGAAGTTTAAGTTCAGAGTCTCCGTTTACAGCCATGGTTCGTGCATCCCCGGACTCCCCGAAGTGCCATGCCAACGGTTTCCTTGTGAACTTCTCGACGGGATCGGTGCTGTTGGCCAGGCGAGCCAGCCAGCTACCTGGAGAGTTGAAGACGACTGCCGCGAGCGACGACTGGAAGGGGGAGCCGAGGTCGCCACTGGCGCAGCCGGAGTCGTCACAGATGAACGAGGTCCCTCTCAGGTCACCACTTGCAAGTCCCTTAGCCGGATATCTCGCCTTGACCCGACAACAGCAGCTCTGATACCATGTTGCGAAATGAGCAAGAATAATGGCGAGAATCGCAGCTGGGAAGACGAGGGAGACACCGAGAGAGAGGGAAAAATCAGCAGGAAAAAATACTCACATTATTTCAGAAAAAAGACGTATATGGCCAGCTGAAAAATAAGGCCAGCAAAGACAAAGTACAAAAACACCCTCATTGTCACTTATGAAATACAAGACTGCCCTAAGAGAAAAAATACAATAGTACCCTTACTAATACAATTACCAACATATATATATATGCTTCTGTTGTATAAATTGGGTCTTAGGTTGCATGGTGTAGAAATTTTCCTTTTAACAATTGAAACTTTGCTTTTCCCTTTGTATATGCTGGAGAAATTTTCTGCTTGTAATTAAGACATGCCATCTGAACTACATTTTTTCTCTTTATCTGCATGATGATGTTTTCTTTTTCTTCTTTTCTTAGGTTGTTCTGGGAGGATATCTTATCCTTCCACCTTGTATGCTCACTTTTAAGAAATTTTTCTTTTGTTTATTAAAATAAATCTTTTTCATTTCTTGTTAGTTCTCAAATGACATGTTTTAATGTCATTTCCTTCTTTTAATAATGACAGTTGACAGTTGCTAGATGTTATCTTGGGGTCAACTCTTTCTGAGTATTTACATCCCCAAGGAAGTTATTAACTATATGTAATATTAGTCACTTATAACATTTCTCTGATTTTTGGATTAATATTTCTGATTTTGCAACTTATATGCAGAGACATGCTTCCTTCATATCCTCACCTACGACTGGTCAGTTTGAAATTTCTACTTCTTTTTAACCTATTTCTTTGTCATCTAGTCAATTGATGCTTTAATATATATGCACTTTTTTTTTTGTTTACTTTTTGACTAATATTAACTTGTATCTTTCCCCCTTGTGTTAATCTTACAGATACTAATGAGCGCTACCATTGATGCTGATAGATTTTCCCAATATTTTGGTGGCTGCCCAATTATTCATGTTCCAGGATTCACTTATCCGGTATCTATCAATATTAGATTGTGAATTATCTATTTCTCTATGGCTTTTTTTTTGACGTGCTCTATTGCATGTTACTATAATGTCCACATGTACTTTCTTCAGGTAAAAACTTTCTATTTGGAGGATGTACTTTCTATGGTAAAATTTACAGAAGATAATCATCTTGATAATACCACATTAATTATTCCGACCAACAACCATGAGTTAAGTGAGGAAGTTAAGGTTTCTCTTGATGAAGCTATTAATTTGGCTTGGTCTAATGATGAGTGGGACCCACTCTTAGAGTTGGTGTCTTCTGAAGTAACCCAAGCACTCTTTAATTACCAACATTCATTAAGTGGACTTTCTTCATTAATGGTGTTTGCTGGAAAGGGTAGAGTGGGTGATATGTGCATGCTCTTATCTTTCGGGGCAGATTGCCATTTAAGGGCAAGAGACGGAGCAACTGCACTAGAGATTGCTGAGCGGGAAAACCAGCAAGAAGCTGCTGAAATACTGAAGAAGCATATGGATAATACTTTTTCCAACTCCATGGAAGGGCAGAAATTACTTGACAAATATCTTGCAACAGTCAACCCTGAACTTGTTGATGTTGTTCTGATAGAGCAGCTACTAAGAAAAATATGTATTGATTCAAAAGATGGCGGTATCCTTGTTTTTCTTCCAGGTTGGGATGATATAAATAGAACTCGTGAGAGATTGCTTGCATCCCCCTTTTTCAAGGATACCTCAAAGTTCACAGTCATATCTCTGCATTCAATGGTTCCATCTATAGAGCAAAAGAAGGTCTTTAGGCATATGCCTCCTGGTTGTCGCAAAATTGTTCTTTCAACCAATATTGCTGAAACTGCCATTACCATTGATGATATTGTGTATGTCATAGACACTGGGCGGATGAAAGAAAAAAGTTATGATCCTTATAATAATGTGTCAACTCTTCAATCATCTTGGGTTTCAAAAGCAAGTGCTAAGCAGCGAGAGGGACGTGCTGGTCGCTGTCAACCTGGAATTTGCTATCATCTGTATTCAAAAACTCGAGCAGCTTCCTTGCCAGATTTTCAGGTTCCTGAAATTAGGAGAATGCCTATTGAGGAGCTGTGTCTGCAGGTATATTATGCACTCCAAGATAAATTGGTATTACCTACTCCAATAACCCCCTAAAATTGGTAATCATGAAAATGTGAAAAATGTTTAAACCTGCCCCACATCAAAAGTCTGTTATCAGGCAATAGATTTATTCTGAAAAAAAAGTTAAACACATCAAATTAAGTTTACAAAGCCCTCACAAAATTTAATGTAATTTGTTAAATCTGTTGGGTCTTACAGTTCAGACTGCGAGACTTCATAAGTTTATTGGATTCTTTTAGGTAAAAATTTTATGAGATTTAATCTGTGAGAATAGAGGGACTATTTTTTTTAGAAAGTAACTTAGAAGCCAATCCATGCACAAAATGACTTATTGGAGTATCGAATTTCAAAATTGTAATTGTTGATGGAGTCCATGGCATTTGACTAGTCTGTTTGTTGGGCATGTTCTTAGAGATGAATGCATCAAATTCTCATACATTATTGGTCAATACAAAAAGATAAAAATTAATGACCTTATTTATCCCTTTCAATTTCTGTACTGATTTGATTTGTAGAGCATCTCTATCTAGTTCCCTTGTATACCGCCATTTAATCACTTTCTAAAACAAAATTAGATGTTAACTTAATATGGGTGATGCCAGGTCACTGGGTCTATAATACTATGTCAGCATGGCTAATTTGATACCCCAGTCCACATGAAGATTTAAGGTCAATATGTAGATCTTGTTTTTATATTATTAAAATAGATATTGTTAAATACATTTATCAGAAATAGTATTGATGAACTTTTATATATGGCCATGGTATACTATTTGGACATCTAGGACTCCTTCGTATACAACCTTGGCACGAAGATTTCATTTAGAATTTGTCTTTGACAACCTTGATGGTGAGATTGGATGAGTTTATGGTTTTCTTGTAAAAAGGTATTTAGAATATGTTGACGACACTGCTATGGTGGCAAAGGTGATTGTTGATTATGTTTTTGTTAGAATTGATTTCTCATATTGTGTGACATGATGGATACCCTAAGATAAATGAGCTGTATTTGGTTATGGTGTGAAAGAATATACAAAGGTCACAAAAGGGTGTTGACGAATGAGGTAGCATTTCTGTGAAGCACAAAAGTAAGGTTGACGGGCTGCCTTCTGAGTTAACTTAGGGTCAGAGGATTAGCATCAACTGTGGATTGTCTAGACTGCAGGAGAATGAGGTTTTAGTTGGCTAGAAGATAACATGTTTTCCTATCAGACATCAGTCATGCTATTCCTATAAACTGAAACTTATTAAATACTCACTTAAAAAAATTTTGACAATTAAATTTACTGAACTCCACTGACTAAACTGTAAGATTTAACAAATTTTATAACAAAGTCACTGTTCGCAGCAAATTAGTAGCTCACTTGTTAGTGGGATCACATTTTTTCTTTTCCCATTTATTGTAACCAAAGATTTAGCAGTAGAGTTCATGCCTCACAGGGAAAAGTACAGGCTTTAATGCATAATAAACTTCTGCTGGACCAAACTTTATCATGTCAGGGGCCATAAGTTTATAGGGGCTATAAGTTTGCTTGAGAGTTCCAAAACATGCTGTGGCATCCCCAACAATTTTAAAAAGGAAGCTGGTGACAATAGCTTTAACAAAAATAGACTATGGATCCAAAAATCATCAGCAGGGGCAGAATCATTCTTGCCCTGTGTCTCCCCTCCCCATCTGTTTTCTTCTCACATAATTGCTATTATGTAATTGTGAGGAAAATATTGGTTATTCAATTTTCTATATAAATGGTTTTTTTTTGAAAATTTTTTTCTGGTTTAGTTATCTTTTCTCCCCCTCTCGTGACAGGTGAAGTTGCTTGATCCAAGCTGCAAAGTAGAGGAGTTTTTAGGGAAGACCTTAGATCCTCCAGTTTTTGAGTCCATACGTAATGCTATTATAGTTCTTCAAGACATTGGAGCATTGTCACTTGATGAAAAGCTTACGCAGCTAGGGGAGAAGCTTGCCTCTCTTCCTGTTCATCCATTAACGAGCAAAATGCTTTTTTTTGCTATATTGATGAACTGCCTTGATCCAGCTTTAACCCTTGCATGTGCATCTGATTATAGAGATCCTTTCACACTTCCCATGTTCCCTGATGAAAAGAAGAGAGCAGCAGCTGCCAGATCTGAACTTGCTTCTTTGTATGGGGGGTGTGGTGATCAGTTTGCTGTAGTTGCTGCTTTTGAATGTTGGAATAATGCCAAGAAAATGGGTCTAGAAGCACGGTTTTGTTCTCAATACTTTGTGTCTTCAAGCACAATGTATATGTTATCTGGTATGCGTAAACAACTACAAGCAGAACTTATTCGAAATGGGTTCATTGTTGAAGATGTTTCAAGTTATAACTTGAATGCGCATGACCCTGGTATACTCCATACAGTCCTGGTTGCGGGTTTGTATCCGATGGTTGGAAAATTGTGTGGTCCTAATAAAAGTGGAAAAAGGGTTATTGTTGAGACTGCAAGTGGTGATAAAGTTCGCTTGCATACTCATTCCACCACTTATAAGTTGTCATTGAAGAAAAATTTTGCTCGCCCTTTAATTGTGTATGATGAAATTACTCGCGGTGATGGGGGTATGGGCATAAGGAACTGTACCATTGTTGGACCATTTCCACTCATATTGCTTTCAACAGAGATTGCTGCTGCTCCAGCAAAGGATAATGCATATGATGATGAAGATGATGATGATGATGATGATGAAGGGAGTGAAGATGAAATTGAAAGTGAAGATGACCTTGAGTTTGATAGTAAGTCCAGTGGACATTGTGAAGATAAGTTGATGTCTTCTCCCGATAATATAGTTAGAATCATCATGGACCGTTGGCTCTATATTGGGTCAACTGCACTTGATGTTGCTCAGATATACTGCTTGAGAGAGCGATTATCAGCTGCAATTTTATACCAAGTAAGTAATCTCATTACTTTAACTTTTAGTTTGCCTTGTAAGTTTCAATTATGTGATGAGCTGGCAGCCATCTCTTTCATTTCCTTCTATTATGCCTGACACATTAATTTATACATATAGGTAACACATCCAAGGGAAGCTCTTCCTCCCTATTTATCAGCCTCTATTGATGCTATAGCTTGTATACTGTCTTATGATGGGCTCTCTGGCATACCACTAACTTTAGAAAGTGTAGACACATTGACTACTATGGTAAATGCAGCTGAAATAGGCAGGCCAGCAACAGGGACAAAGAAAGAGATGGGTCAGAATTCTAAGGGATCTCTTACAAAGCTTACAAACCACAACAGACGCCAAACGTCTGTGTCTTATTCAAAAGCTAGCGTATCTGCATCCAAGGGCAAGAAATACGCTAGTGACCCATCAAGTCAGAACACTCTACCAGTTTCTGCTTCAAACCCAAACCAGAATTTTCTTTCACAAGGCCCTGGTTTAAATGGGAATCCAGGAAAGTATGGGTCAAACTCCCAGCATGTAAATTCTCATAAACGACATCGTTGGAATTTGTATGGATGAGACGATGATTTCATTTTATTTGTACGTTTCACAGGAATATCTGTAGGGACTAGAACTGCCTGCGAGCAAATCTCAACATAAACTTGCGCTCATCTGATAAATACAAATTCTAACATAACGTGAAAATACAAGCCAGAAGTTTCATACCGTGCCCTTTACATTGTTAGGAAACCCAGTTCTGCTTCATTTTTTTAATCTTTTCTTCACTTTTGCTTTTTCTTTTTTTAATAAATGTCTACGCTGCCAATGGGTGTTTTGATCCATCGCCATTGTCCATTGAATGACGCATGCGCCTACCAATGCATTTGTGCCCACCCATATCGTTTGCCTTAATGTGAGGGTGTGAACGCCGTGCCATTTGTATAATGAGGCTTACTAGCCATCCTTAACACTGTCAATACACGAGACTTTTGGACTTATGACAGCAATAGCAGAAGTATCAAATATGAACATTTCAAAGTTGACCAGCATATGCTTTGTAAGCATAATGAGATTTGCTTGGGCCATGATATTCAATATGAACTGACCAAGATATATCTTACACTGACAGTTCCAGTCCAAAGTTCCAAACTTCTAGCAAGAAACACACGATACATAAGCGGACACCTGTATGTTATGGACGTTATACAACCTTTTTTTTCCTCCAAAAACTGCTCTGCCCCTCAATCTTATAGACCTTGCAAATTCATATCTAATTATTTTTTCACTGAATGTTGGGGTAAAAAGGAAATTGATAGTTTATCAACATGTGACTATGTCAATGTCTCCACAAAACAAAAGCAAACAAGAAAATGACAGTCAAAAGCATGCCTGCATATTTGACCCACTGGTCGACACGGTGCCTTCTTTCGATCAACCTCAAAACAGAGTTTGATATGCCCACCGTATTAAGAACATCCAATGCTTTCCGTTGTGCACCCTGCACCAATTTAGAAGTCAGATTAAAAAAAAAAAATGAAACAAGAGAAACATGAACATAAAAATCAACACAAATGAAAATCAGAAAAACAAGACTTAATTCTAAGGCTACGGCATGAAATGAGACAGATGACAAATCAACGACTACTTTTGATCTCTGGTGGAGCTTGTACATACTAAATGTAAGAATACTATGATAGCATGTGCCACAGAGGTCTGGATGTCCTTAATAGTTTCCAGCATTATTAATCACACAAAAGGGTGCTGTGTTCCACAAATTTTTCCTTAAGGTTCTTATCTCTGTCACACGCATGCTTAAGCATGCACACACAGGACAAGAGATCATGCAATTCCTAAGCAGGCATTTTCCTAGTGTAGCATGGAACGCTTTGTAACTGGAATGTGGTTGATTTGGATTTCATTTTCACCCCTTTTTTTAAAATGCAAGAAGTTCAATATATAAGAGATAGTCTGGCAAAAAAAGCTTCAGATTATCAGTATATGTTAGGAAAAAAAGAAGAGAGGAGAGTTAAATATTTCAGAGGTCCAAATGAATAGGAAAAGGCCAAAAAGAAAAGTGTAAAAGAGCAAGGGAAACATAATGCTTCTCCCAGTACTGACTATATCTTATGACTGGTGCACTAGAGCTATTTGTGCAATTACATTCAATGATCCAAATAAATCTTTCTTATTTGTTGGGTTGGAAGGGAGGGGAGAAGAGAAGAGGAGAGGGAGGGACACTTCTGCCCAAAACATGAACATAAAATATAATCTGCCATTCACAACAAAAGTTAAGTAATGACATCATAGCTAAAACCTAAAACAATAGCATCAAGTCGTTTGTTGTCCATCACAGACCCACAGTATTGAAATTTCATATCAATCATCCTACAAGTGACACACGCCTATAATTTTGTACAAATTTCTGAACCTATAAAAGCAGAAGGAGAGATACCTTCAACCGTTCCCTTTGCCCATGTATCGCAGAAAGGATGGCCTCCCCAAGTGCATTAGCATTTTCCAACTCCCGTGCAGAACTACGAACTGACTGAATTGCTTGTGCCTCCTCATCAAAAATTCTCAAAACATGAGAAGTTTCCCCATTCTAGCACATGAAATGAATTCATTATGTAGCAAAGCAAAAATCAGCTAGTCACTAAACCATAGCATGGCAGCAATTACATACAGCTCGTCCCAGCAGTTCTGCCCTCTCATTTGCTTCCCTCATCCGCTTCTGATTCCTTGAGTTATACTTATCCAAACCCTCTCTCAATGATTCAGCCTCTTCAGCGATTTGTTCTACTTTTCTGCATGTAAAAACATGATACCATCTCTTGAGAATCCCAGGCACTAATCCAAATAGCAGAAACCAAGGAAATATGATAACATATAATAGTAGATAAAAATGGAAGACAACACAAATAAACATGTAGGCTTTTTTAGTCTTTGGTGAAAGGAAGAAAAACCAAGTTTGAAAAATAGTGCCAAAATGAACCAACTTATCTTGCCATCCCTAGAACAAAGGAATAATTGGTCTCTATGCAACTGATACAATATTTCATATATCCATGCAGGTATTAAGTAGTGTAACATGCATCATTTGGTCAATTGGTTTCATCCATGATATAAAACTTCAGGTTAGCATTAACATTTAACCTAATGGCGGCTGAAATAGTCATGAGTTCTCTTAGAAAACAAAGCTACAAGGGATATAAGTTTGATGGTGCATGCACATGGATCAAGGCATTCTCCCTAATCTAAGTAGAGTCTTTCCAAAATTAAGTACATATGGAGTAATCAGAAGTGTCTAGTGTAAATTTAGAAAAATAAGACAAACAAATGAAACTCTGGCAATTAACTTTACAATTTTGTCATATTTGTTAATAGCAGAACAAGGGTATCAAAGAATGACATAATGGAATTTAAAACCCACAACAAGTATTGTCAACAAGAGGTAGGGGTTGGGGGAGGGATGGGACTATTTGGTACCCCTACTCCTATCAGTACTGCAAGTTTTGACATCCATGGGACAATTGAATAGAAAAATTCAAGTTCCACCAATCCTCTTTCCCTACAGCTTTGCAATGACATGGAGAGCATTTTCTGTGACCTACAGAAGTGAGATAATGACAGATGACACATTTAGAGAACCTGGCTACTATGGCCTTGTTATGGGTATTAAGGGGAACAGTAGATCTTTGAAGTTGAGGCTTGAAGACCATTTTTTTGGCAAAACTAAAGAGCCAGATCAGGATATTGAATTATGGCCAATAAAATCGCGATGCAGAAAGTTAAAGGAAGGCTAAAATTAATATTTGTCCTAGAGTATCAGCAAGAATGATTAAGGATTCAAGACCATTATGGTTGGGGTTTTCTTTCCCAGGATAGAAAGTATCAAGGGAAATATTTTATAGTATGTAGCTGTTTCATATAGTAAGAACAAAGAAGATTGCAGATTAAAGTAGCAAAGACTCATGAAAATTTAAGCAATTAAAGGTAGTCACCGGGAAAAAGAGAAACTACGGACACACTCAAGTTCTCATAATCAGACTCTCATTATTGACAACCCTCAAAAGTATTGGCATATACCTAGATATATGTATAGATTCAATGTTCTCCCATTCCCAAGACTGCTAGTCATTGCAATCCAACCTTTTCACTTATTTTCTATAAAATATAAACAATAAAAAATTCTAATACAGATCTAATAACCAATAATATTCTTTCACTTGCAATTTGCATGATCTAGCATACATTAAATAGAAAATTTATAATATATACAAATGTCAAATCATAAAGTTCCTAAGCTTAACATAAATTTATACAAACTCCAAAATTTTCACTGAAATCATCTCATACGCCAGAGACTTTTCTGAAATCCACAATATCAAGTTATCAACTGATATAGACCACAGTGTGAAATATAATCTGGAATGAAGAGGTAAACTCTGGTTTAATAGGGCAAATCCCCAAGCTTAACATCACTTTAGTTTTATGTACAACTCTGAAACTTTTACTGAATTATCTCATATGTCAGAGATTTTTGTGAAATTTATGATGATAACCATTTCAAAGCCAAAGTATAATCTGGAGATCAGATAAAACCTTGCATTTTATCTAAACCACAAGAGTGAAGCCTCAAGCTTAAGACCACTTCAATTCACATACAACTCCATAATTTTTGCTGAACTTATCTCATATGCCAGAGAAAGACTTTTCTGAAATTTACAATAACAATTGATATAAAAGGCAAAGAATGAATAAGATATAAAGATGTAAACTCTTAATGTTTATTTAAATCTTAAGGTTTAATAATGTGATTTCTCCAAATTATTAACAAGTTGATCCTACTGTCTTACATGTATAGAGAAATGAGAAATTACAGAAATATTATCAAATAAAATTACATTAAAATCTCAAATCTCTCTATTTGTTTTCTCCTTTCATTTTTGGTTAAGAGAAGAAAGAGGGGGGGGGGGGGGGAAGAGAACAAATAAATCAGATAATAGAGTACAGTGCCAAAATACATTCACGGAACAGAAATGAAGGAACATAAAAGCAAAAGTTTCCCTAAACCACCTTACTTTATGTTTGAAATGCACATGTGCCTCTGTGTCAGTTGATTATGTAATGTGGAAATGACAATGTCTTATACAAGCACAAAACTTTAGGCAAGTGGATTATGCACCATCTTGTCCTGGAAACACATTAAAGATTTCTAGTACATTGTGAATTATTGAGTCATTATCCCTTACCTTCCACTGGTTCAGACTTAAGGGAATTTCTTCTTTGATATCAGTAAGAAAGTTCATATACAATTCAAGAACAGGCAATCAACGTAAATAATAGATAAACAATATTTAGCACCATCATGCATCTTGTACAAAAGTGAACTGAACAGCATTCCATTTTGTATGATTTGAAGATCAACCAGCTGAACATTGTCCAAGAACAGGAACAAATTGGGCAGCCACAACGAAAAACAATAAGCAAACAATAATGGGTCCTAAAGGCTAAAGCAATTTCAAGGATGTCCAACCGTCCAAGAACAACAAGAAAATTCATCAGACCCCAAAATCATGCTAAAAGATTAGAACAGCGAGAGTCCCAGCAGCAATCAATTCAACAAAGGTGATCTGAATCATCAGAATTTGGCAAAATCAACGGCCTGCGATAAACGAGGAAAGGAAAAGGGGAATGGACAATTGCATTTACCTCTTCCAGAGATCGCGTTGAGACTTGGCAGCGATGGATCGCCAAAGTCGATCCATCTCAACACAGAGGGATTGGATCTGAGTGATATCCTTCTTGACCGCAAACGCGAGCTCGGTGTCCATGCTGGTGGAGGTGGAGTACTCGAGGCGCTCAAGGCGTTCGAGACCGTCACGGGTCCTCAGTAAGAGCTTCTTCGCGCTTTGGTAAACCTCCGACAGGGTTCCTCCCCCGCTTGCTTCCATGCCGCCGGTTCTGTGAGCTCAGGGAGAAAGCTTACCCAGAAAGAAATCGATGCTCGAGCACGGTGTGTGGCAACGGTTAAAAAACCCGTAAGATTTGAGCAACCCGGAAAGATACGGTGCACGCGGCGTGTCAGGGATCATTCGGGTTGTTTGTAAAGGTCTCGAGTCCCAGTTAGCAAGAAATAAGCAAAACAATGACGGGAAAAGTTAACATTACCTATGAAAATAAAATATTTATATTTTGTTTAAAAATTATTAAATTAATTAAATTTTATATATAAAATTTAATTAATTTAATGATTAAAATTTATAAAATAAAAATATATAAAAATAGAAAATTAAAAATTCATAATAGGGTGTTTTTATTCATATCCTTACATAAGGAAAAAAATAAAAAAAAAAATGTGTTTTCAATGACTCAGATTGACAAGAACATTCGACTTGTACTCCATTAATTCAGATTGACAATTTAAATTTAGATAAAAGAATGCCATCATCTTTATTGCATACAACCATTTTCTATCATAAATTGAAGTTTTTGCAAATTTATTAGATTTGATAAATAAATTATAAAACATAATAAATTTTATATCAGAAAAATGTTGTCAATTGGTTTTACTTATAAAACTTATTCCCTTAACCGAATGCGGCCTTTTTCTTTTTTTTGTGATTCCAAAGGATGAGCTCCCATTGCTCTCTCCCACCAATGTCACCGCTACTGATCTCATCCACATCCCTAATAGAGACAGTCACCGGGGTCGATCACAGGCCAGACCATGTTTTGTGCCAAATGCCCCATATTCCATCCCACCAAACCACATCCCATGCTTCCTTCTCCATCAGTCACCAAGACTCTTCCTTCTCCCTTCTTTTGGACAAGCTCCCTAACCAACGCACAGTCCTCAAACACCTTGACGCAAACAATTCGTTACGGGACAAAATCACTTCAAGAGTCCATTAGAGCTGGAGTGGCCTGCATCTGAGCCCAAGAACCTTGCTGGCCCAATCAGGAAGGGATTGCTGAAGAGAAAATGGCTGAAGTTGGAGTGAAGCCCAAAGAGAAGATCAGCATGCCTCAAGCTTAGGGATGGCAATTAACCTTGGTCAATTGGGGATATGTAGGGATTTTCAAGGAAAAACTTTTTCTTTGCCAGTATTTTTGGACCGGCAACTAGAAACTTAGTCCTCACAAGGTGAAGGACTAAGTTTTATAATTACTAAGGTTCAATTTAGATACATAATTTAATTAAGTACTCATATTATAGGAATTTTTTAATCAAGTTTTATTGATATAAGCATAGTTTAAAATAAATTAATTTATGTTTAGATATATATTTTAGTAAGTATTTATATAATAAATATAATATTTGGATGTAAAATTTTATAAGGGCCTACAACTATAAAAATTATTAAACTAATTCTGAATTCTTCTATATCAAACACTTTTTATTTTTTCTTTTTTTGAATAAAAATATAATAATAAAATTGAGACATGCTTTATCTAATATTAAGTTTGTGTTTATTATAGAGACATGTGCCCCTATGTAGCATAGTGCCTACATGCCTAGCATGGTATTAGAGGTTGCTATGACATACCTTGATTATCTTAAGGAAAGTTTATTTAGGACTATCATAACACCTTTGGTTGTCTTTAGGGAGATTCACTTGAAGTTATTATGACATATCATGCCTGCTCATACAGTATTATGGCATGGCTTGCATGTCAATGCTATGCACTATGCCGCTTGCATGCTTAATGCAACACTAACATTTGTCATGATTTGTCTTGTCTATCTCAAGGAAGGTTCATTTGAGGCTGCTATAGCACATCTTGACTACCTTAAGAGGGATTCATTTGGGGTTATATGATATGTCTTGTTTACACGGGTACTATGACACAACTTGTGGGCCAATGTACGCATTGTGTTGCCCATGGATGCTATGGCTTAATCTATCTACTGACCTACATTATTTTTTATAAACTAATTTTTGTCTCTGTCATTCATCTCTCTTATAGAAACAAACTTCTTTTCTATAATAAAAAAAAACTTTATCTCTCTTACTTTATAACAGAAACAAAACATAAAACAAAAATTTATAATTGTCAACAAAATTTCATTAAAAGAATTCTGTATAATGGTTACTTATGTTCACAATGCTCATTTTTGTAAACTTCAATTCTTAAGTTATAATTAAAAGTCAAAAATAACTTATTTAAATATTTAAATAATTTTTATAAATACATTCAAATACATATAAAATATATTTTAAATATTTTTTTCTACATAAATATTTTATTAAACTTATCCAAATGAAAGCTATTTATATAATCCTATGATTGATTTACCTTTAAATATGCAATAACTAGTGCGGACAAAATATCATTTCAAAGGAGAATATAATTTGCTACACGATCCTAAATTTGATTCAACTCTTTCATGATTTTCTCTCAACAAAGGTTCAATAAGTGCAGCGCCAGCCATTACACGGAGAATCTGCATAAGATTGGCTCCAAAACCATGACATAAGATGGCAATCAATGCCTCATGCAAATCGCAGTTTAAGGAAAGGACCCAACGGGTCCAAATCCAAATATTCACACCCACCTCACATTGAATGATCCGTGCACATGAGTTTGTTCCATGTTGATTGCCTTGCCTAAGGTTGTGGCTGCTTTTATTTCCTATCTACTCTTTCTTAGATTTTGTTTTTGCCATAAAATAAAAATAAGATGATCAAGGTGTGTATGCTACAACTATTTCTCTATTCTCATAACTTAGATTCATGTGCAATTCAAATTCTCACTAAACTTAATTTATATTATTAATTAAATTTATTAAATTTTATAAATTAATTTAACTATAAAACCCAACTATTATCACCACTTACATTATTAATTAATTAAATATGAAAAGAGTAGTGATATTGCTATACTCTTACATAACACATAATTATCACATAAATCAATTTCAATCATCAAATAGTGTGGGACCCCACCATTTGACATCTAAAATTGATTTATGTGGTATATATTTAAGGGAATGTGGGAGAAACGTTTCTCGTGTAAGAAATGTATGTAAATATTAATATTTCATGAAGTGCTTATATTTCCACACTTAAAAACACATGGAATTCTCACCGGGTAGTTTTGAGTGTGAACATATCATTTTCTTTTTCCATGCTATAATATATGTTAAGTCTTTCCTTGTGTTTGTTGCCCATATATAATGTTACAAATTTTCTGCTTGTTCTCAATATTAATTTGATAGGAATTTTACTATCTGGGATGATACACAAATTAATAATATAAATTATCTTTAAATATCAATTAATGAAGTCATATCTTTTATTTCAAAAATTGTCAATGATACGTGAGGAAGGGGTACTCTCCCTCCACCTACAAAAGCATAATTTTTTAGGTAAGAGAAAAGTTAGACAAGAAATGTGTAGTTTGTCAATGTACAGAGTTTATTTATTTGAATAATATTACTTTTAATTTTTGAGAAAATAATATCTTTTTTAAATAACTTTGGTGAATCTTTGTAGCTTTAGTTAGTCATGGATTCAGATTATTGGATACAACGCATATTTATTCATAACAATTATGCTCTGTATCGTTTCAATTTCATCTGATGTCTCCAAAGAGACCATAATAACTATTCAAAGTCAAGTAACTATTCTAAGTCAAATAAAGACAGCAACAGAATTAGATGTATAGGTACTAGGGAGTATGCATTTCAACGACGGCTTAATTTAGCCTTTTCTTTGGTATTTGGTCATAGAAGAATGAATGACCTATTAAATTGTTCATACTAAATGAATATAACATTTGATTTAGACGATGGATTTATCAAGTTTTATAGTTTGATTTATAAAATTTAATAAATTAAATTTTTTAAATAAATATTTAGTGAAACTGCATTTTTGAGAACAGTAAAATCTGTTGGTCATGGCCTTTTTTTCTTTGTTTTTTTTGTTTTGTGTGTTAATTTATTAGCAAAAAGAAGAGAGTTAACGTTGAGGGAGAACTTAGATCTCTTATGAGAGGGACAAATTTTAAGTATTATTAAATTATATGAATCAATAACAGTAAAAAATTAGAATGGACTTTTTTTTAACATATTTTATAGATGAAATACGGAAGTAATATAGGTGCTATTGAAAAATGATAAAAATAAACCATTTTAAAATAAAAATAAACCATTTTAAAATAAAAATAAAATTATTATAAAATGAAAATAAAAATATAAAAATTTATCAATATACAATAATTTATTTTTTAATTTTATTATTAATAATCACTCATTTATATTTGACTAAATAAAATACATTTTATAGTCTAATGGAACCAAATTCTGAAGAATCACATAATATTAGTTTCAGTAAATGACTTCACTTTTCAGGCAAAATTTACTATCAAACTTGACTCTTCTCACTTTGACATTATATATATATATATATATATATATATATATATTTACAAAAAAAATTTAGACTAAGAAAAGATTATCCCATTTCAATATAAAAATATATTTGAAGCTTTAATAAATGTTTACAGTAATACTTACAGATTATTTATTACTAAAAAAGATTACTACCAAATAAATTTAAACATAAATCTTACAAACAAAAATTGTTCTAATCTTGTCTATATATTATACATTTAATACTTTGATACATTCTCATGGGACATACGTATAGTTTGCCCTTTCAGTCAAAACATTTGTCTGTGTGCCTATGTAAACATTGTGGAATATGCCGTCAAGACAAGGCCTTGGAATTGATGAATTGATTGAGGTAGTCCCCCGGCAGGGTTGACAGCGATGCCCAAAAGGATGGTAGAAATATGTATGCATAATGTCAAAAATATTAATTGTTGATAAACACGTTTGCCACCCACTTCCCATGGACAAATACACACGCAATAATGCGAGAGAAAAAGGGGGAATGACAACTTGTGTAACATATTTTCCACGAAAATGAGGCGCATCCTTTGGTTGGAAATATTTTGTAATGGAAAAGAATTTCCACATCTAACATAATAATATGTAAAAAGACTGTCTAGTGGGAAGAAATTTTGTCGCTGAAAATTTGTTGTGTCCTTTCAAACTTTTAAATAGTTTTCAAAGAACAATATATAAGACTCTTAATAGATTCTTATATCTATAATTAATTTGTGGTGCAAATTTTGTGTTTTTGGTTTTGTTATAAATTTTCATATTATCATAAGCTAGGGATTTGAATATCTTAATTTTTTTTACTAATTTTAATTATTTTCTTTTTATCTTTTTATAATTTGATATATAAATCTTAATTGTTTTTATTTTTTAATTTCATATTTATTTTTTTTACCGTATACTGTAATTTTTAAAAAAAGAATTAAAGAACTCAGGTTCGTAATTTAAGAGTCCAACCCTCTTAGGAGGTTGTCTTATAATATTTTTTTACTTTTATAATTTTCTCCTTATTTATAATTTTATATAACATTTATATAAGCTATTTATAATTTATATAAATATTGATATAAATTTATTTATACTTTGCATAGATTTTGACGAATGAATTTCAAAACAACATACACGTGAAAGTAGAAAAGAGCGACATGAAAAAGAAAAAATATCTATAATAACTAATTATTGTCACTTTATAAAATATGTAGATGACAAATAATGATGTGATTTGATATAATTCTTTTATAAATATCATTTTTTTTTATATTTCACCATATATATGGCACCAGCCAAAAAACACTAATTCTAGTTTTTATTTGCCTAGCAAAGACCCAAAAATTGGGAGAGGATTTGTGCTGCTTCTTTCACTGCCGACTTAGGCAATTTCAACGAGGCTATTTTTCAGTGTACGAATTTTTTATAAAAAAAATGCAAAGCATTAACAAGAGAAAATAATTAATTAGTTAAATAATTAAATAAAAATAAGTTTGACTGCCAAAGGTGTCCTTAATTTTTTTTCAATAATACCACCTTTATGAAAATAGTCTAGAATTCTTAATTATTCTAGATCTTCAAATTTTGCTGCTCCAACAATTTGAAAATTGTATGTAATGGATAAGATTCTTGCTTAACTTGTATTAGTTGAGTGTTTCATCAATAACAAGCAATTGCGAGGAAAATCTAACCCCAGATTTTCCTTCAACAATCATACATGAAATTAGGTTGATGAGGAAGCTGAAAAGTGGTTAGTTGTTAATCAAATCATAATGGGGCCACTAATGAGTGAGGTAAGGCATATGTATTTGGAATTATTAGACACAAACAACACTTTTAGATTTGACTTAACATAATAAGGAAATCTCAAACAGTGCATCTATTTATTCCCATAAATTAGATTTATCAAAAATTTTATTTAAAAAATTTAAATTACTACATTAATTTATTAAATCTTATAATTACACATAATTTAAACTATATAATTTAATAAATTTAACACTTTATATTAAATTTTGTAAAATTTTTATGAATTATTTTTAGCGGGTACAACAATTCTCAATCCTCAATGGTGGTAGATAACACCCAACACTGCTATCTCCGATATCAACATTATGTCATTTAGCAAAAATTCTAAAGAACTATCTTTTTTACTTTGTCACTCTCACAAAAGAGACAAGTATTAAAACACCCATTATTCTATTGCTTCGTTTCTCGTGCTTGCTCGGAAAACAAAACCATAAACATTCCTAATCCAACTAGAAAATGGAACAAAGTAGTGTGAAAAGAAGAAGCATCATAGATCCGTGTGTGCCTTTTCTTGCACGTTCTTAATTTTCGGGTTAACTAGGGTTAGGGTTTACGTGCATGGGAGCGGGACCTTGTTCTGATCATCAACGTGCCAGTGAAAGTATGAGTGTCCACGTGGATGATGAAGACTGGCAGTCCATCATTTGGCATCCAGATGGATAGAAATTCTAGGGTTTAGGTTCCCTTGTCGTTGGTGATTGAAATTTGAGGAGAGTGCAGTGTTGAACACGGCAGCACAAAAAGGGATGGATGGATAGATGGGTCCCAAAGTAGGCACCGTCTTATAATGACGTGAAATTGATTAGGGTTGAAGACAGGGAAAGCCTTTGGTTTCTTCGAAATTCATATATTGACTTGCTTCTTTTTAAGCATACGCATTAAATTAGTAATTTACAGATCGTTCTTTGTCCCAAAGGCCATGCATGACTGCAAAACCCCAAATTAAAAGCTGCATGAGATATGTGAGGGGTTTTAAGTTTTACACGTGGGATATATATCAACTTAAATATAACTTTATAGGTTGGACTAAATGGAAAATATTCTTATATGTGTAGAAGCAAATTTTTATAAGAGAAAAAGAGAGACGAAAGTATGCGAAAACGTGTAAAAATTTTATGTGCAAATATTAGTACTTAACTAAAATATCCTTAATGTTGAGTAAAAATACTGCTACCAAGAATGTTACACTTTATTTTTAATTGTCTAATTTAAAATGTATAAAAAAATAATGGTTCAATTAATAACCCGACTACTTATTAAACCAATTTATGCAAATTAGAGAGAAAAGTAAAAAAAAGAAATATAAAAATATATGTTAAAATAAAAAAAATAAAAATGTGAATACATGTCAAATTATAAAGATGAAAGTAAAAAAAAATGACATAGAGAAGCATGTTAATGTCAAAAAAGAAATGGGAAAAAAAAATATAAAAATGCACATTGAATCATATGTCAATTACGTGTTTAAACATGTCACGTGTTATATATTAGTTGATGACTTCATGGATATTGAAACTACAATAAGGATACCCTAATTCTACATATTGCCTAAAAGTTTCTCTCAAATCTCTACTTGATTATTTATATATATATACATTGAACCATGGGTTTGCAATATTGACTTTTCAACACCAATAAGTCCACCATTTCTTTTTAACAATAGAGGATTTAAATTTATTGTATCTTCCTCTTTTTTTATTAATTTAGTATGAAGAACAAAAATTCAAATCATCAATTGTTAATTGCAAGTTTGAATTTTCAATGTTGTCAATAGTTATATATTGTCTTGTTTCTAATCGACTGTTTGTGGGTATTTAAACAACTTTTACTTAGTTTTTTTCCTTCTAAAATTCAATATTCTTATAAATTCTTTATAAAGTCAAATGTGAATACTAATTATTTTCAAAGCAATTAAATTTCACCTTTTTGGAGAATGGCCTAGTCTAGTGATTTCCTAAAGTTTACAATTTATTTTGTTTGCTGCAACACAAGCAATATTAACTATTAGAATGTTCAATCCGACCAACAAAAAGGTTTTTTTCCAAAAGAAAAAAAGGAAAAAAAGACACAAGGTATTCGAGAATATATGGAAAAGTATGTCTTTACAATTGATTCTAAAAAGTCCTTAGCCTTAGACTTTTGAAGACATTCTACAGTTGCCGGTTCATTCACATTGGGGCAGGACCAGTCTTATTTATATGTGGCTTCATCTTGAGCTTCTCTAGCTGCTGATGCTGTATCTCATAAAATGAAGAACCCAAAGAGAATTGGGGTAAGGCAGTACCACAAATCCGAGCTTCCACGCCTGCGCTGGACATCTGAACTCCATGAACACTTTGTTGAAGCCGTTGAAAGTCTTGGAGGAAAACACAGTAAGTTTCCCTCTGTAGATATATATATATATATATATATATATATATATATATATATATATATGTACACATTCAAGGGTTGGCATGCAAATTGATATGCACCAGAAAATCAGAAAAGGAAGCAAAAGAAACTGGCTAGAAAAAGCTGCAATCTTGACATGCCAATGGCCCCTCTTTCGTTTCAAGCTTTCAGTCTTCTTAGCAATGGTCCTAAATTCTAGGGGTATGCAAAAACCCAACTTGAACCAACCCAAACTGATCCATCACCAAGTACACACATATCAGTCGTGGAAGGTTTTGTTTTTTTTTTTTAGTTAAACTTAGATTCAACAACACAAAATATAGGCAAAACTCGCTAAACTATACCATTCCAACTTGACCCGCACATATAATAGCAGATTAGAATTAAACCTGACTAACTTTTTAGTCAAAGACCCAACCCAATGCATATCCCTACTAAATTTTAGCCCGATCATCAAGAAGACTAGAAATTGGCTTTGCCTTGGTGCTTATCAAGTTCGTTTGTTGCAGATTTGTTTGTCAGAATAGAATAGAATATCTATATAATTGCTTCCTCTCTCTCTCCTCTACTGTGAAGTGTAGTCTGTGCTTCAATTATTAACAATTAGCTAACTGGTTTAATTTGCAGAAGCAACTCCAAAGCAAATTTTGCAGATGATGCGTGTGAAAGGACTAAAGATTTCCCACATCAAAAGCCATCTTCAGGTATATATCTACATATAATTCACCTTCACTTGTGGTCCACAATCTGTGTTGAGTTTCTTGTCTCTCTAAAAAGAAGAAATCTTAAACACATAAAGCTGTGAAAGTTTTGTGGTTATACTATACCCCATATGAGTACGGCCTTGGTATTCCCCCCGTAATAAGGAAATGGTCCTAAGCTGATCAAATTCCTTTCTTAAAAGCAGAAATAAAGCATGGGATGGGTCCGATGGGACAATAAGTGTTCCCTGACCTAATACCTTTGGACTTTTCAGTTTCTTCTAATATACAATTTCTCAATACAAAGTTTCAAACAGTCCCTCTATTAAAGCACTCTTTTGGACAGACAACAAGTTTGGAATACAAGATAAGCCATTCCACTTTAGCTCTCTCCCTAATGGTAGCCCATGTGATTGTAACAACTTTCGATTTGGACATGGTACCATATTGGTTATGTACGCCTATACCTGTTTTAGATACAAAAATTTGAATATATAAGAGTTATATGAAAGTTTCATTACAAAATTGATACTACCCGTACTTGTATCCGTGCTACTTAGGTAAGAAGTAATAGGTATTCAAATCTATTAGCTAGCTACCATCATTTTCAGGTACCAACCCTAATTCCGTTTTAACTGCTACATATTCTTCCTTTTTCTAACTCAAGAAAAATTCTGGGTGGTTATTAGATGTATCGGAACATGAAGGGACACACCATCTTCGCACCAGTTGAGCAGCTGTTTGAAGAAAAAGCATATGTTAGTGACTTCAGTATCTGCTCCATTTGTTCACCTCGAAGGTAATTCTATAACTAATTAATGCCACTTTTTTCTTTGGTTAAATATATCACTAGTTACACTATAATTAACTTCTTTTACATTCTTTGATCATATGCCTCAGATCATTAGAAACCAATACAGGGGTATCAAAGAGGGTTATCAAACAGGAACTTCATTTATTACACAATGAGGGACTTTCACAAACCAGCGAAGAAACTAATTATGATTTTAATCAGGTATTGTATTTTTACTCTATACTTGACATTAGTTTATATCTCTCCGTAAATGTTTACAAGGTAATTTTCAAAAGGAATATGATACTTTCACTAAAGTTCCGTACAAAAATATCATTAAATTTATATAGGATTAAAGATTTATTGTATCTCGTAATTTAAATTATATGCTCAATAAATTTAATAATTTAAATTATTTTAAATAAAATTTTTACAAAATTTGATTTATAAAAATAAAAAGATTAATTCAATTTTTACAGTGGCCCCCTTTATTGCCACGCCTTTAATTTGTAGGTTATACGATTGTAAGAGTATATTTATTGGTTAGTCTCCTCTTGCTATATAAATTTCGTCTTAAAAACTAATGTGTTTTTTTCTTTTTTTAAATATCAAAACTAATGAGTTATTATTAGGGACTATTCTTTAAAATTTCTAGTTAGTGGGTAATTACTAATTTTTTTTCTTTTTCAAAATAAGAATAAAATGCAGTAACATGTAATAATTTAAAAAAATAGTACAATTTTATGATTTTAAATATTTATTTAAATTTAAGCTAGAATAAAAAATGATGGTTTTGAGAATGAATTTGATTACATTGCAGGAGGGGGAGAGAAGGAGCTGGTTACTTTGTGATATGTCAAATGAAGAAGAAGAGAATAGTGGGAGAATCTCATTCTGTCTGAACACTCCTTTAATTGCCATGATGGATAGTGGGCAAGAGAGAATGCCTTTGTGTTCACCAACTTCACCACACAATCATGTTGTGGATTCTACTTCTTCGATACAATCTTTTGGGAACATAAACTTGGACCTAACAATTTGAATATGCACAGTCTCCTATTAACTTTATTATTATTCTACATATTCATTACATGTTAGCATTGATTAAAAATAAAGATTTAAATTATATGTCAAATTAATCGAAAAGCTTCTATTTTAAGTAGCACAAGTCCTTCGTCTCCTTCTTCAGTATCGTTGTATGCATTTCGCTTATCTCCACTAGTAATTTTAATTTATATGTATTCTATATATATAATAAAATTTATTGACGGCTACTTATGATCAACCTTTTTTATTTATATATATTTTGCAACTTCTGGGACGTACTGCTACATAGGCTATCCCGCGCACAACCCAAGCCTTTCCCCCTAGTTAAGTAGAAATTGCAAATAATGTTTAGTGACAGATCTGTATGCAAATGAAAGGACTTGAGCAACTGCTAGACTGAGATTCAAGCAACTCAATATTAGGAGTCATACATTCAGATTTCCGAATGTCTTTGATGAATCATTGTGAATGTCAATCTTAAATAATTTTTTAGATTGGTATATATTAAGGCATTTTTGAACGAACTAAATTAAAGTCAACAAAGAATGATAATAAGGAAAAGAAAAACAAATATGAATATGAACAGGAAAAGTAGAACTAACACATTTGTACAATAGTTCAGACCCACTTGGGATCCAAACGCCATAATTGGGTTTCTGTTACACCTTTGAATGCACGTGCATATCATTTAACCCAGACACAGAATGCAAAAAGCCAAGGCGAGCTGGAATAATGACCGTGGTAACCTGTACATTTTCTTCAACTTCACCAAGCACATTCTTTACTGCCTCTTTGCCAGCTGCTTCCTCAACCCTTTTATAATCTTTGAAAACCAAACCAAATTCATTGAGAATAGCACTGAGGGCACAATGACTACTAATATTTGCCCAAAGGAGTGCATCTGCTTCACCTGTTGAAAAAACGAAAGATGATGTGATACAAACATCTAACCAAAAATACATTGCGTGACAAGGAACTAGAAAAATGAATCAGTTTTCTAGATTTCAACAAGAAAACTACAGTCTATTAAAGAGTAGAATCTGGTTCAAAATTGAGTGACAAGATCACTACCTAATGAAAGTTTAGTTGAATGTTTTTCTGTATTTCCATCTGTCTTATGAGATAAGCATTTCATAATTTAGGCATTTAACATGATGGATTGACTAATGCAACAGACATTCAAGCATCTACAAACGAATTGCTGATACATCCAAATTTATTGGAGTCCTAATTAACCACTTTAGCCTTTAGTTATTATATATTTGCAGTGGTAAGCATGTAAACATACGTATTTGGGTACAATACACTACCACACTAAATACAAGTCCTGTCCTTGCAGTCAACAACTCTCATTCAGCGTCCCCACATGATAAACATAATTCACTCGTTCAGTTTATCATATAAATGGATGATCACAAAATGATCTGGTGGGCCTGTGGCAACCAAAGGATCCAAGTCCTATGCCGGTTATCATAAAGACAATCTATAACCATATTAAGAACTTTGGCCATAAAATTAAAGATCCAGATCTGTTAGCTACAATACCAGACAAATTTCAAATTCAGTGTGCCAGTACTTGTTACCTGATCAAAGTGCAAGTACACATGGTAGAACATGTAAATGAACAGAAGTATCCTGGCAACCTGTGGATACAATATGATCAGTAAGCTTTAAGCATGTTCAAGAATGTGAATACTCAACATGATATTAGATTGCACAATAAGGTCTAAGCAAATAACATAATAATGGTTTCATAAATTATTTTAATTTGCAATGATTTGACCCACCAGCCAAGCAATGAATACTACAACCCCATTTATGAGATAAGCATTGGACCTTTTCATTCCAGCTGCGTCAAGATACCTTCAGAAACACAAAATGCACATTAACAAAGAAAAATATAATAGAACTTCTTAAGCTTAAATTATGAAAGCAAGATTACCATCTCAAATTGATCCCTGGAGTAGTTGTCTCAGAGATAAGGACCATGTAGGTGTAAAGTTGACCCTCGCCACTCATCATTGAATATGCTACAGCTACTAAAGAAAATAGATGATGAATCACCTGAACCAGTGTTAATATTACGTCAGGTTAAATCCCTACCCATAACGAAAAGGGGGGAAAAAGGAAGGAAACCAAGCTCTGGCCATAATCATCTCCATCTGGGTTCCTATCAAGTAAAATATCTAAAAGCTGAATAAGAGAGTTCGACTTAATAAGTCATGTTGATTTAAATGGTATAAGTTAGAAAGATATTATCCTTACATACTCATATCCACCAAGAGAAGGATAAAACCAAAATATCATCCCAAGGTCAGCAACGAAGTAGCCAACAGAAACCTGTAAAAAGAAAATAATATAAAAAAAAGTTTCTTCAACCTGATCAAAAGAAAAGTGATGCGGCTCATAAATGCAGAAATAAGATAAAAGTAGAATACTAAAAAATACCACCGAAGGCATCAGAAAAACAGAGACAATAACAACTCTAGGTTTGATTTGAATTATCACTAATCTAAATTAAGCATCACTATTTGATATCAGAATTATATGCATGCTAAATATAATAGCACATACTTCAACTAATACTTGACATTGAGTTTTTAATTGACTCCTGTATATTTATAATATGGTGATAGAATTACAAGCCGAGTCAGTCAGCCAATGACCCAATCCATTGCATTAATCACACTTTCTGAATCAACATATAATTCCAGGTTTGGCAAAATGGCCAATCACATGTTTTGAACAGACAGCCTAATGATTCTAGGAAGTAAACAGCTCTGGAAAAAGACTTTGCTGACAGCTTTAATGTATAAAGTTAAAAAGGTGAACAATGCGGAAGGAAAAATATAATTTACCTCTTCAGAAAAAATTAACAGTTAAAAGACAGAATCTGAAATGCAAGCATCAAGTTACGCAATGCAGAAGCCCTAAAGCATTTCATCACAGATAAAAAATGACATCTTGATGACTAAGTAAAGTTTGTGTTTGTATACTAGATCATTTACATAAAACTTGTCTGTCTTCCTTGTTAGGAACATCCTTCCTTCCTTGAATCTCAACTCTGTTGTTATCATTTAATGCACTACCAAAGTAACCAAAGAGTATCACTCCACTGCATGCATGTTGACATCATCATCTTGACTATCACAATGATCCAATCAAAAGTTTGTGCAGTAATATTCTTTTGCTTTAACCCCCACATGGCATTCACCATTCATCATGATCATTCCTACAACATTCTTCATTTTAAAGAAGCACGATACATAGCTTATTTATGCACCATACTGTAATTTCCTCTCCTTTCTCACCCAAGCCAATACAAGCAGCAAGTAATTCCACCCGCCCAGGTATTCTGAGCAAATTCTTTTGTGGAGAAAAACACTTCAACCATAATTCACAAAATACTCCAAAGTCCACACATCAGCTCATAGACAACATTGTCATAATACATAGCTCCACATTCATCATTCCACGTATTAACCATCTTGTAGTTTGCAAAACAAACAAATCTCATTCAGAGGATTCAATTAGTCCACCAATGAAATGTCACTAGATCAGTAGAATGATTTCTACCTTTGATAAAAAAGGAAATATAATC
The DNA here is from genome assembly GCA_037013595.1 of Dicorynia guianensis. Classification (NCBI taxonomy): domain Eukaryota; kingdom Viridiplantae; phylum Streptophyta; class Magnoliopsida; order Fabales; family Fabaceae; genus Dicorynia; species Dicorynia guianensis. Next base: position 40,346,387 of record JASUAB010000002.1, read on the forward strand.
CACAGCATTCAGCCCTTTCATTTTGAACAGAGTGAAATGTTTCGTACAATCAAATGGCATGATGGGCCAGCAAAAACTGCCTTTCACATTTATTAACTTTTCATTTTGCTCACAATGAAATTGCTCTTCAATTCACCTTCACCGTTGAGGTGCAGTATTCTTCAGTTTCAGCTTCACAAGAAAATATTATGATTTCAGTCACAGGTTTCCACTTGGTAAATGCATCCCCATCCAAACAAATGAAATTAATAATCATCAATTTCTACTTTAATTCTCTCATTTTTAAATAGGAGCTTTCCTCTAACAGGGCAGGATGATTAGCTTGATTAAACTTCCCGGATGTCAAGTGATTCAGAACCAATATATAATATGTCTTTAGACTACCTGCATGATCCATTATGGCAGTACAAAAACACTTCACCAAAAATCTCCAAAGATATGTCTTAACTAAGCCATGCCTTTCTGCTGGCCCATATTCCTGCTACCACCACTACCTCTTCTATTTGAAACCATGGATTAAGTCTACAAAGTGAAACCAAGGAAAGATCTAAAAATATCCAGGTTCAACTAAGAACTATTCAGCTAGGATGGCATGACAAAACTTCCAGCAACTGCAATTATATGACAAAGATAGCATTGCATATTAATAGGAAGAATAGATCTTTGAGTTCAAAGGGTCAAATAATATTCTTAAATCCAGTCTGAAATGGTATATCCATCAATCAAATTTCAAATTCCCACACAAATGAAAACACAGCATTGCTGCCACCAATCCATAAATTGCATATTGAACTACTTGTCCCTGCATCTGAACACCAAAGTGATCAGTTCTGGCAAAATTTCTTACAATCTATACTACTTCATCTTTACCTCATTGGTCCAACATCTAAGTAACAGAGCGACAGCACCATAAATTTCTAGTGTCAAATTCTCAGATTCCCATTTAGCTCTTTAACATTGTTTCTTTATCATCTCCTTAAGAAATCTTTATGTTTATTACCTCAGCATGCCGCCTTGCAGTATATGGTTTTCCACTCCACTCCAGTTTCTAGCTCATTATCAAAAGTCCCACGAAACAGCTTAAACTTCAATGACAAAAATTCAATAGTAATAAAGATTATGCAAATTGGAGCTCAGCCCGTATAACATAGACAAAGTACACAATTAAATGCTATCCCTCCACTCCAATTTGTCAGGAGAGCTTCATTTACAGGAGCACCCTTTAAACTTCAAAGTGACCTACCCCTATAAGAAAAAAATAGTTACTTGTTGGAACTTAGATTAAATAAAAATCCATCATTTTTTTTGGCTAATGTATCTTAAGTGGTCCTGACTTCTAGGTAAACACAGACTGCTCTTTTACCATCACATATGCTATCCTTGACTTAAATGTTACTATATCTGGTTTCCACTTACTAAATTATTACACTAAAATTCAAGGTCAGGGAGAAAATATTTAGCCACAATGTACTCTAACACTTAGTATTCCATACATAATCATATGAGGTCAACTAATACGTATGAAAACCAACAAACATGATTCTGAACTATCTATAACCCCATTTCCTGCATACCAAGTAAACCTTCCTTAAGATCACAAACTGTGGAGCAACGAATAAGGAGCCACTCCAATCATTAACAGAAAAAGAACAGGCCTCAAGGATCTATCTTAATAGCCACAATTGCAATAGGAAGGTAAAAGGCTGGCAAGAACTCAAAATAGATAGGAAAATAAGAATCAAAGAAAAAATTCTGAGCATGCTCACCCCCAGTGCAAATGTAGACAATGAAGAGCTTCGAAGTGTAATACTTTCAGCAGATTGGTCATCGGAATACAAATTTGAGCAAAAAACCAAGTACAAAGACATAGTTGTTATAAAAAGAGCATGAATAGTTGATATAGCGCTGCACAAAAAACCCAGAAGATTTGTAAACATCTTACATCATAACGAAGTAGAGAAGATATCATTGACAAAATGGAAACATCCAGTTACCGGTTATTCCACTCAATACGTTGAATTTTTGAGAGGCTGGAATAGCTCTTAAAGTACACCATACTGACCAGCTGAGTTAGATCATACACCTGAAATGCAAGTATTAAGACAGATAAATAAAATAAGGAATACACAAATGAAATTCAGATGACTTTGAGAAGTCTTGTGAGGCATATCTAAAAGATAACCTAGCATAATACAACATACCATCTTGCAAGCAAAAACGCCACCAACAATGGAAGTATATGGAATCAGAGGGTCTGCTAGTAGATAATCCTTTACAAATAATTCAGCCTGGTTCTGGTAAGATTTGAATGCCATTATTTCCTTTGAAACCTATATTTACTCTACCCCTTGCTTGGGAAGTCTCTGGAAGTTTCGCTTATTTGCTCTCCACCTTTTCTCCGGTCACCTATTATGCAAATGAAATAGAAGTTTGAAGACAAGATACCAACAATTTTGCATCCAGAGATGAATCCTAACATGGCTTGTCTTTAGAAAAAGTTAAGTGCATTTCGAATAAGATATATAAGTTGAACAACTAAGGACAGGATAAATCGTAGGCTTGACAAATTCAACAGAACTATCCTTCTTTTGTGCCAAAAGAGACTAACAAATAACAATAACTTGTATGTCATATTGGATCTTTGCTATTTAACTCAACTAATACAGGCACCAAAGAATTTTGATCCCCATCTCAACGCACCATCCCCAAAATTATTAATGATTGAAAAAAACAACACAGCCAAAAAAAAAATGGAACAATGTAAACCTCTGAATCAAACATATTCAAGTCCATGCAAGATTTTCAAAGAAACATAAGGGTTAATTGAACAGGCTCAATTTTTTTCTCTTTTTTCTTGTTTTCAATACCACTAGCAAGAACTTCAGATCATAATCTCTTGAAAGAATCTTGTTTAGTCAGTTTTCAGAGCAACCAAAAGATTAAGTCACCCACCACAAGAACCCCATCAACCAATCAATTCAATAGCAAATAGCTTTAGGAAAAAAGACTAACGAAAGAAGTTCTGAAAACTCAAATCCCTAAACAGAAAACTATTGTGAGTGACTGCAAGTAATCAAAACCACTATTCATAAATATATATTTCTCCAAGAACAGAATGGTTTGTAGCATATTCGACTACAAATTTTACGAAGGAACGAAACAAAAAAGGGTATTTGCCATTCTTCTGAGAGGGTGCTACCTGAATTGGAGAGAAGAAAAAGAAAGTCACCGAAAGTTGCTGGAAGGGGAATCGGTTGGCGGAGAGTTAACGCAGAGAGTTTCAAGGTGACAAAACGCTACGAGACAGGGAAATGATGCAGCGAAACGGAACGTTGGGTTCAAGCAATTAAAGCTAGGCTGTCACGGGAATCTTCGAAGCCCAACATCAATGACCAATCTGTTTAAGATATTGGAGGAGATGATTCCCAAGGCACAACCTATAACCCAAAACCAACCGACAAGTACAAGTTTTCTTGTTTTTAGGTAATTGTCACCATACTGTATGCCCTTTTGTAAGTTAAGAAATGACATAAAAGTACATGTTTTATCCTCTCCTTTTGTGCTATGTTCTCAATTTTGTGCCTCAAGTATCTCATACTTTAATCTCATTGGTACAGGTTTGACGAGGAATCGGACCTCCCGGCAAGAAAAAAATTAAAAAAGAAATAGATGTAAAATTAAAAAAATAATAAAAAATAATTTATATATTAAAGTATAAAATTTTAAAAATTTAAAATTTAATAAAAAAATAAAGAAATTCAAATCTGTTTGATAAGATATCAATATTGCCTTTAACTTGTATTGTTTTGAAAAAAATTTAGATCCATTAAGTGAATTTATAAAATTTTTACAAAATTTAATATAAAATATTGAATTTATTAAAATATACAATTTAAATTAAGAGACTTAATAAATTTAATAATTTAAAATTTTTAATTATAACTCTTATGAAATTTAATTTAAAAAAATAGAAAAACTATATATTTTTTTTTGTTATCATAAATTTTTATATTAAGAAATAAATTTACACAAACCTAGCTCACTAACATGTTAGGACAAAATTTATCAATAAAATTTTGGAGTCAATAAAAGATTTTACCTTCTACTTAATGGGTTGATTTTTGAATGATTACACTAACATGATTGTTAATAAGAATGAGGGGTTTTTTTTTTTTTTTTTTTTTTTGCATATGCTCTCAAAAAACATGTTAAGGAATAATATTATGTAATATTTAGAAGAAAATTTTTTTAAATACAAAATGCACCTTGCAAAATAAAATAATATATAATTATTAATGAAATTTTGATAATTTAAGCTATTATAAAGTATAAATAAATGTATTATAAATTATAAATTTATTTATTTATTTTTCTCCCCAATAACTTCACACTTACACTTATAACATTCATATTAGAATAGAAAAATTCATAATATTTACTTATAGATTAAGTATGTTTACACAAATCATGCTAGGTGGATAACCAATCATACTATTTTTATAAATTTCATTTTATTAAATACTCATTTAAAAAATATAATGATTATATTTAATATATTTTGCTAATTATATTATGAAATTTAAAAATTTACAATAAATCTTTTATTTATGATAATTTAGTAACCCGTTTTTCAATATAACTACACTTTATCGTTAATAATACTGTAAAATGAAAACTTTTATGACAAAATTACTTCATGAAACTCATTAAATGAAGGAGATAGTTGATTTAATTCCAAAAGTATATTTAACATACCACAGAAAAAGCGAGATTTATGAGCTTCATAATTTAATTAGTAAAAATTAATAAATTTAATGATTTAAATATTTTGAAATAAATATTTAATAAAATTTAATTTATAAAAAAATAATAAAACTGAATTTAATTCTATAAGGGTGCTTTCGTCTGAAAATGTTAACAAAAAAAGGTAATATTTATTGTTTTCATTGAGTTGCCACTTGGAAGTAAATATAATATATAAAATAAAAGCTTAAATATGTGAATATTAGTATAAATTAAAATTGTTTCCCGATATTTTTGAAATGTCATATTAATTCAAGACTATCTTTAATTTTATTAATCTTATCTTATACCTATTGAATAATTTTAAATAACGATTTAATCATGAATTTATTTTATGTCTTAACAAATTACAATATATATATATATATATATATATTAAAATATCATCAACTAAACTTTAAGATGCCTCAGAAGTGGGTCTTGTCAGAACAAAAATCTACAAGCTTGTAACTTTGCTTCTTTTAAAGGATGGAATATTCCTTAATACATAACATAGTCTGCTATAGTGCTATAATTCCCTCCATTTCTCTACAGAAGATCTCCTTCAAATGACTCAAATATATCCAAAGTTCCAAACCTTTAAAGGTTATTTATGTGGAAAATTTATTTGGTAGATGCTTGCCTCTCCCTTTCTAACAACATTAGGCGCCTTCAGCTTCAATCATTCAAATACAAGTGTTCAACAACAGAAAAACAGATTCCTGGTATCTAATTACAAACTTCTTTAAAAAAAAAAATATTTCATTTAATTTATGAAGGAAAACAAGGTGCAAATCAATCTTGACCAAACACTTCATTTCCAGAATTTTAGTAAGTGGCATCAACAGATAATTCTCTGCTTCAAGCTGTAGCTCATAACTATTGTGCTTTCTAGCAATATTAACCCAGGGTCAACCCGTTTCATACCACAAGAAACCTCATGGTTTCTACGATCTTCTCTTTGAACATCAACATACATTGCGTATGCTTTCAGAATGTTATATAAAGGAGACGTGCTATTCCCACAACCATGTTATACAGAGGAGGCATGCAATTCCCACAACCATGCCATACAGAGGAGACATGCAATTCCCACAACCATTTTATACAGAGGAGGCATGCAATTCCCACAACCATGTTATACAGAGGAGACATGCAATTCCCACAACCAATTTGTACACGGAATGTCCACGACACAGGCCCACAGTCATTGGTAGTGGGTCCCTCACAGTCAATTAATGGTTGTGAGCCTGTGTTGTGGACATTCTTGAATAGAATTAGTCTAAATAGAATCATATGCTGGACTAACCTTACCCCTCATAAACATGCGCACATTGATTTCTTCTCAGCAAACACTAGAACTGCGTCCAGAAATATAATTTTCAGACGAACAAATCCCCTTTCCTTTAACTATACAACGTCCTCATCATCATGACATTAGCTACATACGATGATCACATCACACAACCAGGGAAAAGGCATCTTCTTAAGCCGCTGAATAAGAATCAGAGATACAAATAAACCGTTCCAATCTAAAGGGTAAGCGCATAAATCCCAACAGATTAGGAACACACAATAAGCTTGTGCAATAGGCAGGTTGGAAATTATTGAATTACCAGCAGATTTTTTATACCTATTAGATTTTTCTTGCTCTGGTTAAACTTCCTCTTACTAGATTCAGCTTTAACTATGTTTTTTCATTCAACATTAAATTAAACTTCCTCTAAGATTGCACACATAATGAACAATGAGATGGCAGCAGTTGCTCAACCAGCATGGTGAAATTCATCACATGGAGAGACACTCTAATGGTGAAAGTCATCACTTATGAAAGGATTGATGTGTATGCATCCTTTTCTTCTTTTATTCTTAATGACCATAATGTTCGTGCAGGCAAGTCATAATCAGCAGTCAAGGATGCCTTCTTTTGGAAAACAGGAAGAGAAAATCTCTTTGGCTACTAGAGCATTAACAAGTATAAAATTATTATGCCATCAGCTAATTGATTCAAAAAACTTAAATTTCAAGGCACAAAAGAAGGTTTGCAACCCAAGTCAAGTCCTTCCCTAAAAGTTTTAGATATGTATAATTTATAAAAGTCCAAACTGCTTCCATGACAACTTTAACACTTAAGTTCAAGATTCAGGTCATAAGAATAAGAAAATTGAAGTCACGGACAAATCGAGCAGACAGAATTGAAAATCCTTCAAAAGATTTAACTTGGGATATGTTAAAGAAAAACGGGAACTGTTAAAATATTCAATTCAATATGGACTAAAAACATTCACAAGAGTTGAGCATCCAATCAATGAGAGCAAATTGAGTGAAAAATCAAGAACCACATTTCAGTGCGCAATATTGTGATTCAAGGATGCTAAAAAGCATCTCAAACAAGCTAACAGGCGGATTAGATGGAGATTGATTACTTGTTGAAAAGTTTCCTCTTCTTTTCTGACATTAGGCACCTAAAGTTCCAGAAATTCATATATAAATATCAGTAGATATAATTTCAATTTCAAATATAACAATCAAATACGAGCAATCCAATAACATCTGGAAAAACGTTCCCAGCAAAAGCAATTGCCCTCAAATAGACACGTGCATATTTAACAAGAAGACTTCATTCTCAAAATATTATCCAACAAAAAATCATTACATTTAACTGAGATTTTCAAACCGAGCAATCTTAGCACAGAAAGACAACAATTAGAGTTAGAGTAACAAGTGACAGGGAATATTGAAGGATTAGTGCAAAATTAAAAGTCAAAAACTTACAGGCAAACCCACTAAGAAACCTTCTAACCTTGCACTGCAAGCACGGGACCCGTTTGCCCTTTATACACCTCCAACAGTCGAGGAACATTTTCCTGAAATCTTACAACGAATCGCTGCAAAAACTTTTCCTCACATGGAAATATTAAGGAACTTATGCTCAAGTCATTCTTGACCAAGCCATTTGCTTTTAAAATTTTAAATACTGAGCATCTAGGGATAATCCTCTGCTTCAAGCTGAACGATAGAACTGCTGAGTTCCTTGCTATATCTTCCGGTGACCAACCCATCTCATCCATAAGAAATGTCATTGATTTTTTTATCTTCTCTTCAGAATAGATCATACAATACGGATACTTCTTGAAAGTTGAAAGAGTTACCTCCCTGGTCCAACCCAAACTCTCATATAGGCGTATTTTAGATTCCAATGTTGATTTTTTCAGGCATGCCAAAGTTTGGACTGCCATTATGAACAAAGATTTTGAAGGATCAATACCGATATCCTTAGTAGACATGACACATGCGACAAACTTTGCATGCTTAAGAAACACTACCTCTGGCCATTTGGTTACCAAGCGAGAAACAGAGGATGGAGGCACTCCATGTTCCCTCAAAACCATTATGTTCGAAACCAAATTTTTCATCGAATCTGTGCGACAAAGAGAGAACACAGATCGTTTTATAGTTTCAGCTACTTTCTCGTCGTCCTTAAGCACACTCTGAAGAACCTTATAACGCAGGATAATAAAATTTAAACTGCGGCATATTAGCAACGGTCTACTAGAAAGGAGTTCGGGGAGATCTTTTGTTGAAAACCCAATTGACTGGAAAAAACTAAGTTTGGGCAAAAGGGTCGCTTCAGGCTTTGCTAAAAGCACTTTTGGGTGCTTTGTCACAAGATTCGAAATCTGGGTTTTGGAGAACCCGTAGCTCCCAAGAAGATTGAGCACCAAGTCTGCTCTTCCTGGTTCCTTCAATTGTACCCTCTTGGAAATCGCATTAGCTACTTTGGGGGATAATCCGCATGAGTCCATGAGATACAACACGGTAGTCGAGTCATTTTCTTGCTCAAGTTGTTGTTTTTGCTCATTCAATTGGGATAACGCTGCTGAAGTTAACGAATTGAATACAAGGAAAGGACAATGGTTGTGGTGGAAAAACCCCAACTGGGTCCTCTTGCCGTGGGTGAGTGACGCAGCCAATCTTGCAAAGAGAAAATTAGGCATGATTGAAGAGTAGTTAGAACCGTTTGTAGTAGAACTCCTCACATTCTGCAAATTCCGAAGCTTTTGTGGGTTCTTTCCTATTCCTCCTTCAAACTGAAATGGAGCAAACAATTAGCTAAAAGCCAAAAAGGTGGAAATACGTAGATAAGCAAGTGATTGTGAACTATCATGGGAGGGGAGATGCACGGCGGCGGACCGGGGAAACGGGGTGGGTGGTTGGTAAAGGGCAAGGGCCATCGGGTTTAATGGCTCCTTGTCACCGAGGAGCGATGAGAATCATGAGATAGGCTATAAGAGCAGAGGTATACGGTGAGAAGAAACTACCGAAACGACGTCAAGATGTTGAAAGTAAATTGTAAAAGAAATATATATATTCTCTCAATAAGTACAATGGTAATATAAATCAAATGATTTTATTATGTTTTATTAAAAATGAATTTTTAAAAATATTATTTAATACATAATTTATTTTAATAATTTTTTTAAATATCTTTTTTATTTTTTTCTTTTTCTATAAAACTAAATGTCATTTATACTAATTTCTAAAAATGAAAAATTATAATTTTGTTAGTTATGATTATTATTTTACTTTTTCTATCATTTTTATATTTAATTATATTTTTTAAAAGTAAATAATATGACTAATATATATATATATGTGTGTGTGTATAAAACTAAATATAAGAGAGACATTAAAAAGCTAATATTGCTTCCATAGTTATATTTTATTCAACATTTTTACTTCTCCATTTTATATGTATTTTTAATTAAAAATTAATTAATTAATTAAAATATAAAGATCAGAATTATATCTATATCATTTTGATAAATAAAAATCATTTATGATTTATGAAGAAATTAAAATTAAATATTATTAATTATTTAATTTTGAATAAATTAAATAATCATTAAATTAAAAAATTAGAAAATGAAGAATCGAAATACATTGTAAACCAAAATTTTTTATCTTATAAAAAATTTGTTCTTAAAACTCTCCTTATATTTACCACATTTTTGTATTTTTGTTGGCAATCAATTATTAACAAATTAAAAAACAAATACATGTTGACAACTTGAAAATAATGGCATAAAAGAAAAAGTTTAGTGAGCTAGTATTACTGAATTGTGTTTGGAAGAGGGTTTGGGATAAATCCAAATGACATTTGGACATACCAATACTTAACTGGCTTGGATTTTCTGTTTTTTAATTTTTTTAAAGTAAAAAAAATGTAAGAGAAAAGTAAATATAAAATTAAAAAATTAATAAAAAAAATTAAACTCACATAATATGTTTTAATATAAATTAAAAAATAAGCTCATGAGTCTCCAACTCAGTGGCACCAGTGTCCCTTATATCGAATCAGATCAATAGTTTGATTCTCTTAATTCTTTTTTCTCTATAATAATCTTAACGTATGATCTTTTGTAATTAAAAAAAATAAATAAATAAAAAATCTAAATCCATACTTAACCTCATTCTGTACAAAAATAAATTTTCATACAGCAAAGAAAATAAATCATTTGCCTCTCACTAAAAGGCAAATTTTAATTATGTGTGAGGAATATAAAAAATAATTATGTGAGAGGAAAGAAGTTACATGACTCCGGCGAGATATAGTTTTGTTGACTTTTAAGTAAATTTTGAAAAAAAAAATCTAACAAAGTGTGGGTTGATAGATTTGATATTAAGAATGTAAATTTGAGTTTGTAGTTACACATAGTAAAAGAGATTATTAGTTATTAATTTTAAATATGAATTAATTTTATATTTAATAATAATATAAAAATATTATATAAAATTAAAAATAAAAATAAAGTTTCTATTTATTCATTATTTTCTTTCTTTAATTTTTCAACCGTATCAATTACCAGCGTTTCTCTTGCTGCAATTCCTAGCTTTAGGGACCAAACTCTGGAATGCCGATCCCTCTGCGTGCATAACTTTTCATTGCGTCAAGTCGGCCTACTCTTTGGTGACAGGGAACGACCACCATGAGTCCAGTAAGTGGGGGCTTGTTTGGAGATGGCAGGGTCCGGAAAAGATTCGGCTCTTTCTATAGCTGCTTTTCAAAGGTAAACTCCTCACCAATGACGCCAGAATGACAAGGCAAATGGCCATGATGGACACTTGTCCGAGATGCTTCCAACAAAGGGAGGATAACCTTTATATGGTGAGAGACTGCACTTTCTCCGAAACTATCTGGCTGTCTCTTGTGCATCCGCCTCGTCAAGATGAATTCTTCTCCCTCAACTTGCAGGACTAGATCCCTAAAAACCTCAGGAAAGACTTTGGGTTGAATATTTATGGAAATTGGAGCCTAATGTTTGGTGTTCTTTGCTGGAATTGTTGGCGGTGGAGAAATGAATTTAGCTTTGGTGGTAGCCCCTTTAGCAGTAATGGGGTGATTAGAAGATCCCTTGTTTTGCATACTAATTGTGAACATGCTTTAACCTTGCTGGACCTGAAATCATTCCCAACTCAGAGGAAAAGGGAATGCTCTATTGCCTGGAACTTGCTTCCACATGGGTGGGTGAAATTAAATATAGATGGGTCAAGCACCGATGGAGGGCTCCGGGCAGCCTGCGGTGGGGCTGTCAGAAATTTGAATGGTGATTGGTTACTAGGTTTCAGCTACAATATTGGTTCTAGCTGCCCCCTTGCAGCTGAGTTATGGGGTTTAGCAGTGGGTCTTGAGCTGGCTTGGCATGTAGGTCTCTCCCACTTGTTAGTTGAAACTGACTCACAGGTAGCTCCTCATCTCATTCAAAAAGATTGTAGTGACAATCATCCGTACTCTAGGCTAGTGAAACATATTAGAGGGATCATGCAGCGGTCTAGGCACTTAAGGATAAACCATATCTACAGAGAAGCTAACGGGCTTGCCGACAGTTTAGCCAACATGGCCTTCGCCTCAATTTGGGCACTAAGATTTTTATGCAGCCAACTTCAAGGAGTATAGCCTGATCATTTTGAGAGACCTTATGGGAATTGGAATCCCGTGTCCTGTCTGAGCTCTGGTTTGCGCTTGTTTTGTTTTTTTGTCTTTTCCTGTAATTCCCAAAAAAGAAAAAAACTTTTCATTGCCCCCTAGCACTTTTGCTCAACTAGATGAAGACAATCCTGTAATTTTATTTTTTTTTTTGTCATCGAAAAATACAATCCAATATTGTCACCTTGCTTGCAAGCCACCCAAAACGCATGGCAGTTTGTTAATGATATTTTCACTATTTTTATTTATCTCACTTAATAATCTATCTTTTCGTGTGAGTTACTGATTTTTTAAATTTTACAATTTTTAAAATTTAATAAATTTAATAATTTAAATTTTATATTATAAAAATAAACTAAAAATAAAGTAATGAAAGCAATAACTTTTATTTTTAAACCATCGTTATCTTTCTGCTAAAGAATAAATTATAACATACTCACATCCAGATCAAGGTTAAAAACCAAAGAAAAAAAATCCAGTAAAGTGGCGCCAAGTGGGAAAAGCATCCAAAGTAAACCAGTCCCTACCAAACAATTTTCATGCTAGATGCAATGCAGAGTTGATTATACTGGCATTTGTGTCATTAAACTATCCCATATCATTGAGATCATTTCCCCATGGTCATCACTACATAAAATAACACTGAAGAAAATAACAACTACTGCCAGGATGTGAATTACTTAGTAGATATTGAAGCTGAACTTTGCAATTGTACTTGCCACAAAACTCCCAACATCCACTTTGTCAAAAGAGAAAGAAATAAATATAAAAAATAAAGGACCCCTTTCACCTTCATTCACGTTCAATAATGAAGGAAATTTTTGAAACGTGAACACATATTTGATGCTTCTAAAAGCATTTCTGGCTAAAACATAAGAAAGAAGCCTATTACAAATCATTCCTGTCCAAAACTTTCTGATTTCAGAAGACGGGCAACCAGCCACCCAAAAATAATCCCCTTCTCCTAGCAGCAAGAAAGAACACAACTATATAATACACACAGGTATGGCTTAAACTTTGCAAGCACTCAGATGGCTGAGATAAAGGATCTTCTAATAGGATCAAATCCATTCATCAGCCAACTTCACATCTTCAAGTTTTCTCTCAAAGGGATAATGTTCATAACTATACAATACACAACGTTAAATAAAGACCATTTCCACATTTCAAATCTTTAAGTACTTACTTGTCATCAAAAGTGCAATCTTAATGATTCCATCACACAGAATGCGACGCACACCTAAGCTCACAACAAAGAACAATAAAAAAGCAGTCTTAAAAATTACATAATGCAGATACATTAGTTCCTATGCGACTAAATTAGCCTGTCATATAAAAGATATCTAGAATTTCTGTCCATGATCAGTTTCGCAGGAATATTCTACATCCAAAGTTAGATTTTGAATTTGGTGTATTACCCTAAGCTTACTAGATACAAATATTACCAGTTTTCTAGGATAATCAATTTGTTATTAAGGATCATAAAAAAGGTTTTCACTAGGTTCGTACAAATTATAACACAGTCCAACATACTAGTGATGAGTTGGTGATGCTCATTCAAATCATTCGCTGGCAATAATATATGGACACACCAACATTCGTAACTAATCAATATGTTTAAAAAGAATCCCAATGTCTCGTAATGTAAAAATTTGAAGATTGGTATCTTTCCTTCTAAATTGCAGCAGAAAAGAATAGGAAGCAAAAATGATATTTAAAAACAAGGTTGAATTTGTTATATGAATGACTAACTTAATGGACAGATAACACTCTCAAGAAAGAAGATAACTAAAACAATTCATATTGTCCTTCAAAATTGACAACCATAGAGCCAAAAGATATGTTACAACAAAATGCTACAGTAAACTTTAAGTTCCAAGGACACATGGAAACTCTAGAAACTCACAAATCTTTTGAGGTAAAAGACATATATGTCTCAAATTTTACAATCTGAATGCGCTACATCTATCCACATGTTTATTCAGCACATCTTATTAAGAAACAAAATTTTATTGAGAACCTCCAATTAATTTTGACCTTTAGGTCTCATAATGAACTTGAAGGTAAGTTGACAAGATGGAAATCTACCCAGGACGCAGTCCCTTCCAACTCCTCTAATGCTGTCAACTGAAGATGTTCTTCTCACATGAAAACCCACAATACATAAAATAGTGGCCGAGCAAGAAGTCACACGGAGCTTACATACTACAGTGGACACTCTTCCATAAATATCATGACTATACCTTTAGCAACTGCAGCAGTGGTAGTCAACTCATGCGGCCATGAACAAATATGAGTGAAGACAGAACCCAAGTTGTGCTATAAATAAAGATTGGAAAGATGAACAACCTCCCTAAGATAATGACTCATAGACAAGTGAAATTTAAATCCAGTAAAAATTTCTAACGAGGTTTAAGGGGGGAAAAAGGAAAAAAAAAGCATTAGCCTCCCAAAAAGCTACTAACTATTAATGACATCCGAAGAGGCTATCTGGCCATCATCAGGGCCTTGAAATCCAGCCACAAAGCGGTTCAGAAAGTGTTTCTCAGTTTTAAGAAGGAAAGCACAAAGGCGCAAATCATTCTTAATCAAACCCTTAGATTTCAAATCCTGAATGACCAAGCACCTTGGGATAATTCTCTTCTCCAAACTCAAAGAAAGAACTACTGGGTTTTCAGCAATATACTCCGATGGAATACCCATTTCATTCACAAGAAAACCAAATACTTTTGCTATCTTCTTTTCAGAGTATAACATACAATTTGGAAACTTTTTGAATGCTAAAAGAGTCACATCCCTAGACCAACCCCACCTCTCATAAGCCTCCAATTTTGTTTCCCACATGGACTGGTTCAACTTTGTAAGCACTTGCACGGCTGTGACAAATGAACCTTTCTTAGGATCAAATTCCATTTCCTTAACCAACTTCACAGCTTTAGCAAACTTCGTATGATTAACAAAAGCTACATCTGAATGATAAGTTACCAATAGAGACACAAGTCGTTGAGGCACCCCAAGCTCTCTTAAGAGCTTCATGTTTGGAACTATATCATCTAAAACGTTGCGTAAACACCATACAGCACATCGTAAAGCTGTAATTACTTCCTCATTGCCAGAAAGTACACTCTTGAGGATTTCATAACGGGGGATAAGACACTCATCTAAGCTCCTGAATAAGAGTATGGGGTTAGAAACGACCAGCTTTGGAAGGTTGGCGCTTGAAACTCCTATGGACTGCAAAAACTTGATTTTGGGCAAAAGGGATTTCTCGGGATTTGCTACAAGGATTCTCGGGCGATGCTTGACAAGTTTTGATATCTGGGTTTCCGAGAATCCGTGATGTTTAAAAAAATTAATAACGGAGTTCGGGTTGTCTGGGTTTTCAAATCGTACAGTTTTGGATGCTTTAATGGCTGAATTGGGGGAAAGCCCGCATGAATTGATGAGGTAGGACACGGTGAAGTGATTATCTTCTGGCGTTTGCAGTTGTAATTGGTCATTTGGTTTAGATGAGAATGAATTAAAGAGAAGGAAAGCATTCTGACGAAAAAAACCCAGTTGGGTCCTCCCATTATATGGGTTTGAAGCAATCGATCTTGAAAGGAAACTGAAATGCATGATTAACTCACCGAATTGGCCCTATTTTGCCCGCAACGATGAAAGTTCTTCTTATTCGACTGAAACTAAGAAATGGGAACCGTTCTGCGTTCAATTCTGCAACTGTAACTCTGTGGGTCAAGGAGGCGAAGAGTGTCGAGGAGTAGAGAGCAGTAACGGAAGTACGGAACAAGCAGAAAAAATCCAATCCGAAAATAGGTTTTGCATCAGAGAAATGTTAGCGTTTCAAGGAGTTACGTGTTAGTTAAATTTATTAAATAAAATAGATAAAAAATTTTTAAATGATATATTTTTATGTTTTCATTAATTTTAAGATAATATATATAAATCTTCACGTGATTTTTAATGACGTGAGATTAATATTTTTTATATTATCTAATTTTTAGTTTGTTTATTTTTAATTAATTTTTTTCTTAATTCTAATTTTATTATTTTTTTTAGGTTAAAATGCACAAATTTTTCTGAATTTTAGGTCGATTTTAAAAAATACTCCTAAATTTTAAAAAGTTCCAAATGACTTTCTTAAACTATGAAATATTTGTAAGAAACCCCTTCCGTCAAATTTTTCATCAAAATTTAAGAAAATGACGAAAATGACCTTCATTGTAAAGTTAAGAAATTGAAGGCTGTGAATAGTAAAATTTTGGAGTTTTAACATTGAACCTTAATCCTAAACCCTAAATTTTAAATCTTAACCCTAAAATCCTAAATCTTAAATCCTAAAATCCTAAAACTCTAAACCCTAAATCCTAAAACTTTAAACCCTAAACTCTAAACCCTAAACCCTAAACCCTAAACCCTAAATCTTAAACCCTATGCCCTAAATTCTAAATCTTAAATCCTAAACCCTAAACCCTAAACTCATAAATCTTAAACCCTAAACTCTAAACTCTAAACCCTAAACTCTAAACCCTAAACCCTAAACCCTAAACCCTAAACCCTAAATTACAAATTTACATTAAATTTTTTTTTTTGCATTTATGGTAGATTTAAAAATTTATGTGCATTTGAAAGGTATTTTTATCTTTTTATTAGGTCAAAGTGGAAGTTGACCAAAAAATATCCAAATTTTAACGGAAAACTTGATGGAGGAGGGTATTTTACAAATGTTTCATAGTTCAAGAGGGTCATTTGAAACTTTTTAAAGTTTAGAAAAGTTTTTTAAAATCGACCTAAAGTTCAGGGAGATTCTGTATATTTTAACCTTTTTTTTATTACATATTATAACTTTTATATGTTTAAGAAGCCATTTAATATATTCTTCGAAAAGAATAACTTTTGATTTGAAATAAGGTTGCAAGAAAAAGTCAAATTAACTTCTTCCAACAAAAATAAGCTAATCCCAATCCGACCATCCTCAACTCTATAACCTCCACTCTCTATTAACACTGTGCTAAAATTCAATTTTGCAGGCAATTGGACGGCAGTCACAAGATATTTTCAAAGGTTCAATCCAATTTCCTTAGCTATCTTGAGAACTTTCTCAAATTTTCAATGCTTCATATCTATATACTAAACCTTGATGATTGGCTACCCAGATATAAATATTAAGAAATAGCAAATTGTCTTAGTAGTTAACACCTTCATATTTGGAAGCAAATAATCTGTTATATCATAATTGATAAAGGTATTCTCACATCAAAAGGATTAAACCATTTTCATATCTAATGATATAAGCAATTGAATCAATCAAGTCTTTTATTTCAATTTGTAAGATTTACTAAATTTAAGAGTTTAAGATAAAAATTATGTAATAATAAAAGTATAAAAATAGAGAGATTGTATAGCAATACATGTAACGCCGTGACAGTTTATCAGCAAAACCCTGCACCAGTACCCTTTGATCACCCTTCAGACCTGAGGGTGCAATGCTGCTCTCTGAGCAGCAAATAAAATAGGAATTAATTGTATAAAATTACCAGAGTTAGACATGACCTAATCAGCTAATGAGAAAAACCATATTGGGGAAGTCCATACATCACTTTTTTCTCCTTTTGACTTTTAATTAGCATGAAGGACCACCCATCAATGCCTAAATTCCATTAGAGGCTTATCTTCTCCCTAACAGACTTCAAAGACTTTAAAATTTACAATCATTGTAGCAAAGGAAAACTCAAAAGAATCACACACTCTTATATAAACATACCAAAGCCACAATTGAGAAAGGCCAAGGGGTAAGTATCATGGCCAATTAAAGGACACAGGAGTCTCATCAATAAAGGACCAAAATCAATAGCAGCTATACCATGTACTATAGAATGCAATTCTAAATTATTTGATGATAATACAGATAAGAAACTCTCATTTCAGACCTATAATGTGCTTAGATAAGAAAAAATATTTAAGAATTAATGAATTTTATTTAACAAAATAAAAGAAAATAAAAATTTTGATATCGTTTTCAGTTAACTAATTCAATGTGTCAGATGATACTTTCACAAATCATCAAGATTAGAACAATTGAATGTTGTCATCAAGATTAAAATAGATGAAATTAAGAGGAAAAAGATCAGTAAAAAAGGGAAACAAGGATAAAGAACAAGAGGGAGCCGGTCCTTTTGGTGAGGAACAAAAACTGTGTTTATTGTATTCTATCAGCTGAGCTGATATGTTTACATAGTAGAAGTAGGAAAATACAACAATGCCCCTGAGAGAAGAAAAACTCAGTCTAAGTAACTAACAGTCACAAAACAGCTACACAGTAAATATCTCCACTCCTAACACTCCCCCTCAAGATGGGGCATAAATATCTCTCATGCCTACCTTGCATACAATGGAGTGGAAGGTTTTACTAGATAAGGCCTTTGTGAAAACATCTGCAAGTTGGTCTTCAGACTTCACAAAAGATATCTTCAACTGTCCATCTGAGATTTTTTTTTTAATGAAATGTCTATCAATCTCAATGTGTTTTGTTCTATTATGTTGGACTGGATTATGAGCAATGTTAATTGCTGCCTTGTTATCACAATAGAGATTGAGTGACGCTTCATCATATAATCCTAACTCTTGAACCAGCTTCTTTAACCATAGAGCCTCACATACCCCTTGAGCCATAGCTCTATATTCAGCTTCAGCACTTGATCTAGAGACGACTGCTTGCTTCTTGCATCTCCATGTAACAAGATTTCCTCCAAAGAATGAGCAATAGCTAGAGGTAGACGTTCTATCATCTATAGATCCTGCCCAATCAGCATCAGTAAAAACTTCAATCTTAGAATGCCCATGCTTTGAGAACAATAGCCCCTTCCCAGGAGTGGATTTTGGGTACCTCAAAATGCGAAAAATAGCATCTAGGTGTAGAGATCGAGGATCATGCATAAACTAGCTAACAATATTGACCGCATATGCAATATCAGGGCGAGTATGAGATAAATAGATAAGTTTGCCCACTAGCCTTTGATATCTCCCAACATCTACTGTTTCTCCAACACTATTTCTAAGATGATGATTTTGAACAATAGGTGATTCTGCTGGTTTACACCCTAGTATGCCAGTTTCTCGGAGGAGATCTAGAACATACTTCCTTTGACAAATGAAAATGCCTTTGTTTGATCTGGCAACTTCAATTCCAAGGAAGTAGTTCAGTTTACCCAAATCCTTGATGTCAAATCTCTCAGCTAGGTAAGTCTTGAGATTGCTGATTTCCTCAGTGTCATCTCCTGTCACCACAATATCATCAACATAAACAATGAGAATTGTAATTTTGCTGCCACATCTCCTAAAAAATAGGGTGTGATCAGCATTACTTTGGCTATACCCAAGGGTTATGATCACATTCCAAAATCTATCAAACCATGCTCTGGGTGATTGTTTTAGCCCATACAATGCTTTCTTCAGTTTACAAACTTTCCCATTAGTTTTAAGACATGTGAAACCTGGTGGAACATCCATATACACTTCTTCTTCTAAATCTCCATGCAAAAAGGCATTTTTTACATCCAATTGTTGTAACTCCCATCCAAAGTTAACAGCACATGAGAGGAGTATCCGAATGGAATTCATCTTCGCTACTGGTGCAAAGGTTTCTTGATAGTCAATTCCATAAGTTTGGGTAAATCCCTTTGCTACCAATCTGGCCTTGTACCTTTCAACCGACCCATCTGCCTTATGTTTAATGGTGAAGACCCATTTGCATCCCACTGTTTTCTTCTGTGGAGGTAGTGTGGTGAGTTCCCAAGTATCATTTCTCTTAAGAGCCATCATCTCTTCCATCATAGCCTCCTTCCACTTAGGATTTTTAATTGCATCTCTCCAATCCTGTGGAACAATAAAGGAGGAAACCGCAGAGGCAAAGGTTCTATAATTGGGAGATAAGGACTTATATGAAACAAAGTTGGAGATAGGATAGTGAGAGCATTTTCTTATGCCTTTCCTAACAGCAATAGGAAGATCAATATCATTTACAATAGGATCAAGTGGCTGAGAAGAGGACTTACCATCTAGTGAAGGGAAGGAAGATTGAACTGAATTCGGAGGTTGCGCTTGATCTGGTAAAGTAGGCATAATGGCATTATTCTTTGACTTCCATTTCCTCCGAGTGTAAGTCAACAGTTCTGGTTCTTGTTTTTTCCTTTCATCTAGCCTGGCAATCTCATTAGATTGTTGATATAGTGACAGCTCTTCTGACTCCCCCTCATTTTGATCTGACTCCCCCTCATTTTGATCATTTTGTGGCAATTCCTCCCCCTGACACATATTTGGAAGGTACTGGAGATAAGAAAACAACTCTTCATCATTATCCTTTATTTTCTCCCCCTGAAGAGATGTTTGGTTTGACAAAAAGTAAGCTTCATCCTCGCGGAATGTTACATCCATACTAATAATTACTTTCTGTGTAGGGGGATGGTAACACTTATACCCCTTTTGAGTTGGAGAATAGCCTATGAAGACACATTTCAAAGCTCGAGGATCTAACTTCCCAATTGTAGGCTTATGGTCATGTACAAAACAAACACAACCAAACACCTTTGGAGGAATTAGGTAAGATACAGATCCTTGAAGGAGCTCTAATGGAGATTTAAAGTTCAACGTCCTCAATGGCATTCGATTGATGAGATAAGCTACTGACAACAAGGCTTCTCCCCATAAATAGTGGGGCACCTGCATTGAAAAGAGTAAGGCTCTTGCCACTTCTAACAAATGTCTGTTTTTGCGTTCTGCAACTCCATTTTGAGCAGGAGTATTCACACAACTAGTCTGATGTATCCATGGTCATCCAAATACAGCTGAAATTCATTACTCATATATTCTAATCCATTGTCACTTCTAAAGAATTTGATTTTTGCTTCAAAATGAGTACACACCATTGCATGAAATTTTTTAAAACAAGAAAAGACTTCATCCTTGGAGTGTATCAAATAAACCCAAGTAGTACGGCTAAAGCAATCAATGAACGTAACAAACCATCTATATCCAGATAAGGAAGAAATACGACTAGGTCCCCATACATTAGAATGAATAGTCATAAAAGGAACAGGACTTTTGTTGTCATTAATGGGATAAGAGTTCCGTACATGCTTTGCATATTCACAGGCATCACAGACTAACTCTGTTTCATTACACTTTGAGTACAATTTTGGAAAAAGTTTTTTCAAAACCACAAAAGCGGGATGCCCAAGTCTCCTATGCCATCTCAAAAAATCTAGAGTATTCTGGTTCCTGGACCTTCTTTGGGTTGTCAGGCTAGTGATGACACTCGGACTAGCCTCCAAAAAATATATGCCATTACTAACTCTACCATAACCAATCATTTTCTCCGTCTCCAGTTCCTGAAAAACACTATAAGAAGGGAAAAACGTGACTTTACAATTTAAGTCTTTGGTAATAGCACTTATGGAGAGTAAATTGTTTGAAAAATTTGGAACATATAGAGCAGACAAATTCAATAAAGGTGTACACTTTATAGATCCTTTGCCTACTATAGGGGACAAGGAACCATCTGCAATACGAACAGTGTCCGGATGTGGACAAGGTGAATATGTGGAAAATATTGAAGAGTCACCAGTAATGTGATCAGAAGCCCCAGAGTCAATGATCTAAGAATTAGACCTGGCGCTAGTGTATGCATTCAAGGCCATTACGGGTTTACCTGCATGAGTTAAGTGAGTGGAAGAAGTGGAAGGTGAGGATATGCTCCCCTTGACTTCTGAAGAGGCACTCAATCTTGTCATCATGAGAATCTTTCTAAGAGATTGCATTTCTTCTTTAGAAAAGTTATCTTCACTCTGATTACTCTTCTCTGTCATAGATTCAGTTGTTTTTGACAAATGAGCTTGGTTCCTAGATAATCCTCCCCTTCTTCGTCCACGACCCCTTGATGGCCTTCCCTTAAGCTTCCAACATTGTTCCCTGGTATGCCTCAATTTCCCACAATAGTCACACCTCAGCTTATCCTTATCACTTTGTGCAATGGCACTAGGTGAGTCAATGACCTTTTGTACGGTATTGACATTCAAGGCAGACCTCTCAACAGAAGAGGATAAGAGCATAGATTGTCTTCGGCTCTCCTCTTGTTGGATAAAGGCATGAGCCTGTCCCAATGATGGCAAGGGTTCTCTTCCAAGGAGATGAGCTCTCATCTGATCGTATTCAACATTAAGACCAGCTAAGAATTCAAAGACTCTCTCATTATCCTGCATCTTCTAGAACTCAACAGCGTCCTCCGAGCATTTAGGCTGATATGTTTGATAATAATCAAGTTCCTGCCAAATGCTGCTAAGTTCATTGTAGTAATGAGATATCGATTTTTCTCCTTGTTTTGTCCCATGAATTCTTTGCTTCAACTCATAGATGATAGCATGGTGGCCAACTCGAGAATAGGCTTGCTTCACTGCATTCCAAATTTTTTCAGCTGTGCCTAAGAGCATATAACTCTTGCTTATCTCATGCTCCATTGAATTTAATAGCCAAGACATGACGAGGCTATTTTTAGACTCCCATTGATCTATTAAAGGGCTGGTCTCCTCAGGCTTTTTCTTCCGGCCACAAACATGCCCATATAATCCTCTAGCCTTCAAGGAAAGGGTACAAGCAGTGACCCATGTAAGGTAGTTGGTGCCATCCAGTTTCCTTGGACTAATCTGAAGTGTAGGGTTGTCATTTAGGCTAACTACATGTCCTATAGAGTCCCCTGAGTTGAGAACATTCTCAATCACACTCTGAGTGGGAATTTGACGTGAGCCTTGACTGAACCCTTCACCCTCATTGTTGCTTCCAGACATTCCTACTCTTCAACAATGCTTCTAAACTCAACAAGGGATGAGGAATGATGGAAAGCCCTCTCGGAAGCCACAAAATCACTCTCCAGCCACTGAGAAATATTGGAACGCCCTCTTGGAAGTCACAAAATCACTCTCCAGCCACTGAGAAATGTTGGGACGCACTCTTGGAAGCCACAAAATCACACTCCAGCCACTAACCCGAGCTGCCTACGCCCTGATTGTTAGAACCAAACAATCAATCACCGTACAGCCACTGAAATCGCACTAACCCGAGCTGCCTACGCCCTCATTGCCAGAACCGGGCCATCAACCACCATACAGCCACTAAAATCGCACTTCAAGGGCTAGGTTCGAGTTGTCTGAAGCTAGAAATCCCGTCCAATCCGTCCGTCATTCATCAAAAACTCAAGATTGCAGCAGGGTTAGGGTTTTTCGCCATTTGGAAGAGGGTTTCGATTCTTCAATCGGCGGTTGGAGTTTTGGGTTGAAACCTTGGGGGTTTTGGTCGCCGGACAGAGTCGGTCCGGCCAGTAGGTTCACTGGCGTCAAACGACTGGTGCTGATGTCAGCATCTCTAATTGCTGACATCAGCAATTAGGGTTTTCAAGTCAGAAATTGGGGAAACGAAAATCTGAACCTGAAATTGTCTATCAGCAAGATCAAGCTCTGATACCAAGATGAAATTAAGAGGAAAAAGATCAGTAAAAAAGGGAAACAAGGATAAAGAACAAGAGGGAGCCGGTCCTTTTGGTGAGGAACAAAAACTGTGTTTATTGTATTCTATCAGCTGAGCTGATATGTTTACATAGTAGAAGTAGGAAAATACAATAATGCCCCTGAGAGAAGAATAACTCAGTCTAAGTAACTAACAGTCACAAAACAGCTACACAGTAAATATCTCCACTCCTAACAAAAACAATTGAATGAAAATTGAAGAACTTCCATGAAAGTTCAGAACTACATAATGTATCACCTTAATTGTGAGAACTAACAAGGTAATGGCAAATTTCAAATTGCAGGACTCTCTGGGTGGAGAGTTCTAACAAAATCCAAGGCAAGCAGACTAGATGATATACTTGGTGCTCGGTCCCTATGCATGCCCTAATAAACAACATTAGACACCTTCTTCTAAAGCAATCTTTATAGTTTACACTACAATCATTCTTAACAAATGTTTGAACAAGAGATCTCAATATATAAAATCGAAAGACGATCAATCTAACCCTTGGAAGACAAAAGGAAGAGGAAGATCTTTTTTTAACATGGTTTGTGTTCAGTTCGCCTGTGACTGTGACTGGTGTTGGCGACACACTGATGTACTAAGTAAGCTGGAAATATCAGTCACT
Organism: Dicorynia guianensis; assembly: GCA_037013595.1. Classification (NCBI taxonomy): domain Eukaryota; kingdom Viridiplantae; phylum Streptophyta; class Magnoliopsida; order Fabales; family Fabaceae; genus Dicorynia; species Dicorynia guianensis. The sequence continues at coordinate 40,370,341 of JASUAB010000002.1, forward strand.
CAAACCTTACACAGATAATGAAAAGCATAGCAGGCTGCTAATAAAATTAGGCAATCACGCATATGGTAACTGAAAAAGAGGTGTTGTAACTTAGAACCACAGCCTTCCAAAAACTTGTAAGACTAAAGTACATCTAGATGATCAAGCTGACCATTATACGCATCCAAACGTAGAGGCAAATTTTTCTGAAATTGAAGACAAGTTTCTCCAAAAAATTTTCCTCACTTAACAGCATGAAGCTACCTATGCGCAAATTTTTTTTAATCAGACCCCTTGATTTCAACTATGCATCTAGGAATTAGTTTCTTCTGCAAGCTGGCGGATAGAATTGCTGGTTTTTGAGCTATATTTTCCGAGGGTCAACCCATATCCTTCACCAGGAAGCTCATTGTTTTTCATGATCTTATTTTCTGACATCATCATACAATGGGGGTACTTTTCAAAAGCTAGATGAGAGATCCTTCCTGGACCCAACCCCGCCTCTCGTAAACCCCCAATCTGGATTCCCACATTTCTTTGTTCATCTTTGCAAGCACTTGAACTGCAACAACGAAATTTATCTTGAGAGGATCAAATCCCATTTCTTTAGTTGTCTTGACAGCTTCAAGGAACCCTGAATGCTTCTTATATACCGCTTCCGGATAATTGGGCAGCAGGAGAGAGATGGAAGCTTGAGGCACTCCAAGCCGTCTCAAAACCCTTATGTTCGGAACCAAATTATCAATAAAACGATCACTTGTAAAAACGCGAGACCCATGTTTAAAGAATCTTATTACTTCCTCGTCATCACGAAGCATACTCTTGAGGATCCTATAACGAGGAATAAGACAATTATCCAAGCTCCTAATTAATTAATTATTGTTAGAGACTGCTATTCCTGGCAGGTTCGTGCTTGAAACCCCAACGGAGTGTAAGAACTTGAGTTTTGGCAAAAGGGTCTTCTCTGCATTTGCCAGCAACAGCAAGGGACGTCGTTCCACAAGTTTCACGACGTGGGTTTGGGAGAATCCATAGCAGTTGAGAAGACTAAGAACAGCATTTGGATTATCTGGGTTTTTCCATCACACCCTTTCGGATGCTTTGCCTGCCTTTGCAGGGGACAACCCACATGAGTTGATGAGATACAATACCATAAAGCAGCGTCCTTGGTGATGATTCGATTCAGTGAAGCTGACTGAGGTGAATGAATTGAAGAAAAGCAAGGAGTTGTGCCGATGGATGCCCCATTGAGATTGGGTGAGCGTTTGCGAATGGTGTGAGAGTGAAGCAGTCAATCTCGCAATCAGAAAATTATGCATTACAAATGATTATTAACTCACCGACCTACGCTTCTTGGCTGCACTGCTTTTAGCCGCACAACTTAAGTTTTCAACATTCTCAACGAATCAACACAGAAGGGAACGTTGAAACAGTAGTGTTCACAGATAATAGTTATAAAAGATTAAGGAAAATTACTGTCCTAAAAAAAGATTAGGGAAAATTTCTTTATATCTTGCATGCAAAAATATTTCTTATTTTTGATTATTTATAATTAAATTTTATCTCTTAATAGTAGTTTTAATAATTTATAAATATTCTGATTTTAATTTAATTAAATTATATATTAAACTAGATAAGATATTTGTGTAAAAAATTACCAAAATTAAGAAATAAAAAATTAAAAGATTCAATTCTCAAATAAAGATATTAACTATGGAAAAACCATAACTTTGTGTCGCACTATCTATGCCAAAAGAAATAAGAAAAATACTTATCTTACATCTTAATTTTTAAATCACATCATAAATGTGTGCTATTGAATTAAGTATAATTTATACCAAATTCAATGGTACACACTTAAAAATTGAATGTAAAAATTAGGGTATGAATATAAAATCTCTCAAAAAAACAAACAGGAACAAATAGATGTGTTGATTTTGGGATTTCCTTGACTTAGGGATGTGTCGTAAAAGCAGAAAAACTTTAAAATGAGACAGATATAAAATTAATAAAAAAAAATAGTAATCCAAATTCAATCATAAGAGCCATCATAAAGCTACTTAAAAAAAATATCAACCAAGTGAAAAAGGTCTTGTATTCTCTTGCAAACTCTACATCTCTATCATTTGATGCGCAAATCTCATTTTTAAAATGCTTTTATGGTGAAAAACTGATCATTCGTTATCCTAGCCATAGGAATTATCCTTAATTCTCTAATATATAACACTGAAGCAACAAACACATCAATCATTTTTGTCAGTAATACGCTGAGCATATCTCAGATTGAATGTTTTCTATGTTGTCCCAAATGGTATAGAGCAATGCTCCTCCCACTGAAACTTCTACAAGATGTGGGCTCCACATTGTATTACGTGAGACCCACATCATTTAAGGGTGACCAGAGAATTCTGGATGAATTCTGTGTCTACTTTTTTTGTGGGAGAAGAATTTTCTAATGGGATGACACATACCCCTATAACTGTCACAGAAAGATACGGAGCCTATCAAAATGTGAAGCCGTGTTGCTAAGGAAATGGTATGGATTTACTCCACAGCATGGAGAAACCAAAGAAATAATAACAAACTTCAACAATCAAACAGTTTTGAAAGTGTTCACAGATAAATTGCCTCGTTCTTAAACACGACCTTTTTGCTAAGAACATAATGACATTGATTTGTCAGATTGGAAGCCACTGCACTCCAGAATCCAGCCCTAATCAACACTCCACCACCAACAAAAATATCAAAAGGTTGAATTCAAGTTCTAATTCCTAACTAACCACATCATTCAGCTAGAAGAGTTCACTCATATGCTGATCCAGACATTACCAATTTTGATTTGAAGATGATGAACTTCAACAACAAGCAGTTGGAGACAAATTTAGATCCCCTACATTCATCTTTTCTAACTTTGATGACTTTATCTCTCTTAAATTTGTGATACTACTTTTTTCTCTCACTTACCTTATAACTCTTAAAATTTTATCTTTCTTATCTCCTGCAGTTGCAGGGGATCCACATCCATCCGGAGACTATATATATCAGATAAACATCACTCCCTGACTCAATTTTTTCGCTTCTCAGAATCGTAACTGATACAATCATATAAGAATTTACGGTGAAAATTGATTTCAGAGATCGAATCATGCATTTGGAGCTCTGAAAAGCAGTCCCAAACAAACCCGTCAGGTAATTAGTAATAAACAAACAAAGAAATGCCAAAATCTACTCGTAATCTACCTAAACGGCTCTAATACACAAAATCGACACACAAATGTCCAAAGAGAAAGGCAAAATGATGCATTGATAAAGTCACTCTTCCATGGCATAATTTTCCTCTGATTGTGGATGGGCAACCTTGACCTTCTTCTTTGGTAAAGTGAGAGACTGGTCCTCTTGTTGCACAAACGGAGCTTTGACCAAATGGATGTTCTGCTCCAACTCCTTCGCCGCCTGTCTCAGCTCCTTGCTTACCTTGCCTTTCATCCTGTCAAAGATTGTAATATGTCAACCCAAAGGGACAGAAAACATATTGTAAAGCTTATCAAAACATAAATAAAGGATATGAGGAAGGACCTCTCCTTGTGGTGTCTCTCCTCCCTGGTCGTTCTGATCTTATCAATCTTTGGAATGGCCTTGAGGACATTCTCTGCCAGATTTCTGTCATATCTTTCAGGCCTGTTTCGCCTTCTCTCGAACTCAAATGTTGAATCCTGAAATGTCGAGCATTAGAGCTGAGGCTTTTCCAGATCAGAAGACATGAAAACAAAGATCTGAAATCACAAGAACAAAAAACTTCCAAACTAGGTTGCTTTAACCTTTGTCATGTCCTTCCCACGTAGACGGCGATATGCCTTGGTCCACTTCACTTTGCGAGGATTCCTTTTCATTTTAAAGTTCTTGTGGCATTTAGATCTACAAAATCGAAAAATCTAAAGAAACAAGCTGTCAGTAGCCTGAGTCATGAATGCCATGCACATTTGAGACAGTCTCATATTTCACTTTTACCCATATTTTGTGAGTTTGGACAAGATATAGATTTTGGCTAATCAGTTGCATATTTAATGGTGATACTCATTAACTTGACGCAAATGATCTTAGAAATCAATTCAAGCACAAGGCACAGTCTAACAGGCCCATCTATATAGACAGTAATTAGACAGCCAGGTTGAGAACAGGGACACTAACATGACTGATGTGAAAAGTCGCTAGCTACTGATCCTACTTTTAGAATAAGACTTTGCTATCAACTAATCCAACAAGAGCAAGCAAACCCAACACAAATGGTTCCATTATATTATATCCGCAAACGAACCAACAGATAGTGAGAGATTTTTATTTGTTTTTAAAAAAAAAGTGGGAAAGTTAACAGTAGCATAAAAGGAGTAATATATTAATACCTTTGCATCATTACGAACAAACTGGATTCCATGTCCAGGGTATATAGTTGAAGAACAGAACCAGCATTTCTCCAATCTCATTGTGTCTCTAGACTAGGACAACACTGTCATAATAGAAAATGGTTCAAAAAGCAAATAGATGAAATGCCATACTCTTATTGCCCCTAAAAGGCTAAAACAACTATATTCAAAAAGGTCAAACTTGATATCAAAATTACAACCCGCCAATAGGCTCTGAAAAATTAAATCATAGAACCAAATTGAAATTCAATGAAAAATGTTTGTAAGAATATGCATGCAACTACTGTACAACACATAAGTAATTTAAGGGTCCATTTGGAACCAATTCCCAGCGAGAACCCAACTGAGTTAAAAATAAAATAAATTCATGTGTTTGGAGAGAATTTCAAAATTTAAGGAATTCAATTAATTTCCATTGTAGTCAATTAAACAGGAAAACACATTCACGCTACAAAGATATGTCCTTAAAACCCATTTCCAATGAACACCTTATCCCATCTAAAATTGCCAAAGCACCCATGAGAGTGGGGTTATGAGAAAAGTCCCTCGGGAAGTATGCAACAATTAAGAATTCTCCTTCAGCATTACAAGCTACCACAAAACTGGCATCCCCATCACCACCATTGTCATAAAGTACATCTTCTACATTAATCTTTGCCATGCACCTGATAAATCTTTACACACCAAAGAAACCACAAAATCACACCAAACTTGCCAAGCACCTCATTAGGCAAAGACTCACCAAATATGCAAGAATCAATCCTATAGAACAAGCACTATCAAAGCCTGCTATTTGTGTTAAAAGTCCATGCTACGAACCAGATCCAGATGTAGTAGTTCACACCAAGAGAAAAATTGAACCCGATAATAGATTATAACTTCAAAATATGGGTTGTTCAAAGTTGAATCATCCACAGGATAACTATAGAAATAAACTGTAAAATAGAGGTTTACTAACAGCCGTAGCCTCAAATTCACTTCAACAGCTAACAGACACTAGATTCTCAAGATACTGCCATTATATAACAGCAAATGACTGAGCAGAGCAATAATGTTATGTTCCCAATTATAAATGGGAGACCGAATGAAGATAATCAAGATATAGAGGCCCGATTCCGGAATCAGCCCATGACAGAGGATAAACCAAAAGTTTGGAAGGTTTATAGGAGAAGAGGGACATGTGATTCAGCAACAGTTGACAGAGGAATTCTGTTAGAGACTGGGACATGTGGGAATGAGGGAGAGGACCTTATAGATGAGGCTAGTGGGTGAGAGGAAGACAGTTATTCACTTTTTCAGAATTGAGCTTAGCTCATGGAGGGCTGAGGGATTTTTCCTTCAGCACAGGATAGTTTTCCTGGGAGGGTAGATTGAGTTGACCCCGGTCTTTTCTTTCCATTTTACTTGTTACTTTTACTGCCGTAATACAGAGAGGATACCTCCATACTGGGGCATTTCTTCACAGTTCTTGGTTTCTTTCAATAAAAGGGTGGTTTACTCTGCAATTTACTCTGAGTCTATCAATTGCTCTAGCCCAATAGGAGAGCTCAACCCAAAACAATGGCTGTTGGGTAAGGAAGCCTCTTAGACTTAGTACCATTCCACAAATGCTTGTGGAACCGATGTAAAACTCATAACATTGCCCACCCCTTAAGAGATGGCTCTCAATATGGATGCCTTTCACTTCAGACTCTTCTTGATACCGGGTAGCCCTTTTCCTCTTTGAATAGCTTCACTCTGGCCCTTATTAAGCACTAAGTAACCCTTTTCCATGTTGAACCAATTCTCAACGATAGCGTCAATGTTAGGACTCAAGTCCAAGAGGAGAGCTCAACCCAAAAGACCAGCTTGTTAGTTGAGAAAGCCTCTTAAACTTAAGTGCCATATTACAATTGTTTGTGGAACCAATGTGAGACTTGTAACAAATAACCTCTATGGCTTACTGCAGCAAAGATCCCTAGTTAACATTCTAAAACTGCAGGAAAGGAACATTATATTTTGATACAAATTAAAGGAATACGAAAAGTGAGGAGCAGATTTCCTTTCATATAACAAACAGGACTTTGCATTCATAATTTTTTTTTCACAAGAACCAGAGTTTGCCTTCTAAAATGTGCAGTCCAGAATTTTTTTATCCAAAAGTTCTTAGACAAGCCAAAAATCTGCATTAAAGTGTCCTTACACAAATTATTACATAGAACAATATATTCAACTATGCAATTCACTTTATACCAAATCAGGGATTCAAGGATCTGTCCAGAATTTGTATTATAACAATTTCTAGGACCCAAAACTTGCATCAAGGCTTCTAATAACAAAATTTGGTCCCCAAACTTGCATCAAATGTAATGTTTCAAATCTTCACACAGCCTTTCTCTCTAAGTCTATGTGAGTTACCAAACCCATAGTGTATCATTTCACAATATGCAACTTCATAATTGTTATTTTAATTATTGGACAAACATTATTTTTTCTTCTTTTCAGATTTCTTCTCTTACCTGTCTTCATAGAAATATAAAATAAGTTGCCTCCCTTGTTATTGTTGGTTCATGCAAAGATTTAAGTCAGCCATATCATAGTTCTATGTTAGCCAGAGATAAATCACCTTGTAACAAAGAAGACAAAAGAAACACTGAGGCTACCATAGCAGAGATGGCATGAAAATACATTCAAAGCTACTTGCTTTCTCTACATCCGCAAAACTATCATGTGATAGAATCCAGCTTCGCTCAAATTAAAATCAAAACAATTTAAAATAACAACAACAATTGATAATCTTCTTCTTACTTAGCAACACAGCAATCAGTAATAATACACAACTTTTGAGAACCCAGATAGTGCCTACCAGGCCATCAGCAAAGGCATTATCACATGAAAACCATTGTAGTTGATCCTATATTCAAGATAGACCAACTGTATTCGAGTTAAAAAGCCATGGCCCATAAGACACCAAATCCACAATCCCACCCCTTTCCTCTATATGATTATTCGAAAATGATTGTACCAACCATATTTCAACGTATTTAACTTGAGTAGCTCATCTAATAGAACAATCATGCTATGGTACTTCGATATGATACCAGAGTCTAGAGCCCACCCCAGAAGGAAAACGTAATCAAAGACGTTAAATTGAATATAACCAGAAAGTATGGTCGCCAGTTTCAATCAAAGTCAAGATTCTTAACTCCCCCTCCCCCAAAAAAAAAAAGAGGGGGGGGGGGGTGAATAATAGCACCGATTTGACACAAGTTTTAATTCAAGATCAGGTTTTCTTACCTCCGGTGAAGTCTTCTCGTTGCTAAGTTCAAGAGGAAAGCCGGTTCGTCGGTTGGTCAACAAGTTCAACCCTCGCGCGGAGGCGTCCAAAGAAGGGGCCTCGGTTCTCCGCTTCACTTCAGTTATCAGGGCTCGCTTGGTTTGGTTTCTATATATATGCAACCGCTGTGATAAATAGGCCCTTCAACGTCATGAAATCGAGGCTGAAAAAATAAAAACGCGACCAATTTGGCAACTTGGTGTGTCCGTGTATTTATATCTTGTATATACAAATATCATTATTTTTTTTGGAAACTGTCCCGTAATGCAATCTTTTTTAATAATATAATTAATATTCTAAAAAACATATATTTTGGAAAAAATCATTTGAATGAATTTCTACAAACTTTTCTTTTTGACATCATTAAAATTCTACAAACTTGTTATTCCAAACACATCAAAGCATTGGTAAGGACCAAAAAGCTTACTGCACATTGTACGATTTTTGAAATAATTAATTTTTTTACATTATTAATGCATTGGTTGTCATAATTATCTCATATTTTATCAATAGTAATGACAACAATTGAAATGGAAATTTTCATGGATCTATGAAGAACTATTAACGAAACAACGAGGATGGATAGTTGTACAATGTTTGATTACTTTTTATTTTATTAAAATTAAAACATTTTAATAATTTCTTTTATTTTTATAAATTAGAATTTAATGAAAATTTTATTAAAAGTTTAAATTATTAAATTATAAAATTTAATAGTTATTTCTTTTAACAATTTAGTGAAAATGTCTTCATAAGGCTTGTTTTTGTGAATTTTAAAAGTATTGATAGTGGAAAAAATCGTACAATGTTTGAAATATTAAAACTTGAAAAAAGTAATTGTAAATTAAAGGTGATTATGTTAGCTGTGGCCATGCATTGTAAATTTGCTGACCTAAAATGAATTTAATAATCTAAAATTTTTAAGTATATATTTAATAAAATTTAATTTATAAAAATAATAGCTTTTAAAAATGGATAAAAATCTAACTAAACCTGTTTAACCCAATCTAAACTATAAAAAAAAGAGTTTCAGGTTGGATTGGTTCAAGACAAAATAAATGAAGTACATATTCTTTTTTTAGTTTTTGGTGGGTTAATTCAACTAGAGCTGAGTTTGAATTTCTCAAAACTCGGACGCACGCTCAGATGCACATATGCATGAACAAATGGATGCATGCACACACGAACAAAAGGACAAATGGATATACAAACGGATACATGCATGCATGCAAAAGTGGAATTCAAGTTGAGCCTTTTCACCAACCCCTAATTACTAATTCCAACCTATCTAAATGAATCGAATTATTTAAACTCAAAAATTTAGATTTGAAGGATTACCTTAATCGAAGTTGGACCAACTCAACAAAGAGTTAGTTTCAAATGATTTGGGACATTTTTCTCCTAACCCAACTCATCCCACCCAACACCTATCCCTAATAGATCTATTATATTATCCTTGTAATATGACACCCTATAATAATAAAAATTTTTTTTTCTTTCAACAAAATGCATCAAACCTTCTTACACTTTATATGATGCTAAAAGTCTTATAATATCAATTAAAATAAATCATCTTTATATTTAAAAAATTATATAAATTACCTTCACATATTTTACATTAAGAATAATTTAAAAATAATTTAATATATATAAAAATAATTTAAAGTCCGTAAAAGTAGTTTGAGGATGTAGTATATGAGGGTAATTTGCCCAACATTTGAAGCCTAAAAATAATTTATCTCCATTGATAACACTGAAAAATTTGTGTACATAATTTAAAGTATAGAAAGTTTGATACATTTTGACCTTTTTCTTCTGGTAAGCCCTAAGAAGTGTTCTAATGACCCATGTTCCGTGTTTCTTTTTGTTTTTTGTAATACCAGATTTGGTTATGGGTAAAGTTTGGCAGAGAAATAATCTGACAATGAACAGAGACAGTAGATAAAACATGGAGGTACAGGCAAACTATCACTGTCCAACAAGTAAACTCTTAATATTTCATGAGGGAAGAAATACAAGAGAAACAAACTCCAGAGTGACCCGGCCCTAGCAACTTATTTTGATGACAAAATGTTCAGGCTTCCCTTCGGATTCATGACCAGACCAAACCTCCCGATGTGAGATAACTCCTTACTCGACTGAAATGCCAAATGGTGGCGTATTGCTCAACCACCTGAAAAACAGTAAATTATGTCACTCATTCAAATTTCAAAGTTTGAACAGAGATATGTTTGTTGCTTTCTAAACCAATAACGTTTAGGAAACATAATGAATTTTTTGCCCTTCCTTTTGCAGGTGAGTAGATACAGAATGCATTTTTTTTGGGAAGTAGGGAAAATAATACACTACAAACACACACTACGGGGAAAATAATACAGAATGCATTTTAAACATTCATTAGGGTGTGCATCATGGAGCCCGGAGAGGGGGAGAGTCAAAATGGGAGTGTTGAAAAATAGTGCATATATTAATTATGAGAAATGCTTTATGCACATGTGTACTTTACACAAGATATGTATGAAAATGATGTGTCAATACTAGAATTCTTTGAGTTATAAGTGAGTGATGTTTTAATGGTGAAGATAAAATCCACATCACTCATGGACATACCGCGTGGCTTGTGTAGAGTACACATGTGCATAGAGCATTTCTCATTAATTACTGATCAATATATACTTGTATCTTCAGAAAATGAAGGCATTGCTACTTTACATTCTATCCTTAATGATATTCTCATCTCAAATTGGGATGAAAACACGACATAACAAATCCAAATAAAATAATTTTCAATTCTTCCATTAGAGAAGGATCAGTCCGTCCATTTTCCACCAGCTCTACCAAGCAACAAGTGGAAGTTTGAAAATAACTTCTGATTTTTACTCCCTCTAATTCCACATTCCCATAATTCACCTCCCTTACCAAGCACCCCCTTGATGCCCCCAAGAGGCCAAGAAGGAACAAGAGATAAAATGACACCATGTATATTCCTCCATATGGATAGTAAAAAGTGGAAGGATATACTGAGCAGAATCATAATACTAGACAACATCAGAATTCAGAAGATATTCGATAAAATATAATGTACAATAGCGTCAATTCAGAAACACAGCTTATTGTTACATGAGAAGTGTGATCCAAGAAATCAGGCTCATTGCGATGTCCTAAAAATTGTGGCTCAACCCCATGGCACCTTAAATACATAGCTTCGAGAATGGTCATGTCAATGGAAAACCAACATTATTACTATGAAGTTACGGCTTCGAGAGATTGAGGTTATCAGTACAATTACTAGGCACACAAATAACCTTTTATGTAGATTTCTTGTGTCTGCTACTAAAATGAAAAAAAAAAGTTCCCATATTATATTCCTTGTAAAATCATTTTATAATATTAGGTAGCAAAATAAAACAAATGGTCAGGACTAACCTCTGCATGAAGATTCTCCGTAGGCATCCATTCTCCATGCCACACATATCAGAAGGAACGGTACCTGAAGATGATACTACGGCCTTTTCTTCCAACTGCTGAAGCTGAAGATTATCAGCATCTCGATCTTCTTAAGATCTCCTTTTTGTTTTCTTATCTGCAAAACCAAATCATCTCAATGAAACACTTTATACTAAAATATAATATCTAAGAGTCCGCAGACTCTGCAAATGCACTAAATATAAAAGTTGGAATGAAACACAAAAGCAGACATAGCCTTGGTCCTTTTATTTGAAAACACAAGACATAAATAGGAAAAATACAAAAGTTGAGTCACTGAGTCACATACATGGACTTCCAAGTATCAATGCTTTTATTGCCAAAAAAACAAGGTTTCTATTTTTCTTTCTTGCTTTTTCTTTTTGACAGCATCTAAGGGGGAAAGGGATTCAATTCTAAGTATACACCCACATGTTGAGATGGATAATAACAGAACCTGACCGAGTAGGGGTTTCAATGGACAAATAAATAAATAAATAATTAACATAAACATATAAAATTAAAAAAAAAAAATGAAAGAGAGGGCACAGACAGAGGTACTATATTTTCGCACTTCACTTGCACCTACCCTTAAGTCACCCAGTTGTGGTTTAAGTGCAGTCTCCTTACTTGACCATTACACAGTTATCTTTTCAATGGAACTTAAACTCATCCATTTTCGTGCTTCATAATTCATAGTTTAAGCCATATATTTACTCCTTTATTTATACTATGGCTATGAGTTGTAGGCAATCAAAAAGAACATGTATTTAAACTAAACCCATATGCTATGCACATCTTAGAAGAGAAAATCTAATAACTTTAAGGAAAAAGAAAGCAGGAAATTAATTACATGTAGGGAAATAAAATTTAGCCCACATATAATTGAACTCCAAGGTACAGCCAGTCTAATAGTTTAGCTTAAAACCAATAGTAATGCCATATACAAGACTATAATACAGAGTCAACTGAAATAAATCTATGTGCAACAAAGGCTAATGACGTAAAAGAAACAAAGAAAGGCGTTCAATAGCAAAGGCAAAGAGATGTCATTAGTAATAGTAAACCCTAATACTCAGTAATGTAAAGTCTATAATGACTTTCATAGTGAAGACAAAGATACTTTATCACTGTAGATAATATGCCAAAAACTGGAAGAAATTTTTAAAGTTTTAAATTATAAGGTTTTACCCCACGAGAAGTTGATGAAGGCTATTAGCAACAATCTTTAAAGACTTATAAAAAATGTGAGAAAGCAATCCAAACATTAACTTAGTACATGCTCAAAGAGGAAAATCTGTTTTGAGAGCTTAATTAGGAGTTAATAATTATTTAATTCTGAAGTAAGGGTACTTTAGTAATTTTTGCAGTAATTTTTTTGAGGAATTTTCGCAACTTATTTTATGTATTTTGGTAGTAGTAGACTTTTAGTCTATTTGAATTTGTTTTTATATTATTTAGGTATTTTAATACTTACAAGATTTACATGTAGGTTATAATCCTTGTCCTTAAAGGATTAGGATTCCTTTTCTTATAGGATAAGTTGTAAAAGGCTTATTTAAACACTAGTATATCTCTTTTCAAACCAGAGTTTATGTTTATGAGAATTGTTTAAAATTTTGCCTTGATTGTGTGATGCAATCAAACCCTAGGTGTGATACCTTGGGACCCTAGGTGTGACTCCTAGGTTTCTCCCTCTTCTTCTCCTAATTTTCTTCACTCTTTCTTGCACCAAAATCCTAATCTCGCAGCCCCTTTTCACAGCCACAAACACTAGCCCAATTGATCTTAATAACCCATCCTATTGCCGTTAAAGTACCCATTCCTTCATACACAGACCTAGCCTATTAAGTTCCCATCTTTTCTACCCTTCCATAGCCCCAAAACCTTGTTTACAGCATAGCTCTCTGCTGTCCTACATCAGAAGTATTTGTTATATAGGCTCTTACTGTAGATGAATATACTCTAAGATTCCATATATTGATTATTTGTTAGTCAGACATAAAAGATTGATGAAGACTCCAGTCAGTTCAAGACCTAACAAAAGCCTATGAAAGAGGGGTTTGTATGCATGTGTCAGAAGAAAAATGGAATGCGTTGTTTCCCTGATTGTAAAATTATCAGGAAACTTAAGACAAACCTTGATACCAAGCTCTGATTCCTAAATCTTCTCAACACCCTGAAAGAAATGACGTATCCATGAAACCTCATTCTCCATTCTAATCCCAAAGCCTTTAAAACTAAATTGAAAACAAATTAAATTTCTCAAGCAAACCCATTTTACCAAACATAGCTATAAAGCTTAAACCATACTGTACAACCTACCACACAGTGTAAATATTAAAAGGCTTCAGTTACAAAGCTTCTACAGCACATGAAAAATATAGAGAGAAATAATGTTTTATGAGGCCTTCAAAAGTACAGCGCTTCAACAGGTCATTTTCTATGCTAACAGCTGATGACACAAATCAGAGAAGATTAAATGTTTAAACCACAAGAGGACCTTAGCCTTGCACAATAGACAAGAAAGAAAAAGTGTCTGCTAGGAGAGTGAGGGAAAAATCAAAGAATTTACAGCCAAATGAAAATTTTAAATAATTTAGTGAAAATAACATGACCAGGGAAGGCACGTAGTTATGAATAACATCAGCAAATCCGCTAAGCTTCTCAAAGTTAGCCTAAGAGTTGGCTTAAAGTTTATTGTTCAATCAAGTTTCCAGTGACCACAGCTCTAATAACTTGAAATAACAAAGTTTAGCGAATGAGAGAAATAGAAGAATAACTTGCAAGCCATCTGACATATTCTGACTACAATTTGAAGTCCATCCAGGATTAAAAACGAGGTCAAGAATACTGAATATCAACTAATTAACAGGGCATGGTTAACAAGAATAAAATTTATGACAAAGATTCTGTTCGATCAACAAACATAAACTTGTTCAGAATAGCCTTGGGAATGTAACAAGAATTCACATACATTTTATGGAAACTAAAAATAGCCTTCAACATAGATAATTTAAAAGGCCGAATTAAATACAACAATGTAGAAAGAAAATCTTGTCAACAGCTCCAAACTCCAGTAAAAACTGCCATAAACAATTTATTGCATAAAACCATTTTATGGCATGAATGGCTAAAAGAATCACACTGCAAGCATGTGATAAAATTCAAGAGTCTGTGAACCAAAGCACAATTCTAAAGGCCAAATGCTTGCAGGCAAACTAAGGAATCCAAACAAACTTGTTTCATTACTAAACAACCTGAAACTAGGAATACTGAGGAAAAAAGAAAAGAAAATAACACAAGCCAATTCCCGGATCATACGGAAAGCAGAAAGTGAATGAATACTAACCTAATGCTCCCGTAAATGAAGTCTTGCGGTCCGAGGCTACTCCACCGTACCCATAACCTTCATATTCGTCCCTCCTCATCTTCTTCCCCCTACTGCCACCGCCACCAATGTCATCCTCCTCCTCATAATCGTCCTCGTAGCAATCCCTCCCTCCTTTCTTTACCAATGCCCCAGCCACAGCTGGTGTACTGGCTGCATGATAATTATTGTGCGGCACAACCGCCCCTCCCCCTGCAACTGGTGAATGATTCACACAATGCCTGGACCGAAGTGGCCCTCCCAAAATATTCCTTATCGGTAACAGGAAATAAAACTCCTTGTCCCCAATTCGAAGCAAATCTTGGGAATCGAGCTTGACGGGTGGCTTACCAGGGAGATGAAGCACCCCTTCAACGAGACAGCCATTCTTACCCAGAACCTCGAGAGCGAATCGCCGCCGTGTGAAGTCATAGAAGATGCGGGCATGGTGGCGAGAAATGTTCATTCCGCCACCGAGGCTAAAAAGGTCAAGATCAACCGTGGATTTCTTGGAGTTCCGGCCAAGGATGATGGAGTAGGTTTGCATATAGTACTCAAAGTCCTCGCCTTGGAGCTTCGCGAACCCAGCCTCGGCGTCATCGCCAGCGGCGGTTCCCATTGTTAATCTTGGGCAAGCAGGGGTAACCGATCTATGATTTGGGTGACAGAAAAGAAGCGACCTTGGAGTAAGCAGAAGAGATTGGTCCCAGTGGGAAGTTGGAATAGGTAAGTTACTTTGCTTTTCTCTTAAGATAAAGCAATATAGGAATAGGAATTGATACTGTTTTTTCTGGTACATAATGTGGATTGTACTCGGGAAAAGGGGTGAAAAAGAGGGAACTGAACCATTTTAGTGATCTTAAGCGGACGGGATTGATATCTTTTAGTAAGTCCATAAAGAAAATAGCAATGTCAACCGAACTGAAATCAAGGGTCAAAATATAGAGTATTCAAACCACGCATTAATATATAAATAGATATGTAAATTGCAAATGAGAGTTTTGGAAGTTTATTGGGAAATTAGAGAGAATAAAATAAGCCAAATCACAATGCATTAAATTAAATCAATCCTAACATTTATAAATTATTTGGTATAAATATGACCAATTTAAACATAAATTCTCTTACAATATTACTAAATTTTTCACCACCTAATATTTATAAATTGTATATGATATATTGCATTAAAAATGCACAAATTAATTCATCAAGATGAATTGTATATGATAATTTTTTGAAGTTTTGTATTATTTTCATTTTGTAAGAGGAGTTTTCCTTTCTTTTAAACCCAAATGTCTACTATCACGTGATAAAAATTTAAATATTTTAAATAAATTATTTTAAACTTAAATTAGTTATTATATATAAAAAATTTATTTAAAAAATTATACACTTTAATATTTCAAAATTTTAAAAAAAATTAATTTTCATTTATTAAATAAAGCATCCTCTAAAAAACAAAAAGTCTACGAGACACAAATAAGAATAATTCATTTATCCAATTCCGCCTTCCCCTCCGCTTCCTCAGCTGGTTGTGCTGTGCTTAGCCAAATGGCCAAAGCACAACAGAAATTAGAGGTGCCACTGCTCATAGCAATGAAAGGGCATCCGGGCACCGGCAAAAGCACCGTGGCTCATCTCATAGCCTCGGCCCTTCGAATCCCTCTCATCGACAAAGACGACATTCGCGACTCCACCTTGCCCCTTCAGAACTCCCTTCTCCAAACCTCACCCCCCACATCCACTTCCCTCCTCAACGACCTCTCCTACGACGCCATCTGGCGCATCTCCTCCACCCAGCTCCGCCTCGGCCTCAGCGTCCTCATCGACTCCCCTCTCTCCCGTAGGGCCCACCTCGATCGCCTCCTCCAGCTCGCCGCTTCCGCTGGGGCACGCCTGCTCATCATCGAGTGCAAGCCCAACGACCAGGCCGAGTGGCGCCGCAGGCTAGAGCGCCGCCGAGGCGGCGACGGTGATGGCGGCTGGCACAAGCCCGCCACGTGGCAAGATCTTGAGAGACTGTTGGAAGGATACGGTGGGTGCACGGAGTACGACGTTGGGGATGTACCCAAGATGGTGGTGGATACCACCGCACCCGTTGGTTTGGAAGAGCTGTGTTCGGG
Source organism: Dicorynia guianensis (assembly GCA_037013595.1). NCBI lineage: Eukaryota > Viridiplantae > Streptophyta > Magnoliopsida > Fabales > Fabaceae > Dicorynia > Dicorynia guianensis. Next base: position 40,387,015 of record JASUAB010000002.1, read on the forward strand.
TGCATTGGAGTTTATCGCCTCTCATGGGGGCGGATCTCTGAATTATCACCCAATACCCAAAGATCGTTAGCCACGTTTGATAAGCATCTACAATTTTTTTTTTGGGTACAATACTATATATATATATATATATATATTTTGTCACCACCTGAAAACTCATATATTAGTGGGATTGTTGTTTTAATTAATTAAATTGTTAAAGTTTTAATTAAAATAAAAATTAAAGCAAAAAGACATGGTTTCTTTGCAATTACTTTTTTAAATCTCTTAAAGAGGAAGTTGTACAATCTATAATATTACTAAATAGTGAATATTTATTACTTATGTTTTATAATTATGTTGTATACTTTTAAAATAAGATAATTTTATGATTTATTTTGATAAAATTTTATATTTAATAGCATAAGATTTTATATTTATTTGTTTATATAATTTAATTTATGAAATTAATAATAAAGATTTTTATTCTATAAATTAAATAAGATTAAATTTATAAAAATATATTATCTTTTGTAAGTATTTTTAATCTTTATAGTTTCTTAAAAGTGTAAGATAGTAATTCACAAAGCTCAATTTAGAATTATTTAAATTACAAACCATTTAATAAATTCCTTAAGTTTCACGATATTCCTTCTATACAAACCATTCAATTCTTAAAAGTAGTGTTTTTTTTTTATCTTTTGATAAGTGTCTTAAAAGCAGTGTTTGACTTATTGGTTCATACGAGGGGAAGTGAGGACAAAAAAATTCTCTTATTTACTTTGATTAGAGTATTTTCTATCGTCTATATCGTTAGCAAGTGCAAAGAATTTTAATTAAAAAGTGTTATATTATTATATTTTTTTAAATATATATTTTAATATTTAAAATAATTTTTAAATGGATGATATAAGGTGTAATATTTTGATTAAAGTAAGAGTTAAAAGTGATATAAGTGATAAGTTGTCATAAATTTTATCTAACAATTTATTACATGAGTTATAAGTGATATAGTATAATATTTATAAAATATATATAAAAAGTTAATATTTAGTGAAAAAAATTCAATAAAAAAGTGAGATCTAACTTACAAATTCAACAAATTCTAACATAAAAAGATTTTGAAGTGGAGAGTGAATTCTTTTGTCCTAATTTGAAATGATATGAGGAGAGCTTTGGAAAAGAGGTAATAGCTATTAAGTTTAATGCAGCCAATAACATTTTTTGAATTAAAAAAATAAGTGAAATAATTTAATTATTACAATTTAAAATTTTTAATTAACTCTTTTTTCTTTTCAAACTTTTCATTTTCATACGAAAAATAAAATGATACTTAAAAAAATGTTGGATATCATTTTTCTTTCCTTTTCTTTTAAAAATTTAAATTAAATAAAAAATTTTAATTAAAACCTTTTTTCTCTTTTTTATTCTCCTCAAACCAAACAGTATTAAACGGACTTCATCTAAATTTGATAAAAAGAAATTTTAGTAAGTCTAACAATTCCATATTATTAGTACAAATCTTACATAAATATAAAATGAAGATCTTAACGCGTGTGTGTTGATATATTTTAATATATAAATAAAATAGGAAAAATATGAGTTTTACAATTTTTTGCTAATTTTATCATAATTATTTAAATGTTAGGACAAGAATTCTAAAGAAACAATTATTATGGAGAAAAAACATAATCAAGAGGGTAAAATAATAAAGAAAATGATTCAGCTTTGGATTTAAAAAAAAAAAATTAAGCATTCTTACTTACACTTAGAGGTCAAATATATGATCACTCATGCTTGTTACATCGAATCATGACATTAAAATGTATGCACTATAATTTTAGTTTCTTATTCTTTTGCTGGCCAACAAAATCAATGGAATTTTTCTGTAATTATCCTGAGAAAAAGAAAATCATTGGTGATTTGCCTAGCCTTTCTCCTGCTAATCCTTGTTGTTGGAATTTTTTTTTAATTTTTAATTTTAACATTTTTTTTATTTTTTATAATTTAATGTATACATTTTATTTTTAAATAAAATTCAATGATTTTCGCAAAATACCAAAAATTTAAATTAAATTTAAATAATTAAATTTTTATTTATTTTTTATCTACAGTTGAAAACCAATTGTCTTAAAACGTGTATAACCAACCGGCGTCGACAGCCTAGCTGCTTTTATATTATTAATTTTATATCACTTTTTTGCCTTCGAGGTACCCAGTTGCTCCCAGTTCCCGGGTTTAGTTATTCGTTAATCAGACTTCACCCCTCACCGCTCCCCTTTTCTCTCACCCCATCTTCTGTCTGAATTTTGTCGGTCAAACCTTGCTCTTCAAGTCTTTACGTTTTCGCTGAAAAGATTAGAGACTCGGTACCCATTTCAGAAATCATCCGTCTTCTTCACCTTCTCCATATTTTTCTCTAGTTTTTCTGCCATTTGAAGCTTCCTGGGTCAACTTTCAAGCATATTAGTCTGTTAACCGGAATTTGAGCTGCTACTGAATCCATATCCAATGTTGACTCAAAGGGTGAAGTTGTATCTGATATTTCATTATCTGTTTCCTTTTTATGGCTTTTCCAGTAATCATCAACTGCTTAAAGCTAGAACCTTTTTGTGCTTACTCCTTATTCCTTGATTTCGAAGTGATACATTTTTTGTTATTGGGGAAACAGTGCCTTGAGTAATTTTGTTTGTTTGAGCTTCGTTCAGCTGTATTAGGTTCTGTTTTCAATTGAAATTTTCTTCAAATGGATCAAAGTTTGGGTTACTTGCTTGAGTCCTAGGATTGTTGGTTCAATTGGAAACTGGTGTATTTGGCGCGCATGGATCATGCTAACGAAGTATCATCGTCCTTGAGTTTTGCATCGTCTTGCTTATCAAATTGATCTAGTATTCACAACATATCTGCCTCAACCAGCAGTAATCTTGAAATTTTGAGTTTGAGTAAGCTCAATGGAAGTCTTGAGAAGTTGTTAACTGATACTGAATACTGAATATAAGTATAGTGATGCGGACATTTTGTTGAGGGCATACCTGTGGGTGTTCATCGGTGTATATTGGCTTCGTGCAGTCAGTTTTTTCACAAGCTTTTCAGTAAAGGAAATTATAGTTCAGTGAAGGAAGATAAGCCAAAATATCTCATGTCAGAATTGGTGCCTTATGGGGTAGTCAGATATGAAGCTTTCCATGTTTTTCTGCATTATTTGTATACCGGAAAGCTTAAGACATCATCACCAGACGTATCAACATGTGTTGACGAAGCATATGCCCATGATGCATGCCGCCCTGCTATCAATTATGCTTTGGAAACTCATGTATGCTTCTGCCACATTCCAGATGAAAGAGCTCGTTTTCCTTGTTCAAGTAAGCTGTACTTCCAACTGTATCAATTCTGTTCCATTTCCTCGTTTTCCTCTTTGCTTTTGGGTAAAAAGGGGAAATATGATAAATGCATGACATTAAACTTAAAGTCTTTAAAATCTTGGGGCTGTAGATTCATGAAGTGGTGAGAAAACGATACTAGTTGTTACTTCTCTAAATTACTACCAAATATAATATGTTGAGGTTAACTAGTCCCTCTGAATGGAGCATGTTTCTGTGCATTGACTTTTCTGAAAATTTCCCCTTTTTGGTGGATGAAATGCTGCTCTTTTGCTTTTACGTTGCTCTGCAGCTTCTTATATCTGGTAATGGCTGTTTAATTTCTCTTCCGAATACTGGGTCTGTCCTTAGAGTTTAGAGCAATTTTTGTTGTTGTTTCACAGGTTTTGGTTGTAGTGAAGAGGCCAAAGTCTTTTGAATACATGCTATTTTTGAGTTGTTTGATGCAATTAATGAGAGCATGATGCTTGAACCTTTAATATCCTTGGCTTCGCTTTGGGATAGAGTTATTTTCTTGGCTTTGACCTGTTGTTCAGCCAATGGGTGTTTGCTGAGGTTTTCCATGTTAGACTTGTGGAGGGACTGGTGGGCTTTGTTGTATTGATGTTATCCTCCCATATTGTATTATTTCAGTTTCTCCTAGTTGTCTATAATATATATATTTCCTTTTATCACGAAGGAAAGCTTCGAGCTATAAAAGAAGCAAAGTAGATAAAATATAAATATCTTCATTTATGCAGCAGCGTCTCCTCAATTTTGTTGAGAAGGCTCTTGTGGAAGATGTTATTCCTATTCTTATGGCCGCCTTCCACTGCCAACTAAACCAGCTTCTTTCTCACTGCATCCAGAGAGTAGTTAGTTCTGTTCTTGACTATGTATCTTTGGATAAAGAGCTCCCTACTGAAGTTGTGAGTGAAATCAAATCACTCCAAGTCAAATCTCTGCCAGAATCCTCACCCAATGCAGTGGAAGTGGAGCCTTTGAATGAAAAGAATATCTGGAAGATCCAAAAGGCATTGGATTCTGATGATGTTGGGCTGGTGAAGCTTCTTTTGAATGAATCTAGTGTCACTCTAGATGATGCCCTACACTAGATGTGTGCCTATTCTGATTCTAAGGTTGTTCAAGAGATTCTTTCTCTAGGTTTGGCTGATATTAACCATAAGAATTCCCAAGGATATCCTGTTCTTCATACGGCTGCAAGGCGAAAAGATCCATCAATATTAGTAGCACTGCTAAATAAAGGGGCATATGCATCAGATACTACACTGGATGGACAAACTGCTGTTGCTGTTTGTCAGAGATTGACAAGACCTAAGGATTATAATGAGAAAGCAGTGGAGGGAAAGGAATCTAACAAAGACTGGCTCTGTGTTGATGTCCTGGAGAGAGAGATGAGAACAAATTCAATGTCTGTGAATGTATCAGTTTCATCACTGTTAACTGCGGATGATTTGCACGAGGCTGGATTACCTGGAAAATAGAGGTAGAGCCTTGACTTGCCTAGGTCACTTTCTTGTAATGAATATGGCGTTTACCTTATCATTTTACTTTGGGATTATACAAGTGTCAGAGACACAACACAACAATATTTAGATGGTTCTTTTTTATTTGGATGATGCAAGTTCCAACTAGATAAATGTTACATCGAATGTAATATATTATTGAAAAATCACTGTATTGATAGTCTCAGGAAACAAATTAAAGAGTATGTGAATTCTAGTCCTTAAAAAGGCACATGTTTTTCTTTTTCTCCTCTTGCGGCTTCCCCAATAATAATGTCATTCTGTCTAGTTGAAGTCCCCTTTTAGATTATTTTTGAAAGAAATAGGTTTGGAAATTTCTTCCTTCTAATTTGAAGTAAATATTCTCATGATGTAACCACTTTTGATGAGTCTGTATTCCCTTGTGGTTTGTTACCAGTTTTAAAAGGTGTTAAAGTTAGTAAGATTACAAGTGCTGGTCACATTCTGTTTGTACGTTGTTAGAGAGAGAGAGAGAGAGAATAGAAAGAGTAGGTAATGAGAGAAAGATGAGATATAGGCCAATTTTTGAGAAAAATCAGAAACAAAAGATGTTCTGGAAAAACTTCCTTCCAAGCTTAGGATGAAGTTTTCCTCTGAATATATCAAAATTTGGAAACATATGGAAGGGAAAATATTTGCCATATGGCCCATGTCACTTAAGTCTGAGCATTTGTTCAGAATCTTATCCTAGAAAAGTGTATGTTTGTTTTATGTTGCAGTTGCATTTGCGAGGCTATTATTTCCAGCTGAGGCTAGGGTGGCCATGGAGAATACAGAGGCAGATTCAACATCACTGTTTACAAGCCGTCAACATTGAAGGATTCAAATGGCAACCTAAGAGAAGTTGATCTAAATGAAACTCCCTCTGTGCAAACGAGAAAACTCCAATTAAGATTGCATGCCCTTATAAAAACAGGTATTTCCCAGAGTAGTTTTCAAAAAGTCTTCATTTTATTGATTATTCATAATTGGGAAATATGGGTATGAAGTATTCTGTCAACATGAAATTAAACTTGCATATAGATGGCATTGGTTGATATCCAATGAGACTTCGTGAAAATCTTTGAATTGGGTGATGCCACCAGTTGAATTAGGTCTATATTTATTGATCCTTCAAGACTAATTATATATCTTCATCTCTTTCCCCATCTCTCCCAACTGTGCAGCATTACCCCTAAAGTTTATTTGGCCTATATTACCAAAAATGTCAATTACTTGTCCTATTGAGGAGGTATATCTATCATTCATAGAACTATAATTAATTCATGTCAGTTTAGAGTGCTTTTTTCAATTTAGTTGTTTCCAAAAAAATGTGAGGAAGAAGGATTTTGAAATTAGTGACCTAGCTTTTCTCTCCCACCCAAAAATGAAAGTGTTTACCAAGATATCTATTAGTACTGAACTGATATGGTACTGACTCTGTTGATCATAGAGCATGAGCTTTGTAGAGAAGCTGCTACTGCATTTAATATGAGATGTCCCGCAGCTAAAACTTATTGCCATTTATGGCTTCTCCTGAAATCAATATTGGTTCCAATTATGTTTGATGGCCACTTTATATCAATGGTACCTAGTCTTCTGTTTTGCTGCATCTTCCTCAATCCAAATCTCTCCATAACTTAAAAATCATAAGACATGAACCTATATGGGACTTTGAAATTAGTGACCTAGCTTTTCTCTTCCACCCAAAAATGAAAGTGTTTACCAAGTTATCCGTCGGTACTTAACTAATATGGGACTGACTCTGTTGATCATAGAGCATGAGCTTTGTAGAGAAGCTGCTACTACGTTTAATATGAGATGTCCTGCAGCTAAAACATATTCCCATTTATGGCTTCTCCTGAAATCAACATTGGTTCCATTTATGTTTTATGGTCACTTTATGTCAATGGTACCTAGGTCTTCTGTTTTGCTACATCTTCCTCAATCCAAATCTCCCCATCACTTAAAAATCGTAAGACATGAACCTATAGAAATTACTCTGATATGATCTGTTTCATTTTTATTGGAAAAGAAATCCGCAAAATAGCATAGCACTGGCATAAAATGCACAATATCTGATGTGACTAGGGGTCGTTTGTTGGAGAGATAACAAAGTGTCTGATTATATAATAAGCCTAATCACAGGCTAGGCTTAAGTGCCTTAGGATCTATGATTGTGAAATTTTAGATACACAGGATTCTCGTTGCTTGTTGAATGTTTTGATCAGACCCAAGATTTTAATCAAGAAATGTATTGGGGAAACTTTTCATCACTTTTGATGCAACTTGCAAATATAGAAGAAAATAGCTTGGTTTGATGTTGTTACTGATTCTTCTTGAGCATAAATTGAATGTTCTACAGTTGAGAATGGCCAGCGTTTCTTTCCCCGCTGCTCAGAGGTGCTTGATAAGTTTCTAGAAGACGATATGCCTGATGCATTCTTCCTATAGAAGGGCACAGAAGAAGAGCAGAGAATCAAGAAATCACGCTTCATGGAACTTAAAGATGAGGTGCAGAAGGCATTTCACAAGGATATGGCTGAAAATAACCAACCAGGTTTGTCATCATCTCTTTCTTCCTCATCCCCCTCACCTCCTAGCGAAGGTCTAGGCCGCAGAGCAAGGAAAAAGCGAAGTCCGTATTTTGCGGGGGAGCAGAAAATTTTGCCTTGTCTATGGTGGTGCAAGGATAGCAACTGTACTATAAATTTTCCAATAATATGCCACATTTACATCAGGAGTTTGACTAGTTATGTGTTAGCTTCTCTTTCTAGGTTCAAAGGCAATGGAAGAAAATTTTCCTGCTGGATGTACTTGCTAACAGCATATTTGTTCTTTCAAGATAGTTTGATGACATAAGATCTGGCAACAATACCATTCCTACATGATAGTTTACCACTTCTAAATTTTTGGTTGCAGGATATAAGTAAACAACATGTGCTTCATTTGAAGAGAGCCATTCATATGTTCATCAAATGTTAGGATTTTATATTGACTTTCTGCTCAAAATCAACTGGAAAGAGAATACGCCTGCAAAACTCATACACAGAGACTCTAGGATCACATTTTTTTATGGTTGTGTGGTTGGGATCAATGGGTTGGCTATTCTCTTTATTAACAAACTAAAAAAATAACACAAAAACAAAAGCAATATATTATATGCAGCAAAAGGAAGTTAGTAGCATGATTCATTTTGCATTTTAAATTATGAACTATGAAAATAGGAAAATTAGGATATGAGATTTCATATTTAAGTGGTTCACTCAGTTTTGAAAATTAGGTCAGTCACTTTCTTCCAGAGTATTTTGCATCCAAATTTGTAAAAAAGAAGAAAAAAACTGAAAAAAAAGGTTTGTTATCTATACTAATATAATACGGTAAAATATGGTTTTAGTAACAAATGTTATCCTTGAAAAAGAAAGTAATGATTAGTAAATAGTAATATGTTGCTTTCATTTTGGCTTTTATTGATTTATTTATTTGGTGTAAGTCACTTCTGGATAAATAATTCCTTCCCCACAATCATCATTTTGAAATATTTTTTAAGGATATTTTTCTTTAGATTTTTTTTTTTAAATTTTTGAAAGAAATGGAAGAAAGCAAGAAAGATCAGTATGAGTTTTCTTGCGAAATGAATCAGTTACTACGTAGTGTAGCTTTGCTTGAGATGTATACAATTTAGTTTTGATAAGCTTAATTTCTAATATATAGAGGATATAATTTACAAGCTCAAAAGATTTGTGGCTCATGCCTCATGGGAAAATATCCTATGTCTGTATATTTATCTCATAACCAATTGGGTTAACGTTTGAGGAACTAAAACTGCCCTTCCATAGGCGGCAGGCAGAGATAAGAACTTCTTTGCTGTTCCTACATAAGCCCTTTTTGTGAAATTATTGTAGTCATTGGCTTCAATAGCATCTAATATCTGTTTGTACAACAGCAGAGATGCCCACACTGGCCATCTGCTGGCTGAGCTGAGTTCTGCAACTCCCTTCTCTGCCTCATCAAAAAACATCCTTGCTCTCTTTATTTGACCCTTCATGAAATTGCGCCACTTGTTGGTCACTTGCCCGTGAAAAATGTCATCTTCTGAGAGGCCAGCTTGAGCCAATTCATCCTGAGGGAGATATATTCTTCCCCTTCTTGCACTAAATCAATCAATAATAGCAATTACATAGTTTTATTGAAAGCCAAAGAGACACAGGAACACTAGGAAAGGAAACAAAGGGCTCCTTTCATTATTATTGTATCAGAACAATATTTCACAATTCTACATCCACATAATCCTTGCATCTAATAGTCTGAGCTTTTACATCAATTAAGTCATATAAATTGAACAATGGAACCTAATAAATTTAACAGTTTAAATTTTGTGAAGTGAAAATTATGTGAGAATAATAAGACTGTTATTGTATTGTTTAATATGCCACTGATGCATTTAGAAGACCTTACTCTTCTCCAACGTCTCTAAGTATGTTGGTGAGCTGATTTGCAATGCCAAGAGCCAATGCAGCATTGTAAATACTCTCTGATGAGGCCTTTGATTCTGGTGCTATCCCCATTATTGGAACACTCATAAGACCCACTGTTCCAGCAACATAGTAGCAGTAAAGGTATAGCTCATCAAAGTTATTGTATCTTGGTTTCCTCAGGTCCAGCCTCATTCCCTCTATCATGTCCTCGAATGGCTATTCAAAGTGGTAATCAAGAAAAAATAATCAGTTTTAGCACATAAAAATAGATACCCGATGCTTCAAACTAAAGTTTTAAACAATTGAATACTAGATAGTCTGATTTGAAAGTCTCAAAATTCAACTGAATTTAGTTTGGAAAACATTCCTCTATCGAAATGGGAGGAACAAAATCCTTACAAAGCCAAGACAAGCCTTCAAAATTCTGGATCTTACAATTCAGTGTATGAATAAGGTATAAATTTTTTTAAATAAATACTTAATAAGATTCAGTTTGTAAAAATAATATATTAAATTTAGTTTTAGGCATGTAATGGGTACCTGGATATCAACTGGGAACCTTGAGACTGTATCAGAAAGGGCAGCATCATACATATCATAAGGGCGGCCTTCAAAGACATCAGTTAAGCGTTGCTCCCACCTGTCCAAGGCCTTGGGTGTGATGTGGGAAGCGTTTGGCCCATCCACTAACTCATCTGTCCTTCTGCACCACACTACAAATGAAGTACACAATGATTTAACAATTTCACTCATGGACCACAGCCCTGAATTGAAGAAGCATGTTGCAGAAACCTATTTGATGGACTAATATTTCATACCATATATTGCCCAGATGGCTTTTCTACGCTCTTGGGTCATTAGTTGTGTACCTGACGTTTTGCGAGTTGAGGTAATAAGTAATATTAACAGAGGAGAAAAGGCCAAAAACACAACAGAAAATGAAAACAGAGAAGATGCGCCAAGTACCGAGGTAAAATGTCTTGGCATACTCAGCACAAACTTCACCACACCGATCATAAGCGGCCTTCAAGAGATCCACATTGCCTAAATCATGTTCGATTGTTTTATTGTCCCAATTCAAAGCTTTCTTGGTGTCTTTGCTCTGTTCTTTGACCAGAGCTGCTTGCTTCAGTACCACTTCATAGACCCTCTCCTCCGAGGATCTTGATGGGTCTGCAACTACACTTGAAATAGCAGAAACCCCAGTTGCGAAACTGATCCTAGAGCACAGCTTGCACCTCCTCTGTGCTCGCCCACTCGTTCCTGCAAGACCCAGGTAAGTGTTGGCGTTCTCTTTGGGTCCAACACGTCCAACACTCACCCAAGGAATAACACCAGACATCTCGACTACAGGGCAAATTTTGCTTTGATTTTAATTGGTGCAGCTTTGATTGGCCCTAGAAAAAGAGAAGGAGGAGATGGCACTATTGTAACATTTTGAGGTTACAGCAAATTTTTTACGACTTGCCATTTTTGTCTTGGAGATGTTTTGGAAGATAGAGAAAAAAATGTGATTGGAGGCTTCGATAAAGGCAATCTCTTTGAGGAATGAGAAGGAATATGCTCAGCTAAACATTAGCTGACACATTATGTATGCACATTAGACGGTGGTCTAGTGATCTGTAGCATGATGAAACTCATTTGTTTGTATTGCCACTCTTCCACCTCTCTCCCTGCTTCTCTCGGCTGAATTTCTTTTATCTTTTTGATTTTTTCGCAAAGTATTTTTACACTACTAGAACTAGTCTTTTTTAGAGAAAATGCTGTAGCCAGTGTTATTCTCTCAACAATGATCCATCTCTCTGTAAAACTGGCTGCCCTTCATTTGTGTAGGTGGCCCAATCTTTTGTCTTGCTTGTAAGGTTGCATAAGGTTTTAAACCAAAAATTCCAAATAGTGATTTATAGATAAGTTCTCAATTGGTAGTTTAGAATACTATAGTAAAGACACGATGATACCCACTTCTTGTTTGAGGCATGTAATAGTAAGAGAAAGTATATTATCATCTATTTATATTTACAAAACTCTAACCTACAATATATAAAAAATCAATATTTACATTTTTCACATATTTACATTCATAAAATATTGGTAAATAAAGATCAATTTTATGAATATAAATTATGTGAGAATAACAACATTCTATTAGTATTATTAAACTTCAAATACTGATAAACCTTTAAAACACAACTTGCCAAAAAATAGCTTTAATTTATATGTTTGAGACAAGTTAACACAGTGTCAAATTTAATTGTTTAATTCGTACTTAAAAAATCATAGGAGTTTTAACATTGTATAAAAGCAATACTTTGTTGCTTATAGAACAGTCACTAAATGTTAAATGATAGGAGGACAAAAAGAGACCATAAGCATCTTGATTCTGCACCCCAGATGAGATACCATTCCGGATCAGTATTACAAGGCCAAAGAGACAGCAGGGAAGATTGGAATCTCGTGAGAACAGTGTTCAAATGATTTGACTTTATTTTGCTGTCCTCTTCAAGTGCAACAGCTGAAACTATGCTTTTGCTTTTGGCTTATATAAAAGTAGAATCTCGCAGCATCAAAAATGCTTAGTATGTAGAAATTTTTAGGCATTCTGAACTTACTTTCACGTTATGTTTATCTTGTTTTTTCAGTCTCTCAAGGTATTATTTGTTCAGTGAGTAAAAATTAATTTTTTTGAAGTATTAAGAACATTGAAAAACTCACAACAACTTATTTAAGGTGTCAAAATCTTACCACTAGAGCTAACTCATACTAATTCCTATTTTTTCTTCTATGATATAAAATCTTGACTCCCAATATTATAAACAAATATTTCATGCTGCATATGTTACGTGAGATGATCCTCGTATTTGATTTTTTAAATAGAGGAAGTCCAAAAACATTAACATCGGATACAACGAGGATAGGCAATGCCTATCATGTCTCTAAGTATAGAGAAACTATTACCATTAGGAGGTTGAAGATAAACCTAAACACTCCGATTGTGGGAATGAGTAAGCCAATCTGCCACACAATTATCTTTGAGATAAGAACTAAGTTTATATTTTAATTTATATTTTAGTTAACTGTGAGATAAGAGCTAAGTTCATATATTTTATAATTTAAATTATTAAAATTGTTTATACTGCTCACAAAATATGAAAGGAGCATTGCACTTTTATGTCTTCTTCAATACATAATTTCAATTATATTAATTTTTAATATTTTTCTTAGGGTGTTTTATATATTAACTAAATATTTATATACTTAATGTTTTAACTTTAAAGTTTGTTTTAAATTACGCCATTCACCTTCCAAAGGAACGATGGACGAAGGTTTTGGGGTGAGGGAGTCCCCCGTTTGACTATGAAAGCCTAACAAGCCAACATTTTGAGACACACACAATCAATAAATTTTGGGGAGAGCATCAATATTTATATGTAAACTTTTTATACACATTTTACATTTTCTTTTATACTCTCATCTTCTTTATTTTTTTTGTAAATTAATTTATTCTTACACAAGTAAACAGCCTGAGTTATCTGCATGTGGAGAATCATTTCTATTGAGGGATTCTCATTGTGTAAATTGATGCTGACCAAAGCCGACATGTAATGTAATGCATTACATAAGAAGTAAGTCATGACAGATACAAGAGTTTTATTATTTTCATTTAATTTTTATAATTTAAAATTTATATTATTAAATTTATAACAAAATATAAGGTATTCGTGTACTCAGAATAATGTGCAAAAATTTTTTATAATTTCAAATAAATCAAATAACCTCTTATATATTGTAATTATTATTTGGTTCAATTAAAATCATATAAAGATTTTTTAAACATAACCTAATGAGTATATAGATTCTTATATTTTATTTTTAAATTTATTAAATTTCACACATCTAACTATTCGCATTATTAGACATGAATTTTTTATAACAAAAAAATTATGAGAGTAGCAATATCCACATGTCATTAGTGGGGAACTAATTATATATTTTTTGTCATAATTTTATTATTTTATATTAAAATTTTATTAAATATTTTTAATAAAAATTTAAATTATTAAATTTATTAAATTTTATTAATTTAAATTACGAGACCCGTTGATGAAATAATAACACAGTCATGCATTTCAATTCTGTGGGTCAAACCTTTTTCTTTTTTTTGATTAGATCTTACTTAAATCTGATCAATTGTAACTTATCAACTCAATTAACTTAGAATTTAACTCAGGTATATAATTCACAAAATTCAAGTCAAAATTTTTAAATGTAATTTTATCTAATCCGATCAGCCTTTTACATTTAGTTAACTCTACCCTTCCACACTCATCGTAAGATCCGAACTCAAGCATGGTAGTGCTGCAGCAGCTTTTGAGGACACAAATTGCAAAGTTGGCCCTTGTGCTTTCATGGGTGTCATCACATACGTTACGTGCAAATGAATTTCTGGAGATGGTTTTGTTTCTAACCTCCTACTCTTTTCCCTCTTTCTTGGTGTTTCTTTCAAACATTAATGAGGCGTGAAATTTAGCACGGATTAAGATTTTCAACTGTCGCGTCACAAAGGTAGCCAGCCATGAACGTTGGCAGAATAATGTTAGTAGCATGTACGTGGGTTGAGCTGAAACATTAAAATTGAAGAGAGACGAGGAAAAAAAAAAATTGAAGAGAGAGAAAATAAAAGAAAGAGAATATGAATAGTTGTGTAAGAAGTGTGCAGAAAAAATATGTATTTATGTTGGCATGTCTACAAAGTTCAAACTGAAGTTTCGTTCCTCCTCGAAGTTTGTTTTTAGTGTGAGAAAGATGATTTCATGCACTTTTGGATGCTCAAAAGGAGTTTTGTCCTTTTAGAGTGTGTTTGAAAGTGTTTTTGGTTTTCTGTTTCTTAAAATAATTTTGTAAGCTAATTTTAGGAAAAAATTTTTAAAACAAAAATACATTCAAACTTGTTTGGCTTAAGTGTACTTTAAAATAATTTTGAAAATAATAAAGCAAAAAAGTTGTTTGACAACATTAGCTATTTTCTTGTTCAGCAGCATCCCCTTAAACCAAAGACGAGGTAAAGTCATAGCAACTTTCCTCAAGCAATACATTTCCTATGAAGCTTCAATATCAGCAAAAGAGTAGCAATATTTAGCACTAAATTGAAATGCCAAGCTCTAATTACACTAAGCCTTTCTTTCAAGAAACAAGAAATGCAACAAAATCCCCAACATGATTTTGACTGAAAATGAGGCAAGATCTTCTATAGAACTATTTTCAGTCCCAAAAGGAAGACGAATAATACAAGCCCAAAGGAGCTAGTGACTGAGGAACATCCTCAACTCTGTTAGCCTTTTGATCATGTTGAAACCATAAAACTATATTGCTAGAGTTGTACAGAACGCCTTTGGAGAGGGGGAATGCATGTGGAGGTAGAGCCATGGAGAAGATAAAGTGAATTTACTTATTTACTATCTTGTCATTAAGGAAATCATTAAACTATTAAGTTGTTCCCGCAAGTACAATTTGTAGAAAACAAAAACATCTTTTCATTGTTCTCCTTTTCCTGCTTCTACAACAAGATTTTGGAAAAAAGTATTCCATCAAATTAATTTTTTTATTTTTTATTCTTGAAAATAAAAAATTATTCCACAAAATTAAAATCAAACAAGCTCCTAATCTTCTGTTTTTAAAATTTTATTCTTACTTTATTTTTATATCATAAAATTTAAATTATTAAACTTTATAAAATTTAACAAATTATAACACTACACTATTAACTTATAAAAAAATATACCGATGAAGATGTGATAATAGCTTTTTTCCTACCCTATTTTTCCCATTTCTATGGCAAGTCTTCGTGGACAAAAGGTGATCAAGGAATAGGAATGGCCACACAGACCATTTGGAGCCAACGAATGCTTTTAGTTATAGCTAACAAACAAATTTGAAGATGCCTTCTAAATTTATTTTTCGTTTTGGGTACACACAATTTATGTACTTCTACTTTGTCTATTGCCACCTCATTACGCTAAGATTTTGGGGAAACAAAAATCACATATTGCATCATAATAATAACATCAAAATATATATTTAAAATAATTACATTAATTTTCTTTTTCCTTTTTATATGCAATTTTTTACCCCTAAATCCACAGCCAAGATGGCTAATGAATTTGGATGAATGTAGAAATGAGGTTGAGTAATGGGCTGAAACATGAGCAATAAAAGAGAGTAACAGGCCAAAAGGAAACCCAATGTCATTTCAATTATAAATGTTTTACATGTTAGTGAATGTCTAACTCTTGCATATAACCTATGATTTGGTGAACTAAATGGTTCATGCATGTGATATATGGGTTATATTTTTTGTTTTTGGTGATTACAAGAGGGACAAAGGTCCTTTACATTGAGGAGAGGGGAAGAATCGAACCAAGATACTCAAAAATGGAAAATGAGTCGTGATTTCACATTGAGGAGAGGGACAAAGGTCCTTTACATTGAGTCAAGCTTAGGTGGCATATATCGGCTACATTTTATGAGTCGTGATTTCACATACTTGAAGTCATGTATATTTTATATAAGCCCTATATATGTCATGCAGAGAATTCTTCTTATAATCTACAGCTAGGCGGTTTTCCTGTGCCTTGTTGGTTGAAGAATCATACTCCAAATAAACAAGCCAAGGGTTCAAACTAGCACAAAGAATACAGTCATGCTATTTCACGTCATAAATATGCATTGGACCGGAGTTTGAGAATTGACCATGCTAATTAAACACAATCATTCATGATCAACATGTTCCACAGTTTACAAGATAATGCGCATACATACCACATTCATCGTAATTTAGAGAAGTAAAAATCATGTATCAAATAATAACAGTAATAATGACTATAAAAATATTTAAAATTATTTCAATTTTCTTTTTTTTCTTAGGCTCGTAGCATGGACTAATCAATTTGGATGAATGTAGAATGAATTTGAGTAATGGGCCGAAAATGAGCAATAAAAGAATGGGCCAAAGGAAATTCAATTTCAATGATAAATGGGCTTATACTACATGGTGTATCTGGATCGTTATCTCTGTAGATCTAAAGTTAGAGATGCACAAAGAGTAATATAAAAATAAAATTTAGAGGGAGAAAAATAAAATTAATAAAATATATTTAAATATAAATTAGATAGAGATAAATAAAAAGTTATCAAAGTCAGAAAATAATAAAGATAGATATCCAAATCTGCTACATGATACTAGTGAATGTGTAACTCGTGTTTATATAACCTAGCTTTGTTGAATTAAGTGGTTGATGCATGTAACATATGGGCTATATTTAACTGCCATGTCAAGTGCCTATAAGTGGATGATGATGAGTTGGCTAGTAAGCCAAAGGACTTCTAAGCTTCTTTTTTTTTTTGTTTTTAATAATAACAAGAGGAGTGACAAACTACTTAATACACACACAATGTGCTCAGTTTAAATTCAAGATTTTGAAGGAAAAAAAACTTCAAGTAAACAATTGAGTACTATTGCACCATTAAATATGTCAACAAAGGAGACGCGTGAGCACTCCTCCACTATTTTATATACAAATATGGCCTTTTTCGTATATTTTGTATATGATATATCTAGGTAGATAAAGGGTGCAACCGGTGTGAAAACAACAGAAACTCATGAAGCAAATACATATAGAACTCATAAAAGGACAGAGAATAATATAGAAGCACAATAATCAAAAGCATAAGTGAGACTTGGCAATCATAACTTTGCAAAGGAAAAGACGGTATAATGATGATCAATTCATATAGAGGAGTTACTGCATAACCAAGGAGGTTAAAATTTTGAGTGAAGAGGGAATGAAGAAGAAAACTAGTCAACCATAAACACTTCTAAGTTTCTACACGATATGAACCCTTAGATATTTCTAAATAAGGTGACACAATCCCAATAAGGAATTGATGGAAATCATCCTCGAAATTGCTATAAATATGCAGTTGGGACCGAAGCAGAAGAATTGACAATGCTAATTAAATACAATCATTCTAGATCAACATGTTCCATAGTTCACATGATCATGTACACACATACCACATTCATTGCAATCTAAGATTAACACGTCAATTATTGAGGTAATCCCAAGTTAACGGCCTAAACACATGACCAACCTCTGACTCTATCATCTCCAATTGCTCCTTTAGAAGGTGCATGTACACCACCCAATCACCATTCCTGACAGGACTAGGCATCGGCATCACATACCCAGCGACGCTGGCGTTGCCACCCCAAGGAAAATGGTATGACCCAAAAAGAGGCTTTCCCCACCCAAAATCCACCTTAGATTCTGGAAAACTTTGCCCAGAAGAAACCACAAAGGCTGGTCCATCCTCGGGGCCCCGGTAATAGATTCTTGCCATGCCAGGCACCGGCCTGTGAGCCTCCACCCAATCTATGAGGCCCAGGAAATGCTCCTCCATCACCGCCTCCTCCAGGAACTCATGAACTTCATTTGCTACCCAACTTAGTGGCTTCTCCATCAGCTCATCAACTGGTTTTCCACCAAAGGGAATGGACAGCACATTCCCAAAATAAGAACCCATTAATGCTGCTTTGTCTTTATCTCCATTGCCTAGCCTCTTCCTTCCATCCACCACAATACCCATTTTCGCAATGGCCCTTTTGTCCTTGGCAGTCGCAGCCACCATCTTCCACAAGAATGCACAAAACGACACAAGCTTGGTGCGCTTGACTCCATTGATAACATTTGAGTTTGCAAGTGATTGCATGAGGTTGAGTTGCTCAGCTGTGACGTAATAAATGCGGCTAATGAGACAATCGGATTCAGATTCCGATTCGGGTTGCTTTTGTAGAGGAAGCTCTGAGACTGGAATGTACAAGTCATGGAGAGAAGGGGGGATGACACCTGGACGCCGAGGACTAAGTATAGAGCGACGAAAACATGGTTGCCATAAAAGAGCAGGATCAAATGAAGTGGAGGTTGTGGGTTGGGCCATCTGAGCCCAGGATATTAGGAACATATTGGTTGAGTAGGCGTCAGCAATGCGATGGTCAAAAGAGCATGCTACTATTATTCCACCGCACTTAAGTGACGTTGCCTACACAATGTACATAATTAATTAATTAATTAATTTATTATTTTATTATGTAAGACATATAATATAGTTGGTTTAAGTTTCCAAAGAAATTATTATTTTAATTGTCCTTTAAAACAACAATAAACAGCAATAATTGATGCTACATGACAAAGCACACCAATATTCATGCCACGGAATATACATAAAATATATATTCGATATAAATTTTTAAATTAAAAATAAATTATATTTAAATATTTACCCTAAACATATATTTATGAATTAACAATATATTTTTTATCATTTTTATTTTTTTTCTTTTTTATTTAATTTTTTTTATAACTTTTATACCCATCAATTTTATATATTAATATTTATATATATAAATTTTATATACACTTTATATAATTTTTTATAACCTCTCTTTTGATTATAGATAGATGTTGAATGTACAATCACAAACATATAATAATAATATTAATATTATTTTATTATTTTATTATTTATAATTTTTATATTATTTATATTTTTATACTTTATTTTTTAATAATTTTGCCTTGGGCCACGTCCAAAGGCGTGGGGATACTGGCATATTCCCAGCATTTTCCTAATAATAATCATTTCCCTCGTTTAAATATTTTTCTTACATGACACAACACATCACTCATGTTTGACTAGTCCTAGAACCTACATTGTAATTTCGCTTCCCCATTTCCGTACATCCCACTCGTAGTGTACTGCTACTCCACGAAATTATTTGTTTTACATTGATTTAAAAAATTTATCAAAAATGTTTTTATAAAATAAAATATACTCGTGCATAGCACGTGTACGGGCATGTGCAGGCCAGCTGTTGATGATTTAAAAAAATTGATAATATCTCTAAAAAATTATTTGTAATAAAACAATATATTATATATTTATTATTATACTTTTTATTAAATTAGTCTTAATCTTACCGATTATAATTGTATTTATCAAAAGAAATTTGTTGCAATAATAAATATAAAAAGTAAAATTCACAAGTATACCTTTAATAATATAAAAGATGAACAAAATTTATAATAATTTTAAAAAATAAAAACTATATCTATAATAATTTTAAATATTATTTACTTTTTATGTTATAAAATTATAATTTAAAATAATATATTATTATAGTACAATAAAATTATTTATTTTGTAATATTTTTATTAGTGCTTACATCAAAACAGATTCTGATTTTACAATATCTAATAGGGTAACTTTCTATTGGATATAATTATCATGAGAGAAGAGTTTCAATTTTCTTTTTTAAACTATTAAAAAAATTATAATATAAGAATCATGGGGAGAATAATAACAAGAATAAACTCGACTATTTAAATTAAATTCAATTCCAAAAGAGTTCTAACTAATAAGGGATGTAATGTGATTTACCTGGACAGCAAGCACGCCATTCTTCTTCTTAGGCACAAACTTGCCTTCAATGGAGTCATCTGGGTTATACAAGTTCAGGCATCGTAGCTCGATGTCTGCCACAGCCTCAACAAAATCAACCCCACGATTATTGCAGAGCAGCTCAGGTTCGCCCGCAGAGTTGGAAACCACTTCGCCTGCAAATGCATAAAAGGAGACCAGGGCCCGAGCTAGGCCCTTTTTCAGAGAGCCCGCCATGGACTCAAAGCTCGTTGTGCTGTTGAGACAGTTGTCGCTGTCTCCTGCGGTAGCAGGAGAGGTGGACGTCGGCGCGAGCAGCGGCAGTATCTGTTTCTTGTAGCAAAAGAAGACGCCCACGTCCAACGGTGGTAGAAGAAGGTCAAGGTTTGACAACGGGAGCCAATGGTCTTGCACTGGCAGAGCTGCAGAAACGACCTCTTCCTTGGTCACAGTTACTGAGAAACTGAATTCTGCATTTGCAGCACTCATTTTAGGTATACCAGACACGAAGGAGGATTGGTCCAGTTGCTTGGGTTAGTATGAAAATTTGTGTAAGAATTCACACGGATATATAGGCAGTACCACTGAGAACGGGAGAGGCAGAAAAGTATAAAAAAACTTCTCAATTGGTAGTTTAGAACACTACAGTAAAGACAAAATGTACCAACTTCTTGTTTGAAGCCTGCATCAATTAGTAGGGGGAAGCATTTATATTTATAAAATTCTAACGTGTAATAAATAGAAATTAATATTTATTATACTTTTTTCACATATTTATATTTATAAAAAAACTAATAGATAAATATTAGTCGCTATTTATTACATATAGAATTTCGTAAACTTAAAATTATGAGAAAATAATAAAACTTTATTAATATTATTATACTTCAAATATCGATAAAGCTTAAAAAACACAATTTGCCAAAAAAATAGCTTTAATTTATATATTTGAGACAAGTTAACACATCACCGTAGACTCAAGTTGGCAAGCACTAATCATCTGTGTCAAATTATTTGTTTGATTTGCATTAAAAAATTAGAGGAGTTCGAATATTTAATAAAGCAAGACTAACTTTTATTTGTTTGTTGCTTATTAGAATAGTCACTAAATGTTAGATGATAAGATCAATAAAGGGATCATAAGCATCTAAATTTTGACTCCAGAGGCAGATTGAGAAATTTTAAATAATGACGACAAAAAAATATATTATGTTATATGTATATATAAATACAAAATATAATGTGGCCGTTTGAATAAATTATGAAAATAATTAATTTTTAAAAATCATTAAAAAAATGTATGTATAAAATATGTGGGGGACTCACTTGATAACAGGAATAAAAAGAATATTTTTGAAAAAATAGTGGGATTTAGGACTTTTTTATTGAAAGAATTAATTTTGGGATGGCAAAGAGCTGCAATGTAATTAGGTTTTAATATAAAACCTACATAAATTAGTAATAAAGAATAAATAATTTCTTATAAAAAAAATTATAACAAGTTATCATGACACTAAATGATAGTAGGAAGCATGCCCCCATTAAACTTCTACTTAGGTCCGCCCGTGCCTAGATGAGATACCAAACTGGATAAGCATTATATCAGGCCGATCGATCAAAGACAAAGCAGTGAAGATTAATGGAAATTCTTATGAGCACAAGGTCGCAAATGATTTAACTTCAATTTGTTGTCCTCTTCAAGTGCGACAGCTGAACCAACACTTTAATTCTAAAAACGTTTCAATTTTAATGACGTTAGATCAAAATAAATAAAAATATATTTTATTTATAAATTTCACATTTTTTATTAATATTTTTATCTGTATTTGTTTTGTCCCTTATCTCTAACTATATCCCTTCATTTTTATATGGGTTACATAATATAAAATTGCGTTTTTCTTTTTGTTGTCAATGTGTTCTCGTCATTCCCTCATCACTCGTGAGGCATTGGTTTTGGAAGGACAGCTTGATCCGTTGGAGCATGTAGGAAGTAAATATTTTGGATTTATTTACAGGTATTCTTTATTTTTTTTAAATAGAAGATTAATTCTTTTCAATACAAAAATTGTTTAACCTGTAGTAAATCTTTTAAAGAGTCAGGGCAGCCATGACTCTCACAAATTTTTTTTTTAAAAAAAAATTTAGTATATAATTATAAAAATTATATATAACTTTGAAAAATATTATATAAAAATTATATAACTTCCCAAAACATAAAATAAAGGATGTTCCGAATAATTTGCAAATATATCATTAGTAACACAAAAGAAAAAAAGAGAAAAAACAATTCATCAGCTTTCCATATTATTATTTTAGTACTTTACCTCATATCAAGTACACCACATAATATTTACACTTTTAATTTGAACATATTATTCGTTATACTTGTATAGTTATGTAGATTTGAATAACTTATTAATTAAATATATTTAACTTGTATTGAGCTTTAGTTAAAACAAATTATATATTTTACTTGATTTATAATTTAAAATTACTTATATTTAAATTATTCTTCTAACTAATTTTACCACTCTAGCTAATATTCAAAATAAAAATTTTAAATAGGATGAAAGATAAATTTATTATATAATTTATAGTGATTTATATTAAAAGAAGTAATAAAAACATTAGTTTTGACTTAATTAGTGTTAGTTTCATATCTTTTAAGAATAAATAGTGTAATTTTAATTAGAATACTATAATTGTCTTTCTCTTTATTTTAGATTATTTTATATTTAATATCTTATTTTTAAAACAAAAAAGCTAATTCTATAAAAAAATATTTTAACTTATAAATGTTATTTAAAATTAAAAATTTGTGACTATACTAGCTAATTATATTGGTCCCTACAATATTTTAGGTCAAGATCTATTATTATGTTTAACGGTAAATTCTTTCTAATGAGAGTAATTTTAAATTCAAACATGTATTGGTAAACTATTTTAAAATCTTTCAAAATACAATTAATTTTTATTATGTCAATACTTTATAATCAAGTAATATGTTTCTTTGTGTATTGTTCTTCTCATTTTAGAACCAATTGAAAAATAATAATGCAGTCTTTAGTGCAATTGACAACGCATCGACTAGCAAATAGTGCGAGTCGCAAAATAGGTAATATGAATATTTATTTGAATTAGACTATTAATATATTTTGCTTAGATTATATTTGGCATCCATTGAATACTTGAGAACTTTTGAACTTGATTACTTTAAATTTGGTTATAATTATGCTTCAATTGGTTTTGACTATTTTCTAGTATTACTTTTGTTGGTTGGGATTAAAATGGATAAGAAAAAAGAAAAAAATGTCTTTAAAAAATGTTTATAAAAATTTGTGACAATTTGAAGTACCAGTAAAATTAATATTTAATTTAAGAAAATATTAACCATTTTTATGATGATTATTAACATATAAAATTATTTTAAATTAATTACTCATAAAATTATAGCCGGCTATTGTAACCACCGCAAATACCCAACTAATAGTTAAATCACTTGACACTTCGTAAGCAAAACTTATATTTCATTCTAAGTGGGGAGGTTCAATGTTACTCCGTGACATTATTTTATGTGAATTAATAATTGGTATATTTGAATTTATATTTTTGTCAACTGTGAGATAAGAAATGAGTTTATATATTTTATAATTAAAATGATTCCAATTGTTTATACTGCTCACAAAATATGAAAGGAGCATTACAATTTTATATTTTCTTTTTCAATACAATTTCAATTATATGATTTTTTTTAAAATATTTCTCTTAGATTATTTTATATATTAACTAAATCTTTATATGGTTAATATTTTAACTTAAAAATTTGTCTTAAATTACATCATTCACCTTTGAAAGGAGGAATGGATGAAGGTTTTGGGGCAGCACTGATATTTATATGTAATAATTTTTTATATATTTTATATTTTAATATATTTTTTAATTTTATTCTTTTATACATACACATCTCATAAAAAGTATACACATATAAATTTAATTTCTCATTTTGAGGTAAGAGAGTCCCTGTTTGACTATGAAAGCCAACACGTCAATGTTTTCAGACAGAGACACAACTGTCGCACAACCAATCATCGGCAGTCGTGTTAATATAATTGATGAATTGAACTATATTAAGTTTGCTAAATAAAACTTGTTAACATAATTAATGAATGAAAGGAGCAATGGATGATCTTAATGTTTTCACAAATAAAACTTTGTTAAATATTTATGTAATAAAATTTAAATTATTAAATATATTAAATTTTATAAATTAAATTATAAAATTTATTAATAATATAGACGTAAACTCTATTCCGTTTAATTTATAAATCACAATAAAATAAGTGGAGTAAGACGAACAAGATGACATAATTATATATAAAAGTAATTTTACTTGTTAGGTCGATTTGTCCTAACTCATATAAAAAAACAAGTTAAAATAGTATTATCTAGGCAATCATAACTTTGCAAAGGAAAAGAAGGTTTAATGATGATCAATTCAGATAGAGTTGTAACAAAACCATGAACATTGAGTGAAGAGGGAATGAAGAAGAAAACTAGTGAAACCACAGACACTTCTAAGTTTATGCATGATATAAACCCTTACATATTCTTCTAAATAAGGTGACACAATCCCAACAAGGAACTGCTGGAAATCGGTCTCGTAATTGTTATAAATATGCAGCTAAGACCCAAGTTCAAGAACTGACAATGTTACTTAAACACAATTATTCTAGATCAACATGTTCCATAGATCACATGATAATGTACACACAAACCACAGTCAATTAAGGTAATCCCAAGTTAGAGGCCTAAACACATGACTAGCTTCCGACTCTATCATCTCCAATTGCTCCTTTAAAAGGTGCATGTACACCACCCAATCACCATTCCTAGTAGGGCTCGGCATCGGCATCACATACCCAGCATTGCCACCCCATGGAAAATGGTATGACCCAAAGAGAGGCTTTCCCCACCCAAAATCCACCTTAGATTCTGGGAACCTTTGCCCGGAAGAAACCACAAAAGCCGGTCCATCTTCGATGCTCTGGCAATAGATTCGCGCCAAACCAGGCACTGGCCGGTGAGCCTCCACCCAATCTATGAGGCCCAAGAAATGCTCCTCCATCACCGCCTCTTCCAAGAACTCATGAACATCATTCGCTACCCAACTTAGTGGCTTCTCCATCAGCTCATCAACTGGTTTTCCACCAAAGGGAATGGAAAGCACATTCCCAAAATAAGAATCCATTAATGCTGCTTTGTCTTTATCTCCATTTCCCAGCCTCTTCCTTCCATCCACCACAATACCCAACTTTGCAATAACCCTTTTGTCCTTGGCAGTCGCAGCCACCATTTTCCACAAGAATGCACAAAACGACTCAAGCTTGGTGTGCTTAACCCCATTGATGACATTAGAGTTTGCAAGTGATTGCATGAGGTTGAGTTGCTCTTCTGTGATGTAATAAATGCGACTAATGAAACAATTGGATCCAGATTCCACTTCGGGTTTCTTCGGTGGAGGAAGCTCTGAGACTGGAATGTACAAGTCATGGAGAGAAGGGGGAATGGAGCCTGGACGCCGAGAACTAAGTATAGAGCGACGAAAACATGGTTGCCAATAAAGAGCAGGATCATGTGAAGTGGTGGATGGGGGCTGGGCCATCTGGGCCCACGATACAAGGAACATATTTGTTGAGTAAGCATCAGCAATCCGATGGTCGAAAGTGCATGCTACTATTATCCCCCCACACTTCAGGGAAGTTGCCTGCACATAGCAAATAATTAATTATTTAATTATTTAAATATCATAATACATGTTTATGTAAGACAAATAATATCAATGGTTGGAGTTTGCCGGCCGGTGCTGGGAAGTCTTAAGGGACAACAACTACCATCAACTACGTCACATATAGCGTGTACAAATCAATTACTATATAATTATACACAACTAAGTTTCCAAAGAAATTATTATTTTAATGTATCTAATTGGATTTATTATTTCATACTTCAAATATAATTTTGATTTTCTACTTTTAAAAGTTTACAAATTCATTTATATACATAATATCTTGCTATTTTAAGTTAATATGCAAAAAATCTTATCTATTGTTGCTGTAATATAAAGACTAAATTAATGTAATAAACCTGCATATAAAATAGTAATAGATTTCTAAGATGAAGGAAGGCTAAACTGGTCATTCCAAATACGAAGATTCCGTTGTAATGTATATAATTCATTTGTGTCTTTCTTTCTTTTTTTTTGGGTACAAATTCGTTTGTGTCTTTGAATATCGATTGAAGTTGTCGGCCGTTTTTTGTTATAATAATTATCTGCATGCTTGTGTCAGGAATATGTTTATGGAAGTTATAAATGTCCTTTAAAAAATGCAAATAATTGATGCTACATGAGCGTACTCATACGACGGAATATACGTGCAGTACATATTCAGTGTACATTAAATGTACATTCCTTCATGTGTAGATATTCGCTCGTATGGCAGCATATATAAGAAAAATACGAAATAGATTTTATATATATATATATATATATATATATATATCCTTGTTTGGAAGTAACATGTTGAAAATCACAAGTATAGATACATTTTTGAGCTTTATGTATACGCGTTTATGATGTTTCTTTTCTATATTATGTGATTAAATATTAAACTAATGAGTGATGTTTTATTGGCCATAACTATCATAAGGGAAAAGGTTTGAATTTCAACTGAGTGAGAGGGAGTTAGATATTTTAAGTAAATTATTTAAAATTTGATTTAAATTTTGTGTATAAAAAATATTTATTTAAAAAATATTTACTTAGACATCTGATAATATATAAAAAAGATTAATGTTTACTTATAAACCAAAGAAACTCAAAAAAAACTTTAAAAAAAAAATCTCTTCTCTTACATCATTTTCGAGTCTTTACTGAACAGGAGTCCGGGTTTGACAAAATATTACAGGTAATTTATACGTGTACGTAATAATGGGTGTGATGTAAGTTACCTGGACAGCAAGCACGCCATTCTTCTTCTTAGGTACAAACTTGCCTTCAATGGAGTCATCTGGGTTATAAAAGTTCAGGCATCGTAGCTCGATGTCAGCCACAGCCTCAACAAAATCAACCCCACGATTATTGCAGAGCAGCTCAGGTTCACCCGCGGAGTTGGACACCACCTCGCCTGCAAAGGCATAAAAGGAGACCAGAGCCTGAGCTAGGCCCTTTTTCAAAGAGTCCACCATGGACTCAAAGCTCATTGTGCCAATGGTACAGTTGTCGCTGTCTCCTGCGGTGGCAGGAGAGGTGGACGTCGGCGCGAGCGGTGGCAGCGTCTGTTTCTTGTAGCAAAAGAAAACGCCCACGTCCAACGGTGGTAGAAGAAGGTCAAGGTTTGAGAAGGGGAGCCAATGGTGTTGCACTGGCAGAACTGCAGAAACGAGCTCTTCCTTGGTCACACTCACTGAGAAACTGAATTCTGCATTTGCTGCACCCATTTTAGGTACACCAGACACGCAGGGGGATTGGTGCTGTTGTTTGGGTTAGTATGAAAAATTGTGTAAGAACTCGCACGGATATATAGGCACTACCCGTGAGAAAGAAAGTGGCAGAAAAATATAAAGAACTTTAGTCAATATTGGTTCGCCCATTTTTCTTAATTATTTTTTTTATCTCATTGAAAATGTAGTTATATTACAGCGATGATAAAAATATTTTCTTTCTTTATTTGTTTCACTAAACATCGTATAATTTTTTGGACTTTATTTTTATGGTAATTCTTTAGGCAATCTGAATCCAATGCAGAAGATTCCAACTTTATCTTATGCAAGGGAAATGCTTTCAGAAAAGAGTTATTGACTTTATTTGTTTAAATTTTTATAATTTTCTTTCTATCGATAACTTATTTATTTAATTTTTATTATTTTATAATTTTTTTCTCTAACTTATAACATGATTGAACTACAATTTGAAAATTGTTTGGGAACAGCAAGGCTCTAAGAAATAGAAATCAACATTTGGCCAGGTCGTCCCCATATGTGAAATATTATGCAATTTTAAAGCCTTAAATTATTCATCCCTAAGAAAAGTTAGGTCATATTCATAGGAAAAAAAGAAAGAAACAGGAAAAATAGGAGCGATTACTGATGGGTTATGCCTCGGCTACCAACCTTATCTTCTTATGTGAAATGGTTAAGACTTTGCATGTATATGGTCAACCAATCAATTATTGATTTGTCCACTTTGAACTGCTCACTTAACCCTCATCTTCTTGATGTGACCATACGTTTTGCTTATTTCTAAGTCGAAATCTTACCTTTCTTTCTTTTTTTTTTTTCTGTTTTCTTGGCCATGATGTAAATGTATTTATTTGTAACCGATAATAACTTTAGTAATTAGGTTATTAGATAAAATTCAATAGAAAATTTAAAATAATGTACAGAATGTCATATATAAATTCAAATTCCCATGACCTAATGCATAAAAATGGTTATATTCATTTATTAGTTTTATTTAAATATGTATATATTAATTATAATTAAGGACACTAATCTTCATATAAGATGTAAATTTTTATATAGTCATTCAATCACATTTTCATTATTCCCAGCTCAAATTAATAAGACCAAGAATTCAATTAGCTTACATTTATTTGTTGGAGGATTGGATATACACAATTGTTTTGTATGAACCCAATTTGAATTTTATTTTTTACACAAAGTATTATTTAATTATTTTGAACAATGTGGTGCTGTTGAGTTGAATAAGAAGACAGAGTCTGCGCTAGACTGAATTTCTTGCCGCTGGCATAGAGTGTTTACAATAAAATATCCTGTAGGTAATATTGTTTCATCGTCATCATTTTTTTTCCCTTAACCTTATTTTATGCTTTGTAAAAATTAAGCTGAATATTAAAGAATTGTGACAACTACTTTGATTTATAAACTCAAGTGGATGGGGTGAGTTGAGTTTGGGTAAGAATTAATTATTTAATTCTAGAGTAATAATAAAAAAAAGTGTTTTGAAAATAGATAAAACAATAGAAATAATATTGTAGCAAAAACATATTCTGAATAATTAATTATTTAATTCTAGAGTCGAAAGACAATTTTTTTTGAAGCAATAGTTAATTCAATTTCCTTTAAACCTCAACTGATTTTGTTAATCAAATTGACACATCAAGCTTGTGGAATGCAAGAAGTGGGTGGGGAGATGGGCAGTATATGTCACTGGAAATAAAGAAATACGGTGTAAGTAGGGTCCCCAGAGAAATTCTACACCTACCATGTGTGTTTATAAATAATCCATAGAAAAAATACTGGTTATTAGACTTGGCAAGTTGCACAATTTAATTTAGGAAATTTAATAAAATTAATTATTTAAATTCTTTTAAATGACATATTTGTGAGTTTTAATACATTACATCATAACCCAAAAGGCTTTCCATAATTAATTTGCAAGCCAATCCATTGCATGAGAATGTTGAAGAGTTGAACCAAACCATTTGCAAATTAATCACCGAACATATTATGATTAAAACGTAATTCATTTATTCTTGAATGCACATATATAGTATACCTTAAAGTATATTAATTAATTTGTATCAATAAATCTACCACTTCTAATTCTAACAATTGGTTAGTCTGTTGGGCAATTGCCTACTTCTTTGCGTACAAGTCATGGATTCTTTTACCTTAAAGGTTCTGATTAACATACCATGTTCTATTATTATGATAGTTACAACCCACTTAGTTAACATAAAGAACTATATATCAATTTCTTTCAGTCCATCAAGCAAGAGGCAATATATGGTGTAACTTCTTGCACTGTTCCTTTTTTTCGTTTGAATTTCTATCGGGTGAGGTCTCTGTACAGCAACCGACAAAAACTCATGAAAGTGATTTTATAAGGTTTGGTAGGTGTTATAGTTTGATTTGTAGGACTATTAAAATTAGATGTTTAAATTTTTTTGGGTGAATGATGATTTAAATATTTTTTAGTGAGATTTTTTGAGTTTTAGTAGGTAAGAATAAAGGAAGTTGAAATAATAAAAAGATATAGCCAAAGGTCATGTAAGTATATTTAAACCCTACCAGACTTTGCACATAACATAATTTATTTATGTATGAAAGTCTTTTTTTATTAAAAAAAAAAGATGGTCTTCTGGATGAAATGAAATTATTATTATTATTATTATTATTATTATTATTATTATTATTGTACAGGAATCATAACATCTTTGAATTGGTACGAGGTTATAAATTAAATGACTTGATTTTAAATTATTTAATCATTTCATAGTGATTTAATTATTTGGTCTAACCACGCATGTTGCTATAAAAAAAACTTAAAAATAATTTTTTAATAAATTCAAAATTATTGACTCTTGAATATTATTGCAGTGATCGTAAGACTAGTCAAATGCTTCGAACTGAAATATTAATTAAGTATTGTAGTTGAAGCATTACAAAACAGTTTTTCACATGTGATGTGTGTTTAATGTGGGAACTGAATTTGATAACTATCTGTTATTTTTCGAATCTTTTACTTTGTATGTGAAGCCACTGGCACTCTGATATGGACATGAAATTGAAGATTGGTGCACTAATTAGTTAGTTAAAGGGACCATCGTCATAGTCAAACTGCCTGCCCAGAAAACAGAAAGCAAAATGTCACCTTCCATGCCCATCACTACTCTAACCATGTTTTAATGCATTAATTACACCATATGGCTTATCCTCTCCTCTTCATTTCTTTGCCTTACACGTCTTCTCGGATTTGAATCTACTGCAATTGGAGATCCTTCCTGACTTTCTTAATTTCTGTAAGCAAAAAGACTGTATCAGAAATGAATAGAAATCTCAAGTGAATGCTTTCATTAATTCTAAGAGTACATGAATATTCCTTATATAGACACATCAGCTTAATATTGAAGTTACGCATGTATATTTTTCCTAACTGAATTTGAGACTATTATAACAGAATACAACTCCTTTAACTGATTTAATTTCTTCAGCTAACATGCCCCCGTAAATTGAACTTCCTGATCTTCCTTCTTGGTTCCTCTCTTCTTCCCCCCCCCCCCCCCCCCTCCCCCCAAAAGCCAGCTGGGGTTACCACAGTGAGCTTTGTTCGCAGATGACTGAATGAGTTCGATGACAATGGTTTAGTCAGAATATCTGCAATTTGATCGATTGCTGGTATATGATTAACTACCACATTTTTCTTAATGGCATAGTCTCAGACTTTATTTGTTTAAATTTTTATAATTTTCTTTCTATCGATAACTTCTTTATTTAATTTTTATTATTTTATAATATTTTTTCTCTAACTTATAACATGATTGAACTACAATTTGAAAAATGCTTGGAAACAGAATGGCTCTAAGAAATAGAAATCAACATTTGGCCAGGTTGTCCCCATATGTGAAATATTATGCAATTTTAAAGCCTTAAATTATTTATCCCTAAGAAAAGTTAGGTCATATTCATAGGAAAAAAAAGAAAGAAACAAGAAAAATTGAAGCTATTACTGATGGGTTATGCCTCAGCTACCAACCTTACCTTCTTATGTGAAATGGTTAAGACTTTGCATGTATATGGTCAACTAATCAATTATTCATTTGTCCACTTTGAACAGCTCACTTAACCCTCATCTTCTTGATGTGACCATACGTTTTGCTTATTTCTAAGTTGAAATCTTACCTTTCTTTTTTTATTTCTGTTTTCTTGGCCATGATATAAATGTATTTATTTGTAACCGATAATAACTTTAGTAATTAGGTTATTAGATAAAATTCAATAGAAAATTTAAAATAATGTACAGAATGTCATATATAAATTCAAATTCCCATGACCTAATGCATAAAAGTGGTTATATTCATTTTTTAGTTTTATTTAAATATGTATATATAATTATAATTAAGGGCACTAATCTTCTTATAAGATGTAAATTTTTATATAGTCATTCAATCACATTTTCATTATTCCCAGCTCAAATTAATAAGACCAAGAATTCAATTAGCTTACATTTATTTGTTGGAGGATTGGATATACACAATTGTTTTATATGAACCCAATTTTTTACACAAAGTATTATTTAATTATTTTGACCAGTGCGGTGCAGTTGAGTTGAAAAAGAAGACAGAGTCTGCGCTAGACTGAATTTCTTGCCGCTGGCATAGAGTGTTTACAATAATATATCCTGTAGGTAATATTGTTTCATCGTCATCATTTTTTACCTGTAACCTTATTTTATACTTTGTAAAAATTAAGCTGAATATTAAAGAATTGTGACAACTACTTTGATTTATAAACTCAAGTGGATGGGGTGAGTTGAGTTTGGGTAAGAATTAATTATTTAATTCTAGAGTAATAATAAAAAAAAGTGTGTTGAAAATAGATAAAACAATAGAAATAATATTGTAGCAAAAACATATTCTGAATAATTAATTATTTAATTCTAGAGTCTAAAGACAATTTTTTTTGAAGCAATAGTTAATTAAATTTCCTTTAAACCTCAACTGATTTTGTTAATCAAATTGAGACATCAAGTTTGTGGAATGCAAGAAGTGGGTGGGGAGATGGGCAGTATATGTCACTGGAAATAAAGAAATACGGTGTAAGTAGGGTCCTCAGAGAAATTCTACACCTACCATGTGTGTTTATAAATAGTCTATAAAAAAAATACTGGTTATTAGACTTGGCAAGTTGCACAATTTAATTTAGGAAATTTAATAAAATTAATTATTAATTTAAATGACATATATGTGAGTTTTAATACATTACATCATAACCCAAAAGGCTTTCCATAATTAATTTGCAAGCCAATCCATTGCATGAGAATGTTGAAGAGTTGAACCAAACCATTTGCACATTAATCACTGAACATATTATGATTAAAACGTAATTCATTTATTCTTGAATGCACATATATAGTATACCTTAAAGTATATTAATTAATTTGTATTATTTTTTGAATAAATCTACCACTTCTAATTCTAACAATTGGGTTAGTCTGTTGGGCAATTGCCTACTTCTTTGCGTACAAGTCATGGATTCTTTTACCTTAAAGGTTCTGATTAACATACCATGTTCTATTATTATGATAGTTAGAAACCACTTAGTTAACATAAAGAACTATATATCAATTTCTTTCAGTCCATCAAGCAAGAGGCAATATATGGTGTAACTTCTTGCACTGTTCCTTTTTTCGTTTGAATTTCTATCGGATGAGATCTCTGTACAGCAACCGACAAAAACTCATGAAAGTGATTTTATAAGGTTTGGTAGGTGTTATAGTTTGATTTGTAGGACTATTAAAATTAGATGTTTAAATTTTTTTGGGTGAATGATGATTTAAATATTTTTTAGTGAGATTTTTTGAGTTTTAGTAGGTAAGAATAAAGGAAGTTGAAATAATAAAAAGATATAGCCAAAGGTCATGTAAGTATATTTAAACCCTACCAGACTTTGCATATAACATAATTTATTTATGTATGAAAGTCTTTTTTAATTAAAAAAAGGATGGTCTTCTGGATGAAATGAAAATATGATTATTATTATTATTGTAGAGGAATCATAACTTCTTTGAATTGGTACGGGGTTATAAATTAAATGACTTGATTTTAAATTATTTAATAATTTCATATTGAAATAATCATTTGGTCTAACCACGCATGTTGCTATAAAAAAAAACTTAAAAATAATTTTTTAATAAATTCAAAATTATTGACTCTTGAATATTATTGCAGTGATCGTAAGACTAGTCAAATGCTTTGAACTGAAATATTAATTAAGTATTGTAGTTGAAGCATTACAAAACAGTTTTTGACATGTGATGTGTGTTTAATGTGGGAACTGAATTTGATAACTATCTGTTATTTTTCGAATCTTTTACTTCGTATGTGAAGCCACTGGCACTCTGATATGGACATGAAATTGAAGATAGGTGCACTAATTAGTTAGTTAAAGGGACCATGGCCATGGTCAAACTGCCTGCCCAGAAAACAAAAAGCAAAATGGTCACCTTCCATGGCCATCACCACTCTAACCATGTTTTAATGCATTAATTACACCATATTGCTTATCCTTTCCTCTTCATTTCTTTGCCTTACATGTCTTCTCGGATTTGGATCTACTGCAATTGGAGATCCTTACTGACTTTCTTAATTTTTGTAAGCAACAAGACTGTATCAGAAATGAATAGAAATCTCAAGTGAATGCTTTCATTAATTCTAAGAGTACATGAATATTCCTTATATGGACACATCAGCTTAATATTGAAGTTACACGTGTATATTTTTCCTAACTGAATTTGAGACTATTGTAACAGAATACAACTCCTTTAACTGATTTAATTTCTTCAGCTAACATGCCCCCGTGAACTGAACTTCCTGATCTTCCTTCTTGGTTCCTCTCTTCTCCCCCCCCCACCCTCAAAGCCAGCTGGGGTTACCACAGTGAGCTTTGTTCGAAGACGACTGAATGAGTTTGATGACAATGGTTTAGTCAGAATATCTGCAATTTGATCGATTGCTGGTATATGATTAACTACCACATTTTTCTTGATGGCATAGTCTCAGACGAAATATAAGTCCTATTCCATGTGTTTGGTTCTTTGCTGTTGGATCGAATTAGCTGAAAAGGATATATCTAACAGATTGTCACACCACACGGTGGTTTTTGACATAGACTTATTCCCAACCCTTGCAAGAGTGATTTGAACCATCGTATTTCAGCAGTTAAAGATGCCAAGCTTCTGAACTCAGCTTCAGTGCTAGATCTTGACACTGTTGATTGCTTTTTAGAGCTCCATGCTACTAGATCATTGCCAAAATATTTCACAGAACCCCAAAGTTGACCTTCTGTCATCCGGGTCTGTCGCCCAATCCGAGTCAGTGTTGCCAACTAGAGACAAAACTTGAGATGGTTGAATGTGCATTCCATAGTGCAGAGTACCCTTGATGTATCTAAACACCCTTTTAACAGATTTCCAATGACAATCAGTTGGGTTCTGCATAAACTGAGCGAGCTTATTTATACTGTGGCTTAAATCTGGTCTTGTGATGGTAAGATATTGGAGTGCTCCAAAAGCACTTCTATAAATATGAGGTTCTTGTAATGCTGATCCATCTCTGGCTGAAAGTCTGCCACTGGACACCATGAGTGTTGGTAAAGGTTTGGCATCTTGCATACCAAATTTAGAGAATATATCTGTGGCACACCTGGCTTGACTAAGAAATAACCCTGTGGACACTTTCTGCACTTCTATTCCTAAGAAGAAATTGAGCTCACCTAGGTCCTTAAGAGAAAATTCTTGATTCAGCTGAGTGATTAATGCACTGATTGCATTTTCTGAGTTTCCAGTTACGATTATGCCATCTATTTATATAAGGACATAAGTGCTTTCATGATTAGTGATTTTGATGAATCGTGACTGATCTGCCTTGGAAGATTTGAAGCCTTTATGCTCTAGGAAGCACAACAATCTGTCAAACCAGGCTCTTAGAACCTGTTTCAAGCCATACAATGCTTTGTTGAGTTTGCAAAATAGTGACTGAGAGCTATTCTGTACTTCAAACCCAGGAGGTTGAAACATATACACTTCTTCCTGTAATTTGCCATTTAGGAAGGCATTATTTACATCTGCCTGCCTTAGTCTCCAACCTCTTGTGACTGCCAATGCTAAAATTACTCTAATAGTTGCAGGTTTGATAACTGGGCTGAAGGTTTCCCAGAAATCAAAACCTGGTTGCTGTGAGTAACCCTTAGCCACCAATCTTGCTTTATATCTGGCTACACTACCATCTGGTTTCTTTTGATTTTAAACAGCCACCTACACCCCACTGCTTGCCTGTTTTCAGGTAAAGGTACTAGTGTCCATGTGTGATTTTTCATTAAAGCTGCATATTCTTCCATGACAGCTTGTTTCCAGTGAGAATTCTGCGTAGCCTGTTCAATGGATGTAGGTTCTGCATTGGCCAGAGAGACAGTCAAAGCCTTTGGTTTAAAATTATTATTTTTTGATCTAGTTACCATGGGGTGTCAATTTTATGGAGTTGCATTTAGAAGAGATTGTGGTCTCCAATCGATCACATTGATATTTTCAGGTATGGTTATCTGCTGGTTTTGATGACTGAATTCAGTAGTTGATTGATTTGAGGTGTTGGATGACTGTAAGGGTTCAGTGGATAAATTTGGTAAATTGATGCTTCTAGTATTAGGTTGACATAGTATGGGAGGTAAGATGGGTACTGGGATATTTTCTGGAGTTAAAGAGGGTGATGATTTGTGCCACTCAGAATATGGAAATTAATTTTCATCAAATTTAACATGTCTAGACACATACATTCTCTCTTTGGAATCCATGCAAAGATAGCCCGTGTTTTGAGCTGTAACCGAGGAATATACATGGGGAGGATCTGAAACTCAGCTTGTTTTTGTTGAATGGTCTGAGCCAAGGGAAGCATAGACAGCCAAAATCTTAGGGAATTGATAATCTGGACTCACCTTATAGAGAACTTCCATTGGTGACTTGAAATGAAGAGAAGAGTGTGGCAATCTATTTGTAAGATAGACAGAAGTTGAGAATGCTTGAGACCAGAATTTAAGAGGTAAAGAGGCTTGAGACAGTAAGGCTAATCCTGTTTCTACTATCTATCTGTCTATGCTTTCTTTCCACAATCCCATTTTGTTGGGATGTGTGGGGACAAGTGTTTCTAAATTTGATATCATTGGAATCTTTATTGGTGAAAAGCAAGGAATCTTTATTGGTGAATTTTGATTTTACAACTTTTGAGACAATAGAGGCATTAGGATGACCTAGTCTCCTATGCCATAGATCAAAGAGACTAAAAGGCTTATGGCTGTCTTGTGATCCCTTGTCTGCAGACATACTTGTAAGTAGGGCTTCTGAATCTTTGTTGGTTGAACTGAATCTATAAAGGCCTTGGTGTACTGAACCGTTAAGTACAGTTATGTGAGATTTAGAGTCCTTGAGTAGGCAATGGCTGTCATGAAATTCAAAATAAACATGACAGTCTTTACATAGCTGAGATACTGATAGAAGATTCTTGGTTATTTGAGGAACACAAAGGACATTGTTGAGCATAAGGTGTTTGGTGGGTGATTGATTATTGATTTGGATTACTGCATTACCAATGTGAAATATCTTGAGACCAAAACCATTTCCAACATATGTAACTTACCTGAACCCTTGTAACTGGATCCTGAGTTTACGCTTGAAAGACTGTGCCTTACGTGATTTGAAGCTCGTGAGTCTGGGTACCAGGCTGAGTCTTCCACAGTTTCAGGTGTTGCGATGAGAGCCTCTGCTTCATCATTCTTAGATGTTTTTCATTGCTGTATTCTTCACCAGCAACTACAAGATTAGCATATTTCTTACGTTCTTGACTATATCCCCTTCTATAAGAAAAGTCACCAGGTTCTGGATTATATGACAAATCAAATCTTCGATAGCACTTGAGAACAGTGTGAGCTATCTTTCCACAAAGTTGACGTTGTGGTCTAGAGCTCAAATTTCCTGTACTTCTTCCTCTTCCTTTGCAGCCTTGTTGTCTTCGTTCTTTATACACTGCATTAGCTACCATTTGATTTTCAAAATACACTGAATTTTGTAGCACTGTTACTTCTGTTGAATACAGTAAAGCTACAATAGATTTCCAAGACGGTAGTGTTGATTTTGTTCTTATTGCTGCTACAATAGGGTCATATTCAGGTCCCAATCCAGCCAGTGCTGGGTGCACTAAATCTTCTTCACTTGAACGACATCCACAAGATTGCAAAATGTCCCAAATTGTCTTGACCTTGCCAAGATACTCTTTCATAGATTGATTTTCCTTTCTTGAATTCTGCAATTCCCTCTTACATTGCAGAATCTTTGCTGTGGTTTGGCTAGCAAAGTATTCTTCAATGGATTCCCATAATTGCTTTGTGGTTTCACACACCATCAAGCTTGGAAGAATGCTTGGTGTGATGAAGGATAGCACCCACGACACGAGTAATTGATCTTGTCTGTCATAGATTCTGAGCTCTGGCAACATTCTTGGAGGAATTTCTTGCGTTCCATCAGCGTACCCCTTTAGATCCTGCCCTCTCAGCGTAGCTATGATCCGCTGCCTCCACCCCAAATAGTTATCGTCATCTAACTTCACCGTAACACTCTGTATTCCTGGATTCGGAATTGAAACTGTTGTTTTTCTCCCAGCAGTGTCTCTCATCTCATGACTGAAGCCAGCCATGGCACAAGAGCTCTGATACCATGTATGCAAAAAGACTGTATCAGAAATGAATAGAAATCCCAAGTGAATGCTTTCATTAATTCTGGGAGCACATGAATATTCCTTCTATATTTCCTAACTGACTGTTATAACAGAATACAACTCCTTTAACTGATTTAATTTCTTCAGCTAACAATTTTACTTAAATTTCACATATTAAAAAGTAATTTTTAATGATAAAATTTATTATTTTCCTCATACTTTTCAACTTCTAAAAAATGTGCAAATTTTCATTCGGATCCCATATCCTTTTGTTCTCTATTTCTCTATTCCTTATTTGTAACGAAACATACTTTGTATTTAATTATAAATGTATTAGTTATATTATTTATTTTTATAAAAAGTATAATTAAATACTCGAAATAGTAGTAAAATAAAAAAATAGAAATAGCATAACAATTTTTTTAAAAGTTAAGGAGAAAAAAAGGTGATACTCACAAATAGAGATCACTTTTTATTTTCTTTATTTAACCTAAAGTAATAATATTTTGAAATGAGAACATCAAATTCTCTATTTTCTCATATTTCAACTCCTTTCTTTCACATTATAAGAAATAATTCGACTCCATTATTATTTAAAAAAAAATCTTTGCATCTATCCATTCTTAATTATTTTTATTTTCCTTAATAAAAATTCATATTGATTCGTGCTTTCAAAATATAAATAATAAATAGATTACTACCTACCTACCAATTCTTTTTGTGTATAGGATAATTTTACTCTTACACCCACTTTGTCACTGAATGAATTTGGGTTGCATGCAGTTACTCGGCAACTATAAGTTGTGATTTTTGAAAGAGATATAAAGAAATTTAAAAAGATTTTAGAGTAAGTGAGAGAATTAATAGGATTCACTTGAAAAAACCTAGAAAAATAACTAACTCTACCAGATTCTCAATTGTGTGAAATCCCAATCTCTCTCTGAATGCACACACTCATTTCTATCCAACCAACAGCCTTTTTTTTTATTAAAAGAATTAAAGAAGATGAAACATCCTGTTTTTTAAGCTTTTCACATAGTAGCAGAAAATTAAGAATGTACTAATTTATAAATATATATTGTACATATAAATATCATATTGTAAGTATTCGTAATCTTTTACTTTCAAGACCACCAACATAATAAAATAATTTTGTATTGATAGTACGCTTAGTACAGATATTTGTCTCCACAGTTTACGTTTACGGATTATTGCTTGTATGCGAAAAAAGTTGCATGGATAACTTGCAACTTTGGGATCTTTTACTTTGTGTTTTAAGTCAATGTCGCTCTGATATGGTAATTAGATTGAAGATAGGTGCATTACTTAGTAAAATGGTTGGCTCAATTGCACATTAGGTTAATGTGTTTTTATAAATGAAGTAATTGGGTCTTTCGGTTTTCAATCGGAGCAATGTTAATCAAAAAGTTTTAGAATGATGCAATTGAGTCTAACTATTAACTCTGTCATTGGAACAAACAAAAAATGTTGATCCAGTTAGTTAAGTGTTGACATGGCACATCAAATGATATTATTGAGTGGTTGATATAGTAATAATATATTTTTTACTTACTAATGTAGAAGAATAATAATATTTAAATTATAAAATATATTATTTAAATTTTAAACCACATATCTTTTGTCTAAACTTAAAAACTAAAAAGGATTTAATTACATATATGCCATTGTGCTTTTATAAATGAAGCAATTAAGTCTCTCAATTTTCATACACTTTAAAAAGATTTCATAAATACTGACATGACAAAATCTTTAATTTTACATTTCAAAATCTTAACATCTTAAAATCTTAAATTTTAAATTTTAAAATCTTAAATTTTAAATTTTAAAATCTTAAATCTTAAATTTTAAAATTATAATTTATAAATTTTAAATCACAAATCTTAAAATTTTATACTTTAAAATCTTAAATCTTAAACTTTTATTAAACCTTAAACTTTAAAATCCTAAACATTTATTCCAAAAATTTAAACCTAAAATCCTAACATTCTAAATTGCATCACATTTACAACTTATCCTATTCCTACGCTCTTCCTTATCTTTCCATCAAGACAGTCCATTTTTTTCCGTTTTTTCATTTTTACCACTCTTGATGACGTGGGTGAATTATTGTTTTAAAAATGTGACCGAATCATTTCTCTTTTCAAATCAAATCATGACTAGCTTCTTCACTCATTGCCTCTCCTTTTTTTCTATATGAAATAATATTTGTGCAACATTAGCCACAGAAGGTTGTACTGGCAATGCAAGGTGCAATCCCACCTGCCTGCTATGACAGATCATGTACAAATCATACATGCCGGGCCCAAAATGACATCTGAATCAGTTCAAAAAAAGAAAAAGTCTCTCAGCACTACAAGTTACTATTCTGTAAAAATTTTAAAAGGTTATGAAGATCAGAGATTTTATATACTATTTCCCACAAAATGACAGGGCACTTCCGGTGCTTCATCCAGTAGGTGAGGGAATCAAAAAGAAAAGTGTTGATCAACAGCATAAATAGCATAAAATGAAATGATGTCAGTATTACTGGTTTATAGAGGGGCTGCCGAGTACCACTGAATCATGCAAAGAAAAACAAGGAAAATAAAAGTCAGTCCAGGAAGAGGCACACTTTGATATATGTTCTTCTTCACAGGACGTAGCTGAAGAAGAGAGTGAAAGTAACAGAAAGAAAAAGTAACTCGTGGCCTTCAATTGGAAGAGCTGGCCACCTGTTTTCTGGTAGCAACTTCGACTTGCAGAGAAAGTAGCACTCCCATAGAAAATGTAACCAGCTGCAGTAGTTAGCAAAACAGCTTAACCGTGATCAGGATTTAGGTTTAAAGCAGTATTCTGTTAGAGTCTTAAACAATTCTCTTAGTCAGTGGAATAAAATCAAAACATTGAGTGAAGCGGGAATGAAGAAGAAAACTAATCAAACCATAAACACTTCTAAGTTTATGCATGATATTAACCCTTGGATATTCTCTAAATAAGGTGATACAATCCCAACAAGGAACTGCTGGAAATTGGTCTCGTATTCGTTTTAGATAGACAACTGGGACCAATTTTCAAGAACTAACAATGCATTAATGAACCACAATCATTCTTGATCAACATGTTCCACAGTTCACATGATAATGTACTCACATACCACATTCAGCGTAATCTAAGATTAACATGTCAATTATTGAGGTAATCCCAAGTTAAAGGCCTAAACACATGAGTAGCTTCCGACTCTATCATCTCCAATTGCTCCTTTAGAAGGTGCATGTACACCACCCAATCACCATTCCTGGCAGGGCTCGGCATCGGCATCACATACCCAGCGTTGCCACCCCACGGAAAATGGTATGACCCAAAAAGAGGCTTTCCCCACCCAAAATCCACCTTAGATTCTGGGAACCTTTGCCCGGAAGAAACCACAAAAGCCGGTCCATCTTCGGTGCCTTGGCAATAGATTCGTGCCAAGCAGGGCACCGGCCGGTGAACCTCGACCCAATCTATGAGGCCCAAGAAATGCTCCTCCATCACCGCCTCCTCCAAGAATTCATGAACATCATTTGCTATCCAACTTAGTGGCTTCTCCATCAGCTCATCAACTGGTTTTCCACCAAAGGGAAT
Source organism: Dicorynia guianensis (assembly GCA_037013595.1). Classification (NCBI taxonomy): domain Eukaryota; kingdom Viridiplantae; phylum Streptophyta; class Magnoliopsida; order Fabales; family Fabaceae; genus Dicorynia; species Dicorynia guianensis. Next base: position 40,428,757 of record JASUAB010000002.1, read on the forward strand.
GGACAGCACATTCCCAAAATAAGAACCCATTAATGCTGCTTTGTCCTTATCTCCATTGCTCAGACTCTTCCTTCCATCAACCACAATACCCATTTTTGCAATGACCCTTTTGTCCTTGGCACTCGCAGCCACCATCTTCCACAAGAATGAACAAAACGACTCAAGCTTGGTGCGCTTGACCCCATTGATAACATTTGAGTTTGCAAGTGATTGCATGAGGTTGAGTTGCTCAGCTGTGACGTAATAAATGCGGCTGATGAGACAATCGGATCCAGATTCCGGTTCAGGTTTCTTTGGTGGAGGGAGCTCTGAGACTGGAATGTACATGTCATGGAGAGAAGGGGGGATGAAAGCTGGACGCCGAGGACTAAGTATAGAGCGACATAAACATGGTTGCCGTAAAAGAGCAGGATCATGGGAAGTGAAGTTTGTGGGTTGGGCCATTGGGCCCACGTTGTAAGAAACATATTGGTTGAGTAAGCATCAGCAACGCGATGGTCAAAGGTGCATGCTACGATTATCCCACCACATTTAAGAGAAGTCGCCTGCATTATATAAATAATTAATTAACTATTTGTATTTTATAATTTGAAATATCATAGTACATATTTATGTAAAACAAATTATGATGACAATAATGTCTCTACTGTTACTACATAACTTTATGGCTATGAATTGCTTTCATATAATTATTGCTTGTTCCTTTGGCTTCTCTTCTTGTTATGGAACAGAGATAAAACAAAACAAACGGGCGTGGCTAGGAAGTACGAAGTGTCTTGACTTATTGACGAGTGGTAGAATTTATAGGCTTTTCTGTCTGAATATCTTATTTAAGAAAGGAATTTGACGTCGGTCAGTTTACCCTGAAATTTAAACTACTATTTTGGTTACCCTAATATCAGCTTATTTGGATGATTGGTACAAAACAAATCACGATGAAGCTGGGAGAGAAAATACAAATTCCTGAAAATGCTAACCATAGCTGGTTTGAGTTTTCTAGAGGATGTTGAAAATGAAAATGTGAATAATGAGAGTTGTACGTAAGAACCTACATTTCGTGCGCACGAGTTTGACTTTTCTTTCATGACACAAGCACAGTTGACAAGTCGCAGGACTGACTTGTAATTATTTTTCTCACTTCCGTACGTCCTGCCGTAGCGTACTATCACTTCACAAAATTATTTCCTTTGTACTAATTTGAAAAACTTTTCTTAAAATAAAATATGCACGGCCATAGCAGGGATCTGAATGGTTTAATTTTTTTAAAAAGAAGTGGGTTATATAACAAAAAAATATAAAATTAAAAAAGAAATAAAATAATTACCAACAAGCAATTAAAAATATCAAGAATCAAATCCCACGTACAGGCAAATGCAGGTGAGCAGCCGGTGATTTCAAAGAAAACAAAAGCGACAATGCATGAGCAAAAGGATGTGGGGCGGTGACCATTTGCACAGATGGCGACCATGCAGGCTGGCGCGGAGTCTATGAGCATCTTGTAGGTATATATTTTGTATACTTATTTACATTTTTTTATTTATATTTTATGTACTTATATAATGTAAAAAATTAAGGATAAATTATATAAAATTTTCTTACATTATATTTCATGTATAAATTTTTTTTTATATTTTTAATTATATCAAATAGAAGCTTAACAAAATTTCGTTAAATCAGTCAAATGCCTTGTCGCTGAAGCTGTTTAATAAGAAAATTATGATAATTGAAAGACGAAAATCAGAATCACCATATTAGATTGATAAGAAGAGCAGAAGACGTTTAAGGAGATATAATATCAGAGTGGCTCTCACGATCCAAGAGCTCTGTTCTTCAGCCAACGAAGGAGTGGCGGATTTAACATTGGTTGGAGAAGAGGCTCTCATGGAATCCACCCAAGCATTAATTCTTGCTTCTCCATTGATTTCAAGGTTCTTCAAAAACTTCTTCCTTGAAATGGAAATGTACCCTGATGGTGACGCCGGTAGTTTATGTGACGTCGTCGCGAAATTTGATGAGTTCGAAACGGCAACCGGGATGACCATGTTGATTCCGGGTTTCGCATACGACACTACCACATTCTGCTGTGTCATCTTTAAACTTTGATTACTCACTGTGAAAAAAGTCCCATCTAATATATTATCCAGCGGTCAAAACATAGATTATACAGAATTTGAGAACCTCAGGTTCAATTATTATCTCGGAACCCAATCCAAAGGGAGGGCGATGGGCCTCCAAGATAGGATTACAGACAGGAGTGGAAAAAGGGAGAGAGGGAGCAAGGGAGCTAGTGTTAGCGTCCGTGTGGGAGAGACACGGAGCCCCCAATCGGGGATTTATAGTTGCAACCCACAAGCTCCGAAACTCCCTGGTTGGACCCGCATTTGAAAAAAACGGCGGTCTCACAACTTTGCCCTGCCCGTTCAGTTCCTAGGACTTCATCAAATGCCCTAAACACCATCTTCATCGCCCCTTTCCCAGAATATCCCTGAACTGCGAGCGTCGATTATAAGAAATACAATTAATTATGAAGGCTTATCAGAGAAATCCCAACTTGGCCAGTTTGATTGTTGACCCAGAATTTGCAAGGTAAATGGTGCAAAGAAACGGTCAGTAATTGGGGTGATTTAACGGAATTCTGTTAAGATCTTAACTGTTAGAAATTATTTGTATAGATTATAAAGTATAAGATTCTATTTGATGTAGTAAAAAATATAAGAGATTTTTTATATATGAAGTATAATGCAAGAAAATTTTGTGTAATTTGCCAAAAAATTAATAATGGATGTGATGTATATTACCTGGACAGCAAGCACGCCATTCTTCTTCTTCGGCACAAACTTGCCTTCAATGGATTCATCTGGGTTATACAAGTTCAGGCATCGTAGCTCGATGTCTGCCACAGCCTCAACAAAATCAACCCCACGATTATTGCAGAGCAGCTCAGGTTCACCCGCAGAGTTAGACACCACCTCGCCTGCAAAGGCATAAAAGGAGACCAGAGCCTGAGTTAGGCCCTTTTTCAGGGAGGCCACCATGGACTCAAAGCTCATTGTGCCATTGGCACAGTTGTCGCTTTCTCCTGCTGCGACAGGAGGGGTGGACGTCGGCGCGAGCGTCGGCGGTGTCTGTTTCTTGTAGCAAAAGAAGACGCCCACGTCCACCGGTGGTAGAAGAAGGTCAAGGTTTGAGAATGGGAGCCAATGGTCCTGCATTGGCGGATCTGCAGAAACGACCTCTTCCTTGGTTGCACTCACTGAGAACCTGAATTCTGCATTTGCAGCACCCATTTTAGTACACCAGACACGAAGGGGCATTGGTGCAGTTGCTTCGGTTAGTATGAAAAATTGTGTAAGAATTCGCAAGGATATGTAAGCACAACCCGTGAGACAGGGAGAGCCAGAAAAATACGAAAAACCAAACGGTTAATATTGGTTCGTACATTTCTTTTCTTTAATTTATTTTTTATCTTATCGAAAATATAGTTACAATGCAGAAGTTGGTGGCAACTACTCCTCCAAGTGATAATCAAGACTTTTTCTTTCTTTATGTGTTTCACTAAAAAATATTTCATCTTTTGCACATTATCTTCTTAGTAATATTTCTGGATGGTGAAGCTTGGAGACAGAAAGATATTTATGTTTTATCTTGGTGCTTAGTATAGCACGTGGCAATTGGCAAATCAAATTGACAATAATGGAAGATAGATATAAATATAGGATAGAAAAAAGCTAATAACAGAAAAAAAAAAGAAATTCAGAACTTAGAATCCACAATTTAAATATTTATATAAATTAAAATTTTTTTAAAAAATCACTTTCTTAAGATCCAATTCCAGGAGCTATTATACAGAAGGGTTACGCCGCAGCTACCTATCTTATCTTCTTATGTGAAATGATTAAGACTCTTGTAAGTATATGGTCAACTAATCAATTTTGATTTGTCTACTTTGAACTACTCACTTAACCCTCTTCTTCTTGATGTGACTATTATTTCTAAGCTGAAATCTTACCCCTTCTTTTTGGGCTGTTTTCTTGGCCACGATCTAAATTGTATTTCTTTGTAACCGATAATAACTCTAGTAATTAGGTTGTTAGATATAATTTAATAGAAAATTTTAAATAGTTTACAGAATGTCATATACAAATGCAAATGCTCATGACCTAATGCATAAAAATAGTTATATTCATTTATTAGTTTTATTTATTTTTTGGATCTTCAAATTAAAGGAGAATATAAAAAAATCTATATATTAATTATAATTAAGGGCACTAATCTTTTTATAAGATGCAAGTTTTTGTATAGTCATTCAATCACATTTTCATTATTTCCAGCTCAAGTACTAAGATCAACAATTCAATTGGCTTGCATTTATTTGTTGGAGGATTGTACAATTGTTTTATATGAACACAATTTGAATTTTATCTAATTATTTTGAAAAATGGGGTGCAGTTGAGTTGAATAAGAAGACAGAATCTGAGCTAGACTGAATTTGTAGGCAATACATAGCATAGAATGTTTACAGTAATATGTCCTGCAGTTAATGTTGTTTCATCATCATCTTTTTTTTCTTTATACTTTGTATAAATAAAGCTGAACATAAAAGAATGGTGACAACTACTTTGATTTATAAACTGAAGTGGATGGGGTGAGATGAGTTTAAGTAAGAATTAATCATGCAAATCACAAAAAAATAAAATAATAATAATAATAACAAGAATAACAACAACAACAATAATAATATGTTAAAGTAGAAATAAAAAAAGTATGTTGAAAATAGATAAAACAGTAGTAAATAATATTGTAGCACAACCATATTTTTAATTATTATTTAATTCTAAAGTCCAAAGACAATTTTATTTGAAGTAATAGTTAATTCAATTGCATGGTTTAGTATGAATTATTGGATTTGATAAATTACATAGTTTAATTTATAAAATGTAATAGAATTAATAATATAAATTTTTTAAAAATTTTTGTGAATTTTAATTTGTGAAAACAAACAAATTGAATTCCTTAAGATACTACACTTGCTTTTGATAATGATAAGTTACATCATCATATAAACACAAAAGGCTTTCCTTAATCAATTTGCAAGCCAATCCATTGCATAAGGATGCTGTAGAGTTGAACCAAACCATTTGCACATTAATCCCTAACATATTATAATCAAAGCTTAATTCATTTATTCACAAATGCACATATATATATATATTATCCTTAAAGTATTTTAATTTGTATCATTTTTGAATAAATCTATCACTTTAACCTCTTGGGCAATTGCTTACTTCTTTGGGTGCAAGTATATGGTATCAACAAAGTGTTGACATAAAAGAAGTTAATTATATTTCAAGATTTGAAAGGATAATTTATCAATATAAATTTAAATCAAGAGCTATATTTATTGAGAAAAATTTACTGTTTACTGTTTATAGTTTTAAAAAATTAATCTTTTATTTAAAAAATAAATAATTTTAAAAATCTAAAAAAAGGGCATTATATGAATTGCAAAAGGACTCATGACTTGTGCTCGATCAGTCAATAATTATGGACATTGAATGTATCATTCATAAGTTAAAACTGATATTAAAATTAATTTTTTTCTATATTTTTAATCAAAATAGAAAAGAAAATGTATTAGTACTCGTTTTTCCACATGATTTGTTTGTCAGATGCTACTTACCTCATATTTGTGGTCCATCACTTCAATATTTTTTGGATGATGTAACTTCTTGCACTCTTCCTTTTTCCCTCTCAACCTCTATCGATGAGGTTTTTGTACGGGAAATGATGTTGTATATAGAAATTATATACAAAAATGAATATTAATAGACAAAAAAAAAAAGAAAGGAAAATAATTTAAATTAAAAAAAAACATAAAAATATATAATTGATTTATACCCATATCATTATTTTTTTTGTACAACAATATATGATTTATCGTAGTCGTAATAGATGCACATTCATTCTCCACATTCCGTATACTTGTTAGAATGTACCATTACATTTTTCCGTTTACAAAGACTCATTACCTACTTTCGATTAGTCAATAATTATGGGCGTTGAATGGATCTTTCATAAATTAAAACTGGTAATACAATTAAATTTTTAGTCAAAATAGAAAAGAAAAATGTATTAGAACTCCTTTTTCCACATGATTTGTTTGTTTCTTATTACCTCAAAATTCTTTGGATGATGTAACTTCTTGCACTCTGACTTTTTTTGTTTTTTTTTGGGTAAGTTCACTCTTACTTTTTTTTCCTTTGAATCTTTATGGGATGAGGCCTTTATACAGCAAAAATTAAAAATTAAAAAATTCACAAAAATAATTTTTAATATTTCAGTCCATAGCACTTGACTAGTCTTAAGGTCACTGCAATAATAATCAAGAGTCAATAATTTTGAATTTACTAAAAATTAATTTTGAGTTTATTTATTGCAATATAGTTACACCAGATGATTGAATCAATATGAAATTAATTATTAAACAATTTAAAATCAAGTCATTTAATTTGTAATTCCTTCACAAATCAAAGAACAAATGATTCCTCAATAATAAATAGTAAATAATATTAATAATATTTTTGATTCATCTAGAAGACCATCTTTTTTTAATAAAAAAAGGCTTTAGTTAAAAGGACCATGGTCAGTATAGGTGTCAATGCGAACGGGTCTGACTCGCGACAGCTTCAAATGCCCAAGAAGCAAAAACCAAAATGGTCACGTAACTTCCATGGCCATCACCGCGCTACGTTTTCTTGCATTGCACCATGTTGTTTATCCTCTCCTTTTCGTCCTTTCTTTGCCTTACATTTGCTCTCGGATTCAGACCTACTGCAATTGGAGATCTTTCTTGAATTCCTTTAATCAAATTTCACATATTAAGTAGTTGCTTATGATAAAACTCATTATTTTCTCTTATACTTTTCAACTACTCCCTGAAAAATATGCAAATTTTCATTCGGATCCCATATCCTTTTGTTCTCTATTTTAATTTCGTAGCTTACTACATTTTTATTTGCATGTTCAGACTAATGTGTGTATCTTGATTATTCATTTCCTTAATTTACTCAAAGTCCACATAAAATATTAAGCATTTATGAGAAATTTTCTAACGCTCTAGCTTTACAAAATTGACAACATTGAAACTCGGGTCACCATGGTATTCACTATATTATCCATTCTGAGCAAAAATACATTCATATATAAGTATCCATGTCTGGGCCATCCCATACATAGTTGCAGTCTACTCAGTACATAAGTACTACCCAGTACCCAATACAAGGTGACCAGTTACAAAAAATAAAAAGAAAAATATTAAAAATGACATATAAATACAGACCGTTTTATATTTTTTATTTGATCTAATGTTACTAAATAAAATTTTAACGTCAAGAGATTCAATTTCCTATTTTCTCTCATATTTCAATTCCTTTCGTCCATGTTATAAAAAAATTTTATTATCACAATAAATTATTGCATCTTTTCATTCTTAATTAGTGTTTTATATTTTCCTATTTAAAAAATTAAATTCATTCCTAATTTAAAACTAATAATAGAGAATTCACATGTTCTTTGATTTGTAACGGAGTTATAGATTAAATGACTTGATTTTAAATTGTTAAATAATTAATTTCATATTGATTCAATCATCTGGTGTAACCATATTGCTATAAATAAACTTAAAATTAATTTATAAACATTTAAAATTATTGACTCTAGAATATTATCGCAGTGATCTTAAGACTAGTCAAATGCTATGAACTGAAATATTAGTTATGTATTGTCGTTGAAGCATTATAAAACAATTTTTGGCACGTGATGAATGTTTAATGTGGGAACTGAATGCCTTATTTTGACCAGTTTCTTCACTCATTGCCTCTGCTTTTTTTTTTCTTTATGAAATAATATTTGTGCAACATTGGCTACAGGAGGTTGTACTGGCTATACGAGGCGCAATCCCACCTGCCTAATATGACAGATAATGTACAAATCATATATGCGGGCCCCAAAATGAGATCTTCGTCAGTACAAAAGAAAATGTAAGTCTCAGCACAACTAGCTACTATTCTCTAAAAACTTTAAAAGGTTATGAAAATCAGAGATTTTATATGCCATTTCCCACACTTCCGGAGCTTCATCCCTTAGGTGAGGGAATCAAAAAGAGAAGTGTTGAACAACAGCATAAATAACATAAAATGAAAAGCTGTCAGTATTACTGGTTTATAGAGGGGCTGCCGGGTACCACTGAATCATGCGAAGAAAAGCAAGGAAAATAAAACTCAGCCCAGGAAGAGGCACACTTTGATATATGTTCTTCTTCACAGTACGTAGCTGAAGAAGAGAGTGAAAGTAACAGAAAGAAAAAGTAATTCGTGGCCTTCAATTGCAAGAGCCGGCCACCCGTTTTCTGGGAGCAACTTCGACTTGCAGAGAAAGTAGCACTACCAAAGAAAATGTAACCAGCTGCAGTAGTTAGCAAAACAGGTTAACCATGATCAGGATTTAGGTTTAAAGCAGTATTCTGTTAGGGTCTTAAACAATTCTCTTAGTCAGTGGAGTAAAATTAAATGGGACTGTCATTTTTCTTTCATGCTATTTTCATAAGTTAGATAATATTAAATATTTATTGTTGAGTTTTATTCACTAAACTATGGGATCCACTAAATTAATACGCCACAATAAATCTTTTGACAATTTAATAACTTAATTTTAATTGACCAAAACTTTTCAGTCACTTTTAAGTGAGCATGTGGCTAAGTTTTTTTCAACATATACAATGCCAGGAAGGCTTCAGTAATTTACTTAATTATTATGGGTTAATCAATAACAAAGAATGAAAGTATGAAAGAAACCAAAGTTATGTTGAGACATTGAATGGGCCCATGCGGTTTAAGAGGCTTTATCTCAAGGGTTTAACTACATAAATTAAACGATGTCATTAGGTTTAATCAATAACTAAATTTTTATAAATATCATTTATCATAAGATTTTTTTTAACAATATCTCTAATATCCTTCTTGGTCTTCTTTTATTCCTTTTCATTAGGCTTAATATCCTTTTTCCAACTTTTTTCATTATGGCTTCTAGCATTTTTCTTTACATATGCTTAAATCATATTAATTGAGTTCTATCATTTTTTTCTTAATAGATATCACAATAAATTTTTCCCAAAAATAATCATTCTAAATTATTATTTTTTGTATATTTGTTCATCAATCTCAACATTCTTGTCCTTCCTACTCCCAATTTTTGTTTTTGTTGACCCTCCAATGCCCAACATGAACTATTATACAACATAGTTAATCTTATAATAATTCAGCAAAATTTTCTTTTAAGCTTAATAGGATTTGTGATTATAAATGACTCTTTAAGCATTTTTCAATTTCAACCATTTAGTTTATATCTTATATGTGACATCCCTACCAACTCTATCACTTTGTAAGATAAATTCAAGGTATCAAATCCTTGATCCTTGTAGTATAATATATTCTCCAATTTTTATCTCCAATTCATTATTAACTTGCCTTTCGTTAAATTTGCATTCTATATACTTTGTTTTGCTCTTACTTAAATGAAAATCTTTTGATTCTAAAATCTCTCTCCATATCTACTACTAGTGAATGTGGAACTCTTGGTGTATATAACCTATGGGTTTTTTTAAAAAAAAAAATAAAAAGTTTAGGATGAGGGAAGGCTCTTCCCGTTCTATGGTTAAGGCAAACCATTAACTTCAATGAGGATTTATAGTAGATCTATAGATCGCTTACCAATAGTGTATCTTTTGAATTGAACCCAAGTCATGCAAATGGTTTGGTGAATTAAATGGATAATGCATGTCACATATGGGTTATATTTAATTACCATGTTAATGTGCATTTAAGTGGATGTTGACAAGTTGGCCACTAAGCCAAAGGACTTGTATTCTTTTTTTATGATAGAAAAAGTGACAGATCACTTAATACATTATAAATAATGTGTTAAGTTTAAATCTAAGACTTTGAGGAGAAAAGCATCAAAGAAACAATTAAGTGCATTTGCATCATTATTTACGAATATGACCTTTTTTGTATATTTTTTGTATGATAGACTTAGGTGGATTGAGGGGGCGGGTGATGTGGAAACAATAGAAACTCATGAAGTAAATACATATAAAACTTATAAGAGCATGGAGAGTAATATAGAATTCAGTTCAAGAATCCAAAGCTTATGACTTGGCAATGATAACTTTGCAAAGGAAAAGATGGTATAATGATGATCCATTTGGATGGAGTTGTAGCATAACCAAGGTGATCAAAACATTGAGTGAAGAGGGAATGAAGAAGAAAACTAATCAAACCATAAACACTTCTAAGTTTATGCCTGACATTAACCCTTGGATATTCTCTAAATATGGTGACACAATCCCAACAAGGAACTGCTGGAAATTGGTCTCGAAATTGTTTTAAATATACGACTGGGACCAATGTAGAACTAACAATGCATTAATGAACCACAATCATTCTTGATTAACATGTTCCACAATTCACATGATAATGTACTCACATACCACATTCAGCGTAATCTAAGATTAACATGTCAATTATTGAGGTAATCCCAAGTTAAAGGCCTAAACACATGAGTAGTTTCCGACTCTATCATCTCCAATTGCTCCTTTAGAAGGTGCATGTACACCACCCAATCACCATTCCTGGCAGGGCTCGGCATCGGCATCACATACCCAGCGTTGCCACCCCACGGAAAATAGTATGATCCAAGAAGAGGCTTCCCCCACCCAAAATCCACCTTAGATTCCGGGAACCTTTGCCCGGAAGAAACCACAAAAGCCGGTCCATCTTCGGCGCCTTGGCAATAAATTCGTGCCAAGCAGGGCACCGGCCGGTGAACCTCGACCCAATCTATGAGGCCCAAGAAATGTTCCTCCATAGTGGCCTCCTCCAAGAACTCGTGAACTTCATTTGCTACCCAACTTAGTGGCTTCTCCATCAGCTCATCAACTGGTTTTCGACCAAAGGGAATGGACAGCACATTCCCAAAATAAGAACCCATTAATGCTGCTTTGTCCTTATCTCCATTGCTTAGTCTCTTCCTTCCATCAACCACAATACCCATTTTTGCAATGAACCTTTTGTCCTTGGCACTCGCAGCCACCATCTTCCACAAGAATGAACAAAACGACTCGAGCTTGGTGCGCTTGACCCCATTGATAACATTTGAGTTTGCAAGTGATTGCATGAGGTTGAGTTGCTCAGCTGTGACGTAAAAAATGCGGCTGATGAGACAATCGGATCCAGATTCTGATTCAGGTTTCTTCGGTGGAGGGAGCTCTGAGACTGGAACGTACATGTCATGGAGCGAAGGGGGGATGAAAGCTGGACGCCGAGGACTAAGTAAAGAGCGACATAAATATGGTTGCCATAAAAGAGCAGGATCATGTAAAGTGAAGTTTGTGGGCTGGACCATTTGGGCCCACGATATAAGAAACATATTGGTTGAGTAAGCATCAGCAACGCGATGGTCAAAAGTGCATGCTACTATTATCCCACCACACTTAAGGGAAGTTGCCTGCATTATATAAATAATTAATCAACCATTTGTATTTTATAATTTTAAATATTATAGATATTTATGTAAAACAAATTATGATGACGATAATGTCCCTACTGTTACTACATAACTTTATGGCTATGAATCGCTTCCATATAATATATTGCTTGTTCCTTTGGCTTCTCTTCTTGTTATGGAAGAGAGATAAAACAAAACAAACGGGCATGGCTAGGAAGTAGGAAGTGTCTTGACTTATTGACGAGTGGCAGAATTTATAGGCTTTTCTGTCTGAATATCTTATTTAAGAAAGGAATTTGACGTCGGTCAGATTACCCTAAAATTTAAACTACTACTTTGGTTACCCTAATATCAGCTTGTTTGGATGATTGGTACAAAACAGATCAGGATGAAGCTGGGAGAGAAAATACAAATGCCTGAAAATGCTAATCATAGCTGGTTTCAGTTTTCTAGACGATGTTGAAAACGAAAATGTTAATAATGATAGTTGTACGTAAGAACCTACATTTCGTGCGCACGAGTTTGACTTTTCTTTAATGACACAAGCACAGTTGACAAGTCGCAGGACTGACTTGTAATTATTTTTCTCACTTCCGTACATCCTGCTGTAGTGTGCTATCGCTTCCCAAAATTGTTTCCTTTATATTGATTTGAAAAACTTTTCTTAAAATAAAATATGCACGGACATAGCAGGGATCTGAATGCTTTAATTTTTTTTTTAAAACAAAATGGATTATATAATAAAAAATTAAAAAATTAAAAAAATAGAAAAAAAGAAACTTATATATTAAATTATAAAAGAAATAAAATAATTACCAAAAAACAATTAAAATTATCAAGAATAAAATCCCACGTACAGGCAAATGCAGGTGAGCAGCTAGTGATTTCAAAGAAAACAAAAGCGACTAAGCAAGAGCAAAAGGATGTCGGGCAGTCACCATTTGCACAGATGGCGACCATGCAGGCTGGCGCGGAGTCTATGAGCATCTTGTAGGTACATATTTTGTATACTTATTCATATTTTTTACTTTTTTTATTTATACTTATATGTACGTATATAATGTAGAAAACTAATAATGGATGTGATGTATATTACCTGGACTGCAAGCACGCCATTCTTCTTCTTTGGCACAAACTTGCCTTGAATGGACTCATCTGGGTTATACAAGTTCAGGCATCGTAGCTCGATGTCTGCCACAGCCTCAACAAAATCAACCCCACGATTATTGCAGAGCAGCTCAGGTTCACCCGCAGAGTTGGACACCACCTCGCCTGCAAAGGCATAGAAGGAGACCAGAGCCTGAGTTAGGCCCTTTTTCAGAGAGGCCACCATGTGCTCAAAGCTCATTGTGCCATTGGCACAGTGGTCACTTTCTCCTGCGGCGACAGGAGAGGTGGACGTTGGCGCGAGCGGCGGCGGTGTCTGTTTCTTGTAGCAAAAGAAGACGCCCACGTCCAGTGGTGGTAGAAGAAGGTCAAGGTTTGAGAATGGGAGCCAATGGTCCTGCATTGGCAGATCTGCAGAAACGACCTCTTCCTTGGTTACACTCACTGAGAACCTGAATTCTGCATTTGCAACACCCATTTTAGGTGCACCAGACACGAAGGGGATTGGTGCAGTTGCTTTGGTTAGAATGAAAAATTGTGTAAGAATTCGCACGGATATATAGGCACAAGCCGTGAGAAAGGGAGAGGCAGAAAAATATAAAAAACCTTACGGTCTTGCTTTAGCTCTCGTTACTAATCTTGCTAATGTGGCCTTTGTGGGAGTGTAGTCGTTTTCTTTTCTTTTATTAACTTATTTCCTTAAAAAATAAGTTTCCTATTAATTATCACTTATTCTCTTATCTATATTATATTCATTATATCTTATTTTCTTTATGTGTTTTGAGGACACTTTTTTTTTTGGGTACAAATTTGAAGACACTTTTAAATCCTTAATTTGCAGGTGCAATGAAATGAATTAATGGCATAGGCGTCACCTACCCTTGTTTGATAGAACAAACTATTTCAGAATATGGTCAGTATGGTGTGGGACCGGCATCAAGCACTCCCAAGGAAATTCTGTGTTGGAATTTCTGGTCAGTAAGGTGAGAGAGTGTTCAGTAAAGTTTACGTAAGGGATCATTGCAAAGATAAGGATCGATGTCTGGGACACGGCAGTGGCGACCTATGGGGACATATTTTTATAATTTTTTTAAATAAAAATTAAATGTATTTATTTTATATTATTTTTTTAAAAATTTTATAATTGACTACATTATTATATAAAATGAAATAAAATTTTATTAAAAATTGTTATAACATTCTTATTTTTTATTTTATTTTTTATATATTTAATCATTTTTATTTATAAAAATAAATAACATAACTAATTAGTTTGTAAATAAATATGAAAAAATTTAATATACTTTTATTAAATTTTTCAATATATTATATATTTTTTAACTCACTATTTCTAGTAAAACAGAGGAGATGAAGGAAATTAATCTTTCTCTTTAGTTTGTTGAATGGACATAGTGTAGCGTAGACGGTAACGCATTGTTCTTCTCTACAATCTAAGCGTGCGTTTTGGATGTTGGTGGTTGAGGGAAAATTTTGTGCAACTGCAAATATTTCAACCATAGATGAAATTGAATGACTGGGATTGCAAGAAAGTCACTTCCACTTTAAAAATTGCAAGGTAGAAGATCCACATCTGCGACGGCATATGTTTTATTTAGATTTAGATTTTTTGTTTTTATTATTTTTAATTTTAATAATTTTTTATTTATCTCTTTTTAATTTATATTAAAATATACATTATAGATTCTTTTTTTTACTAACTTTTTTCTCTTAATTATATATATATATATATAAATATCTCTCTCTTTTATATGCTTTTTCCATGAAAAAATTCAAAGGCAAAGAATTCATCTTAGTTCTCTTCGGTTTGCACCACGCTAATGAAAACAAGAAAATGAATTGCTGCTCAGATGGAAAATAATCAGTTGATAAAATTAATTATGGGCAGAGTTATTAGGTGTTGTTTAATAATAATGGTTTTGTGAATTATCAATTTTTTAAGTGTAAAATAATAATTATTAATGAAAAGTTTAATAATAGAAATTATTTTAAATATATAAATTATTATTAATTTATTTGTAATTTATAATAATTTTGATTATTAATTTTTGAATAAATTATATTAACTACTTTTGAGGTATTTAATTATAATACTTCACCCCATTGTTATTTAAATATGACACTCCATCCCATTAACTCAAATATTAATTAAAAGAATATATTTAAATATTAATAAAATATTTAAAATATATATTAAATCAAATTTTACTCTAATTTTACTTAAAATTATATTTTGACTGAGTTAATCATTTTAAATAACTAATATCTTAACAAACTGTATTTTTTTAATTAAATAATTATATTTATTACAATGTGTAAATTTAACCATATATGTAATTATGAAAAAAAAATTTAGTACAAATATAGAGACATCTTAGGGCTGAGTTTAATTAAAAAAAATATAAAACATAATTAGTCTTATTTTTTGCTAACTAAACTCACCTTAAGATGCCTCTATATTTATACTAACTTTTTTTTTTCATAATCATGCACATTATTAAATTTATACCTTGTAATAAATATAATTATTTGATTAAAAAAATATAAATTATCAAAATATTAGTTATTTAAAATGGTTAATTAAGTTAAAGTATAATTTTTAAGTAAAATTAGATTAAAATATTAATTTAATATTCTTTTTATGAATATTTTATTAACATTAGGCATATTTTTTTAAATCAAAATTATGGCCGAAATTGAACCGAGTAGAAAATAATTATGAGTGATTAAATTTGATGAGTTCCATAATAATTTATGGCCAAAATTGAGAGGAGAAAGATCAACGTAAGGATGGAACCTGCAACCAAGTTTCTAAGGTCTTGTTCTTCCCACATCAAGGCGGTCCCACTCCAAAGGATAGAAATAGGATTGAATACGAGAATTACAATAATCCAATGAATATACATGAGAGATTATATCTTTCATTATTATGCTTTGAAATGTTGTAATAACTTGGTGCTTCAATTATAAACAAATTAAGAATAATTAACCTTAATTTATATCCTTAAAAAAACCTTAATGTATAGTTAAATTTAAGGAAAAATTATTAAAATTGCGATGTTCAAACTATCCTTATCCTTGCTTCCCGTCTTCTTCAAGCATATATATCTTGCACTGTTAACAAGTTTTCAGAGACTTAGACTTGGAAAAAGAGTGTAAAGAAAACAAAATTTATTGATGACAAATTTATAGGTGCTATATATGATCTTATCCCCGGTGGGCACGGTGTTTAATATCATAGAAAAAGAATCACATCAATTCACTGCTTTAGCATCCACATAAATTTTACGTCAACTGGTTTTGGAAAAGTTCACCATAGGCATATGGGTTAAAAGCCAAACTTCCTTGTTAATACTGTAGACTGAAGTACAATGCACAAAGATGTTCAGAGGCAACTAACTAATATATGATGAATATGGCCAGTTGTATGACACAGCCATTTGGAACTGACATTAATCCTGAGTCACCATCTTCCACCCAAACTGAATCTGAAAAAGAAAAAGACAACTGAACTAAAGCATGAGCTACACAATTCCATGAATCCATAAGTGCCACTATTATTATCATGAAATTTTACGTTCTCCAATATTAGAGGACAGAGGTTGGTGCGAACAACTCCTCCTAGTGATAAGCAAGATTTTTTCTTTCTTTATTTGTTTCACTAAAAAAATATTTTTATTTTTTGCACAGTATTTTCTTAGTAATATTTCTGGATGGTGAAGCTTGGAGACAGAAGGATATTTATGTTTTATCTTGGAGCTTAGTATAGCACGTGGCAATTGGGAAATCAAATAGGCAATAATGGAATATAGATATAAATATAAGATAAAAAAAAGTTTATGAGAGAAAAAAAATGAAATTTAGAATGAAATCTGCAATTTAGATATTTATATAAATTAAAAAAATTAAAAAAAAATCACTTTCTTAAGATCCAATTCCAGGAGCTATTACACTGAAGGGTTACGCCTCAGCTACCTATCTTATCTTCTTATGTGAAATGGTTAAGACTTTTGTAACTATATTATATGGTCAACTAATCAATTTTGATTTGTCCACTTTGAACTACTCATTTAACCCTCATCTTCTGGATGTGACTATTATTAGTTTTATTTATTTTTTGGATTTTTAAATTAAAGGGAGAACATAAAGAAAATCTATATATGTTAGTTATAATTAAGCGCACTAATCTTTTTATAAGATGCAAATTTTTATATAGTCATTCAATCATATTTTCATTATTTCCAGCTCAAGTTAATAAGACCAAAAATTCAATTAGCTTGCATTTATTTGTTGGAGGATTGTACAATTGTTTTATATGAACACAATTTGAATTTTATGTAATTATTTTGAAAAATGGGGTGCAGTTGACTTGAATAAGAAGACAGAATCTGAGCTAGACTGAATTTGTAGGCAATACATAGCATAGAATGTTTACAGTAATATGTCCTGCAGTTAATGTTGTTTCATCATCATCTTTGTTTTCTTTATACTTTGTATAAATAAAGCTGAACATAAAAGAATGGTGACAACTACTTTGATTTATAAACTGAAGTGGATGGGGTGAGATGAGTTTAAGTAAGAATTAATCATGCAAATCACAAAAAAATAAAATAATAATAATAATAACAAGAATAACAATAATAATATGTTAAAGTAGGAATAAAAAAAGTATGTTGAAAACAGATAAAACAGTAGTAAATAATATTGTAGCACAACCATATTTTTAATTATTATTTAATTCTAAAGTCCAAAGACAATTTTATTTGAAGTAATAGTTAATTCAATTGCATGGTTTAGCATGAATTATTGGATTTGATAAATTACATAGTTTAATTTATAAAATGTAATAGAATTAATAATATAAATTTTTTAAAAATTTTTGTGAATTTTACTTTGTGAAAACAAACAAATTGAATTCCTTAAGATACTACACTTGCTTTTGATAATGATAAGTTACATCATCATATAAACACAAAAGGCTTTCCTTAATTAATTTGCAAGCCAATCCATTGCATGAGGATGTTGTAGAGTTGAAACAAACCATTTGCACATTAATCCCTAACATATTATAATCAAAGCTTAATTCATTTATTCACAAATGCACATATATATATATATATATATTATACCTTAAAGTATTTAATTTGTATCATTTTTGAATAAATCTATCACTTTAATCTCTTGGGCAATTGCTTACTTCTTTGGGTGCAAGTATATGGTATCAACAAAGTGTTGACATAAAAGAAGTTAATTATATTTCAAGATTTGAAAGGATAATTTATCAATATAAATTTAAATCAAGAGTTATATTTATTGAGAAAAATTTACTGTTTGCTGTTTTTATTTTTAAAAAATTAATCTTTTATTTAAAAAATAAATAATTTTAAAAATCTAAAAAAAGGGCATTATATGAATTGCAAAAGGGCTCATGACTTGTGCTCGATCAGTCAATAATTATGGACATTGAATGTATCATTCATAAGTTAAAACTGATATTAAAATTAATTTTTTCTATATTTTTAATCAAAATAGAAAAGAAAATGTATTACAAGTTTGAGAATGGGAGCCAATGGTACTGCATTGGCAGAACTGCAGAAACGACCTCTTCCCTGGTTACACTCACTGAGAACCTGAATTCTGCATTTGCAGCACCCATTTTAGGTACACCAGACACAAGGGGGGATTGGTGCAGTTGCTTGGGTTAGTATGAAAAATTGTGTAAGAATTCGCACGGATATATAGGCACAACCGGTGAGAAAGGGAGAGGCAGAAAAATACAAAAAAGGTCAATAAGAGAAAAAAGTAAAGGAAGATATTTATGTTCTGGTTGGTGAAGATATTTATATTTCTGGATGGTGAAGATATTTATGTTTTTTGCACATTATTTTCTTAGTAATACTTCTGGATGGTGAAGCATGGAGACAGAAAGATATTTATGTTTTATCCGGGAGTTTAGTATAGCACATGGCAACTGGGAAATCAAATTGACAATAATGAAAGATAGATGTAAATATAAGATAGAAAAAAGTTAATAAGAAAAAAAAATTAGAATTTAGAACCCACAATTTAGATATTTATATAAATTAAAAGATTTTAAAAAAATCACTTTCTTAAGATCCAATTCCAGGAGCTATTACACTGAAAGGTTACGCCTCTGCTACCTATCTTATCTTCTAATGTGAAATGGTTAAGACTTTTGTAAGTATATGGTCTACTAATCAATTTTGATTTGTCTACTCTGAACTACTCACTTATCCTTCCTCATCTTGATGTGACTATTATTTCAAAGGTGAAATCTTACCCCCTTCTTTTTTGCTGTTTTCTTGGCCATGATCTAAAATTTATTTCTTTGTAACCGATAATAACTCTAGTAATTAGGTTGTTAGGTATAATTTAATAGAAAATTTTAAATAATTTACAGAATGTCATATACAAATGCAAATTCTCATGACCTAGTGCATAAAAATAGTTACATTCATTTATTAGTTTTATTTATTTTTTGGATCTTTAAATTAAAGGGAGAATATAAAAAAAATCTATATGTATTAATTATAATTAAGGGCACTAATCTTTTCATAAGATGCAAATTTTTATATAGTCATTAAATCACATTTTCATTATTTCCAGCTTAAGTTAATAAGACCAAAAATTCAATTAGCTTCCATTTATTTGTTGGAGGATTGAACAATTGTTTTATATGAACACAATTTGAATTTTATTTAATTATTTTGAACAATGGGGTGCAGTTGAGTTGAATAAGAAGGCAGAATCTGAGCTAGACTGAATTTGTAGGCGACATATAGCATAGAATGTTTACAGTAATATGTCCTGTAGTTAATGTTGTTCATCATCATCTTTTTTCTCTTTATACCTTGTATAAATAAAGCTCAACATAAAAGAATGGTGACAACTACTTTGGTTTATAAACTCAAGTGGATGGGGTGAGCTGAGTTTAAGTAAGAATTAATCATGCTAAATCACACAAAAATAAAATAATAATAACAACAACAACAACAATAAAAATAATAATAATAATAATAATAGGTTAAAGTAGTAATAAAAAAAGCGTATTGAAAATAGATAAAACAGTAGTAAATAATATTCTAGCATGACCATATTTTTAATTATTATTTATTTGTAAAGTCTAAAGACAATTTTATTTGAATAGTTAATTCAATTGCACAGTTTAGTATGAATTATTGGATTTAATAAATTATACAATTTAATTTATAAAACATAATAAAAATAATAATATAAATTTTTTTACATAACATTTTTATGAATTTTAATTTGTCAAGAACAAACAAATTAAGTTCTTTAAGATACTATACTTGCTTTTCACAATGATACGTTACATCATCATATAAACACAAAAGGCTTTCCATAATTAATTTGCAAGCAAATCCATTGCATGAGAATGTTGTAGAGTTGAACCAAACCATTTGCACATTAATCACTAACATACTATGATCAGAGCTTAATTCATTTATTCACAAATGCACATATATATATATATATATATATATTCTACCTTAAAGTATATTAATTTGTATCATTTTTGAATAAATCTATCACTTTACTCTCTTGGGCAATTGCCTACTTCTTTGCGTGCAAGTATATGGTATCAACAAAGTGTTGACATAAAGGAAATTAATTATGTTTTAGGATATGTAAAGGTAATTTATCAATATAAGTTGGAATGAGGAGTTATATTTGTTAAGAAGAATTTATTGTTCACTATTCTTACTTTAAAATTTTTAATTTTTTATTTAAAAAATAAATAATTTTAAAAATTAAAAAAAAAGAGGCATTATATGAATTGCAAAAGGACTCATGACTTGTGCTCGATCAGTCAATAATTATGGGCATTGAATGTATAATTCATAAGTTAAAACTGATCATAAAATTAATTTTTTTTCTAAATTTTTAATCAAAATAGAAAAGATAATGTATTAGAAGTTTTCCACATGATTTGTTTGTCAGATGCTACTTACCCCATATTTGTGGTCCATCACTTCAAGATTTTTTGGATTATGTAACTTCTTGCACTCTTCCTTTTTTTCCTGTCAATCTCTATCGATGAGGTTTTTGTACGGGAAATGATGTTGTATATAGAAATTATATACCAAAATGAATATCAATAGATAAGAAAAAAATGAAAGGAAAGTAATTTAAATTTAAAAAATAAAAACTTAAAAATATATAATTGACTTATACACATATCATTATTTTTTTTTTTACAACAATATATGATTTATAACAGTCGTGATAGACGCACATTCAATCTCCACATTTACTCAATAAATAAATATGAACAGTATTTTTAATTTTTCTTGACATAATCCAAACCTAGGTTCCGTATACTTGTTAGAATGTACCATTAGAATTTTCCGTTTACAAAGACTCCTAACCTGCTTTTTGATTAGTCAAAATTATGGGCATTGAATGGATTTTCATAAATTAAAACTGATAATAAAATTAAATTTTTAGTCAAAATAGAACAGAAAAATGTGTTAGAACTCCTTTTTCCATATGATTTGTTTGTTTTTTATTACCTCAAATTTGTGGTCCATATCACTTCAAAATTCTTTGGATGATGTAACTTCTTGCACTCTTACTTTTTTTGTTTTTTTCGGTAAGTTCACTCTTACTTTTTCTCCTTTGAATCTCTATGGGTGAGGCCTTTATACAGCAAAAATAAAAAAAAAATTCATCAAAATAATTTTATAAATTTAGTGAATATTATAATTTAATTTATAAAATTTATTAAAATTAATCATTTAAAATTTTTTTTAATTGAGAATAGTGTGAATACTTTTAAGTATAATTTTATGAATTTTATTATATAAGAATAAAAGAATTAAATAAAATATATATCTAAAGATTCTATAACTAGGATATTTAAATCGCACGAGACATTACACATAATTTATTTATTTACGAAAGCTTTTTTTTTATTGAAAAAGGATGGCCTTCTAGATGAATCAAAAATATTATTTACTATTTATTATTGAGGAATCACGTGTTCTTTGATTTGTAAAGGAGTTATAAATTAAATGGCTTGATTTTAAATTGTTTTATAATTAATTTGATACTAATTCAATCATCTAGTGTAACTATATTGCAAACTTAAAATTAATTTTTAATAAATTTAAAATTATTGACTCTTGAATATTATTGTAGTAATCTTAAGACCAGTCAAGTGTAATGGACTGAAATATTAATTAAGAACCGTAGTTGAAGCATTGTCAAACAGTTTGTGGCATGTTGTGTATGTTTAATGTGGGAACTGAACACCTTCATTTTGACAACTTGTTATTTTTTTGGATCTTTTACTTTGTTTTGTATGCGAAGGCACTACCACTTTGACATGAATATAGGTGCATTAATGAGTTCGTTGAAAGGACCATGGTCATTATAGGTGTCAATGCGAACGGGTCTGACTCGCAACAGCTTTAAATGCCCACAAAGCAAAAGTCAAAATGGTCACGTAACTTCCATGGCCATCGCCACGCTACGTTTTCATGCATTGCACCATGTTGTTTATCCTCTCCTTTTCGTCCTTTCTTTGCCTTACATTTGCTCTCGGATTCAGATCTACAGTAATTGGAGATCTTTCTTGAATTCCTTTAATCAAATTTCACATATTAAGTAGTTACTTATGATAAAACTCATTATTTTCTCTTATACTTTTCAACTATTCTCTGAAAAATATGCAAATTTTCATTCGGATCCCATATCCTTTTATTCTCTACTTTAATTTCGTAGCTTACTACATTTTTATTTGCATGTTCAGACTAATGTGTGTATCTTGATTATTCATTTCCTTAATTTACTCAAAGTCTATGCAAAATATTAAGCATTTATCAGAAATTTTCTAACGCTCTAGCTTTACAAAATTGACAACATTAAAATTCGGGTCACCATGGTATTCACTATATTGTCCATTCTGAGCAAAAACACATTCATATGTAAGTATCCATGTCTGGGTCATCCCATACATAGTTGCAGCCTACTCAGTACATAAGTACTACCCAATACAAGCTGACCAGTTACAAAAAATAAAAAGAAAAATATTAAAAATGACATATAAATACAGACCGTTTTATATTTTTTATTTGATTTAAAGTTACTAAATAAAATTTTAACGTCAAGAGATTTAATTTCCTATTTTCTCTCATATTTCAATCCCTTTCGTCCATGTTATAGAAAAATTTTATTATCACAATAAACTATTGCATCTTTTCATTCTTAATTATTCTTTTATATTTTCCTAGCTAAAAAATTAAATTCATTCCTAATTTAAAACTAATAATAGAGAAATCACAAGTTCTTTGATTTGTAACGGAGTTATAGATTAAATGATTTGATTTTAAATTGTTAAATAATTAATTTCATATTGATTCAATCGTCAGGTGTAACCATATTGTTATAAACAAGCTTAAAATTAATTTATAAACATTCTAAATTATTGGCTCTTGAATATTATTGCAGTGATCTTAAGACTAGTCAAATGCTATGAACTGAAATATTAGTTATGTATTGTCGTTGAAGCATTGATGAATGTTTAATGTGGGAACTGAATGCCTTATTTTGACCAGTTTCTTCACTCATTGCCTCTCCTTTTTTTTTTTCTTTATGAAATAATATTTGTGCAACATTAGCTACAGGAGGTTGTACTGGCTATACAAGGCGCAATCCCACCTGCCTAATATGACAGATAATGTACAAATCATATATGCCGGGACCAAAATGAGATCTTCATCAGTAAAAAAAGAAAAGTAAGTCTCAGCACAACTTGCTACTATTCTCTAAAAATTTTAAAAGGTTATGAAAATCACAGATTTTATATACCATTTCCCACACTTCCGGTGCTTCATCCCTTAGGTGAGGGAATCAAAAAGAGAAGTGTTGAACAACAGCATAAATAACATAAAATGAAAAGCTGTCATTATTACTGGTTTATAGAGGGGCTGCCTGGTACCACTGAATCATGCAATGAAAAGCAAGGAAAATAAAACTCAGTCCAGCAAGAGGCACACTTTGATATATGTTCTTCTTCACAGTACGTAGCTGAAGAAGAGAGTGAAAGTAACAGAAAGAAAAAGTAATTCGTTGCCTTCAATTGCAAGAGCCGGCCACCCGTTTTCTGGTAGCAACTTTGACTTGCAGAGAAAGTAGCACTACCAAAGAAAATGTAACCAGCTGCAGTAGTTAGCAAAACAGGTTAACCATGATCAGGATTTAGGTTTAAAGCAGTATTCTGTTAGAGTCTTAAACAATTCTCTTAGTCAGTGGAGTAAAATTAAATGGGACTATCATTTTTCTTTCATGCTATTTTTATAAATTAGATAATATTAAATATTTATTGTTGAGTTTTATTTACTAACCTATGGGATCCACTAAATTAATACGCCACAATAAATCTTTTAACAATTTAATAACTTAATTTTAATTGACCAAAACTTTTCAGTCACTTTTAAGTGAGCATGTGGCTAAGTTTTTTTCAACATATGTAATGCCAGGAAGGTTTCAGTAATTTATTTAATTATTATGGGTTAATCAACAAGAAAGAATGAAAGTATGAAAGAAACCAAAGCTATGTTGAGACATTGAACGGGCCATGCAGTTTAAGAGGCTTTATCTCGTGAGGCTACGTATATAAATTAAATAATATTATTAAGTTTAATTAATAACTAAATTTTTATGAATATTATTTATTAAAAAAAATTTTTAATAATTTTTTTAATATGTTTCTTAATCTTTCTTTATTCTTTTTCATTAGGTTTAATATTATTTTTTTAACATTTTTCATTTTGGCATCTAGCATTTTTCTTTCCATATGCATAAATCATATTAACTGAATTTTTACTATTTTTTTCTTAATAGATACCACAACAAATTTTTTCTAAAAATAATCATTCCAAATTATCTTTTTTTTTTGTATATCTTTTCATCAATCTCAACATTCTTATTCTTACTACTCCCAATTTTTGTTCTTGTTATCCCTCCAATGCCCAACATGAACTATTATATAGCATAGTTAATCTTATAATAGTTCAGTAAAATTTTATTTTAAGTTTGATAGGATTTGTGATTATAAATGACTCTTAAAGCATTTTTCTACCAACTCTATCACTTTGTAAGATAAATTCAATGTATTGAATCCTTGATACTTGTAATATAATATACTCTTCAAATTTTATCTCCAATTCATTATTAACTTACCTTTTATAAAACTTACATTCTATATACTCTATTTTATTCTTATTTAAATAAAAACTTTTTGATTCCAAAATCTCCCTCCATATCTACTACTAGTGAATGTGGAACTCTTAGTGTATATAACCTACCTTTTTTTTTTTGAAAATAAAAAGTTTAGGATGACGGAAGGCACTCCTCATTCTAAGGCTAAGGCAAACCATTAACTTCAATAAAGATTTATAGTAGATTTATAGATCGCTTATCAATAGTGGATCTTTTGAACTAAACCCAAGTCATGCAATGGTTTGGTGAATTAAACGCTTAATGCATGTCATATATGAGTTATATTTAATTACCATTTTAATGTGCATTTAAGTGGATGGAGAAAAGCTTCAAAGAAACAATTAAGTACTATTGCATCATTATTAAAGATGTAGGTGTGGGTGCACTCCTCTGCTATTTTATTTACGAATATGACCTTTTTTGTATATTTTTTGTATGATAGACTTAGGTGGATTGAGGGGGCAGGTGGTGTGGAAACAACAGAAACTCATGAAGCAAATACATATAAAACTCATAACAGCATGGAGAGTAATATAGAATTCAGTTCAAGAATCAAAAGCTTATGACTTGGCAATAATAACTTTGCAAAGGAAAAGATGGTATAATGATGATCAATTTGGATGGAGGAGTTGTAGCATAACCAAGGTGATCAAAACATTGAGTGAAGAGGGAATGAAGAAGAAAACTAATCAAACCATAAACACTTCTAAGTTTATGCATGATATTAACCCTTGGATATTCTCTAAATAAGGTGACACGATCCCAACGAGGAACTGCAGGAAATTGGTCTCGAAATTGTTTTAAATATACGACTGGGACCAATGTAGAACTAACAATGCATTAATGAACCACAATCATTCTTGATCAACATGTTCCACAGTTCACGTGATAATGTACTCACATACCACATTCATCGTAATCTAAGATTAACATGTCAATTATTGAGGTAATCCCAAGTTAAAGGCCTAAACACATGAGTAGCTTCCGACTCTATCATCTCCAATTGCTCCTTTAGAAGGTGCATGTACACCACCCAATCACCATTCCTGGCAGGGCTCGGCATCGGCATCACATACCCAGCGTTGCCACCCCACGGAAAATGGTATGACCCAAAAAGAGGCTTTCCCCACCCGAAATCCAACTTAGATTCCGGGAACCTTTGCCCGGAAGAAACCACAAAAGCCGGTCCATCTTCGGTGCTTTGGCAATAGATTCGTGCCAAGCAAGGCACCGGCCGGTGAGCCTCGACCCAGTCTATGAGGCCCAAGAAATGCTCCTCCATCACCGCCTCCTCCAAGAACTCATGAACTTCATTTGCTACCCAACTTAGCGGCATCTCCATCAGCTCATCTACTGGTTTTCCGCCAAAGGGAATGGACAGCACATTCCCAAAATAAGAACCCATTAATGCTTCTTTGTCCTTATCTCCATTGCTTAGCCTCTTCCTTCCATCAACCACAATACCCATTTTTGCAATGACCCTTTTCTCCTTGGCACTCGCAGCCACCATCTTCCACAAGAATGAACAAAACGACTCAAGCTTGGTGCGCTTGACCCCATTGATAACATTTGAGCTTGCAAGTGATTGCATGAGGTTGAGTTGCTCAGCTGTGACGTAATAAATGCGGCTGATGAGACAATCGGATCCAGGTTCTGGTTCAATTTTTTTCGGTGGAGGGAGCTCTGAGACTGGAATGTACATGTCATGGAGAGAAGGGGGGATGAATGCTGGACGCCGAGGATTAAGTATAGAGCGGCGTAAACATGGATGCCGTAAAAGAGCAGGGTCATGTGAAATGAAGGTTGTGGGCTGGGCCATTTGGGCCCACGATATAAGAAACATATTGGTTGAGTGAGCATCAGCAACGCGATGGTCAAAAGTGCATGCTACTATTATCCCTCCACACTTAAGAGAAGTTGCCTGCATTATATAAATAATTAATTAACTATATGTATTTCATAATTTTAAATATCATAGTAAATATTTATGTAAAACAAATTATGATGACAATAATGTCTCTACTGTTACTACATAACTTTATGGCTATGAATTGCTTTCATATAATTATTGCTTGTTCCTTTGGCTTCTCTTCTTGTTATGGAACAGAGATAAAAGAAAACAGACTGGCATGGCTAGGAAGTAGGAAGTGTCTTGACTAACTGACGAGTGGTAGAATTTATAGGCTTTTCTCTCTGAATATCTTATTTACGAAAGGAATTTGACGTCGGTCAGATTACCCTGAAATTTAAACTACTATTTTGGTTACCCGAATATCAGCTTCTTTGGATGATCGGTACAAAACAAATCACGATGAAGCTGGGAGAGAAAATACAAACTCCTGAAAATGCTAATCATAGCTGGTTTGAGTTTTCTGGGGGTTGTTGCAAATGAAAATGTGAATGATGATAGTTGTACGTAAGAACCTACATTTCGTACACACGAGTTTGATTTTTCTTCCATGAAAAGCACATTTGACAAGTCGCAGGACTTATTTGTAATTATGTTTTCTCACTTCCGTACATCCTGCTGTAGTGTACCATCACTTCACAAAATTATTTCCTTTATATTGATTTGAAAAACTTTTCTTAAAATAAAATATGCACGGACATAGCAGGGATCTGAATGCTTTAATTTTTTTTAAAAAAATTGGGTTATATAATAAAAAATTATTAAATTAAAAAATGAGAAAAAAAAATTTATATATTAAATTATAAAAGAAATAAAATAATTACCAAAAAGCAATTAAAAATACCAGAATCAAATCCCACGTACAGGCAAATGCAGGTGAGCGGCTGGTGATTTCAAAGAAAACAAAAGCGACAAAGCAAGTGCAAAAGGATGTCGGGCGGTGACCATTTGCACAGATGGCGACCATGCAGGCTGGCGCGGAGTCTATGAGCATATCTTATAGGTATATATTTTGTATACTTATTCATATTTTTTATTTCTTTATTTATATTTATATGTACGCATATAATGTAGAAAACTAATAATGGATGTGATGTATGTTACCTGAACAGCAAGCACGCCATTCTTCTTCTGTGGCACAAACTTGCCTTCAATGGAGTCATCTGGGTTATAAAAGTTCAGGCATCGTAGCTCGATGTCTGCCACAGCCTCAACAAAATCAACCCCACGATTATTGCAGAGCAGCTCAGGTTCACCTGCAGAGTTGGACACCACCTCGCCTGCAAAGGCATGGAAGGAGACCAGAGCCTGAGCTAGGCCCTTTTTCAGAGACTCCACCATGGACTCAAAGCTCATTGGGCCATTGGCACAGTTGTCGCTTTCTCCTACGGCCGCAGGAGAGGTGGACGTCGGTGGTGTCTGTTTCTTGTAGCAAAAGAAGACACCCACGTCCACCGGTGGTAGAAGAAGGTCAAGGTTTGAGAATGGGAGCCAATGGTCCTGCATTGGCAGAACTGCAGAAACGACCTCTTCCCTGGTTACACTCACTGAGAACCTGAATTCTGCATTTGCAGCACCCATTTTAGGTACACCAGACACGAAGGGGGATTGGTGCAGTTGCTTGGGTTAGTATGAAAAATTGTGTTAAGAATTCGCACGGATATATAGGCACAACCCGTGAGAAAGGGAGAGGCAGAAAAATACAAAAAAAGTCAATAACAGAAAAAAGTAAACGGAGATATTTATGTTTCTGGTTGGTGAAGATATGTTTGTTTCTGGTTGTTGAAGATATTGATGTTTCTGGTTGGTGAAGATATTTATGTTTTTTGCACATTTTTTTCTTAGTAATACTTCTGGATGGCGAAGCATGGAGACAAAAAATATTTATGTTTTATCCTGGAGCTTAGTATAGCACATGGCAACTGGGAAATCAAATTGACAATAATGAAAGATAGATGTGAATATAAGATAGAAAAAAGTTAATAAGAAAAAAAAATAAAATTTAGAATTTAGAATCCACAATTTAGATATTTATATAAATTAAAAATTTTTTAAAAATCACTTTCTTCTTGATGTGACTATTATTTCTAAGCTGAAATCTTACCCCCTTCCTTTTTGCTGTTTTCTTGGCCAAGATCTAAAATTTATTTCTTTGTAACCGATAATAACTCTAGTAATTAGGTTGTTAGGTATAATTTAATAGAAAATTTTAAATAATTTACAGAATGTCATATACAAAGGCAAATTCTCATGACCTAATATATAAAGATAGTTACATTCATTTATTAGTTTTATTTATTTTTTGGATCTTTAAATTAAAGGGAGAATATAAAAAAAATCTATATATATTAATTATAATTAAGGGCACTAATCTTTTTATAAGATGCAAATTTTTATATAGTCATTAAATCACATTTTCATTATTTCCAGCTCAAGTTAATAAGACCAAAAATTCAATTAGCTTCCATTTATTTGTTGGAGGATTGTACAATTGTTTCATATGAACACAATTTGAATTTTATTTAATTATTTTGAACAATGGGGTGCAGTCGAGTTGAATAAGAAGACAGAATCTGAGTTAGACTGAATTTGTAGGCGACATATAGCATAGAATGTTTACAGTAATATGTCCTGTCGTTAATGTTGTTTCATCATCATCTTTTGTTTCTTTATACTTTGTATAAATAAAGCTGAACATAAAAGAATGGTGACAACTACTTTGATTTATAAACTCAAGTCGATGGGGTGAGATGAGTTTAAGTAAGAATTAATCATGCTAAAACACAAAAAAATAAATTAATAATAATAAAAATAACAATAATAATAATAGGTTAAAGTAGTAATAAAAAAAGTATGTTGAAAATAGATGAAACAAAAGTAAATAATATTGTAGCACAACCATAATTTTAATTATTATGTAATTCTAAAGTCTAAAGACAATTTTATTTGAAGTAATAGTTAATTCAATTGCACAATTTAATATGAATTATTGGATTTGATAGATTACATAGTTTAATTTATGAAATATAATAAAATTAATAATATAAGTTTTTTTATATAAAATTTTTATGAATTTTAATTTATGAGAACAAACAAATTGAGTTTCTTAAGATACTACACTTGCTTTTTATAATGATAAGGTACATCATCTTATAAACACAAAAGGCTTTCCATAATTAATTCGCAAGCAAATCCATTGCATGAGAATGTTGTAGAGTTGAACCAAACCATTTGCACATTAATCACTAACATATTATCATCAAAGCTTAATTCATTTATTCACAAATGCGCATATATATATATATATTATACCTTAAAGTATATTAATTTGTATCATTTTTAAATAAATCTATCACTTTAATCTCTTTGGCAATTGCTTACTTCTTTGCATGCAAGTATATGGTATCAACAAAGTGTTGACACAAAAGAAATTAATTATGTTTTAGAATATATGAAAGTAATTTATCAATATAAGTTTGAATAAGAAGTTATATTTATTAAGAGGAATTCACTATTCACTATTTCTATTTTTAAAAAATTAATTTTTTATTTAAAAAATAGATAATTTTAAAAAAAAATCTAAAAAAAAAAGCATTATATGAATTACAAAAGGACTCATGACTTGTGCTCGATCAGTCAATAATTATGGGCATTGAATGTATCATTCATAAGTTTAAACTGATAATAAAATTAATTTTTTCCAAATTTTTAATCATAATAGAAAAGAAAATGTATTAGTACTCGTTTTTCCACATGATTTGTTTCTCAGATGCTACTTACCTCATATTTATGGTCCATCACTTCAAGATTGTTTGGATGATGTAACTTCATGCACTCTTCGTTTTTTCCTCTCAATCTCTATGGATGAGGTTTTTGTACAGGAAATGATGTTGTATATAGAAATTCTATACAAAAATGAATATGAACAGATAAAAAAATGAAAGGAAAGTAATTTAAATTTAAAAGAAAAAAATAAAAACAAATATATATATAATTGATTTATACACATAATCCAAACCTAGGTTCCGTGTACTTGTTACAACGTACCATTAGAATTTTCCGTTTACAAAGACTCCTTACCTGCTTTCGATTATTAGTCAATAATTATGGGCATTGAATGGATTTTCATAAATTAAAACTGATAATAAAATTAAATTTTTAGTCAAAATAGAAAAGAAAAATGTATTAGAACTCCTTTTTCCACATGATTTGTTTGTTTTTTATTGCCTCAATATTGTGGTCCATATCAGTTCAAAATTCTTTGGATGCCGGAACTTCTTGCACTCTTACTTTTTTTGTTTTTTTTGGGTAAGTGCACTCTCACTTTTTTTCCTGTGAATATCTATGGATGAGACCTTTATACAGCAAAAAAAATTTTAAAAAAAAACTTATAAAAATAATTTTATATAGTTAATAAATCTTATAATTTAATTTCTAAATGTTATTAAAATTAATTATTTAAAAAAATTTTAATTAAGCAATAGTGCAAACACTTTTAAATATAATTTTATGAGTTTTATTTCGTGAGAATAGATGAATTAAATAAAATATATATATCTAAAGATTCTGTAAGTAGGATATTTAAATTGCACAAGACTTTACATATAATTTATTTATTTATGAAAGCCTTTTTTTATTAAAAAGGATGGTCTTCTATATGAATCAAAAATATTATTATTATTATTATTATTATTATTATTATTTGTATTTATTATCTAGGAATCACATGTTCTTTGATTTGTAAAGGAGTTATAAATTAAATGACTTGATTTAAATTGTTTAATAATTAATTTCATATTGATTCAATCATCTGGTGTAACCATATTGTCATAAATAAACTTAAAATTAATTTTTAATAAATTCAAAATTATTGACTCTCGAATATTATTGTAGTGATCTTAAAACTAGTCAAGTGCAATGGACTGAAATATTAATTAAGAATTGTAGTTGAAGCATTGTCAAACCGTTTGTGGCATGTTACGTTTGTTTAATGTGGGAACTGAACACCTTCGACAACTTGTGTTTTTTCTTGTGTTTTTTTGTGGGATCTTTTACCTTGTTTTGTATGTGAAGGCACCGCCACTTTGAAATGGACATGACATTGAATATGGGTGCATTAATCAGTTCGTTAAAAGGAACAGGTGTCAGTGCGCCGCGCCTGACTCGCGACAGCTTTAAATGCCCACAAAGCAAAAGCCAAAATGGTCACGTAACTTCCATGGCCATCACCACGCTACGTTTTCATGCATTGCGCCATGTTGTGTATCCTCTCCTCTTCGTCCTTTCTTGCCTTACATGTATTCACGGATTCAGATCTTCTGCAATTGGAGATCTTTCTTGAATTCCTTTAATCAAAGTTCACATATTATGCAGTTACTTTTGATAAAACATTATTTTCTCTTATACTTTTTAACTACTCCCTGAAAAATATGCAAATTTTCATTCGGATCCCATATCCTTTTGTTCTCTATTTTAATTTCGTAGCTTACTACATTTGTATTTGCATGTTCAGACTAATGTGTGTATCTTGATTATTTATTTCCTTAATTTACTCAAAGTCCACGCAAAATATTAAGCATTAATGAGAAATTTTCTAACACTCTAGCTTTACAAAATTGACAAAATTAAAATTCGGGTCACCATAACCATGGTGTTCACTCTATTATTCATTCTGAGCAAAAACACATTGATATGTAAGTATCCATGTGTTGGTCATCCCATACATAGTTGTAGCCTACTCAGTATATAAGCACAGGTGACAAGTTACAAAAAATAAAAAGAAAAATACTTAAAAGGACATATAAATACAGACCGTTTTATATTTGTTATTTGATCTAGAGTTACTAAATAAAATTTTAATGTCAAGAGATTCAATTTCCTATGTTCTCTCACATTTCAACTCCTTTCCTCCATGTTATAGAAAAATTTTATTATTAAAATAAACTATTGCATCTTTTCATTCTTAATTATTCTTTTACATTGTCCTAGTTAAAAAATTAAATTCATTCCTAATTTATAAGTAATAATAGAGAAATCACATGTTCTTTGATTTGTAATGGAGTTATAGATTAAATGACTTGATTTTAAATTGTTGAATAATTAATTTCATATTGATTCAATCATC
Organism: Dicorynia guianensis; assembly: GCA_037013595.1. Classification (NCBI taxonomy): domain Eukaryota; kingdom Viridiplantae; phylum Streptophyta; class Magnoliopsida; order Fabales; family Fabaceae; genus Dicorynia; species Dicorynia guianensis. The sequence continues at coordinate 40,461,744 of JASUAB010000002.1, forward strand.
TGGTGTAACCATATTGCTATAAATAAACTTAAAATGAATATATAAAAAATTCAAAATTATTGACTTTTGAATATTGTTGCAGTGATCTTAAGACTAGTCAAATGCTATGAACTGAAATGTTAGTTATGTATTGTCGCTGAAGCATTATAAAACAATTTTTGGCATGTGATGTGTGTTTAATGTGGGAACTGAATACCTTACTTTGATAACTAACATCTTATTTTTCGAATCTTTTTCTTTGTATGTGAAGCCACTGCCACTCTGATATGGACATGAAGCTGAAGATATGTAGTTAGTTTAAGGGACCATGGCCATGGTCAATCTGCCTGCCCAGAAAACAGAATGCAAAATGGTTACCTTCCATGGCCATCACTCTAACAATGTTTTTTTTCTTTTTAATTTTTCTAGCTTATTCTTCACTTGAAAGGCGAATGTTAATCTCCTCGAAACACAATTATGTGCCTAAACAAGAATATTTTTTAAGCAAGCATTTTTCATATATAAAACTTATATTGAACTCAAGATGACTTATTATTAATTTAAAAAATTAAAATACAAAAATTTATATTAATTTATAATTCAAGTTTAAGTTTTGATTTAAGTTTAGGATTAGATTTAAGGTTAACTATAGGGTCAACTTATTTAACCGTCAACCCTATAAAATTAGAATTAGGTTCAAATTTAAGTTTAGACTTAGAGTCAACTTGTAAGGCCTACCCATTTAATTGTCAACCCTACAGGGGTAGTATAAGGTTCAAACTTTTTGGCCCAAAAAAAACTAAGCTTTTTTTGCCTTAACCGAATTGGCTGGAGACCAAAATGTGCCAGCCTGTTCCATAACTCTACATTAGATGGGGTTGGTTATATGAATTAAATTATACCATTAGGGTCTATCAATAATAAAATTTTCATAAATATAATTTATCAAAAGATCCTTTTGGACAATCTATCCAAATGTTCTTCTTAGTCTTTCTCTATTCCTTTTCATTTGGCTAAATATCATTTGTTCGACTTTTTTCACTAAAGCCTCTAGCATTCTTTTTCGTATATGCTTAAACCATCTTAACCAAGTTTTTATCATTTTTGCTTTAATAGGCGTCATACTAATTTTTTCCTAAATACAATTATTCTAAATCATTTTTTTTTGTATATTCACTTGTCCATTTCAATATTCTCATCCTCGCTATTCTCAATTTTAATTTTTGTTGGCCATTCAATGCCAAACACTAACTACTATACAACATAGTTGACCTTATAGTAATTTAGTAAAATTTTCCTTTAAATTTAATAGGATTTATGATTATAAATGACTTTGGAGGCATTTCCATTTCAACCATCTAACTTGTTTTTTAGGTGTGACATCTCCATCAATCTCTTCATCACTTTGTAAGATCAATATCTTCAACCAAATCTTTGATACTTGTGATATAATATGCTCTCCAATTTTTATCTCCAATGCATTATATATTAACTTTCCTCTTGTTAAACTTGCATTCTATATACTCTATTTTACTCTTACTTAAATAAAAAACCTTTAATCCTATAACCTCTCTCCATATCCACTACTAGTGAATGTGTAACTCTTGGTGTATATAACCTATGGTTTGGTGAATTAATTGGTTGATGTATGTAACATATGGGCTATAATTAGTTGCAATGTAAATATGCCTTTAAGTGGATGTTGATGAGTTGGCTAGTAAGCCAAAGGACTTGCATTCTTTTTTTAATGACAAACAAAGTGACAAATCATTTGATACATTACACATAATGTGTTGAGTTTTTTTTCTTTTTTTGGTATAGATAATGTGTTGAGTTTAAATCCAAGATTTTGAGGGAAAAAGCTTCAAAGAAACAATTGAGTGCCATTGCATAATTAAATTTGTAGGTGTAGGAGCAATAATCCTCCTATACTTTGTATATGATATACTTAGGTCAATAAAGGGTGCGGGTGGTGTGGAAACAACAAGAACTCATGAAGCAAATGCATATACAATTCACAAAAGCGTGGAGAGTAATATATAATTTAGCACAAGAATCAACTGCATAAGTGAGACTTGTCAACTGTAACTTTGCAAAGGAAAAGATGGTATAATGATGATCAATTCAGATAGAGGAGTTGCGGCATAACCAGGGTGATCAAAACGTTGAGTGAAGATCGAATGAAGAAGAAAACTAGTCAATCCATAAACACTTCTAAGTTTATGCATGAGATGAACCCTGGATATTCTCTAAATAAGATGACATAATTTGAACAAGGAACTACTGGAAATGTCTCGTAATCGTTATAAATATGCAGCTGGGACCTAAGTTCAAGAGCTGACAATGCGTTAATGAACCCCAATCATTCTTAATCAACAAGTTCCATAGTTCACATGATAATGTACACACATACCACATTCATCATAATCTAAAAGTAACATGTCAATTATTGAGGTAATCCCAAGTTAAAGGCCTAAACACATGACCAGCCTCCAACTCTATCATATCCAATTGCTCCTTTAGAAGGTGCATATACACCACCCAATCACCATTCCCGACAGGACTCGACATCGGCATCACATACCCGGCATCGCCTCCCCACGGAAAATGGTATGACCCAAAAAGAGGCTTTCCCCACCCAAAATTCACCTTAGATACCGGGAACCTTTGCCCTGAAGAAACCACGAAAGCTGGTCCATCTTCAGTGCCCCGACAATAGATTCGAGTCAAGCAGGGCACCGGCCGGTGAGCCTCGACCCAATCTATGAGGGCCAGGAAATGCTCTTCCGTCACCGCCTCCTCCAAGAACTCATGGACTTCATTTGCTACCCAACTTAGTGGCTTCTCCATTAGCTCAGCAACTGGTTTCTCAACTAAGGGAATGGACAGCACATTCCCAAAATAAGAACCCATTAATGCTGCTTTCTCTTTATCTCCATTGCTTAGCCTCTTCCTTCCATCCACTACAATACCCATTTTCGAAATGACCATTTTGTGTTTAGCACTCGCAGCCACCATCTTCCATAAGAATGCACAAAATGACTGAAGTTTGGTGTGCTTGACCTCATTGATAACATTTGAATTTGCAAGTGATTGCATGAGGTTGAGCTGCTCAGCTGTGACATAATAAATGCGGCTTATGAGATAATCGGATCCAGATTTTGGTTCAAGTGTCTTCGGCAGAGGGAGCTCTGAGACTGGAATGTACAAGTCATGGAGAGAAGGGAGGATGGAACCCGGACGCCGAGGACTAAGTATTGAGCGACGAAAACATGGCTGCCATAAAAGAGCAGGATCACATGAAGCGGAGGTTGTGGGCTGGGCCATCTGGGCCCAGGATACAAGGAACATATTGGTTGAGTAAGCATCAGCAATGCGATGATCAAAAGTGCATGCTACTATTATCCCGCCACACTTAAGTGAAGTTGCCTGCACAATGTAAATAAATAAATAAATATTTGTATTTTATTATTTTAAAAATCATAGTAAATGTTTATGTAAGACAAACAACATATTTCGTTTATGTACCGAAAAAAAATAACATAATTGGTTTGAGTTTTCTTGGGGATGCTGGAAGTATGAAAATGATAGTCGTATGTCTTGAAATAAAAATTATTGGAGGAGAAAGAAAGAAGAATAAAAATATGAGTGCATGTATAGACTATGTACAAAATATATACATATACGTATTATTACTCTAAAAGACTTACCATTTGTTAAGTTGTAATGCATATAATTCACTTGAAAATTTCCTTCGGATCGAAATTTTGCCATTGAATACTTACAATATACATCAAACAATCACTCAATTAATTATATAAGACTTACTGTGACTTTTATACAATTCATTAAATAGTTATTTTGCCAGTGACTGGTGCACATTCATAAGTAAACATCAGTCTTATAATCTTAAAAGTAATAATTGTCCTTTAGAGAAAAAGCGACAATTGATGCTTCACGACCCAAAATGGTAGATCGCTGACACTCTACGTCTCTCAAGGATTCTTGTGAGAGGAAATGGAAAGTGTTACTGATTATTGCTGGAATATAACTCTACTTTCATAGATTAATAAATTTTTATTTTGATTCTCTATTATTAAATTTTTTTAATTAATTTTTTTATAAATTAATAGAATTTTATTTTAATTTTTTATTATTAAATTTTTTTAATTAAATTCTCTAAAAATTAAAATTGATATCAATCAAATTTTTATATTCATCATTGCATGACAATGTTAATATATTTGGAGAGACTTATTGATATTAATTTTAATTTTTAGAAATAAAAAATTAAAATAAAAATTTATTGATCTGTGAAGAATTTAATAATAAAAGATTAAAATAGAAATTTATTAATATGAATAACTAAAATAGAATTTTTGCCTATTCCCTTTCACAAGAGTATTTGGAGTATCTTGAGAGACATAATAGTAACATTTTTCAAATGTTATACATATATAAAGTGGGAGAAAATATAAAAAGTATGTGTGAATTATATAAAATTTATATATATGCGTATTATTATTTTTATGTAACCAAGTGTACAGAGACTCATGCATATAGAATGTACACAGAATATATATTCAATATATACTTTTAACTAAAATAATGTATTTTATTCAAAATTTAATTTTAAATGTAAATTCTGCATACCTTAGTTTGCTTTTGTTTTTTACATGACACAACCACATCACTCACATGTTTAACGAGTCAAACCTAGTCGTAATTTAGTTTGAAAAATGCTAAGGCGTAAATAAAGCGGTGTACATTTTGTGTATGTTTAGAAAAAAAAATTTTAAAAAGAGGAAAAAATGAGAATGTAAAAGTATATATATATACAAAATTTTCATATATATATTAATTTTTATTTTCTCACTTGCGTACTTCCAACTTGTAGTGCACTACTACTTCACAAAATTATTTGTTTTATATTAATTTGAAAATTTTATCAAAAAATTCCTTTTAAAATAAAATATACATAAGTATGACAGGCAAATACGAACGAGTGGCTACTAATTTTAAAAATAAAAAGAAAGACAATTGGAACAAAATATTAGTGCAACAGAAATTGATTATGATTTAAAAATTTTGAGATACTATAAGTTAAAATTTAGAATTATTTTATTGCTTATGAATTAATATCTTTTCGAAAAAACAGAAAAACTCTAAAAAAATTTTATAAAATTTAAAAAAAAAAAAGAGCAGAAAAGCAAGAGCACCGCGGAAATTGGCGTTGCCATACCAAGTCTGATGGATCAACTTTTATATCAATAACCCTGCCCATTTACACAGGCGGTGACCATGCGGGCAGGCGCCGGGCCTACGAGCAGCATTGTTTCAATAAGAAATAAATAAGGCAAGAGCAAAGGGAGAAGCTAGTCTGTACCCATTTTTCAGTCTTTACGAAACTACTGACGTTGGGTATGTGTAACGTGGGAAGAAGGATATTAAGGAGCTAGAAAAATTAGAAAAAAAAAAAGTAAAACTATGTATAATTTATATTCAGAATTCATTTATATTTATATTATTATTCTATAAAAATGAGAGGTCCTTTGTAAGTATAATTATTAATGGATGTGATGTAAGTTACCTGGACAGCAAGCACGCCATTCTTCTTCTGTGGCACAAACTTGCCTTCAATGGAGTCATCTGGGTTATAAAAGTTCAGGCATCGTAGCTCGATGTCAGCCACAGCCTCAACAAAATCAATCCCACGATTATTGCAGAGCAGCTCAGGTTCACCCGCGGAGTTGAACACCACCTCGCCTGCAAAGGCATAAAAGGAGACCAGAGCCCGAGCTAGGCCCTTTTTCAAAGAGTCCACCATGGACTCAAAGCTCATTGTGCCATTGGTACAGCTGTCTCCTGTAGTGGCAGCAGAGGTGGACGTCGGCAAGAGCGGCGGCGGTGTCTGTTTCTTGTAGCAAAAGAAGACGCCCACGTCCACCGGTGGTAGAAGAAGGTCAAGGTTTGAGAATGGAAGCCAACGATCCTGCATTGACAGAACTGCAAAAACGACCTCTTCCTTGGTCACACTGACTGAGAAACTGAATTCTGCATTTGCAGCACCCATTTTAGGTACACCCGACACGAAGGGGATTGGCGCGGTTGCTCGGGTTGTATAAAAAAGTGTGTGAGAATTCGCACTGATATATGGGCATGCATTACTGGTGAGAAAGGGCCAGAAAAATATCAAGAACTATTGGTTCGTCCATAAAGATTTTTATATTCTTTTGGACAATATTGGTTCGATCAGGGATTTAAGATTTGTTTAAGTAATTGAATTTAATCTTATTATTTTTTTATGAATTTAAGTTTTATATTATAATTATAATTTTAGTAATATTTCTGGATGGCGAATCTTGGACAATGAAAGATATTTATATATGTTTTATCTTGGAGCTTAGGATAGGGCATGGCAACTGGAAGATCAAATTGGCAATAATGGGAATTGGGTCAGTGTCTGTAATAGTAATGGGAGATCAGATGAGGTTGTTAGATTTGAATTGTTTGATTTTTTTAATTTTAATATTTTTTATTTTTTATTTTAAATTTAAAAAAAATTTGTTATTTTTATTTTTATTATTTTTTGCATAATTTTATTATTACCTAAATTTAGACATTCAAAGTTAGGCCATTCAAATGCGATGCAAAAGATTTCAACCTTATCTTGAGCAATGGTAATGCTTGAAGAAATGCGAATTGATTTTATTTTTTAATTTTAATAATTTTTTCTCTATTGATAATTTTAAGAAAAATAGGAGCTGGGCTCTGCCTCAGCTACCGACCTTATCTTCTTATCTGAAATGGTTAAGACTTTTGTAATTATGTGGTCAACTTATCAACTATTGATTTGTCCATTTGAACTACTCACTTAACCCTCATCTCCTCGATGTGGCTATACTTTTTGCTTATTTCTAAGCTGAAATCTTACCCTTTTTTTTCTGTTTTCTTGGCCATGATCTAAAATTTATTTATTTGTAACCGATAATAACTCTAGTAATTTGGTTCTTAGATATAATTTAATAGAAATTTCTAAATAATTTGCAGAATGCCATGTATAAATGCAAATTCTCATGACCTAGTGCATAAAAAATAGTTATATTCATTTTTTGGATCTTTTAATTAAAGGAAGAATATAAAAAAAATATCTATATTTCTTTATATTAATTATACTTAAGGGCACTAGTCTTTTTATAAGATGCAAATTTTTATGTAGTCATTCAATCACATTTCATTATTTCCAGCTCAAGTTAATGAGACCAATAATTCAATTAGCTTTCATTCATTTGTTGGAGGATTGTACAATTGTTTTATATGGATACAATTTGAAATTTATTTAATTATTTTGAAAAATGGGGAGCAGTTGAGTTGAATAAGAAGGGAGAATCTGAGCTAGACTGAATTTGTAGGCAATATATAGCATAGAATGTTTACAATAATATGTCCTGTAGTTGATGTTTTTTCATCGTCATCCTTTTTTCTTTTATCTTTACTTTGTAAAAATAAAGCTGAACATAAAAGAATTGTGACAACTACTTTGATTTATAAACTCATGTGGAAGGGGTGAGTTGAGTTTGGGTAAGAATTAATGATGCCAAATAAACAAAATAATAATAATAATAATGATGATGATGATGTTAGGTTAAAGTAATAATAAAAAAAGTGTGTTGAAAATAGATAAAACAGTAATAAATAATATTGTAGCAGAACCAAAATTTGAATTAATATTTACTTCTTATGTCTAAAGACGATTTTATTTGATCTAATAGTTAATTCAATTGCACATTTTAATTAGTATAAGTTAGGAGATTTAATGGGTTGCACAGTTTAATTTGTAAATTTTAATAAAATTAATAATATTTTTTTTAAATAAAATTTTTATAAATTTTAATTTTTGGAGAATTGGGTTGCTTAAGATGCTACACTTGCTTTTTATAATGATACGTTACATCATCAATGGCTCTCCAAAATTAATTTGCAAGTCAATCCGTTGCATGAGAATGTTGAAGAGTTGAACCAAACCATTTTCACATTCCTCACTAAACATATTATGATTAAAACTTAATTCATTTATTCACAAATGCACAGATATATCATACCTTAAAGTATATTAGTTTTTATCATTTTTGAATAAGTCTATCACTTCTAATACTAACAATTGGGTTAGTCTCATGGGGCAATTGCCTACTTCTTTGCGTGCAAGTCATGGATTCTTTTAGTTTAAAGATTCTTATAATTAACATACCATGTGCCATTATTATGTTAGTTATAACCCACCTTATTAACATAAAGAACTACATATCAATTTGGTTCAATCCATTAAGCAACAGGCAATATATGGTATTAAAAATGTGTTAGCACAATAAAAATTTGTTGTATTAAAAAATTTTTAACCAATTTATCAACACATGTTTAAATCTAAAATCATTCTTATTGAAAAGAATTTACTAGTTATTATTTTAACTTTAAAAAAAATAATTTCTTACTCAGAAAATAAAAAAAAATATTCCCAAAAAACCCAATAAAAAAAAGGCAACGTATGGATTACAAAGACTCATGACTTGTGTTCGGTCAGTGAACAATTATGGGCATTAAATGCATCTTTGATAAGTTAAACAAGTTTTAATCAAAATAGAAGAGAAAAATGCATTAGTAATCGTTTTCCCACATTTTACACATGATTTGTTTGTTTTATATTACCACAAATTTTGGGTACATCACTTTTAACATATTTTGGATGATATAACTTGTCGCACTCTTCATTTTTTCCTTTGAATCTCTATCGGATGAGGCTTTTGAACGGGAAATGATATTATATATAGAAATTATATAAGTATTAATAGATGAAAGAAATATAATTTAAATTTAAGAACGAAAAAAATAAAGATATAAAATTATATCTAAAAATTATATATAATTAATTTATATAACTATCATTACTTGCTTTCCATCAGTCAATAATTATGGACATTGAATGTATATTTCTTAAATTATTCAAAACTCCTTTTCCACATTTTCCACATGATTTGTTTGTTTTTTTATTTCCTCAAGTTTGTGATCCACATCACTTCAAATTAAATTCTTTGGATGACGTAACTTCTTGCACTCTTCATTTTTTTTTTCCTTTGAATCTCTGTCGGATGAGGTCTTTGTACAGCAGAAAAAAAAAAAAGGCTCATGAAAGTAATTTTATAAGATTTAGTGGGTCTTATAATTTGACTTATAAAATTTATTAAAGTTAATTTAGTTGAGTAATGATATAAATATTTTTAAGTAAGATTTTATAAATTTTATTATATAAGAATAAAAAAATTAAAATGATAAAATATATATTAAAAGGTTTTATAAGTAAGATATTTAAATTGCATGAGACTTTGTACATAATTTATTTAAAAATATTATTATTATTATTTACTATTTATTATAGAGGAATCGCATATTCTTTGATTTGTAATGGAGTTATAAATTAAATGACTTGATTTTAATTTGTTTAATAATTAATTTCATATTGATTCAATCATCTGGTGTAACCATATTGCCATAAATAAACTTGAAATTAATTTTTAAAAATTCAATGTTATTAGATATGTGTTGTGGTTGAAGTATTATAAAACATTTTTGGGCATGTGATGTGTGTTTAAAGTGGGAACTGAATGCCCTTAATAGGTACCTGTCACATTTGGAATCGTTTACTTTGTGTATGAGAAGCCACTGCCACTTTGATATGGACATGAAATTGAAGATACCTGGCGTTGAAATTTAAAATGATAGATTGTAATTAGAAAGAATTTTTTTTTAAAAAAAAAATGAGTGTTGTTATGTTATTTTTTATTTTTTTATTCGTTATTGGTAATAAAATATATTATATATATATATATTCATAAATATATTAGTCATATCATTGATCTATATAGAGTGTGATTGAAACTACAAATGAGTGGTGAAATAAAAAATATATGAAATATCATAATTTTTTTAAAAATAAAAAATTAACAAAAAAATAATATTTAAAAATAAATATCATTTTCTATTCTCTTTATTTTACTTAAAATGACAAAATTTTGAAATGTGAAGATAAAATTCCCTATTTTCTCATATTTCACCTCCTTCAAAAATACTTCAATTCTATTATTATAAGAAAAAAAAATTTTGCATCTTTCCATTCTGAATTATTTTTATTTTCCATAATAAAAATTCAAATTCATTCATACTTTTGAAATAAAAATAATAGATAAATTACTACCTACCTACCAATTGGTTTTGAGTATATACTTATTAAAGTAATTCTACTTCTACACCCGCATTGTCACTGAGTGAAGTTGGGTTGTATGCAATTACTCTACAACTATAAGCTGTGATTTTTGAAAGAGATAAGAGAAGTTTGAAAAGATTTTAGAGCAAGTGAGAGAATTAATGGAATCTACATATAAAAAAAAAAAAACTAAAATTATTAACTGTACGAGATTAAAAAACTAAAATTATTAACTGTACGAGACCATCAGCATTAAAAAATAATTTTTTATTGATAGAACCCCCAATATAAATATGTCTCTTTATGTATGAGAGTAAAAATCCGATTTCATTCAATTTTATCTTAATCAAACCGAACTAATTCAATCAAAATGGACCAAACTCAGTTAGTTAATTGAATAGATTAAATGAGATTTTTAGTATGTATTTAATCGGTTTAGTTCTTGAATTATGGTTTGAAAAAATCAATAAGGATCAAACTGTACTGAATCCCTTTAAATTTTTTTTTATTTTATATTTATTCTTAGTATCAAGCAGTTTGGTAGATAATGTGTTTATGATACTTATGATTCTAAGGTTAGCTTATTTTTTAATTCACGGATTAATCAAATGTTTGATGCACATGTTTTTGAATATATCAAGTAAGAAAAAATTGATAAAAAAAAAACTTTTATTGTGAAAATCAACCCAACTAATCTGATATGGTTTGCATTAGTTTGGTTTTAATTAGATTGATCGAATGAATTGAATTGTTGTTTTGATGAACTAATTAAATTAGTCTAGTTGGATCAACGGGTGTAACCAATCTAAACCAAACCGATTTACACTCGTTCGGGGTACACCTCTATAGATTCCTTCTATTTAAAAAAATTTCAATTATTAAGGGTCAGAGAGATATAGAGATATAAAATAAAATTAGTTTTGAGTCTTCACTTAATATAAATATAGTTTGGTTAAATAAACACAAAGATTGTGCAGTGATAGATAATATATAAGCTGGTCATGTATTTTCAAAAAATAATAATAATAAGATGAAAATGAATAGAACCTTCTAAGGTTGTTTGTAAATGATTCTATTGTACTTTTAATTTTTGTATAAAATTTTTGAGTAAAATCCTATTTTGATCCCTCAGAGATGAACAAACTTCTATTTTAGTCTTTCACTGTTAAATTTTTCTATTTTGATCCTCCAAAGATTAATTAACTTTTATTTTAATCCCTCATTGTCAAAAACTTCTAATTAAGTCTTTTAAAAATTGAAATTGATATCAATCAAATTTCTCAATTAAGATAATTGCTAATAAGGTAAAATTTACTGATGTGGCATAATTTGATGACGTGGCATGTTGGTGTGGCAAAATTTAGGTGATGTGGCATGCCAGCGTGACAAAATTTGTTGACGTGGCAGAGTTTAGGTGTCGTGTCATGCTGACATTGCAAGATTTGGCTGATGTGTCAAGCTGACATCAGCATGACACATCAACCAAATCCTGCCATGTCAGGCAGAATTTGTCACATCAGCAATCATTTTAATTGAGGAACTTGATTAATATTAATTTCAATTTTTGAAGGACTTAATTAGAAATTTTTGATAATGAATAATTAAAATAAAAGTTAATTGATCTCTAAAAGACTAAAATAGAAAGATTTAACAGTAAAAAATTAAAATAGAAGTTTGTTTATTTTTTAGGGACCAAAATAAGATTTTACTCAAAAATTTTTTAAACTCACAAAATATTATAATGTATCTCTTATATATTTTTTCATTTGAACAATGATAAAAAACTAAAAAAGTGATCAAATCTCAAATAAATTCTTAAAATGTCCCTTAAAAATAAAATTTTTAAAAAAGTTATTTGTGATTCACCAAAATTTGAGAAGAATTAATTGTAACTTGTGTAAACCTTAAGGAGGATCCAATGACATTGATAATAAAGTAGAATAAGGCTATTGGCATTGGTCAACTTTAAAGTTTGAGTACCTTTTTGAGATTTTCGTCGCTTCTTGGACAAAAAAATATATGAAAAAAATATATTACAATATTTTGTAAACTTAATAAAATTATATGTAAAATTTAAAAGTATAGAAAAAATTATTTATCAATAAATTTAAATATAAAAAATTTTATATGTTTTAATTTAATAATAATGATGACGACAAATTTTTCACCTATTTTGTCTTTTTTTAAAAAAGAAATAAAATTTACGCAACAATTTCTTTAAGGGATGGGACTTGTACTGCCTATGCAATATGACAGATAAAGTGCAAACCATATATGCTGACCTAAAATGGGATCCGGATCTCTAGCTATTGAGGAACAACAGTGGGTCGTGCTTTTAGAATGTGATTGAAAAAATAAATGAGAAAAAGGAAATCCTATTACAAATGAAATGCTGGTTTGTAGAGGGGCAGCTGAGTACCACTGAGTCATGCAAAGAAAAATCAGGAAAATAAAACTCAGTACAGGAAAAGGCACACCTTGATATGTTCTTCTTCACAGTATGTAGCTATAGAAGAGAGTGAAAGAAACAGATATAAAAAGTGATTGGCAGCCTTCAATTGCAAGAGCTGGCCACCTGTTTTCTGCAACTTCGACTCTCAGAAAGTAGCACTAGCGAAGAAAAAGTAACCAGCTGGAGCAGTTAGCAAAACAGCATAAGCATGGCAGGATTTAGGTTGAAAGCGGTATTAAGAGTCTTAAACAATTCACTTAGTCAATGGAATAAAATGGGGAAACTCATTTGTATTCATACTATTCTTATAAATTAAATTATATTAAATATATATTTAAAAAAATTTAAATTATCAAATTTATTAAATTTTTTAAATAAAATATAAGAGTCAACAGATTAATACATCATATTAATTTTGTGATAATTTTATAATATTTTTTATTATTTTAAAATATTTTTTACTTGATAAATAAAATCTAATTTCTTTGAAATATTGAATATGTCAAAATAAGTAAATTCTTTTTAACCGAATTTTTTTTATACCTAAGACTTGAATTGAAGTTAAGACAACTTGTTTAAGGTGCTTAAATTTCTATGACTCGGATCAATTTGCATTTGTGATTTTGTAACTTCCTTTTAAATGGCCAAAACTTTTCTATTATTTTTAAGTAAGGATGTGATGAGTATTTTTTTTAACAAATAATTGTTATGTGTATGTGAAGGAATGGTATGTTCGCCTCACATTTAGAAGTAAATATTTTTTAAAAAATAAAAAAAAGAATATAAAAATATGTATAATTTATATATAAAATTTATGTATATATATTATTACTCTTTTAACATATATATATATAATTTTAGAGAGGTTATGTAATTTAATTAATTGTTATGGGTTAACCAATAAGAAAGAATGAAAGTATGAAAGCAACCATTGAGACAATGAAGGGGCCCGTGCGGTCCAAGGGGCCTCTCGTAATGAGACTGATTTGCTGTTTTACCCATTAGCTTACCTTTTCAAAAATTATTTATATGTTTGAGTTTCTCTTAATAATAAGGGAAATAAAATTAGTGGATGTGAATCATTTGGTTATAGAATTTAAAATAAAAAATAAAGCTAAAAGTAAAGAAAACAATTAAAAAAATTAATAATAATATACCCACACAAAAATAATTCTCTATTCTCTCTACTTATGTTAAAATTACTAAAATTAATGAATTTTTAAATTAAAGAATCTAAATTCTTATATAATATGTTAGAGGTGGGTTGCAAGATTAAGGATATATTTCAGCTTCAATGGACAATTTGTAGCATTCATTATTTTAATATGTAATCGAAATACACTTAAATTTATTATTATTTTTAAAATAGTTATTTAAATTAATGGCTTTTTATATAATAATTATTGTAGATAATATTTGATAAAATCTATCTTATAAATGTTTCCATCCATAATAATGATGAAACTAAAATGGCAATAAACAAGCTATAAAGGGGTTAGCATGGCTTTAAAATTTTTAGCTTTTCCTTTTTTATTGATTTTAATAATAATTTTTATTTTTTTATAATTTAATATATAAATTTTTTATTATTCTTTTAACTTTAAATCAAAAATTCTAAACCGAATTGGGATGGTCCCACATTGATAATTTTCCATCCCAAGCCACAATAATTAATGTAAAATAGAATCAGAGCCTCAAATTCTAAATCATTTACGACAATATCCGCATTAAGCGTTACGTGTTATATATTTCTTCACCAATCAAGACAGCAATAACGTACGTACATTCCCTGTTTTAAGACAGGATCCGTATCATACCCACAATGCTGACGCGCCGCTGCTGAAAAGTTAAACCACTTTCCGCTTCGCCAAAACACGGGCCACGTGTCGTCCTCTTCCCGCGAGTTTAAAAACTTTTCGCCCTGCTCGAGTATACAAAAGTGACGTGGAGAGAGGCGTGCGTCGTGTTTCATTCCCTCGCTCGGGTTAGTTCAAATTTCAAAATCCACTCGGCAGCACCTCACTTCGTTCTCACTCTCTGTACCTCGTTCGTTTTCGCCAATTCAGGAAAATAGAAAAAAAAAAAAAAGACAGAAAAAAAAGGTTTTATCCTGATTTTTGAGGTTTGGAAGTAGAAAGCTAACTCCTCCATGATATGCTCCTTGGTGAAGCGTGAGTCGGAATTCTTCTTCAGGTTCTTGCTTCGATTCCTCTACCGTTCCGTTTCCAGAACCATGGGTTGCTTCTTCGGTTGCTTCAGAACCCGAGATGATCGCCACCTCCCTAAAACCCAGCAGGTTTCCAATTCAACTCGTTCCAAGTCCGGGGTAAGTTTCACAATTCCCGGTCCTCACTTTCTTGCGGCGAAGAATCTTGTGCGTTTTCTGTTTTCTGATCTTCAAAATGTTAATTTCTTCGTACTGTATCGTAAGTTCGTTAAAGAAATCAAATTTTTTTATTGCATCATGAATTTTTTCAGCCTTGTTTATCGGAAAGGAAGGGGCGAATTTTTGTTTCCATATCTCGATGTTTTGAGGCTGAGAAAATAGTGAAATGGGATTACTGTTTTGAAGTTTGACTAAATTAAGGTGCTATAGCTTGGATCATAATCAAATGATGAAGGAATTTAATATTTTTGTTGTGAATTATCGGAGTTGTGCATAATTATATGTTTATCTGTTTATTTTGACTTATTTTTGGCTGTGTGTTTGAAACAGGAGGCTGTGATATCTCGAAATCGTCTTTCATCTTTGTTTCTATCTGAAGGTATTCCACCTTTTTACTGTTGTCTGTTGACTCTATACCCCCTACATTTCTAATATGTCTTACAATTTTTTCATTTTTTTTTATTTTCGATTCTTAACAGAGAAAGAAGGTTCTCCATGCAATGATCGGGTGAACTTTGGTTTGGGATCTCAGGGAGATGACAAGGGACTCAAGGAGGAGGTATGTTCATATTGTCAGTTGTTCATTGACAGGTATGAATTTTGTATATTATAAACTTCTATGCAATGCAGATAAAACGAGAAAGAGGAGAGCACCTGATCTTAATTTGTTATATATGCCACAGAATTTTGGGAAAGATTGGTCTGAATTGTGTCAATGGAAAATTAATGTATATTGTTGGCCTCGTTCCTAAAGTAGCAATGTGTAAGTCAAAGATAGGTTTTAGTCAGTTGGCTCTCATTTTCTGGTGGTTTTTCTCATTATTTTTTCTTATGGAAGAAGTAGTTTTCTGGTGGTCATGCTCATATCTTTCATTGAATTCGATAGGATTCTGCTGAAATATTCTGTATGAATGTGCCGCATATATTTTGCATTATGTAAGCTGCCAGTGCACGCAGATTAAGACACAGAAACCTTAGTATTCACAGAAACTAGACTGTTTCATATGCTGATGCCTTTCAGGAAGAGAAAGAGTCTTGATTGAATTCTCTTGATGGATGAACGTGTTTTCATTTTTCAAATACTACAATTTTCAAGTTACTTCAATTCATTTTATTTATTTTTTATTGGTTGCTTTATATTTGCAGTCTCAGATTTATTTGTGTATTGTGACTTATTGTCTAACTGATAATATATACTCTTTCCACAGGCCAAGTTTCTTAAAACTTATGGTACCTTAGCAGGGACCCCTGCTGAAATTCAGAAAGCATCTGGGAAGCTGAAGGTGTCCCCTTCTTGTGGTAAAGATTCTGAGCCTTCAAAGTTTCATTCTTGGCTTCCCAAGGCATCTGTCGAGAAGCCTCAGCGGGATGTTCAACCTTTCAATCCCCCAACTCCCAAAAACCGTTTTGAAGAATGGGAAAAGGGCACGGATTCTTTGGAGCACACCCCAAGCAGGTTATCCATCTCTGTGTCTAATCCTTGTTTATGACATAATAAAAGGCTGCTGGGTTAAGAAAACCAGGAAAGTAACTCCCACAAAAGGAAGTTTTATAAAACGCATAAAAAATGTATTGTGTTCCGCTAGATCAATGAATCTTTAGTTCGTGGGGATTCATAAATTTAATAATTTATATTTTTTAAATAAATATTTAGTAAAATTTAGTTTATGAGAATAATAGAGCTGTAAGAAAACAACCGCGACTTTTCTCTAGTGAAGATTCAAAAAGGAATTTTGTTCGCCTTTAAAGGGATCTTAAAAAATCTACGACGCCAGTTCTCTGTTTCCCTCATTTTAAATTTTGAAAGGTCATGCACCTTGGGACTTCATCTGAATGTTACCCATGTCTATTGGTAATATCTGGTCCATTTTATGAAAACACATTGCACCTGATTAGGTTTAATTTTATTTTTTGTGCAGCTGTATATCCAATGCATATACTCAACGTGACTCTATTGACTCTACTGAAGGAAGTAGGACAGGGAGCCTTCAAACTACGGTTAGGACCTGTGCTATTCAGATTGAAAAGAATGGTGCTTCAGCTTCCCCTTCGCTATCAGTTACAGACATCCAGAAGAGACATAAGTCTGTACGTTTTAAATGTGATTCTGACCTATCTTCTAGTGGAAGTTCATCTGAATACGGTGGACAGCATACTAAGAGAACTGGGTCACCGTATAATCAGAGTGCGTGTGAAGCATCACCTTATCCTACTCCATTGAAGCTATCTGACGAAATGCAAACTCCTGGAACTGTTTGCCCTGCAACATTAGAACTTTCACCCCATGGTAAGCCTCAAGTTAGGTCCCAGTTTGTGTATTCAGTTCACAATCGAGGTTAGAATGTCTCTCACTGGAGGTTATTTGAGGAAGAAGATTTTAACCATGAATATGATTCAGGTGAGCTGAGAGATTCTCTTGACAAGCCTCAAAATTCAACGCCTACACCAGAAGACGGATCAAAGAGAATTCCATATGAAAAAGAATCGAATGTGGAAGGAAGCTTATCTTCGTGGTTGAAACCAGCGGCAGTTATTCGAGAGGAGAGAAAAAAGAGAATGGAGACTGCTTATAGTCAGATCTCACATGTTCACAAAACTCCTGCTGACAGGCCTATCATTGGGATGGTCGCTGCTCACTGGAATGAGGATGATGATAATCATATTCATCCCCCTAAGTGGTGGGACGGAAATGGCATACCAAATTCAACCAATAAATACAAAGAAGTATGGGTCTTATTTATTCTTTATTTGAAAAAAATTTATGATCTGAATACTACTTCTGATGAGTGCTGGTTTCAGGATCAGAAAGTGAGTTGGCACGCAACCCCGTTTGAAGAGAGGCTGGAGAAGGCATTGTCAGAAGAGAGTGTTGTCACTGAAAGGTATGCCTGGTTAATCGATGTTGTTTCTGTTGTTGATAATGATTTCCTCGAACTCAAATGTGCTCACTAGGATTCTTATGTAGCCCTTTCTGAAAGTTTTCGTTTGAATCTGAATAAGATATGAATCGCTGCATTTTTTATTTACTGATTTTAGTCATTTTTTCTTTATTTTTTTCACATTTAAATTTAATATATAATTTTCACTCTTTTTATCACAATTTTATGATTTTTTAAAAACTATCTTGATATCTCACTTATATCACATTTTGCATTTAGTGCTTGAGTCTAGGCAATCTTAATCCATATAAATATTGATTTATAACTAACGTCCTTCCTGTTTGTTGTTGGAGTTCAGGAACCATATATGTGGGAAGCCAATTGTTTCTGATGAGCATGAAGAAAGTGATACTGCCCTATCTCAACTGCAGTCTTCAACTCACCCTCAATCTGTGGTATCATTCTGATAACTGTTGTCCATCCCATGATCCCCATTTTCTGCATGTCTCATATAAGAAACAGTTAAACCTAAATCTTTAATACACCTCATTCAATATGCTGAGTGGTTTGTCCTAGCAAGTTGAATGATCAACCCCATTATTCAAATTTTGAGGTAATATATCGCTATCAAGCTGTTTGCGCTTCCCTTGCATTGTACATAATAAGCAATAAGAATTGTGTTAATGGATACTGGGTGTTTGGAATTCTTGTTTACTGTTTCTTAGTTACTCTTTTTTTTTTTTTAATTTTTGTACACGTGTGAGAATGTTAACTTATAAAGAAAATTTAAATTCTTTAACCTTTTTATTTTTTAATTTATGATTTTTTTATTTTTATAATTTAATATTAAATTTTTAATATTTTTTTAATTTTATATCTATTTTTCATCTAATCCTTAAACGCCTTCATTTTGATCGACGCTATCCATTATTCCTTTCTTTTTTTTTTTTATTATTATAGATTAACTAAACTTCAGGGCGTTGATGTCAACAAATGTCGTCCTGCTCTTTCGCATTCTCGTTTTCTCTCTCCGCTGGCATGGTAGAATTTTACTGTGAGTAGAAGAGCCCACTTTCTTCTTCAAGCTCGTACTCTCTCTCTTCCCAGTTTTAGATCCTGTGTTATTTTTAGAGATTGGATATACAATAAGAGACGAAAATATAAAGTTAGAATATTTTTTAAAAGATTAAATCTAACAATATATTTAAATATAATTTAAACACAAATAATAATTTGTTAAAATTAAAAAAATAATAAAGGCACAAGATTTGAACCGCACCAAAAAACCAAGAAAGGTTTCTTCCCCTGGTTTTGGCCAACTTGCAATTTTCACAGTGAATACTTTACACGGTACAGTCTAACACGGTGATTATTACTAAAAAATAAATGATTTATTTTTAATAATTTATATTTTATAATAATTTATATAATTAATTTTTCTATAAAATACATCTCGATTCAAAAAAATATATAAACTTACTGTTAGATTTTAAATAATTGAATTATAAAATTTAATAAATTTTAAATTTTAAATTAGAATTTTATTTATAAAATGCATAAAAATAATATTACCGAATATCCATTACCTCAATCTTTTCTTTAAAAAATTTCAGTATAGGAAAGTAACTGTTAGAGAAAACTTTTTTCACAACATCCTTTTTATAAAAAGCTTAATATTAAGTGAAATTATTTTAATCTATTGAATTACACAAAAATTAAGTGAACAGTATAGTTATTAATTTATTGAATTATACAGAATTTAATAATTTAAATTTTATATTATAACTATTAAATAAAAATAAATTGTATAAATACAAACTTGACATATATAAAAAAAAGTCATTTAAAGTCAAGAAAATTTTAAATATATTATTTATTAAAATTTAAAAAAAAAGTATATAATTCATTAAAAAACACGAATAATGAGAAGAAATTAAAAATTGAAGAAAAGAGGGGAAAGAACCCGTGCATATAAATATGGGTTAACGAGCATCCAGCCCGAAAACATGGGAAGCGAGCGGCGGTGACAGAGGAGAAGGACTCCAGAGGGAGAAGAGAAAGAGGAGGTAAATACTCGAAGCGGCAACTACATGTGGATGCGAAAACCTTCTGAGGGGACCATGATGCTCTCTTTACAATAGTTTTCAATCTGAATTTTCAACTGCTCGTATGCCTCTCTCTTTCTCTCCCTCGACCCTCTCTCTGCACCTCGCGAAATCGCTCACCCAAGGGCCTCGTGATGAATTACTTTAGATCTGAAGGTTCAAAATCAAATTTCCGCTTATTAATATTTCTAACCAAATTCTTGAATCTGATATGTCTTTCATAGTCTAGTGATTCCTTGAGTCTTATGTGATTTTTGGTGTTGATTCTGAAGAAAAAAATGTAATTTTCATTCAATTCACAGCATCGGAATCTTGGTGGGGAGTACTGTGATTTTTATTAATTAGGGTTTTTATCGTAGATCTAGTTTGCATGTAAATCAATTTGTGACTTTGGTTTTTGAGGGTTTTCTGTTTTTTCCATATATTTTCTTTTTCCGATTATGTATAAAGTAGTTGGAAAGTTATGAAGTTGGCTTTGTGTTTTCTAGTTGGAGATGCCAGAACAGAGTAAAGAAGAAAGCACTTGAGGTTGATTAATGCAGATGCTGGTGCAGAATTTGGAAGTGAAAATTGACAAAGGGATCTAGTGTTGTGATTCTGTATGGTGAAGAATTTTATTATAAGGAAGGGAGAGAATATGAAAACTAGAAATGTGCGTGTCTCTGAGGGTAGAAATTATGATACAGGTTATAAGAGCAAGTCTGGGACGGTGATGAGCATATGCATTTGATTTTGTTATTTTCACTAAACCTCTTTGTTTTAACTTGTCAATTTGTTCATTAGGTTGGGAATTTGCAGTAGTTTTGGATTGGGCTGGTTGTGCCAAAGGTGCCGTAGACAATGTAGGACACAGGAAGAAGTATGCCTAGTTTTGTCACATAGCATAGATACTCTCTTCCTATGTGGGTTATGGGAATGGGAGCCCGAATATGGTAGTCATGTAAATTATGAAATGATAACTTATAATTTGGTCTGGACTGGACTAGTTGTGGATGGAACTTCGTGGAAAACCCTACTTCATGCTCATAGTCACCTATATCATTGGCTGATAGAATAGGAGCTTTTGGGGTTTGCTGTGACATAAGAGGAACTATTTGCTTCAAATTGAGCAATTTTTAAGCCCATGAAATTGAAGATGTGAGGACTTGTTTGTATTTGCCTAAACAAGAGGGTGGTTTAGGGTTTAGATAGTGAATTTGGTTGCTGAGAAGATCGAAGAGTTACTCAAGTTGATGCTGGCCTATCTGCTAACTGATGTCAAATATATGGAGTATTATGCAATTTATCCAAATGATTTTACTGATGATGTAACAGTGTTTGTACAAAGAGATAATTTGAGACATATGCCCTGAAGGACATCTTCTGGACAGCTATTTTATTTACCAAAAAGGAAAAAGGTCACAATGAACGGGTCGATTTGGTAACGAGTTGAATTATACATATTTAGATTATTAATTGATTATGAATGAACTAGAAGGATTTTAGATTCGAGGACATGGAAGATCAGTTGGATATAGCACAGCTGATTTTTTCAATTAGAAAAGTTTATGAACACAAGTAGATGAAGGTAATAGTAAAAAAAATTTTATCTTTGGCAAGGACTTGAGCAGAAGGATGGTGTAGAGAAACAGAGAATCAGTGAAAATGCCTCTTCTACACGTGTAACAAACCGTGTGAGATTTAGTTGTTGTGTTTTCTGACCACAAAATACCCCAAAATATAGCTTGCCTGAGCAACAAATTCAAAGCCACTCATTATATAATTGCTAGAACTTTGAATGATTTACATGAGACATGTCTTTGTTTAAAGAGAAACGGCAAATCTTTGTGCAGTCCACCAACCTTTTAGTTTATTGGTAGGTGAAATAAACCAAATATCAAACCAACTTGTTAATTGTTTGTTGTTGCTTTCCATGAGCTTAATGAATTGAGCTGTCCTTGAATATTCGCATAAAATGTCTCTTTCTTTTGGCTCTTGACGTGTCATTCCAAGAAAATCAATAATATAAATGATAAAAGCAATAAGAGATAAGATGCGTATCAAGGTCATTGTTGTTATTTGATGACAAGGGTAACAAAGCATAGACCTTTCTGGTTTTTATCACGCTGTATTTGTGTGCAAAAAATATTTATACGATCACGAGTGCAGAGGGAAGGCTAGCAATTCCTCTCAACCGCAAGCCAATATCACTGAGAGCATTTAATCTGTAGTGTAATATCAAGCATATGCCCTTTTATTCCTTTGTATAAAAACATGTTTATATAATTGCAAATAGAGGGAAGGGTAGAATACTTCAGATAGAAATGACCATGTATCTGACACAGTGGATATACACAACCAGCAATTGAACACGTTTGGTAAGAGGAAATTGGATGGAAGGGAAGGATGTATTGTGGAGGTAATTGAACTTCAAGAAATTTTAATATGAAAAATTCTCTTTCAATTTAGGGAAAAAAATTATAGGATAAATTTTGAAGAAAATTCACTATGTGTAAAATTGTTATAAGAGATATTGAAATATTTTATTCACTTAACATCCTCTCTCCCAGAATTGTAACTCAATTCTAATGATTTTATCACTTTAGTACTCTTAATTTAGAGTATTATATTTTTCTCATATTCCATCCAGTGTAATATCCACAACTTACTTTTAAAGAAAACGTAGACATTTTATTTAAAATTTCCCTTCTACATGCTTGTGTTCTCTGCCCCCTCCTGAATTGAAAACATGAAGCCCTATTTATAGAGCATATTGCCAATTGGTTGGCAAAGTTTTCAACACTTGCCAACCAATTACAAATTTTTATTAAATGTTGTGTTCGACTTATTAAGAAAGCCATTTGCTTCTAACTTCTACCGTCTGCCTATTTGCAGGCTCATTCCTATTTTTTTATACTATATATGGATTAGAATCTTACAAAACCAACGCCTTAATCAGTTCTCGGTCTTTGCTGATAGGAATTCAATTTCCGATGGAAACCATGGCAGTGAAGATGTAAGGCCCAAACTTCGCTTCCCCCAAGCGGATGCTGTTGTGTCTGATCGAGAAGCAAGTTGAGTTTGAAACAGTCCCTGTTGATATCTTCAAAGGGGAGCACAAGAACCCTGACTTCCTCAAATTGCAGGTTCATCTTAAGCTTCTTCTTTCTTTTATTATTACTTTTATTTACAAAAATAATCATGATTTACGAAAATAAAAGGGCATTTCTTCCTTTTTTTTCTATTTTTTTTTAAAAAAATTCAACCCTTCAGAATACTTCTTGTCATTCAAGATGGAGATTATATTCTCTACGGTTAGCTTTTAAATTTATTTTGTGGGTTTTTCCTTTTTTTTATACCTTAATATAGTTAGGCATGGCAATATTGAGGTGGACTATTCAAACATTATGAATTTGTTTATATTGCAAAATTGAGCTTTATTTAGAGTGTCAATGGTTAGGTCAGGGTAAAAAATCAATCAGGTTGGATAAAATTTGGATTGAAAATTTTAATCAGAACCTAACTGATTGCATATATGGGTTGAATTGAGATTCAATCAAATTAACGAGTTGTATGTGTATTTTATAAATTCCATTCGAATTAAAGTCAAATTTAACAAAAATTGTTTGCCTTGCCACTATAAGATATATGTGTAAGTGGCTTGATGGGTTGGTATGGTTAGTCAGATTTTTTTTACAACCTAGTTGTATTGAATAATGATATTCGTATAAATAAATTTTATATTTTTGTATACAATTTTTCATATTCTCACTCTACTTTCCCTTTCTTAAACTAAAATTTGTTCTTGCTCCCTGCGTGCAAGAAACATTTTTCTTTACATTTCCTGAATTTCTTTTCTATCTGCTAAAATGCTAATATAATTTTTTGAAAGCCGCTTTTGCAGAATCTCGTGCAATAATCAGGTACTATGCAAAGAAGTAAAAGTCTTAAGGGACTGATCTATTTGGGAAGACCATAGATAAGAGGGATCTTGTGGATCAGTGGCTAGAAGTTGAAGCCCATAACTTTGATCCACATGTCCACAACGTAGTGGGAAATGTCCTGTTTGCCCCAATTTTGGGCATTCCTTCAGACCAAAAGGTGATTCAAGAGAGTGAAGGAAAGATTGGAAAGGTGTTGGACGTCTATGAGGAGAGGCTGTCAAAGAGCAAGTGCTTGGCAGGGGATTTCTTCAGCCTCGCTGATCTTAGTCACCTTCCATTTGGTCATTATTTGGCGAATCAATTGGGGAAAGAGAATATGGTAAGAGATAGGAAGCATGTTAGTGTTTGGCGGGATGACATAAGCAGCTGACCATCTTGGAAGAAGGTTCTTCATCTTTACAAATGCCCTGTTTAATTAGGTGCTGAGCTCTCTTGCCCTATTTAATTGAGGAATTACTGCCTTCAGTCTTTCCTGTGAACTTACTTGAGAATAATTTAGAGCTCTAAGTACATGCATGTTGATCATGAGTAAGGACCTGGTTTCTAGTTTGTTTTTCTGTTGTATTATTAAAAGTTTGTGATTTGCTGGTACTTGTAATGGATAATGATACTTAATTATTGCTTTAATTTTTTTTTAAAATTTTGAGTTTAAATTTAAAACCTTATATATATATTAAGTAATTTGTCACTCCTCTTATAAAAAAATAATAAAAGGTTAAAATGATTTAAAATAACTTGGGTAATTCTACTTGGCATTATTTTACATAAAAAACCAGCAATATCAATGTAAATTAGAAATTGATCTCACGATAATAAATAAATTTTAAGAAAAAATCAGAAAATTTATGGTCACATAAGAAACTTACCATACATATTTGGTTCATAAAATTTTATATTAAATTAAGTTGGAAGCAAAGGATACAAGTGAAGAATACAGGAAAAGGAGATAAAAGAAGCTGAGTTGTAAACTATTTAGTTTATTAAATTATATAATTTAATTTGTAAAACTTAATAAATTTAACAATTTGAATAAATTATACAAATATTTTGTCAATTTCATCAAGTGAGAAATATGTTTCCCTTTAAATTATGATATGTTCAAAGTCTATTTACTTTATTAGTTTGGGAGAGAAAGAAAATATTTACCTACATTGTGCTATTCAAATGAAGACATATGTGCATTTTTTGTTAATCACTTATTCATTAGTGATAGTTTCCTGATCAAATTTGGAGCAAGGGAACAAAAAATGGTCTCTTCACCTTTTAAGAAAAAATAAATTGGTCCCTCATTTTTTTTATTTGAGTAAATCAGTTCCTTTAAAAATGAAACTGAATGAATTTAATCGCTCCAAAAATGAATTAAGCAAATTTAGTCTCTCACAGCTATGCATAAAATTTGTTATATAATCAAATATCATCAATCAAGTTTTACCAGTCAAGTGCCTATTGCCCTGCATCCATAATGATATCAATGTTTTCTTTGCTTGCTAAGCTCTAATTATATAGATTGAGGGGGCAACAATTTTTTGCTAACAGAGCAAAGGGATAACAACTCTTATTTCACATAGATAGGGTTAAGCCATGTCAACTCCTAATGAGCAAGAGATTAGGAGTTTATGAAGGTTTTTGTGAGCCATGTCATAAAAGTATGGACAAATTTTCTTACTACAACACTATAAAGGACTAAATTCACTCAATTTTACTTTTAGAGTATTAATTTACCTAAATCAAAAGTTAAAAGATTAATTTATTTTTTTTAAAATAGTAGAGAGGTTATTAACACCCTTACTTCAATCAAATTTTATACTAAAAAATTTTGATTAAAAAAATAGTTACCTTTAATAAAAGAGATTATATCATTCTACAGCTTCACGCCTTGAATGAGAATAGTCTCATCCTTCAAAGATACTTGAAATGCTACCAAAAAACAACTTACGCTAAAAAAAATAATAGGTATTACAGTGGTACCAAAATTTTCTAACAGGTATCAATTTGGTGATGGACTTTAGCCAGGTAGGTTTGAAAAGTCCACAATAAAAGGCAACTTATTTACACACCTCTCCAACAACGTCAAACTGAATCAGCAGTAAGAAGGCAGAGGAGACCCAAAACCAACAACTGAGTCAGTTCTCAAGTTCTTTGCTGATAAGAATTTAATTTCCAATAGAAACCATGGTAGTGAAGGTGTACGGCCCAACCTTCGGTTCCCCCAAGCGGGTGCTGCTGTGTCTGATCGAGAAGGAAGTTGAGTTCGAAACAGTCCCTGTTGATATCTTCAAGGGGGAGCACAAGAACCCTGACTTCCTCAAATTGCAGGTTCAATTTAAGCTTCTTCTTTCTTTTATTTTTTCATAAAAAAAATCATGATTTTACGAAAATAACAATAAATTTCTTCCTTTTGTTTCCTTTTTTTATTAAAAAAAAAATTCAGCCCTTCGGAGTACTTCCTGTTATTCAAGATGGAGATTACACTCTCTACGGTTAGCCCTTAAATCTATTTTGAGGATTTTTTTTCTTTGATTCTTATGCCGTATATGGTTAGGCATGGCAATATTGAAGTGAGCCTTTCTGACAT
Organism: Dicorynia guianensis; assembly: GCA_037013595.1. Lineage (NCBI taxonomy): Eukaryota > Viridiplantae > Streptophyta > Magnoliopsida > Fabales > Fabaceae > Dicorynia > Dicorynia guianensis. Next base: position 40,488,298 of record JASUAB010000002.1, read on the forward strand.
TATAAATATGTTTATATTGCAAAATTGAGTTGTATTTAATGTGTGTAACGGTCAAACCAAGTTAAGGAATAGAAAATAATTAGGTTGGATAAAATTGAGTGAAGTTTTTAACTAAAACGATTATATACACGAGTTACATTGAGATTAAATTCAATCGACGGGTTGTATGTATATTTTACAAGATTGGGTCAAGTTTAAGTCAAATTTAACAAAAATTATATAATCCATCTCAAATTTAACAAAAATTGTATGACCCGATATATGTGTAAGTGGGTTGGTATGCTCAGTCAGATTTTTTTGACACCCCTAGTCCTCATTTTCTTTTCTATCTGCAAAAATGCTCATATAATTTTTTGAAAGCCACTTCTGCAGAATCTCGTGCAATAATTAGGTACTACGCAGAGAAATATAAGTCTCAAGGGTCTGATTTGCTGGGGAAGACAATAGAAGAGAGGGGTCTTGTGGATCAGTGGCTAGAAGTTGACGCCCATAACTTTGATCCACTGATCCGCAACTTAGTGAGTAATGTCCTGTTTGCCCCAATATTGGGCATTCCTTCAGACCAAAAGGTGATTCAAGAGAGTGAAGAAAAGATTGGGAAGGTGTTGGACATCTATGAGGAGAGGCTGTCAAAGAGCAAGTACTTGGCTGGGGATTTCTTCAGCCTTGCTGATCTTAGCCACGTTCCAACTGTTCATTATTTGGCGAATCAATTGGAGAAAGAGAATATGGTAAGAGATAGGAAGCATGTTAGTGCTTGGTGGGATGACATAAGCAGCAGACCATCTTGGAAGAAGGTTCTTCAGCTCTACAAATACCCTGTTTAACTAGGCAATAATTCTACTCCAACACTCAAAACTCTCACAAAATTCATACACTACATACTTACAACTTTTGATTGGCTAGACACTCATAAACTCCACATATTAAATATCTACAGCCTTTATTATGTAAACTCTACTCATACAACTAATCAAAGATTATTAGTATTTGGTGTATGAATTCTTTGAGAATTTAGGGTGTTGGAGTAGCGCCACTCTTTATTAGGTGTTGAGCTCTCTCTTGATTGAGGAACTATTATCTTTAGTCTTTTCTTTGAACTTACTTGAGAATAATTTAGAGCTCTTAAGTGCATGCATGTTGACAATGAGTAAGGAGTTACTTTTTAGTTTGTTTTTTTGTTGTGTTATAAAGTATTTGTGTTTTGCTGATATCTTTAATGGTGTGTAGTAGCATTTGATTATTACTTTGAAACTTTTTTTTTAATTTTAGATTTTAATCAAGAACATTATGCATATGTGTTAAGAGATTTATTACTTTTGTAAAAAAAAAATAATACAAACTTAGAGCGAGCGACTTGATGATGATGTGTTGAATATGTTATGGAGTTGGGTGTACAATTTGTTCTTGCCTATTGATCTTGCATAAATAATTTATGGTAATTTAGAAATTGATCCCACACTAATAAATAATTTTTTTAAAAAAATCGTAAAATTTATGGTCACATTGGAAGCTTGCCATTCATATTTTGTTCATAAAATTTTATATTAAATTAAAATCATATATATTGACATTAAGTTTAGTTTTCAAATAATTATCAATAATTTAATTATATATATACTAATTAAAGCCCCATATTTTTATTAAAATTGAGTTTCGTTTTTCACAAGTAAAAATAATTTCCCTCTCTATATAAACATCAAAATACCAAGAATTACAACGAAAGGACAAAGAAATCACAATAGGAATGAATTAGTCAACCACGTCATTATTTGGGTGAAAGGGAATTTGAAAAGAGGTTCTATCTACGTAGTCAAAATTTTGTGCCAACTTTATGTATAAGTCAAAAGGCATGCACGGATATATTATTAATAATGAATGTATGATGACCAAAAGTAGGAAGCAAGGCAAGATGATGACACTCACATTTTGGGATATAATAAAAAAGTTTACACAAGTTCATTTAATATATAAGTATTGAGACGCCCATTTTATATATTCATCTTTTTTTTTTGGCAAGTAGTATACTTTTAAAATAATTTTTTTATTTTTATAAATTTAATTTTATAAAAATTTTTCTTAAATAATTCAAATCAATAAATATATCACAAACAAATAGGGAGCAATTTATTTAATTAAAATACCAGATGGTGATACTCACATTTTAGAAATATAATAACAAAGCTTACTTTTACAGATATTAATTTGTCTAAATCAAAAATTAAAAGAATTAATTTTTTTTTAAAAGTAGAGTAACTAGTTACACTTTTTTTTTTTTAATTTTTACTTTCAGGAATCATTTGCATGAATATGGGCACTCTCACAATTTTAAGTGAGATAAAGAAAAAAAATTATTAAAAAAATACTATCTACACATTAAATTAAAAAAAATAAAAAATTTAAACCTGCATTTACACCTTACTCTAACTAAAGTTTAAACTAAATTAATAGGTATTCCGTGCTACCAAAATTTTCTAAAACGAGTGCATCAATTTGGTGACGGACTTCAGACAGGTAGGTTTGACAAGTCTAAAATAAAAAAGCAACTTATTTACGCATGTCCCTTCAGCTACATCAAACTGAATCAGCAGTAAATCAAAGGCAGAAGGCAGAGGAGACCCAAAACCAACAACTGAACAAAGTCTCTGCTCACAGGAATTTCATTTCCGATAGAAACCATGGTAGTGAAGGTGTACGGCCCAAACTACGCTTCCCCCAAACGGGTGCTGCTGTGTCTGATCGAGAAGCAAGTTGAGTTCGAAACAGTCCCTGTTGATATCTTCAAGGGGGAGCACAAGAACCCTGACTTCCTCAAATTGCAGGTTCAATTTAAGCTTCTTCTTTCTTTTATTTTTTTCATAAAAACAATCATGATTTTAGGAAAGTAACAGTACATTTCTTCCTTTTGTTTCCATTTTTTTTTAAAAAATATTCAGCCATTCGGAGTACTTCCTGTCATTCAAGATGAAGATTATACTCTCTACGGTTAGCCCTTAAATCAATTTTGTGGTTTTTTTCTTTTTCTGTTCTTATGCCTTATATAGTTAGGCATGGCAATATCGAAGTGGGCTTTTCCAACATTATGAATTTGCTTATACTGCAAAATTGAGTTGTATTTAAGGTGTGCAACGGTCACGTTAGATTAAAGATAAAAAATCAATTAAGATGGATAAAATTAAAAGAAAATTTTGATTAAAACTTAACTAATTATATGAACGAGATAGATTGAGATTCAATCAAAATGAGGGATTATATGTGTATTTTACAAGATTGAGTGGAATTTAACAAAAATGGTATGACCCGTCATCAACAGATATATGCGTGAGTGGGTTGGTGGGTTGGTATGGTCAGTCAGAGTAATTTTTTACACCCCTAAATGTACCTCTGCTCATTTTCTATTATATCCGTACAAATGCTAATATAATTTTTTGAAAGTCACTTTTGCAGAATCTCGTGCAATAATTAGGTACTATGCAGAGAAATATAAGTCTCAAGGGACTGATTTGCTTGGAAAGACAATGGAAGAGAAGGGTCTTATGGATCAATGGCTAGAAGTTGAAGCCCATAACTTTGATCCACTCATCGACAACTTGGTGAAAAATGTCCTGCTTGCCCCAATATTGGGCATTCCTTCAGACCAAAAAGTGATTCAACAGAGTGAAGACAAGATTGGGAAGGTGTTGGACATCTATGAGGAGAGGCTGTCAAAGAGCAAGTACTTGGCTGGGGATTTCTTCAGCCTTGCTGAAATTAGCCTCCTTCCAGTTGGTCATTATTTGGTGAATCAATTGGGGAAAGAGAATATGGTAAGAGATAGGAAGCATGTTAGTGCTTGGTGGGATGACATAAGCAGCAGACCATCTTGGAAGAAGGTTCTTCAGCTCTACAAATACCCTGTTTAATTAGGCAATAATTCCATTCAAACACCCAATATTAGCGGAATTCACGTATCAAATACTCATCATCTTTGATTGGCAAGACTCTCACAAAATTTATACAATAAATACCTACAATCTTTGATTAGTTGTGAGTCTCACTTTTACAACCAATGAAAAATTATAGATGTTTAGTATGTGAAGTTTAAGGTGTAAAAATAGTATCACTCTTAATTAGGTACTGATCTCTCCCTGCCCTCTTTAATTGAGGAACTACAGCCCTTAGTCTTTTCTATGAACTTACTTGAGAATAATTTAGAGCCCCAAGTACATGCATGTTGATGATGAGTAAGGACTTGTTTTCTAGTTTGTTTTCTGTTGTATTATATAAGGTTTATGTCTTATTGGCACTTTTAATCGTGCATAATGGTATTTGATTATTGTTTTGAAATTTTTTTTAAATATTTTTAAATTTAAATATAAAATTATATATATGTTAAGTGATTTATATTTTTTAAAAAATAATAAAAAGTTAAACCAACTTGGAATGTTTATAATTTGTTTAATGTATATTTGGGTCTTTGGCTAGATACAAGGGTCAGTTCTTGATGCACTGAATATGTTATGGAGTTGCGCGTACAACTTGTTCTTGCCTGCTGAGCTTGCAGTTTTCTTTTTCGTTGAAGATATAGATGCTCTATCTTTGAAGGATATAAAAGTAGAAAAAATAAAAGAAAGATAAATATAAAATTAAGATAAAAAAATTAATGAAAGTAAGATTTATAAAATATTATTTAATATAAATTAGAGAAAAATAGATAAAAAGTTATTAAAATTAAAAAATAATGAAAAAGCATAAAAAAACCCATAGTCTTGCATAGCATTCAGGTTTTCAAATCACCTGTTTTAAAGGATAGTTCTTGCATCGCCACGCTGCTTGACATTATTTTACATAAAACTAGCAATATCAATGTAACTCAGAAATTGATCTCACACTAATAAATATATTTTTTGAAAAAAAATCGTAAAATTTATGGTCACATTGGACATATTTTGTTCATAAAATTTTATATTAAAGTAAAATCATATATATTGACATAAAATATAGTTTTCAAATAGATGTTAATAGTTTGATTATATAGTAATTAAAGCCCCACATTTCTATTAAAATTGAGTTTCTTTTTCACAAGTAAAAGTAAAAAATCATTTTCTCTCTCTCGAGGTAAAATATAAACATAAAAAAAAAACCTAGAATTACAACGAAAGGACAAAGAAATCACAGCTATAATGAAGAGAAATTATATATATATTTTTTTCTTTTTGGGTATACTCAACCTATATAATCAGAAAGAAAATAATGGATGAAACGGTGGGTTTCACCTATTGTTTCTTTTTAGTTGTATAAAATGCATATCCCTAAAGATGTAGGTTTCACCCAATGTTTACATAATTCATTAATTATATGTTTAGTATTGTCACTCACATTTTATATAATCGCTTTTATTTTTATTAGCATTAAATTTTTAAAATAATCTCTCTGTTCTCAAAAACCTGCAAAATTCTAATTTAAAAATTATACATCAACGAATTTTTGACTAATACAAAGTTGAGTAATAATTTAATAACAAGACGAGACGATGACACTCACATTTTGGGGATATAATAACAAAGTTTACATAAATTCATTTGATATGTCTGGTATTTTCACTCACATTTCATATAATCTTTTATTTTGGTTAGCAGTAAATTTTTAAACAATTTTTATATTTTTAAAAAAAAAATTTAAAAAAAATTTAAATTATCAAATTAGTTAAACTTTACAGAATAAATTATAAAAACTACAAATCTAATGACTTAATAAAACAATTTGTGAGGTTTTTTGATAAGGATCCACCAGAGAGAAGTTGGAGAACTTACCCCAAACACGGTTAAGGATAGATTAGTTGAGATAATTAGAAGCAATTAGTTAGGAAGTTGTAACAACTGTCAAATTAGTTAAATGGTATGATCAAATGTAATAAGGTGTAGCAATACAATTGTACAAACTATAAATACACAAATTCACAAAGGAATGGGATAAGCAAATTCATCATACAAGTAGATTCTTTATTCTCTCTCTAAAGTTTTTTGAGAGTTGTAAACTTCTTCGAATTGTTTAACATTTTTGTCACACCACTTAGGTGAGAGCAACTTTTCCCTCTCAAGAAAAATGTGTCTCTTCACTAAATCACTTAAACACCCTCAAAACTTAATTACTTCCATTAATTAACTGATGGGCTTTTTTGTCAAAAGATGCTGATCTCCATATATTTCATTTATGGAGGGAGGCCTTGAGATGTAAAAGAGAAGAGGGACTGTGGTGGTAACTCAAGAACCGAAAGTAGAAATCGAAGGATGGTGTTAGGGAATTACAATTCCCGTCACCCCATTTTTATAGTTTAGATCACTTTTATAGTCTAGATCTGTTGGGTTTTATATCTGTGTCAGCATGATTCAATAAATTTATTGATTTAAATTTTTTGAGATGAAGATTTTGTCAAAATAACGAGACTATGCAGTGATTAGGGAGTATGGTCCTTCCTCTGGCTGCCCAAAAAGGGTGCTTGTGTGTTTATTTGTTGCCATTTCTGTCACTGGTTAGGATATGTAAATACAATATAGTTACTAAAGTAAAGTGCAACTTTTAAGCACGGTTTAGTACTCTGACGTAAATTTTCTTCGTCTATTGATCTACTTTCTCTGGCTTTTTCCTCTCTTTCCAATCCAATGCTTACAATCTGTCCCGTTCTTTTCTGTAGAATCTCGTGCAATAAGGTACTAAGCAGAAAAATATAAATCCCAAGTTACTGATTTGCCTGGCAGGACAGTAGAAAAGAGGAGTTTAGGGGAACAATGGCTAAAAGTTGAAGCACAGAACTTCCATTCTCCAATTTATGATCTAGTCATGAATGTTTTGTATGCACCAATGAAGAAGGGCATTCCTTGAGATCCAAAGGTGACTCGAGAGTGAAGAAAAGCTTGGGAAAGTGTTGGATATCTATATATGAGGAGAGGCTTTCAAAGAGCAGGTACTTGGCTGGGAATTTCTTCAGCCTTGTTGCTCTTAGCCACCTCCCTTTTTTTTTTACCCACTATTTAGTGAACCAAATGGGAAAAAGAGTGTATCATCAGAGACAGGAAACATGGTGGTGGTTGGTGGGATGATATTAGTAGCAGCCCATCTTGGAAGAAGCTTGTTCAACCCCACAAGTACCATGTCTAGTTGGGAAGTGCATTACACCCACCCTAGCTACCTAAACCCTCCCCAAGTTTTGAAAAAGAAAATAGAAAAAAAAAAAAAAAAAGAATCAATCTACTTTGGGATTATCATGCATTAAGTTAAACCTATGAGCAATTGAAATAACATACTCCCACTTGAGGATGGGCATTTTCTTTTTCCCAGTTTCAAGTGCATTGTGCTTACTTTGTGTGATTATAAGTAGAATTAGTTTTAAATAGAATTATTAAAAAATATGTATATAAAATATGCAAACTCATTGAATAAAAGAATTATAAAATATTTTTAGAAGAAAATAATATATCCACCTGTTAGTAAAATTAATTTTGAAGTGACAAATATTATCTTTTGCACATCATAATTTAGCATCTTATGATGAAACTTCCGCCTACATAATTTATGAATTCAAACCCTCTAATTTTAAGTATCTTAAGTTGAGGACATAAAAATAAAATTAAAAAATGAAAAATTTATAAATTAAATTTAAATATAAAACAAAAAATAAAAAGAAAATCTTCAAACTAAAGGTTCAAATCCGTAATTTAGAATTCAATACTATGGCTTTGCTTCCTCTAATGTACAAAATACCGCTCCTGGCCTGTCTTGTCAGTTTTATTGGGCCTCATACGAGGAACCACTATTCATAACCGAGCCCATAGATTAGCAAACAACCCAACGGGTAGATTCACCCATTCTTCACATCTTTTCAGCAAACAAACAAAAATTAACCAGACAAGAGGTAAGAAAAATAAAATAGAAGACACATCCTTCAGATATATACTCACATATATATTTATATAGATATAGATACATGCTGTCCCAAAATTGTTGTCTTATTCTTGCCTAATAGGTACTTGTTTGACAATTGGCATATGTTTTTTTATTAATTATTTACATGAATTTTAGTTTAAATCACCTCACTCTTTTAAATAGAAGAGACAATTGATGAAATCTTATAAAAATAATTAAAATAAAATTTTTCAGATAAAAGATATGCATCCTTTTCAGTTTTCAGACCCTCCAGTTTTTTTTTTCTTAAAAAAAAAGGGATTTTCAATCGGATTTTAATGAAATAGTACGTGCACTTAAAGTTGTTTCCTCAAGAACTAAATCTTTCAGTGTGACCAGTTTGTTCCTTGAGTTTAACAACTAATTATTTGCGTTATTGACGAAGAAAATATTTTGCATTGGCTGCTAAACCGCAAATAGAGAGTTGACTAATAATTCTTAGCAAACATAAGAATTAGTAAATCTCTGTAAAAAAGTGTATAAAAAATTTATATTAATTAATTTTGATTAAATGATACTAGGAATGGAAATTAATTACAATTTACACCTCCCAAGTTGTTAAGAAATTCATATAACCAATGATAATTAGATATATTTTAAGTCATTTTGAGATAAATTTATGTTTTATATTTAATTTTAAACTCATTTTTATTGAAAAAGATTTATTATTTAACTTTTACCTGTTAATCCTAAATAGTAAAAATACTTGATGAAAATATCATTCAATTCAATGACTTGTGTTACAAATTTTTCAAAGTCAAATTGCCTAAAGTTTAGCTATTCTTCTATACTATATATAGTATGTATTGGACAAGTTGATTAATCCAAAAATAGAAAATAATAAAACTTAATTGAAATAACTAATGTAAAAATCTATGAAAAGTCATAAAAGTAGGCAAATACCCATAAAATGCATCAATTTCCTTTAGCACCGATTATGGAGGAAGGAGATAATATTCCCTTTCTGGGATATATATATATATATATATATATATATATATATATATATATATATATATATATATATATACACAGCTCACAACTTACATTTTTCACATTTATAGCTAAATTAGGCTGCTAATGATGATAAAGCTTGTCAAAATTTTCAGGTACATATCCACTTTTGAAACTCAACTTGATTCTTGTACAATTAGATCAAATTAGGTATAAAAAAAAAAAAACCACCATTTAAGGAACCAAATTCGGCTGCAGCTTTAATTATTCTAAGGAAATTATGGTCATGATGGAGGCAGAAGAATTCCCAATACAGGGTTTTTGGCCCCCAATTCTAGCTAGGGTTTGCACAGAAACAGACCTTTGATTGCGCAAGCATTGGCTCTCAATTATTTTGAGGCACTTCTTCCCAGAGAAAATATGAAATTTCAATCAACAAATGTAATTAACATGCATGACTTTACTAACAAATTAATGCTAATGTACGTACCCTATAGGAACAGATCCAAAAAAGAAGAATTTTGCTATGGTGTCTAAATTGAAAAAAATTACTCTCATAAATTAAATTTATTAAATTGTCACTCATTTCAAAGTAATTGATTAAATTCGTTGAGTTTATAATTTAATTTATAAAATTTAATAAATTTAATAATCTAAATTTTTTGAAAAAAAGATTTAATAAAGTTTCATTTATAAAATGCTCTTAAGTTGCTTCTATGAGTACACAATATTTATGCTTGCAAAGTATATCTAGAATCATCCAACGAATAGAACTTTAATTTTGAAGTATCAAAGTTACTGTAATTTTGCATTTATCTTTTTTATTTTTTATGAGAAGCTCATATCATAAATTTGAATTAGCCAAAGAGAAAACAAGACAGATGAATCCAAACCTATCATGCTAATCATGGATCAACATCTACTAACTTTCATCTTAATTTTAATAATTTTTTATATATTTCTCAATAATGTATTTAAATTTAATTTATAAATTTTATTTTTTATTATTTTTTATCTAAATTTTATTTCTATTATTCTCTTACTACACAGATTTCTAACGGCAATTTTTAATCATATATATATATATATATTTAGTTTCCTTTTAACCATATGATTATGCATCCTGCATTAGTGTTTCCAAAAATTAGGCTTAGATACTTAACAGACAGTGTTGCAGTGTTAAGTAATATGCTTTTTTTGGTAGATGTGTTAGGCAATATGTTACATGTAGCATTTCCTTAACCTATTTGGATTGCGTGGCTATACCTTAAGACATGATATTTATCTGTTTCTAACGTGTTAAAAATGTATGTAATTATATTTTAATTTATATTAATCTTTGTCGGTTGGATAAAAGATATTTTAGAAAATTTTTTTAAAAATTAATTTTTTTATTTCATAATTAAAAATTTTATATAACTAAATTTATTAAATTTAAAAAATTAAACTGTAAACTCAATAAATTTATCAGCACACAAAAATTTTACAAACTTTTAGTGAACCCACCTAATTAAGTGAGTCTTTATTTTTCCATCAAATTTTACTCGTAGAAATAAAACAGAGTTTACTATCTCTCTTGCATTTTATCTGGGTATATGAATTTCTAATTTAATATTAAAAGTCTACCAACCACCTGTAAAGATTAAAAAAAAAATGTTATTTCAAACAAATTCTTAGGTGGTCCTTACCTCAAAAAAAAAAAAAAATTCATGGGTGGTCCAAGAGTAGTGGAAACTCTTTACTTTAGACCAATGAAATTAAACAACTTAGGAGCCTTTAGGTATGTAGGCAGTCACCCCTTTCAGGGGTTGGTATAATAAATTTAAATAAGTGAGGGAGAGGGAAAGCAAAAAAGATAGACCTAAATTTAGAGTGATTTTGATACTTCAAAATCAGTGAATCTAAATCCATCATATTAATCATACACATTTTTATTTTCCTTATTAATTTTATAATTTTGTAACCTGCATTATTGTTTTTGAAAATTTTGTCATACCCATATGTAGATAAGTTTTTTCTAAGTCAAAGTCGTTTGTTTGTGTAAATATAAAAAAAAAAAATTACTTCCTTTTTCTTTGTAATAAAATAACTATAAAATTTATCTATATTTTTCTTTTTATATATTATTGGTTATTACTAACGAGCAAGCAAATCTAGAAGTATATCAAAGTTAATTTATTTTTAAAATACTATTAGGGCCCAGTTTGGATGTAAGTTAATTTCTTTTTTTAGTTTGCACTTAGGGGATACCTACATAATTATTAAATGTGAGTATAATCCCACTTCAAGACATAAAGCTATTATGGTTTTTAACCCTTCCCAACAGAGATCTCGTTAAGATATGAAATTGCTAACACAAAGTCCCTTAACTTAAGGAATAATCAACTTATCACTATGTTAATATTTTATTAGTTGAATAAAATTTTTAACTATCTGTAAAAGTTAAAATTTATAATTCTTTAAAATTGCATTTTTTATGCCATAAACACTTTTAAACTTTTGCCATAACAGCCAATCCAAACAGAGCCCAAGTCCCTTGCTTGAAAAATTATACTCCTTTTTAAGTAGTCAAAGAAGGGATACATTAATTATTATAGAACTTGGTTTGCATTTTCCAATTGTGGAAGGAATATTATATGTTTCCCACCAACACTTGGTTGGTTGTATCGCATATACAGGGATCCAATTTCAACGCACGCTTTCCATTGTTGAACACTTCATTGGCTTCCGCTTTTGTTAATAAAATGGTAGTGAGAGTGTGGCGGCACCTTGTTGTAAACCATTGTCATTGTTCTATGTTTTTCTTTCCACTAAATATAAAATTCACTGGACAACTCCATACAAAAATACGTTGAAACCTAACGCCCACAGAAAAAAACAGTAGAATAGGTACAAATGTACAAACCATATACTCTAACCCACTTACTCTAATCTCAAATCCTTCTTAATACAAAACATGCAAAATCTGTTCCACCAAAGATACTAAATGCCCACAAGGCGACACATGATCATTGTACCATTGGGTCATATAATTTAAATTTAATAAATTTAATAATTTAAATAATTTATAAAATTTTATTAAATTTTAATTTATGAAAATATAATGACTAATCTTAAATATATCAAAGTACTATAAAAAAGGGAAATAATATATTCATAACTTGTATTTCATAAAAAGTTAAATTATTAAATTTATTAAATTTTTTATGTGTTGTAAAAATTAAATAAAAAAAATTATGTAAAAGATGAAAAAAGTAATGAGTATTTAGCCCATAAGGTTTTGCTTATTATAATATAGAAAGGCAAAAAAAAGAAAAAGAAAAGAAAGGAGATTATTGATATGGTGATTAGACAAGAAGGAAGGTTGGAAAATATTCTAACACTTCTGGTCCAAGGGAGTAGAAGTTTCTTCAAAGACCTGACCAGCCGTCAGTCTTTCCATGTGTGCTTCAAATTCAAACGCTCAATTTTGTTAATTCTTTTTTTTTTAATTTTTATGAAATATTTTTATTTTTTAAGTTAAATTAATTATTATTTGAGATAAAAATTGAATAATAATTTTTTTTAATTTAACTTGTGCTACTGCCTTTAACATAATTCCAAACCAATAGCATCTAATATTGTGGATTTTGCAAATTCATAATTTTTTTAAAATAATAAATATCGTATGAAATATTTTAAAGATATTTTTTTATAAAAAATAAAAAAACACTTTATACACATAAAATTTTAAGTTTAAAACAAAATTTTAAAAAACATTTAAAAGAACAAACAAATATCACTTTGCTGAGTACATGTATTTTGGTATTTGTTCTACCAAAGACTTTGCTCAATGGTTGGCGACTTCCCTCTCTCAATCTTCTAGAAAAGTACAAATGGTTTTAGGAAACGTACGTATCTATTGCTAAGTCCACTTTAATTAACGTGTACCTCATAGTTTAAGCTGAAAATTTTCCACACGCAAGTAAGAATACAAAGTATATTTCATTTATTAATTTTTATAATTAAATTTATATAATTTAATAGATTTAATTATTTAAATTTTTTAAATAATATTTTTATTTTTCACATAAAATTAAATTTTCACTTATAAATAAAATTATAAATAATATTTTTTTTTAATAAAAATGTCAACAATAAATTATATCAATATAGTAATGGACTAAAAATAAGACGAGAGTATTCAATGAGTTGGATACAAAGCCAATGTTAAAAAATATTAATATAATAATAAATTATTAGTAAAATAAGACTTATGATAATTTTATTATTAAATTTATATATCATATCAGCTATATAATAGGCCATGCTTCTCTATCATATGATGCTATCAAAATTTGTTAGTTGTGTAAATTTAAATCTCCTTTTCTCTATTCCTCATTTCACTTTAATATATAAAATTTTATATCACCAAAAAAAATTATATAATATAAAATTTCTGACTTATTAAATAATTTCTGGAAAGGTTTAAGAAGTCCATAATAAAAGCAACTTATCTACGCCGTACACCTGTCTCCAAGGCCATCAACTATATATACAAATTTTATTTTTCTCATTTATAAAACGACAAACTTATCTGAAACAAAAGATTTAAGACTTGATTAATCATTTGGCAATCATTAACACATTTGGGTCACGATTTGATCTTTTATTCTCTCACTTATTTAGATTTATTATATAAATTCCTTAGAATAATAATAATAATAAAGACAGAACAGCACTAATTAAGTTTGACAATATGACAAAATTAAAAAAAAAATCAGAACTTGTATGAAATAGGATGTCCAAGTTCAAATTATAAAGAAGATGGAAAACATAATTACAATCTTTTGATCGTCGCTTATTATTAAAATCAATATTGTTCATTTCTAATTAAAAATAACAAATTTAAATAATATAAGAATGTGTTAAATATGTACTTGAACTTAGCCATTTAATTGCTATATATATATATATATATATATATAATCTTTAAACTTTTCGTTTGTTAGCATTTGATTTATGAAAGTGAGTCAAGTTCAATTCGAGCTTTGTAAAAATTATTGATTTAATTGTAAAATATAATAAAAATTTAACCTAAAACTCTCTATGATAGCCACATACACATTTTTCTTAGCATTGGAATCTCTATGATAGCCATATACACATTTTTCTTAGCATTGGAATTACTTAATTTAACTAGCAATTGTGGATTAGGGTGTACGTATATAGGTTGTGTTCGACTTAGGTTGGGATTAAAATTTAATTTGGTAAGGTAAGTTTGGTTTTAAAATTTTTCATTTTAAACTTAACCAAAATTTTCATTTTAAACTTAACCAATTATATACATTGATCTGATTCAAATTCTATTGAATTGATAAGTTATGCATGTATTTTATATTATCGGTTTGGGTTATCAAATTTTGTATGCACTTAATTGTTGATCAGAATGAATGCTTCTTTCTGTACTTATAGCTTTAATTATAATTATCTCATGCATAATTAAGCTTTACCTAATAATGTTTATATAAGTGTTTATTTAGACCTGTACTCTATGATCTTACGTAAACAAATTCCTTTTATTCCATACCCAAAAGAAATTCCTTTTATTTAATAAGTAATATATATAACTTCTCTGCCTTATCAAATTAGTAATCAATTCTATTTTTAATTTTAGGTGAAGTTATGTATAAATTATAAAAAATTAATTATGAATTTTTTTTAGGCTTTGTTAACAAATTATAAGAATGTGACCAGTGGCAGAATCGAATTTTTTATCCTAAACTTCATGCTTTTTATTTTTACATAATTGCTAAAATACACATTGTGAATTTTTTCTTATTCTCAAATGTTAGGTGAGTTTTGGACTTTTTTAGTTCAAAAGTTAGATAAGATGAAGTTTTTATTTTTCTCACATTTATATATTAACACTTACCTCTTTTCACAAGACAATATAACAATTTTTCCTTTCCATATCAGATTTAGGTTAGATTACTCTTTATCAACTTCACTTTTCAAGCCCACCTCAAAACCTAACAGATATCAGGTCCTTACTAGATAGTTGTTGTAATTTGAGCTCTAGCCGCTTCTACAACCTAAGCTTTAGCTTTTTTTCCACGAATGATGTGAGATAACCTTCATAATCCATCTCTAATACTAATGTTGAATTTTTTTTTTTTTTTGCCTTCTCACCCAAAAAGTTAACTTAAAATATAAGGTTTTCTCTTATACTAACACTCAACCCCTTATCCAACTAATTTGGGACAATCTGTTTAACAACCTAATCTAATCCCCATCTCAAATTGATGGGAAATAACCTCCATAATTGAGCTTTTATACTAATGTTGGGTACAATTTTAGACCTTCTTATCCCAAAAGCTAATTCATGAGAAGAGTTTTTTTTTCACACTTATATATTAACACTTGGCCTTATCCACACTCGATATGAGACTATCCAACAATAACTATAGATTGCAAGATGTGGTAAGTCTTAAAATTTAGTATATAAAATTTAATGATGTAAATTATTTTAGATAAAACTTTTTTAATTTTAATTTTTGGCAAGAGGGGACCGAAGAAGGAAAGCAACCAAAGATGGCATGGCATGAAAGAGAAGTTGCATAATTTTGCAAGTCGAGGAAGGGCGTAAAAAACCCGGCACACGCATGTACGGCTGCAAGCCCTTCCTTGTCATTTTCACATCGCGCTTCCAAGAAAATGCAACAACGAAAAAAATTTTGTATGACTCAAAGAATTCCAACGGACCTTCTCTGCCAATTCTCGCAACAATGTATTAAATCAGATGACAACATTATGAAACCTGAAATCTTCTGAAATGAAAGTACGACAAAGTCCAAATGTTATGGAAATTAAAAACCTCCATCTTAATGGGGGACCAAATAAAAGTACAACAAAGTCCAAATTGTCTGAAATTTGCGTGGGAGGCAAAGTGCGAGGACTCTGAAGTTGCTCTCACCATTGCAATAACTTGACAGGGAAATGAAAAATCGGAAACGAAACTTCTTGGCGGGTGTTGGTGTTGTTGTAATGAAGTGAGAACTGGAGAAACATGGAGCAGGAAACAAGGATACGGGGCATAGAAAATGAAATTTGGTTAATTAGAAACGCGTATGAGTACCTTTGGCTGGTCGACCCCATCCCCTCCCTCATTTCCTAGTTCGATCCCCACGATGTACTTAAAAGACACGTATGATTAATACATTTGTGTCACTTTCATCTCATATGCTATTATTTTTCTATGCCCTGTTGACACGCATGTACTTTCAAGGACAATCGTCAACTACGTGCCGCTACAAACACATCACACCTTCCTTCCTTTTTTCCTTCAGAAACTTTTATTCTTTGTTTTATAAAATACTCATGTTTAATAATATGAATTTTTAAATTATATTTAAATTTTATAATTTAATTTATGTGAATTATGAATTTAATTATTTAATTTTTATTAAATAAAAATAAATATGTAAAAATAGAATGATTCTTTAATTTCTTCTTGAGGGATTAGAATTTTTTGACATAAAGTTAAAAAATAGTAAAAGATAAATAGATATAAAATTAAGATAAAAAATAGTTAATCAAAAAAAGTGAGGTTAATTCATATATTAAATTATAAAAAATTATAAAAGCTATTAAAATTAATAAAAAGAAAGCCTAAAGATTCAAATTCCTTCTTGAGACTGTTGCTTTAAGCTAATTACCAAGGAAACACTACCTTCAACTTGTTAATTTTTTACTATTAAAAATATCAAAATAATTTTAAAATATTTAAAAATAAGTAGTGGATTTCTCCCCTATTCTAGTGCTTACCATGGACACCAATTACAACATTTTCTTATAAAATTTGCCTAAAATATTTATTAAAATTAAGAATTTCTAACATTGGAAATTTCTATACATCACACATATTTTGTTGGAAGTAGATATAAATGAACTAAACGCGGAATCGGAGGACTTAAAATGCCAATGTTATGGATTTCAGTAGTTTCAGACTTCTCAAGAGGTAGAATGTTTCTTATGGCATTGATTTATTCGTGGACGTTAGGACAGATGGGCATCCATGAGAAGCTGTTTGTGGCAATCATTTGCTTGTCATGCCATTTTTGACGTTTTGGTACTGTTGGCCATCAAGTCAAGATTGAGATGGCCACTAGGACACGTACGAGATACAGGGATTTGGATGCCAGATTTTCATATTCTCTTATTTCTTTTATTTTATATTTAATATTAATTTGTAAATTTTAATTTTTTTTATTATTATTTTATTTTTCATAATTTTCTCTTTATCTTTTTCTTATTATATCATAATTTTTAACCCTTAATATCAGATAATCCACATCCAAGACAAAGACATGATTGATTGATTTCATCTTTAATGTTCTTTCAGTCGTGGTTTTTTCGGTAATTTTGTAGCCATCTATTTTGATGTCTACTAGTGTTCATTTCATATCCTACATTTATTTGAGTAGTGTGTTTTATAACGTAAAATGTCACATGGTTAGTACCGATAATAATATAGTGATATTTGGTTATTGTATTAAAATTTTTTTAATTTATTAAAAGTTATATTAAATAATTTACAATTTTCTTGTCACAAAAAATGTATAGAAGAGGAAGATTGACATTGTAGATAGAAGGGGCAAATGTCTCATTATTTTTTCTAGATTTTAATATTAGATATATTTATTTTATATTATTAACTCTATTAAGTATTTTTAACTGCCTTAATTGTCATTTAGAGATTAGGTGTAATTAAAAAATTCGGTGAAATAAAATTTTATTATAATATTTTTTGTAAAAAAATTGTTTATCCTTTAATTATTACACATAAATATAGTTTTTACATGGAAATATTCTAACTACGATGTGTGCTTGTTTGGACATCCATAGTCAAATGTTTGCTTATTTCTAACAGTAAAAGTGTGTATGAACCCCATTGTTTCTTCCAAAAGAATTCATATAATTTCTTCTGTTAAGTGAGGCCTTGATATTTTAAATACATATTTTTAATAATTTATCTAAAATAAATTTTACTCATAGTTAATTTAAAAAGGCCTTATATCATTTGTTGTTTATTTTATTATATATTTATTATCTCATTACTCAAAATTTTTAAAGAGGACGCCAAATATAGAGGTCAAGTAACGAAACAAAAAATTCAAGTGATAAATAGTAAATTAAAATTCATTAAATGTAAAAAAAAAATAGGTATTAGGTTTATATTAAAAATAAAAAAGAAATAATCAATAAACCCATCTCCAAAACTCAACATGTCAATTACTTAAAAGCCATGGCAAGAGCCCCAACACAGACATACAGCTATTATGTTGATATATGCTATCACTAAGTAAATTTTTAATTGGCAAAATATAACATATAAAACCCTTCTACTGTCTAATAATTCTTTATAATTTTTGAATTAATTCAACCGCTCATTACAACAGCTATATATTATATATGTTGATATTGCGTACTAAATTTTGAAAAAAAATTAAACAATAGTAAGTGTCACTTTCCAGAGTGGTCTTGCTTTGAAATAATCCTCCCCAAAGAATATTTTTTGTGGGGTTCTTTCATCCACAAAATATAATTATATATGTCTTTTAAAAACCTCATATTATATTTCTAGATTTTATATTTTCAAATTATTTTTATTTTATAAAATTTAAATTATTAAATTTGTAATGGTGTATATATAAAATTATAAAACATAAAAATGTGAGAAAGTTGAATATTTTTATATATCTATCTTGAAAATTTTTAATACTATCGCCGTATATTTTTTGTATTTAAATAAAAATATATTTATAATTTTATTAATATTTAATTTTATTTTTACATTAAAAATTATTTTTTATTTAAATTTTAAACTAAAAAAATACTCTATCTTCATCATATATACTAAAGAAGCTTAATTGCGTATTCTTCCCAAAACAGATCTAAGTCGTATACAATCTCTTGTGCCTTAATTACATAAAAAATTGATATATGTACACAAGTTTTATATACAAAATATATATATAGATACAAAAAATTAAAAAAATATAAAAATATATAAAATTTATATATACGTACATCATTACTCGATTATGTGTGCCTATAAATTTGAGTATTCTATACGAACCAAGTGGTCCAGATCTGGCGTAGTGTACAGCCGTGGGTACCCCACACGGATGGTCCAGATCTGCTAGCATTTACGTGCAAACTTGTAGAGCGCGCCAAAATATCGATGACTTGATGATCATCAAATTAAGCAATTACTGGCTGAAAATGGTATGAAAGAAACCTCTCACCTCGCAATTATCATCGGGTTCTAGAAAGATGGTTATTTCAAACTAGGGAGCGGACCACGCGCTTTGCGCGAAACAATTCGCGTAGCGATGTGGGTCTTGCGTACAGTAGAATTAAAAATCTAGAAAGTTCTAAAAAAAAAAAAGCATCAGATGAGACGAAAATAAAATTAGTTAGAAAACTATATATATAGATTAAAAATATTTCAGAGGATACGAAAAAATTACCATCATCTTTGGAAATAAACACAATTTGGGTTGAATTTCATGGCAGAACTCAGTTTATGAGGCATTAACATCAGCTCTGTAGAAAAATTTGTATAATTAGGTCAATTATAATTCTTGATATGAATATATGAAATCTCTATTTTTTTTTTTTTGGGTTTCTTTTAAAGTATCTTTTATTTTTATTATTAAATAATGACAAATTAATTTTTATTTGATTAATTTTTTAAATAAAAATTACTTTAGACTTAACTTTTAATTTGAAATTAGATCAAAGTTAACTTAATATTTTATTAATTAAAATCTCTATTATTAAAGTAGAACTCTCTTCTCTTAGCATAAATTAATTTTTTACTTAATAATATTAGAGATATTTAAAAAAAAAAAAAACTATGTCGGTTTCAACTATACATTTTCTACAACATTGATATCTTTGAAAGCTAGTTTGACTTTTCCTTATTGAAAATGTCTTTCCATGTACAATCGTCCAAAGTAGTGCCCACTCAACAAGACTTTCCTGGTGTGTGGCAATGAAAGCTTAGAAAGACTTCAAAATTTCCCATGTCATGGCTTTTCACCTTCCATTGTTTAACCCTGTGTGGCATCTGTAGCATTGAAATTTTATTTTAAACAATATATTTGTGTTAGATATATATATATTCTTTTTAGACACAAAATTTACATAAAAATTATATAAAAATTTTATTATAAAATTAATTTACGAGTGTACACGTACCCAAATAAGACACGCATACCTTTGCAATTTAGCTTGTCAAATCCAAAACGCAATTAACAAAAAAAAGCATCAAAATAATTAGGTCAGAAACTTGTATCTCCGAATCGAAATGTTTGACTTGACTGGAGTTGCCACTGCTGATAGATTAATATAAATAAAAATATCCAATATGTGACAAGAAAATCACAAAACTGAATATAAATATGAGGAGCGAAAGAAAGTTTTTTACACCAGACATACAAGAAGCTTCTAAGTTTAGGACTTTACTCAGTGTTACCAATGGTGGAAATGGACAGAGATAACAAAGAGAGTCTGAGACAAATGGAGGCACCCGTGGCTAAGATACATGGCTCAGATCATAACAGCAAGGAAGATGAGGTTATGCTTCCTGGGTTTAGATTTCACCCCACAGATGAAGAGCTTGTTGGGTTTTATCTGCGGCGAAAGGTGGACAAGAAACCTCTTCGAATCGAACTCATCAAACAAATTGACATCTACAAATATGATCCATGGGATCTTCCAAGTAAGATCCACTTCCAGAATTGGTTTACTTTCTAGTTCTTTGTGCAGTGAATTGTACTGTTCTTCAGAGAAATTTCTTGTAGGATTTGATAGCTGCTAGTTTAAGCCCGGAGAAAAAGCACCTATATACTGTTATAGATAAAGGCACCTTCATTAAATTTCACAAAACTTTTCCAGATCAAGAAATAGAAACTTCATATTGTTGTTCAATTGCAATATTGACTTCTGCTTGAAGTTATTTATGTTGTGTGTTTTCATTTGTATTTAATGATGGCCAAGAGATTGGCACCTAACTAGAATTTGCAAAGCTTTTTCACTAAAACACTCTCAGTTGCTTTCAATATCCTCATGCTTGATTAACTATACCTTAAAAAGGAAGATATAGATGTTTGATATGGATGATATACCTCATGTTCCAATTTTAGGTGGAAGAGCAGCCCAACTTCTGCTTTTTTCTTAGAGTTTGGCTTTTCGCCAAATTTAACTCGAAACTTTTACGAAGCATAAATTGAGATTAATCTCCATGTGTTTTTATACAACAACAAATAGAGTTGTCTCTGTTTGTGCTTCATGAAAATTTTGTGAGTTAAAATTGGTGGGAGTATACATTACCATTTTCTAATGAGTCTTGATTAAGTGTACTAGATTGAATTCTAAGGATTGATCTTGTTACCTATATTTAAGAATAAAATTTATATGAAATTACTATTCTGGATCTCAAATTCTTTTTGGTTTGTGGGTAATGCAAGAAGAAGTGAGTTCTGTGGGGGACAAGGAATGGTACTTCTTCTGCATAAGAGGGAGGAAATACAGGAACAGCATAAGGCCTAATAGGGTGACTGGTTCTGGATTCTGGAAAGCCACAGGGATTGACAAGCCCATATATGGTGTTAAAGAACCCCATGACTGCATTGGCCTCAAGAAATCCTTAGTCTACTACCGTGGAAGTGCTGGTAAAGGCACCAAAACAGATTGGATGATGCATGAGTTTCGGCTTCCCCCCAATGGCAAAACTAGCAACAATCTTCAAGCCAACGCCAGCACCAATGTTCAAGAAGCTGTAAGTGACTGATCACTTTCTCCTTGCCAGTGATCGTTCTTTATAATGCTAGTTTTCTTTCTTTTATTTTTGTTTCTCTTTCGTGCTTATTCGAAGTGTGGGATCCACTTTGGGGCTTAGGCACATTTTGTTTTTAAAAAAAAGTATGGGACCCACTTAATCAGAAGGCACGAATTGATTTGTGTGTGATTTTCATATGAGACTTTACCATCAAATAGACGGTCCTTATGTAAGTGAGAAACCCATCTAGAAACATGTAAAAGACAAGCAAAAATAAGAGAACTTAAAAATTATGATTATGTATTCTAAGTCAGAAGCACGTTCTAGACCTGGTCTTCACAGGACTCATAACATGGAAATAATTTATTATGATCATTATTATTTTTAACAGTTGTGTCAAGAATCCTTGTACGTTTCATTTTTCATGACTTTTCCATATGACAGGCAACATTAAATAAGCAATTGGAAATTCTGAATTAGTGAAATTCATAAGATTGGTTGTTCTTAAGATATTAATTGCCAGAGTCTAGGAAAGACCAATTAAGTAATCTGTGCATGCAGCAGATTTATTATTTGATGTCATTACTACAAATTCATGGATATGTATTCTTTAATTTTTTTTAAAGTTAAAATGTAATAAATAAGAGATAGAGATAAAATTAAGAAAAAAAAGATTTATAACTTAGATTTGACTGTAAAATAATAAGAAATAAAAAATTATAAAAATTAAAAAAATAAGAAAACCAAAAGATTTGAATCCCAAATTCATATATATGCCTTTATATATTTTAACTTTCAACTGTCTTATATATTATTCTTGAAAAATGCAAATGTAAATTATATTAATACTGAATTTCAAGTGGCCATTTTTCATTATCTTACTTCTAGCTATACTTAAACAGCTCTTATTATTGTCACCAAAAAGGAAAACTCTTATTAGAATTCACAAAATCATGTATCCTAATTTAAATTAAAAACCTCTTCAAACTAGCTATTTGAGGTCTTTACTAATGCAATACTCTGACTTATAGTAATTGCTTATCAATGTTTTGTGAGAGATTTTTGTATTACATACAGTGTGTATATTTATTTTATGTACTGAACTAAAAGAAATAAATTGTTAGTTTGATAAATACTGTATAGTGAAAAGGTAATATTTACAAAAGGTGAATTTTACTCAATTTCTATAAACAGCTTTTGATTCATTAATTTACTAAGTTTATAATTTAATTTATAAAAATTAATGAATTTAATAATTTAAAATTTTTTCATATTAATTATATCATATAAAAAAATTATTATACTACTCTTTTTATAATATTTTTTCTTGTAGCTGACTATAAAAAATGATATTTAAGCATGACAAAATCCATACACCAAATGTAACTCAGAATTTTCCATGTTTTCTTAACCTTTTCAGCTTGGATTTTGATCAATAGTTTTTTTATAGGAAGTTAATTGATTCTGTATAAATGTTGAGGTGGTTGCAACCATAAGTAATTGTTGTGGCTGTCAATGTTACATAAATTGCATTTATGACTATTTATTTGGTCCATGTACTCTCTTTGATCTTTGTGCAAAGAAGTCAACTCTGTTGAAAACAGTGACACTCTAACATAATGGATGTAACTGTCAGATAGTCGCAGGTCCTTTTCCCTACCTGGCCCGCTTCCTTAATCGGCACTTTGGGGTTTTCTTTTAGAGTTAACTTTTTCCTTGCTTTTACCTGTTTTTATGTGAGTTATTTTTATAAATAAAATTTTATTAAATTTATATTTAAAATTTAAATAATTAAATTTATTAAATTTATATTTAAAATTTAAATAATTAAATTTTTTAAATTTTATATATTAAACTCTAAATTAATCAGATACATTAAATTTGTTTTGTATTTGAAACAATTTAACAACCAAATATACTGAAGACTAGACTTTTCATTTTGCGATTGCAGGAAGTGTGGACACTTTGCCGAATTTTCAAACGAATACCATCTTACAAAAAGTACACACCAAGTTTGAAAGACACAGCAGCGGCCACAAAATTACCAAACCCAACTGATTTAAGTCCTAAGGCGTGCAGCTTAGAGTCTGACAGCAATGGCAAGCCATACTTGACTTTGAAAGACTCAGTCATTCAACTGCATTCTGACAAGAAACCCATTATTGGACAGGTTGACGAAAAAAACCACTTCATTTTTAGCCAGTTGGGCCCTGCAGCTCAAGCTCCACCAACCCTAGTATCTAATTACCCAAGCTTTTGGAATCAGAACGTGGAGGACGTATTTGCTGATGGAAATTGGGATGAGCTCAGATCTGTGGTTCAGTATGCTATTAATAATGATCCATCCACAGTTTATGGTTGTACATACTTAGACAGCTGCTAATTCAGGGTGTTTTGCTTCTGAAATCACCCATAGATCAGAGACATGATATATCTCCTAACCTACTTCTTTCATTTTGGGTTTGAAGGGAGAAACTTTGACAGATTATACTGTATTAACATAAACTTACAGTTTTGACATTATTATATTCCCATTCCCTTGTTAGATTTTCATGAATTAATACAGGTATTTCCTGGTTTTGCTACTCTTTGTTTTAAAGCCACTCCTTTGCTTGTACACTTACTATATATAATAAATAAGTAGAGTTTTGATTTTTTTATTCAAGAGGTAATATATACATTTTTTATATGTCATCGTCAATGGATGAGTATTGCGGCACTTTTTTAAAGAAGTCAAGCATTAAAACAGAAATAGAATTAAAAAAATAATAAAAAAATTAATATATATATTAAATTTAAATATAAAATAAAAAGATATAAAAAATATCATTAAAATCAATAAATATAAAAATTAAATGATTCAAATCTTTCATCTATTTTATATATTAATATTATTATACTTATATTCTTATATATATAATTTTATTTATAATTTTTTTTTAATTTTATTTTTAATAAATTTTGTTTGAACCTGAAACTACGGATGTAGCTTCACCGTTACCGTTACATATAATGTGATTACCAAGATGTCCTCAGCAATTGATACACTTCTAGGGGTGGTAGCCCCACGTGGCTATTGAGTAGGCTTTTTATCCCCTTGGCCTCTGGCTTCTCAAGATCAAGTGCATCGTTCCCTGTCTTGTCCTCCCATCAGCATAGCCTTTCACTGTCTTCTGTCCTTCTCTCTTTGATGCATGCTCTTCAAAAGTTGATTTCATGTGAGAAGGTCTCCTGGTAGCTTCGATTTTCAATTTTGCAAGAACAAAATCATGAGCAAGGACATGGCTCTTTAGAAAATTAATTATATTGTATATAAAATTTTCATTCTTTCAAAATCTTATACTTTTTGTGGTAACCTTCTTACTCGTGCATTAATGAGATTTTTCGAATGATCATTTCATGACAGTAGAGCAACACTTGACATCCATGTAAGTAGTCAAATATCATACACTAGGGATTGCTTGAGGGGGAATGTACTGCAACTTGATTTCCCAAAGAATGTCACAACCTACTGTAGACCATACTTAAGTTAGCACTCAGTAAAAAGACATTTATTTGATATTTATGACCATGTATCCCACAAGCCTCTGGAACAGCAACTGTGATTTAAGGAAATAACTTCATTCGAGTTGATCAAATATATAACTGAGTTTACAGGCCAGCTCGTTGTATACCTCATTACAACAGAAAACGTACCCTTCTACGGGTCAAGGCATAACACAACTTGAGTAGAGAACTGGAGAAAATGGTATCAAGAAGGTTTACATTTCACATCCAACAAATGGTATAATTACATTCCCTACGGCTGAAAAATTCTATGTCTTGTATGTGCGTGGATAATATCAGGGCTGATGAAAAGAGTTTCCTCCTTGTTCATGGTGAATGGTACCGGGTTGGCTAACCACCGAAATATCCAAGCTACTTCCTTCAGCTTCTGGGGTTATTTCCCTTACATCAGCTACCCTTGCCTCTGTTGCCTGAATATCACTCCATTCATTGTCTCCAACAGGCCGAATGTTTACTTGATCTGTCGACATGTGGACTACGCTCTCTGCAGGGACAGCGATTGCTCTAGAAACACTCAGGCATGCTTTATCCACATTCTCTTCTGTCAGGTCTACATGCTTCCTATCTGAGCAAGACTCAGTCTTCTCAAAAACTTGAGTTGTGTCAATGTGCTGTCTGTTCAGAAGAAAATTTCACGATACTTCAACTTTTTAATTAACATAACACAATTCTCTCTCTATTTTGATGGCACCCCTGCATTTCCTAGTTGATATACCTACCCAGAATGCAACTTAATGAATCCTACAAGGCACAATAGATCAACTAAAGTTTCCTTCCATTTCCACATTTCACTTTCTAATGGTTGACACATTATTTTCATCTTCAAGTTTGGACGATTAACTAACTCCAGAAACAGTTGGGCCACAAATTGGAAAAGAAAGAAAATTTAAACTTAGCTAATGCAGATTTCATGGTAGGGCTAAAGAAGATGTAATGCTGAACCTTTGAAGTTGTGCTTTTAACATGTTCACATATGCAAGAAGCTCCTGCTTCTCTTTTATTCCAGCTGATTCTCTCTGCACAGCCTCCTTTATTCTAGCTTCAGCATTTGCCTCTGCGACCCTAACCTTTTCTTCTGCCCTCACAACGGCTGCTTCTAAGATTACATCATGCTCTCTGGCTTTTGCCAGCTCAGAACGCCACATATTTGCCTCCTGTATAGCAGCATCTCTCTGCTTGATTAATTGTTCTCTTTCTTTGCTTAATCCCATAACCTTTTCTTCAGAATCCTTTAGCTACAAAAAAACAGGGGTCAAAATGAACACCTAAGTGAATATTGGTGCAAGTACTGCCCATTGTTATAACTAAGGGTTCATTGTCCATAATTTATTACTGGTAATCCAACAAATTAGCATCAGTCAAAATGTACCAATTAAATTTAGCAATACTTCAGGTTAAATGGCAAACCTTCAGCACAAATGCCTCCAGCTGCTTCTGTGAAGCATTTTTCAAACACTCAATTTCTTTGCAGGCAATTCTCCGTTGCTCATCCAGAGTATAAGCTGCAGATGCTGCTGCCTCAGCAGCTTCAGCAGTTTCAGATAGTTTCTCTGCTATATCTTTTATCGTTAAATCACGTGCACGAATGTCTCGAGTCAAATTCTGTAGCTCCTCATCCTTTACCCTTAGTGTTTCCTGCAGAGCAGAACCACACCATCAGAAGCAAATCTGATGTAACAAAGCATCACATACAGGGAAGAACTGAAGAGAATAAAACATCCACATATGAATGATCCTTGTCATAGTAAAACTTTCTTCGTTTATGCCCCTGATATTTCTCTGTTATGCTTTGTCACGATCTTTTTTCCCTTTCTACATACTACCAGCAACACAAAAAGATACCAATCGATAAAACTATATTGTAATACAAAGATAATAATTGTACTTCATTCAATTATTACCATCTCATGATTCTTCCATTCTAGAGACCCAGAGTGGGGGAGTATGAATGCCAATTAAGTAGAACGCCTGGTGCTTTAAATGATAATAAAAAATTTGCACAAGGAATAACCATTCCAGGGCAAGCTTTTCTTCAAGCTATGGCATTAAAAAAATAAGTCTTGCTAATAAATAGAAGCTCAGCAATGAAATGCTTGTCATTTCATTCAACATAGATCCTGAACATGGATGTTACCCACCAAATGGGATCTCTAGGCAGATTTTGCAAACCTGGGTTTCGCACTTGAGGCACTATGTTGAACAATATTATTATATGCAATAGGGCAACCAACATAAATTAGGGAAGACATGAACCTGAGACAGATGGAAGAGAGACAGACTTAACAGAGATTACCTATGATACCTTTCTTTCTTATTTTTGTTTCCTTTACTTCTTTTTCTTAGTAAGTGAATATATAATTGATGCCCATAAAGGTCAGTGAACCATGCAGACAACCATAAAATGGCAGGCAGCCTAACCCTATAAGAGAAGGACAAAATACAGACATCTACAAAGTGAGAACCATATTGTGACATAGAAAGAAATGTTTCTATCCTTTGATACATGGCACATATTAAGCCTCATGAGAATATAACTATAGTACACCACCATAGTGTGCATCTTGACATATCCATTACATAATCATTAAAACAAGTATGCCCATTGATATTAAAGCATCTAACAATCAAAAAACTTAAGGTTTTTTTCTTTTTTTTTTGGCATTCAGTAGGTATGTGAGCATGTAACTTTTAGTTTTATGAACAGACTGTGTCCAAGAGGAGACCTTGAACCCAGCTTTATTATTCACATTTTATACAATAACAATAACAACAAACAAAGTCTTATCCTATTATGTGAAGTCGGTTATATGAATTAAATGATGCCATAGAGTTCTATCCAAAACTAAGTTTTTGAAAATACTATTCAACTAAAGGTTTCTTTTAATAACCTTTCTAAATGTCCTTTTTGGTCTCCTTTTATGTCTCTTCATTGGGCTAAAAACCATTTAATCAACCTTTCTTATTGAAGCCTCTTGCAGTCTTCTTCGCATATACTTAAACCATTATAACCGAGTTTTCGTCATTTTTTCCTCAATAAGTGCCACACCAACTCTCTCTCGAATACAATCATTCCGCCATTCTGAATTATTCAGATTTTATGATTGATAGAATTAAAAAAGAAATTACTAGAATGGAATAAGGTTTCTTAGAATAAGGGTGGAAAACCCAGATTGCTGAACAGTGTACTAGATATCTCCTTTCATTTTACATGCCTCTGTTGCTCAAAAAATGGAATATTTTAGAGCAATTCCATGAAACAGTAACACTATTGTGTGTAAGTTCCACATGGTACCAGGAAAGATGTTTCCTATCCTATTAAGAGGCACACTTTCGGATTATAACTAGCAGAATCTCAATGCTGCCCTATTGAGAATTTGAGGTTAATTGCTCTTATATGATCAGCAGTTGGCATACAGTATTGTATAGCTAGTAGCTACTTTCAGTTTTGAGAATAAAATAAGGTGGCCTATAAATTTTTCTTAAAAAAAACTAGGCTAAATGCTTTTGAGTAGTTCAGCAAATAAAGCAGTTCATAATTTTCTGGAAAAAATATCTGGGACTAAAAGACGGCCTTTTGTTTTGAAGTAGGAAAAAAATAAAGGATGCATTTAGATTGTTACAATTACCATAGCTTGAACAAGAGCAGAGAAGAGGCTAGAGATCGTCTGGTCTTCATATCATTGCTGTAGGACTCACCTCTTTCAGTTATTATGCTAAAAGTATTACAGGTACGAATGCCATGGAAGTGATATGAATAATTTGGAATATGGTTTCTATTAGTCTATGGTGTCGTTTGGATATGCATAAAGAAGACCGCAAGAGGTTCCAATAAGAAAGGTTGATCAAATGATTTTTAACCCAATGAAGAGTCATAGAGGAAAATCAAAAAGGATACTTGGAGAGGTTATTAAAAAAAACCTTGGATTGGATGGTATTTCCGAAAACTTGGTTTCGGATAAAACTTTATGGCGTTATTTAATCCATGTAACCAACTCTACCTAATAGAATAAAGCTCTGTTTGTTATTGTTATTGTATAGTTTCTATTAGTCTAATGTTGAAAAAATGATTGAAGAGTCACAGATAGGTGATCCAAAGGGAGAAGCATAGAATTTTAAAAGTAAAACATGAAGTATAGTGGGAATTTAAATTTTGGACAACTACAAAGTAAGCAAATTAACATTGAAGTCAAGCTACGGCATCAAGACAACAGACAAGAATGGAACTAACTAGGACTTGATTGTATGTTAATGAATGCCATCATCCATTGGAGCAGAAAAATATAGAAGAAACCAGCACTAGACTGTACCTTCATGATTGATAAATCATCCATAGGACCATCAGTAGGCTTATTTGTCATCATTCCGAGAGCATTTCGAAGAGAAATCTGCATTGCTGCTTCAATTTCTTTAGAACACTCCAAGGCCGTTGAATTGGCTGTGGCAACAACTGTTGCAACAGTTCCTAATTTTGCAGAACCATTCCCACTTAAGGAATTCACAGCTTCCTTATGGGCTTTTAGAACCAGCTGAGTTGCACTAATTGTCACATGAGAAAAAGCAAGAAATATCAGAAAAGGAAATATATACAAGTTAAACAAGAAATTCTGCTACTGAAGTAGTCCTCAAAATTACAAGTTGATCTATTACAGCAGAAAGCAGGAACAAACAATAGAAAATAAGATTAGAAGAACCTAGCAACAAAAGCTGAAGTATAAGATGACTTAGTTTTTCTCCCTTTTCTTTTCTTTCTTTCTTCCCTAAAATCATCAATATAGGGACATTGGTGATAACCAGAGACCTGCTCCAAAAGAGAAAGCCCCCTAATCCACCCAGGCTGGCAGACTACAGATGGACACTTCTACCAGTTTAGGCCAGGTTAATTCCACTGCTTCTTGCATGCTAGCATTAGTAGCTAGGAAATTGTACCAATTGCAGATATCCCTTTTCTAAACTTAACTCATTTCCATAATTAAATACAACTTGAGTAAATCTAATACAATTTTAGTAAATGTAATACAATTTGAGTAAATGTGGAGATTCCCCTGATAGATATTAACCAGGAATTGGGAACGTCATTTTCGAGGACAAATGTACCCTCACCCCCTTCCAGGCCACGTACCAAATCCAGCACACTGAAACAATTGCATCCTTAGCTGCATTTCAGAAAACCAAGAAATTTATCACTTGACACTTCTTAACAACCACAAGCTCCCAAGAAAGATGATTTCCATTACTTTTAGTCACCCCAAACCTCAAAATCTATTAAAAGTTCTTGATCATTATGTATACCAAACACAATCCAACCTATGAGCTACTTGTTATTGCATATAATTTGTAGGTGAAGGAGAAGGCTTCCTAAGTCTCTTCAAATTTACTCACTAATCTTTTAAACCTCATCAGGTTTTGGCTGTATCTCCACTATAATTATCCATAAAGATTAGTTATACAATTTCCTTCTTTATTTCAAATCAAACTGGATTTTGAGTAACAGGTAATACTAAAGCCATTCCAGTCCATGAAAAATGCTGTTAAGTTCCTATATTTGCTACAAAAATGAATTGGAAATATAGATAAGAGGAGAAGGCACAAGCTTAACAAACTGATTCCAGAAGAACAATTCTACCTCTTTTAAAACATGTATACCTTTCCAACTTAACAACTTTGTTTCTATTACTTGAATTAAAGGATCTTGAATCGATAGAGAATTATGAGAAGTTCCAAAGTAATAATACAACAAGAACTGGATTTCCTCTTTGTACCCAAAAGACGGGCAGCTTGCCAGTGCCCCCAACAAAACTAATTAGCTTAATCCCAAAGTTACTCATCCATAGGATAACACTTTCAAAGGCATATGCATCCAGCCCAAAATCCAAAACCTTACACTTCTGTTGGGATTCAGAAACGCCAAAATAAACTCAACATGATACAATACAACAGTTACTACTCACTTTAATCTATCAACACTTTTGTACTAATTGAAGTAAGGGTGGGCATCAGATGGCTTGATTTGGGTTGGGAAAGATTTCACTCAATTTGAGCTAAACCGAGACATATCTAGAGAAGGACGAACTTGGCCAGGTGAGGATGAGAAACCGAGATTTACAGTTTGAGGTGGGGTGGGTTCATTTGGGAGGGCTGGCTTGGGTTGAAGAAGAAAAGCAGAGAAGGAGAATTGGAGAAGTGGGCGATTGCTCTTCTTCCTGTAGCATCTGTGGGCTTCCACGAGCCCAAATCTCCATCTCCAACGATGATACTGGTGAGGCCATCAACATCTCACTCCCCAAACTCATGATTCTTCCTCCTCTATTTCGGGCATAAGCTCTATATGAAGAAGGGGATGCGCTTAAGCTATGAAGATGATGGTGCATATGTGGATGTGGGTGGCGAGAAGGAGAGGGAGACCAAGACCAAGAGGGAACTCAGAGAGAATCTAGAGATTTCAAGAATAGAGCCGATCTAAAAGAATTATATCTATTCATGTCAAAATCTTTTGTTTATGAGAAAGAGTTGTATAGAAGTACTACTAGTGCACAGGACTTATTCTACAATTGATGAAGAGTAAGATTATTTTAAGACAATTCTATTCCAATGTCTGAGAGCTTTGGTAGTAGAAGTACCAAACTTTTTATTTTTAGTATTTTTATATTTTAATAATGTTTATTTATCTTTTAATTTATATTAAAATTTATTTAATGTAAATTATATTAAATTTTATATTTATTTTTGTCTTATTACATTTTTATTTTTAAATTTTCAAAAGTAGAAAATATGAGAGGTAGCAAGTAGCTAGGAGGCTAAGAGAAATAATGCATATTGAAATTTGGAGCCGTCTAAGCAACAGGTAGTGTTGTAGGCTTGTAGCAAATCAAATCAAGTAAATAGAAGGTAGTACACATATTGAGAGAAATAATGCATATTAAAAATTTGAAATAGAAGGTAGTACACGTAGAGGTGTATTATTGGCAGATAGTGCTGTAGCAAATTAAAACATGTTAATCAACTGCATCTTTAGGGCTTGAGCCTCTGCTAAATAGATGCCAATTCCCAATTAAGTATTTTTAGGCTTCAACATTTATTGCTAATATCTTCTGTGAATCAATAACATATGCTTTCCCACCTTTCAACGAAGAAACTTTTCTTAAAAGGGTTGCCGTGGGTTTGGAATTCCAAACCTGCACCTGATTGGTTTAACCCATACAAAATCAAATTCACATATTCCTTTAATTATGTACTAACCCGAATTGACCCATTATTATTATTATTATTATTTTTTTTTCCTGGTTTGAGTTGGGCTGAACCAGTTTGACCGGTTTTTGCCCAGCCCTAACTGGAAGAGTAGACTTAGAAGATCTGATGTGCACTTATTTGATATGGGACAGGAATTTTTCTTCATTTTTGGCCTCTCATTGGTGTTGAGCCCATGGTTTCCATTGGGATGATCATAAACTGATTTACCCATTTGAACCTGTTTCAAACTGACAAAAATATTGTTTTGGGTCCGGTTAATGAAAATTTGGGTTAAAACAGTTAGTTCGGTCAGTTACGGATGGCAAATTTTCAACTCGTGGTAACCCAAACCTGACTGAACCTCAATTTTATTCAGACCCACAATATTCACTTTTCCAGCCTTTTCGACATAACTACATCCCGTCTTCACATGATGAGTCAGAGCCCACACCTCAAAATTCAACATCTTCACACGGTTGTACTGAAGTACTCTCATCCACTCTACACTAACCACTGCATCCTCTGCACCTATTCAAACCATCAATGCTCATCCTATGAATCAAAAAATAATATTTTAAACCCAAAATTTACAATGCCATTTTTAACAATTTTGAACGAAGTTCAATTACCCATGGAGGGAAAAATTTTTCTATATTTTTTGGCTGAGTGTCCTTCCCAATTTCCCCCCTACTTCTTTCCCTTGCCTTTTGCGTTGATCAATTCTGTTTGGGGTGAACTCGGCAATTGGAAATTTACTGATGTTGGCCATCATGTCCTTTAAGAGAGGGGTCTTTGTGGCTATCATGCTGGGACTTATCATGGCATCAGTAACTTCTTTTTCAGGAGTCATGTTGAAGATGTTTCACCTGTCGTTGACAATTCTTATGCTTCTGCTTAGGTTGAAAAATTCTCAATCTCACAGAACTGCATCCAGTTCGTGCCTTCAGTTTGGGTCTATGTCAACCCGACTTAAATTGCTTAGTGAGTAACCTGAAAAATTTCAGTTCCAGCTTCTCTTCAGTCAGCAACGATTGAGGTATCAACATCAATGGGTTCAATCGGTTTGAATGCATCAGCCTCACAACCGACCCAATGCTTAGCCCTATGGTTTCGTATTTAGGGGTATATTTTTAATGGAAAAAGAAAGGAATTGGAGAACCTTATTGTATCGACATCTTTGTTTGTCTTTTTATGTTTCTTCTTTCTGCCTTTACTCAGGAGGATGCCTACTCCTCCAATTCTCTCGTACTCTTTCCTCTCTTTTCTCCAATATGTTCTTTTATCCAAAAAATTAATGTGCACTCAATGGCAATCCACCCCAGGAACACCAGCTTTCTCCTTAACAGAAAAATTTTTACATGTTCTACGAGAGGGATATTACATTATCCATCTGGCATTTAGTCACCTGACTTACAAATAAGACTCAGTACTCAAATGGTTTCTACCAGTTTCTCAAACACCATTTCCACAAAATATATAATGTTCAATCAATCTACAATGATATAATCAATCCACAGTCAAACTGGCAAGTATTATAACATTCTCAAGCAACAACCATAAACCACAACATTTGGCTCAGAGATAGAGGAAAATGAGGCGAGACACAGCTGTGAAAAATTAGGAAACTTACTGTAAAGTTGACACCCATGCCCTAGCTGCACCAGGAGTCTCCGCACAAAGGAAGTAATCCTTCTTTTGCGGCGTTCCAATGTCTAAAAGAAATAGTTAAGATGGAAGCTGGTAGAGCAATTTCATTCAATTGTTAGCAACTAATAATTCAAAAGTGCTTATAAAGTGATAGAAATGACAAAAAGGATACAAAAGCAGCACCCATCATACTTTGGCAATCCACTGAAACACCAGAAATATAGGAAGAAAACGTCAAAGGACATGGAAAAAAAACACCTGATTGCAGAAATTATTCAAAAAAGGCTCGTGCCAGAAACATCTCTCTTACTGGAAGTTGACAGGAGATACAGTAATTGTGCTATTTGCATCAAATATAATTGTTCCCTTGACAGTTGGTTCATTTCTTCTTATCCTACAGCAACGAAAAATAAAAACAAAGCATATTAGTTGCCAAAGTATTTCCCAGACAGCAAGAGAAACCATAAGAATAATATGTACACCTACTTGTATTCCATTCTCCCAGTGGTTGGGTCCAAGATTACCCAACGCTCGTTCCATTTTCTTAGCTGTAAACATGAAAACAATTTGCTTAAGCTAGCTAACAAACAAGACAAAATGAAACAGCTCAACATTTTCTAAAACACCACTCTTGTATTAAGAAAAAAAAAAGTTAACTTGTTACATGTCAAACAATGGTGTCAAGACTAAAGTTATCCTCCAGCTGAAAGACTGGTAGCAGTAGCATTTCTTATGTTGAATTGCAGTAGGACTCTAGTTGTTTCTCTAGGATTAGGATAAGGATGTAGCATGTAGCCGTATGGTAGAAGAAGAGTAGGATTAGGATTAGTTGCTACTTAAATTCAATTCTTGATTATGTTAAATAGTTAGAAAAGTTAGTTAGTAAAGTTAGTAGGAGTCAGTAACTCTATTATTCCTTCATATTTTCTTGTTGATTGATATCCACCTACATAGGATCCAAGCTGGATGGATGAAATGGAGAAACGCATCGAGGGTTATTTGTGATCGCAAAATATCTACCAAGCTTAAAGGAAAGTTTTATCGAACTGCTATTAGACCAGCTATGCTTTATGGAAGTGAGTGTTGGGCTTTGAAAGGTCAACAAGAGCAAAAAATGGGGGTGGCAGAAATGAGAATGTTGAGATGGATGAGTGGACATACAAGAAAAGACAAAATTCGAAATGATTATATTCGGGAAAGAGTTGGGGTGGCACCTATTGAGGAGAAAATGACAGAAACCCGGTTACGGTGGTTTGGGCATGTACAAAGAAGACCGCGAGAGGCACCAGTGAGAAAGGTTGACCAAATGGTGTTTAGTCCTGTGAGGAGATGTAGAGGAAGACCAAAAAGGACACTTGGAGAGGTGATTAAAAGAGATCTTTGGTTAAATGGTATATCCGAAAATTTGGTTTTGGATAGAAGTTTATGGCATCGTTTGATCCATGTAGCCGACCCCACCTAGTGGGAAAAGGCTTGGTTTGTTGTTGTTGTTGTTGATATCCACCTACATCAAGTGGTATCAAAGCCATTCTTTCCAATGGTGACCAACCAGGAACTTGAACAAAGGATTGAAAACACAAAGGGTGGTGAAGGAGATGCACGTGCAGCTTCACACTTTCCAAAAGTTGCAAGACAGGAAAATTGACAGGTTGACGGAGATGGTGGCAGAGCTACAACAGACGTGCTAGAATTAGTGAAGGGAAAGCAAACAAAGGGTGAAGGGACATTTGGAAAGGAACAAATAGAGATCATTGAGAAGCTGATGACTACTGCAGAATCAAAAAAAAGAAGAGGATTCAATAACGATAGTGCTAGAACTAGCCACTTTTGATGGAAGTGATTTTTGAATAAGGAAACGGGAGGTTGAGCAAATCTTTGAGCTGGAAGAATCACTAGGGTAATATCATAAAAGAGTGGAAGAACCGAAAAATCAGAAACCCAAGGCAACTATCAATTGTTTCGAACGAAAAGTTTGTTTGTGGCACTAGCAACCACCAACCTAGTCTAATCACAAATTCACCACCAAATTTGGTCGAAGTTGTCTCTCTAAGGTCCCTTTATCAATTTGTGGATGGCTATCAACTTGCGACTCGATCCTTGAGGACAAGGACCATTTTAATGGGGAGGGTAATGTTACATGTCAAACAATGATGTCAGAACTAAAGTTCTCCTCCAACAATAGGACTTTAGTTGTTTCTCTAGGATTACTATAAGGATGTAGCTGTATGTAGAAGAGTAGGATTAGGATTAGTTGCTATTTAAATTCAATTTTTGATTATGTTAAACAGTCAGAGAAGTTAGTGAATAAAGTTAGTAAGGAGTCAGTAACTCCTTTATTTCTTCATATTTTCTCCAATGGTTGATTCGTGGATGGCTATCACAAATACAGAACATGCTGTAAATGTCAGATGATTGCAATCTTATATATGTAAGAAAAACTAGAACTTGCAACTAAATTGCAAAGAAGAACAGGGCCCCAGTAAGGGATACTAATGAAACTACATAATTCACAAGGCAAACACTAATACCCAATTGATCAAATTCAACAGATAACTGTACCCAGAAATAACAAGTT
The DNA here is from genome assembly GCA_037013595.1 of Dicorynia guianensis. Taxonomy (NCBI): domain Eukaryota; kingdom Viridiplantae; phylum Streptophyta; class Magnoliopsida; order Fabales; family Fabaceae; genus Dicorynia; species Dicorynia guianensis. The sequence continues at coordinate 40,525,038 of JASUAB010000002.1, forward strand.
AAATGGAGCATCAAATTACTGTTTCGGATCGCTTGAGAAGTGGTCCCTGCAACAAATTTCTGCCAGAACCGGAAGCTAACTGGCGCTTAATCTTCTCCAAGCGATTCTCTGTATCCGCAGCAGCTCGCTGTAACATTTCAATTCAGCATCATATTACGACTATTCCAAACACAGACACAAAGAGATGGATTGAGAGAAAAGCAGAGGATGACTGACCGGAGAAGCACCATTGGAAGCCATGGATGTAGATCAAGAGTTATCTCGTCGGAGGCTGAAACAAAAGGGTTTTGGGCGACATCACTGCATATTTGCGCCTTTTTTTTTTTTTTTCCCTTTTTCTATTTCGATTAAAAAATTAATTAAATATTTCGAATAGTTGCAAAACAAAATAGGAGAGTTGAAGCACCGGTGGGTTTGCTTATTGGACTTGCAGCTGCAGCAGGTGTTTACATGAGGAAAGTCAAATGACTAATAAAAAAAATTATTGTAAAAAAAAAAGGAACTATAAATTTTCAATTATAAGAAAAAGGAAAATTACTTATTAACATTACTATATATTTATAAATATGATATATAAAATATCTATACTTATTATATATAAACATTCAATCATAATAACTATAAATAGTTTTGCCCATGCACTTGCACATTGTGCTTTTTCTTTAGGGGATAGACTCTGTATTTACTAATCATTTTAGTTTATATCAATTAGAATTAGAATTATTGAGTATGAAATCAAATAATTTTATAAAGAAGTTTTATGGGGATAAGTTTCCATTTTAATCTAGTTCAAATTCATCTATGGTACAACTTAAATATAATTATATACCTTCTATGAAATGTATTATCTATCATATCCAATAATTTTTATTTTTATTTTCAATTCAAAAATTGAATTATTTTAAAAAATCACAATTGTTACTTTCAGGACTTCTCTGACTTCGATCTTTATGATATTCCAAAAAAAAAAATTCACAACAAATTGCTGAGCACTATAAGAGTGGATTTATATTTTATGATTTCTAAATTAATTTTAATAATTTTATTTTTTTAAATGAATATATAAATTATTTTTATTACTTTTTAATTTTATTTTTATTCTCCCTTATTTTTTTTTTTTGACTTCACTTGATCTTGATTATCTTAGACAATTTCGTATCCTACGAAATTATTATGCTTTTATATTGATTTATAATCATAATTACGTACTCCTAATAATAAATAATATTATTATATATAAATATAAGTTATTTATTTTTTAATAATAATAATTATTATTACTATAAAAACCCAACCGGCAGACAGTGTCTTCCCGGTTCTTTTTTTGAACTCCCAATTCTTCCCCACCATTTCATAAAGACCGACAAACCCTAGAGAAACCTCTGTACTGAGTGCCAGACTTCCAGCGACTTCACTGATCCATGACCAGCTTTCGACGATAAATCAAGCCACCGTAGCTGAAATTCTATCGAGAAATGGCTGGTATTTTCAAACAGCCGGGTGCATTTGTAATCACACCTCATAAAGTTTCAGTTTGCATACTCCTCAAGATCTATGCTCCACCAGCACAAATATCGGTGCCATTTCCTTTCTCTTCAGTTGCTCAGCACAACCGGCTTGGGCTGTATTTGTTGGCCCTCACCAAGGTGCGTATTGACTTGGAAAAGTTTCCTTTTGTTCTGATTGGTTACTGGGGCAAACGCGGAAAGGGAAATGCGTTTGGACTTTGAGATATTAAGTTATATTTAGAAGGGATTGGTGTACTAGATGGAAATTTCAATATTCTCGTATTCTGGAAAGAAAGAAAGGTACAGATTTTTCTTTTTGATGTAAGAAAGCAGCTTTAGTAAACACATTTAACATGGATGTCTTATTTTCATGAGTTTTCTTTATGTCCTGTTATTGGGTAGTCAGTCATTTTTGTGGCTTCTGAGTGCCTTGAAATTTCAAAGCTGGGTTTTTGACGAGAAGAATTTTGTTAATTTGTATAAGGAGTTTGTATATATTGAGCTGTCTTAGAACATGTTGTCAAATGAACTGGATATATAATTTAATTGCATTGCCATCTGATTCCCTGTTGGATTACAAATTGTCTAAATTGTTGCCAACTATATAGTTTCTGTTTGCTTATCCCTGAAAAGTATTGTTAATAGTGCAGTCCTGTGATGATATCTTGGAGCCGAAATTGGATGAACTCATCCATCAATTAAGGGTGATTGATGGCTTTTCAAATCATTGGTTCATTGATCATTTGATGAGTAGACTATCATCTCTGTCATCGCCTGATGATTTGTTTAATTTTTTTAGTGATATGCGAGGTGAGTTGATCATTATTATGATCACTAGCCATTTTTTTCTTTTCTTTTATTGTTTATTCTGCTTTCTGCTTTTGTTTTTATTAAATTATTTGTGAAAATGGTTGTTATTGTTATTTATTGGTTTGGATTTTCAAATTTTTTGACTTTTATACTATCTATGTTCAGGAATACTAGGGGGTCCTGATTCAGGTGTTTTGGAGGATGACCAGATTATTTTGGACTTGAACAGTAACCTGGGGATATTTCTTCGGCGTTGTGTACTTGCCTTCAATTTGCTATCATTTGAGGTATGATGTTTTTTGAAAATTCATTTGATCTGTTACAGGGATAATTGGTGGATGAATGTTTACCATTTTTTAATTTTGTCACCAGTAATTACACTAAGCATTAGATCGTTACCTTCTCTAAGGGGAAGATGGTGCTACCATTGAAATTATTAGGTCATTTGCTCTAAGGCACCAAAATATTGATAAAAGCTGGTAGTAAATTTGTTTTTTGTATTTAATATGTATTTGAAGAAGTTTACATTGACAAATAAAACTTGTGTGGTGGAGAGTTCAGCATGTGATAGCCCTTTCTGACAATGGGTAGGTTGCTGTCAGGAGTTTTACATGCAATCTTGAGCCTCTGTAATCTTCCTTGAACCTTACCCTCTTAAAAATGAGCATTTTCTTGGTGAATGTTCCTTAGAAATCACTCTCTTCCTCTCTCCTGCATGTTCAGCTTTTATGTTCAAGTTTTGCTTTTCTCTTTTAGGATGAAATTTTATCCTCCATTTAAGCTTCCTTGGTTTCATTGGTTCTTATATAAGAATCTCTTTGTGTATGTTTATGTCTTTGTATTTCTCACATATAGAGAGTAACTCTTAGTTTATTCAGATCTGCTTGGATGAAAGTTGGAAAACCAATGGAAATAAATTTTATTTAAAAGGTTTTGGATTACTTTGCTATATTTAATGGCATTATTGTTGAATATCAAGAATGTTCGTAGTAAAAGGACTAATATGAAGTTTTTTTATGACCTATATGCCTATTGTTAAAGATGTAAAATCAATCTTGAGCCTTCACCTAATAGCTTTAGCTTATGGGAGACTTGGTTCTTTGACATGATATAAGAGCTTCTATGACTAGGTGGTCAAGAGTTTGATCTTTGCCATTTCCATTTCTCAAATTAAAAATTGAATTTTAACACAATATTTGGTGGACTTGTGCATTTATTCATATTTCAAGCCCAAAGGACTTTTGTGTGAGGGGGTGTGTTAAAGATATAAAATCAATGTTGAGCCTTCACTTAACAGTTTAAACTTTTGCAAGAGTTGGTTCTTTTACACGTATATTTTTGGATTTTGAATGTGCAGGGTACATGTCATTTGTTAACAAATATAGGAATATATTGTAAAGAATCACTCTCAAGTTGCCCTTCTTACGAAGAACCATGTTTAGAATCTTTGGATGATTCTAGTAGCAATTTGGAGACATACTCAGAATATGAGAACATGGACTTGGAGAATTTTGTCTATGAAAAAGTTACAGAAGAAATCGAAGCAAGGAAAGAGGCTAGTGAACGTGTTCCATTTCATCTGCATGCACCAAAAACACTTCTGGGCTTAGTTGATGGTATGAGCATCTAACTTAAATCTCCTGTTGGTATTTTTTTGTTCTCCTTAGCTAGTTTATTTTGTTTAGTGAAACTCTAGGACAATAAGGAGCTATCTTTTGTATACTATTACTGAAGAAGCTACTTTACCCCATTAGTGATAGAGATGAGAAGTTAAATGGGTGGGCTTTAAGGCTTTTTTAAATTTTTGCAGCCATTTAGAGAGAAGAAAAAAGCAAAGAACACAGATTTCAAAGGTAGAGGTGTAAAAGGCAAGTGCCTTTTACACCCGAAAGGCTTTCTAAGGTGCCAAAGGTAAGTGCCTGATTGAATGGACCTCACCTGAGGTTTCAAGAGGCACTGACCCCTTCTGGCACCTAACCTTAGCACCTTAGACACATCCTTTGGCATCTTTGAGAACACTGTCCTTGATTGGGTTAATTACCTATTGTTTTACTGGGGTTAATTGGACCTATTGGATGAATCCAATGCTCTGGTTCCATTGAGACTGATTTAGCGCAAGATCCCCTGGTTCATACTATCATTTTCATATTGCATCCTTGTTCTTTTTCTCTTTGCTGAACATCGTATGGCCTGTTAAAATGGTCCTTCATAGTTCTAAGTTGACATTTTCAGGGCCATATGATCCATGAATACTGTAGCTTAGTTATTAACAACATGTGTTTTGGCTAAAATAGTCCTTAAACCCTATGATGTGTGCAAAACAGACTTTAGTTTGGGGTTGACCCCTTTTTTAATTCTTTGAAGAGTAGTGCCACCTTTTTTATTTTCTTTTCTAGCATGTAAGAGTAATTAAAATGCAAAATCAGTCATTTTCTGTTTTTATTTAATTCTTGTTTCTTCCATTATGGTGGAGGTTTCTTGGAAGTTGGAACTGCTGCCCTGGATGCTGGCATCTTAAATGGATTGACACAAATCCTGTTTAAATTTAACCTGCTTTACACTCCATTTAGCATGAATGAATTCAACGGACCAACAGTCTGTCTCAATGTAATTGTCCAAATTCTTGAATCTAGAGTTCTGAAAAAATCTGATAGACATGAAAACTAGGGTTTTACCTTTTAAGTAAATTCCTGTCTCCCATATTGAAGCTTGTGGGTTTCTCAATTCATGCCTTTTCTTTTTAGATCCACAGTTTGACACAGTGATGTGTCTGTGTTTATAATACAATTTACACGGACAGATATTGATGTCCCTGCTGATCCGGTTTCCAAAAAGAGTGAGAAAGGTAGAGAAGGTGGTTCCTATGGAGATCCTGCAAGTAGTATGCTACAAGATATTGATCCCAATAGTGGGATCTTTTTGCGTACAAACTGGCAGGTGCAAGGATATTTACAAGAGCAAGCTGATACCATTGAAAAGTATGCATCATGTAGACCCAGAATATCGCTGGATGTATTTGTTCATAAACTTATTACAATGCAGTACATGTATATTAACTTCCAAATTTTATATTCCTGTTGCAGGGATGGTAGCACCGTCTCTTTAAATGGGCTTGAAATTATTCTACGGCAGCTACAAAGGTTGGCACCTGAACTACATCGGGTAAGTTTAGTGGTGGATTATAATTGATAATATTCATTCTGCTAATGCCATTTTTTCTCTATTGAAGTTTGCTTTGTCTCTGACCTCCATATAGGTTCACTTTTTGCGTTACTTGAATGGCCTTTCCCATGATGATTATATTGCTACCCTGGAAAATCTTCATTGCTATTTTGATTACAGGTAATTATAATGTTTTTTATCCAGTCCCTATGGCAGCATTGAGATTATGTGCATTTTTTTTTTCTTGATGACTGAATCCATATGAAGCATGTTGAAAGTGGGCACAATTATTGTGCCTAATGCCCATCTTGTACAACCGCACAAAATCCTATGGGTGGCTTGCTTCATACTGTTGCAGCTAGAGCGTGAAATGCTAGAGCTTGACACCATGCCTCCCACAGGATATGTGGAGCCATTTTCAGTTTATTAGGAACGGACATAAGTCCCAATTGTTGTAAGTCATCAGGCAATCAAACTATCATATCCTTGGGTGAGAAGATCCTCAAACAAATAATTATATTCTCAAGATGTGTCTCACCTCGCTACCTGTTTAATGAATGTTTTAGTGCTGAAACATGACTCAATTTATTTCAGCATGTTAGCAACACTTTTGTATGATGATTAAATGTATTATAATGTTTAATGTATATCTATATATATATGATGGCAGAAACATTCACTTTGCCTAAAATGACCTATCTAAAAAGTGTTATTTACCAAAATGCTTTTTATGAAAAATTGATAATATTTTTTAAAGTTTATCTTGAAATCACATCCTATTAAAAATTAAATTATATTTTTCTGGTTTCTTTTATTTTGGTAAAAATTTCATTACCAAGTTGCCTTTTGTTTAAAATTTTAAATTATCATAGTTTTTTTTACTAAATTCTATCCTGTTAGAAGTCAAGCTTTGTTTATGTAAAGTACATTCTTATACTCGTTTGCAGTATTTTTTCTTCTTTCTTCAAAGTAATATATATGAATTAATAAAACATTTCTATTACCCTACAATTAACATTATATCTATGCAATGCATTTGTCCAAAACTAGTAAAATAAATCATGTTCAGCACTGAATTACTAAAAAGTCGGTGAAAAGATTGACTTAACATTGCAGAACTTTAAGGATAATTTTCAATTCTCAGCACTGGACATTCTGTGATGCTTGAAGTTTTCAATTTTATCAAAATATGACCCAAGATTCAGCTGGACATAACTCCCAATCTTGTTGACTTTTATTTTCAAAAGAGTGGAATTTAAATGCATGTTGCCACTACATGGCTTTCAATACATGGTAATCTATCTAAAACACATAAGATGCAGATGTTGAGTTTTCCTAAGTGGCTGGATAAAAAATTCATATAAAGTATTCAAGGAATAAATTGTTACTATTGAAGTAAGTAGACACTGCAGACCTGCCATAAAGCACACTGTTTCTTGTTAGTTTTCCAGAGGGTTTCTAGGGCTGCTCCATCTTATAATTTCTACTGCTTGCACATTATGATTTAGACTCTTTTGCCTAAAGCACCAATGCATGGTTGGTGATGATGTCTGATTTCAGAAGTTTCTACAGATGCAAATGTGGAGTTTTCCCTTATCCATATATTTTGTTTTCTACTGGGAATTCTTTATCTTGCCAAAATTAGACTTCTCATGCCCACATTCACCTCCAAGTATTTTGAGTAAAATAATGGCAAATAAAAATTTAGGAGAAATAATCTGCTACAGCTTAACTTATCTGTTACCTATTGGACAAAAGTGCAGGGACTGAAGGATTTGATTTTGTTCCTCCGGCTGGTAATAATAGCTTTGGAAGATATGAAATTGCTTTATTGTACTTGGGAATGATGCATTTCCACTTTGGGCATCCAAAGCTTGCTTTGGAGGTAAGCTTTGTGATTGTTCTGATACATGCTACATATATTCATGTCTCCTATTCTTTGCCAGTTATCCAGTATAAAAGTTACAGTAAAATTAATTCTTTTTAGTTTTTTGGTGCAATACTTATTTTGCTTAATTATGTTTAGGTTTTGACAGAAGCAGTTCGAGTTTGTCAGCAGGTAATAATCTCAAATATGATGTCTCTATTTGCTGCCAACTTTTAGTTTTCACCACTTAACCCAAAACATAAATTGTCAACAAATGTTGCCTGACGGTACACATGCTAACACAACTTTGAAAGAAGATATTAGTATCATGTGGTTGTGATATCCTAACTCAAGATGTTTAAGGAAAAAGACCATGATGGCATTTTGGAAAATTGGCTAGAAAAGTTGAGTTACTATGGAGTGTACCGTTTGTTTCTTTGTTTTGCTGATGGCTGCTTATTGGCAACATCAATAGTTTAGAGTTAGGCTGTTAGCAGAGTAAGAAAGTGGAGGGAGAGACAGCAAAGAGAAAATGTTTGTTGTAAATGACTAATCACTTGGGATAAGCCACCGCGTGTGTGTTCATAACTTCATATGTATAACCTAATATAATAACATATTATGAGCATAAAGACATTGAAAAACAATGAAACCCGGTAATCTAAATTCTAACTTGATCCGAAAGCTGAAAAAACCATTATGACTCTCAACAAGTAGAATATAAGTCAGGATCAAGAAAATCAGCTTGGTTCTGTAAATCATTGAATGAGATATTTAATTGATTTCATTTTATTGAATGATACATGCTATTGATGTTTTTATTTCTTGTTCTGCTTGTTTATGATATATTTTTTTTTAAAATCTATTTTCCCCATTTCTTTAATTATCTATAAATGTATCTACTGAAAACCTGTCCCAGCAAAATGAATCCACAATCAATATCCAACCAATTCCATTGTAAATGGTCTCTGAAGTAAGTTGCTGGTTGATTAGTAGTCAGGAGATAGAATGCCAGATATGGAACATGCTTGTTAAACTCAAATTGTTTTGTTGGTATCTTGTATCCAAGACACCACCTATTGTATATACATTTGTTTCCCAGATTTTGTTGCCGGGTTATGTGCTATTTTATTGAATAACTGGTAACATAGATGAACTTCATTGAAAGGCTTGCTGAGTGATTCCATGTCTATTAGTTTATTATATTTAGATCATATGTAGTGAAATGAAGGCTGACAGGTTTTTTCTTGGTGCAGCAAAGTAATGATACATGTCTTGCATACACTTTAGCAGCTATCTCAAATGTGCTGTTTGAAAATGGTATCTCAGGTACAGCTGGGATATTAGGATCATCATACTCACCTTTAACTAGTATTGGTATTTCCCTCACTGTTCAGCAACAATTATTTGTTCTGTTGAGGGGTTCTTTGAAGAGAGCGGAAAATTTAAAGTTAAAACGGTTGGTGGCTTCCAATCATCTGGCAATGGCAAAATTCGATTTAACGGTAATGACATTATTTGTCTATATTCAGTGCCCTCTTTTTACTGCTAGTACTTTTCTTCTTTTTCCCTCATGAAACTGTAAAATATTGTACTTCTAGCATCCATGTGATTCCTCGATGAAGTTATAAATATCTTTATTGTGGCTTCAATCCCTTTATAAGTTTGATTCTTGAGTATACTGGCTTTCTTAGTACTTCTCTTTCCTTTACGTTTTTTTTATATGATTCATGTTTTGAATCTTTTGATCATAATACTTTTCACTTATGCAACAATTAAGCAACTTATTTTGTATAGTTGATTTTATTGTAATTGAAACCTTTTATTAGATATGGAAAGAAAATTCATTAATCAGAAGAGAGGGTACAAAACAGAAGGTAAACCACTCTCTTAGAAAAACCAAAGAAAAAAAAGATGAAAGCAAAGCTTACGTGAAAGGCAGATCCTTTGAATAATCAATCCTCTAGACAATGTGGGTGGCAATGGCTTTGCTTTATGATTATGAGCATCCTCTCCGGTCAAATACTACAAACTATTAAAAACATTGTATCTTCATAGAATCTTTTCTTTCTTGTTCCAAAACCTTAGAGCACAGAGATGGCCCATGCATTGGGTATGGCAAACGAATATTCCAAAGAGCCGATGCAATTGAAGAATGAAACATATGTCCATTTGTTCTGGAATGTCTACTATGAATCACAAAGTAGTAGGAGATAAAGGTCCATTGGTTTTTTCAAGCAAATTAAATGTTTATTTTGTTATTTTCCTTCCATTACTTTGTGGTTTTAGTTTTGTTGTTGGCACTATGTGCTGCTTCCATCTTGGCCTTATATTGTTGGCTATAAATTTGTATTGGAATCTTTTATTTCATGTAGAGGATAAATTCTACTTAGGGAAGTCTGGATTCAAGAGTCTAAATTATCATTTACTCATTTAATTATTGGAGGTCTTCAGCTTTGAGTTAATACTAAAGTAGCTTTTAGCTATGGTTGGTTACTATGACCATGACCTCCTTGGATACTGTTCAATTCAGTTTCCATACTTTACAATATAAAATGTGACTAAATTTCCAGCCAAATAGTCAAATACTCCAACCTACGAGTACAAACATTTGCATCTTCTTAGAACTTCCCTATCTTGTTCCAAAAGCCTCTGAAAGAGCAAAGCAATGCCCACATTAAGGTTTGTGGTCAGAACCCAGAATCAATGTTAATTGGAGATTGCAAACAAAGTTTGGAAACAACCTACGCAGTTGTTGAAGGATGCAATGAATGATCATTGATTCTAGAATATCTATAATGCATCTGCAAGTACTAGGAATGCCTTATGTAGTATTTTGACTGACCTCTAACTGCTTGTTGTTCATTCTAAGCAAAATTATACATTCACAAAGTTCTTAGCTTTTCCTTTCAGCGGTTTTAGTTGAATTGTTTGCTTCCCATGTTTCTTTTACCTTGGTTTCGTGTGTTGGCTGTATATTAAGATTTCCATTTATTGTGTTGAATTTAATTCTACTCAGAAATCTGGGTTCAAGAGTTTAAAGTATCATTATTGTCACAGATTATACAGGGTAAATTAGTACTGAAGCAACTTTTAGCCAAGTTGGCTAGCTTGATCATGTCCTGCTAGATACTTTTCAGTTCTCTTTATCATGAAATACATACTTTACTATCCATTAATAAGCTTGAATTTCACTCCTATGTAAATTATAATCCATCACATTTTCTGTTCACTTTATATTCTTAACATAAAAGCCATATATATAATTCTTCAGCTGCTTTACCTTCAAGCAATTCCAGATTCCACTATACCAGCTTGCTGATGCCTCATATGAAACTATTGTTCATATTTTAGGAAGTATGCAACCCCACCTTGTTTTCTTGTCCTAAATGTACAATTTGGCCCTTAAGAAGCTATCAATAAAACTTCTGTTGCTGGGTATAATTTACCTCTTGTTTTCTTTGTGAATTACTTTTATGATTCTTCTGGACTACCTTTCTTTATATCTCCATAAATATGTAATGGCTGCATGCTTGCATAATCTACATGCCAATGCAATACTTGAAAAAAAAAAAAATCTAAAACTCATTATATATGAAGCCCCATTTATGGAGTGCAGTGAGGTGTAAAAGTGAGAATTTTGGAGCAGGAATAAGGGAAGAGAGAGGGAGAGAAAATGGGTTGGAAAGTGGAAAACATTAGATAAATTAGTATTTAAATTTCCTTCCAGGAACTAAATTACAGAGCGTATCATTATATTATGTACAAGAATATCCCAAATGGGATTCCCAAATCATCATACAAAAACTTACTTCTGATATATTTCAAAATCTTATTACAAATAAACTAGAATGTCTTGTTCATGTTGTTACATATTATATTCACTATTTGTCTTTTTGAACTTGATACAAGTTCAAGCAACTGAAATTTTATTACTTCTTTAATTATCTTAGTGAATAATTAAACCTGGTCCAATGTGATCTACAATATGGTACCATCTTTCTTCATGCAGCATGTACAGAGGCCCTTGTTATCCTTTGGGCCGAAAGCTTCCATGATGCTCAGAACATGCCCAGTTAATGTTTGCAAGGTATGAGCACTTTTGGTAATTATTCTTTGTTAAATATCTGTTACAGAACATGCAAAATAAATTAAAATCTTTGCTTAATTGCTCATTTGATTTCCTTGTTCTATGATTGACAGGAACTCAGATTAAGCTCTCATCTGATTAGTGATTTTAGTGCCGAGAGTTCTGCTATGACAATTGATGGTGCATTTAGTACAGCTTTGCTTAAGAATTTACAAAAGCCAATGGGTTCTCTAGTTTTGTCTCAGGAGAATGGATGTGGCAGTAGTTCTAACGTTTTCCAGTTCTGCGCACAGCCAACCACCATTCCTGGATCTGTTTTGCGATTATTGGGTTCATCTTATTTACTCCGAGCTACTGCTTGGGAATTATATGGAAGGTAAAATTGCTGTAAATATTGCACATGTAATTAAATGTTATAAGGCTGCTTTATTTATTATTTTTTTTTTCCAGAAATTCTATATACGATTTAGTGTGATGCCAGATTTGTTAATAAGAGTTTGATCCTCCAATCTTTTGAAGGATAAATTGGTTTTCTTTGCATCCATGTGGGTTTCACCAGTGGTTTATTTAGGGACCTTTCTCTTGATTAAGAGTGGGAATGTATATCCTTTTGAGCTAATGTACTCTACTTTTGTGTCCTATATTTGGATTTTATCAGTTGTTCTTGGATGATTTCTTATACTCTTTTTTCTCTTTTAGCTTGACAAATTCGTCTTTTATTTGAAAAAAAAAAATACATAGTATTTTGATTAGTTGTTGCATTTAGTGCTGTATGAAAAAACAATCAATTTCATTTAATTCATTGGTAATTTTCAGTCTTATAAATCAAGGCCTAACTTGTCAATCACTCCAAAATCAATTTTCACATTGTTGCAATTCAGGGCTGATTCTGCCAAATATGTTTTTGAAAGATCTAATTGGAAACTAGAAACCCCCTTTTGAACAAAATTCTGTTGTATATCTTTCCAGATATTTGCTAATAGTTAAACCAAATTGCATGCTTTGCTCTTCTATTTTTCTTTTTTTCCCATTTAATCACTCTGGGTCGTGGAAATTTGAGTTTTATTTTATATGCGCACATGATGCTCTATTTCATTTTTTGTAATTTCTTGAACGCTTGCTGGTATAGGTCTCATAATCTAATGACATTCTATTTTATTTTATTTTATTCACTAGTGCTCCACTCTCTCGCATAAATACACTGGTGCATGCTACTTGCTTTGCTGATGCATCAAGGTAGCTTCTAAGCAAAAGTACAACTGAGGTTACAATTCCCGTTGCTAATTATGTGTTACCTGTAGTGTATCAATTCTGAGTTACCTTGACCTCTTTGATGTCTTAGCTCGTCAGATGCAGCCTTAGCATATGTCAAGCTCATTCAACACTTAGCAGTCTTCAAAGGATACAGAGGTTAGATGGGAAGCTTATAATTGTAGAACTTCCTCCTTCTATTTCTAACATTTTTTTATCTTTATTTATGACATGTGTTATTTAATTTTTCCCCGTCTAAATGAGTATGTTAATCATCAGCATAGTTGTTTATGTGTGATAGAAGAATAAATTTAAAATTTAACTTAGTGGTAGTTATTTGATCTGCAAGTTGCCTTTTGTTATTGTAGAGTGAATGTTTTCCTCTCTAACGCTCATGGATGTGAAAGTAGGGTGAAAAGTTGCCTCTCATGCTCAAGTTTCTTTTATTTTTTTTTCTCATTGTTACTGTGTTATCCTTATTCTTTGTTTCTAGAGGCCTTTTCTGCCCTTAAAATAGCAGAACAGAAGTTTCTATCTGTCTCAAAATCACAAATCTTACTACTGAAGTTGCAGCTTCTTCATGAGCGTGCTTTACATCGGTAAGTGACCAAGTACAGTTGCTGCATTCTGAATTTTTAAAATTCTGTCAACAGCTGTGATGTCAGCGTTGTTATTGACTGATTGAGTATCATGTAGAGGACAATTAAAGCTAGCCCAACAAGTATGCGATGAACTTGGAGTTTTGGCTTCACCAGTAACTGGTGTGGACATGGGGCTGAAGACAGAAGCAAGCCTTCGGCATGCTCGTACACTGCTTGCGGCAAATCAATTCAGAGAGGTTTTATATTTCTTTAAGCACTAACACCTTTCTTTCCTTAAAGTGCTCATTTTTTGTTCAGATCTTTGATTATCAAGTGTAGTGTATATGTAATTTTTGCTCTTCCTGAGAAAATAAGGCATGGTAGCTTTTAAATATAATTTATTTTGAAATGACTTTTTACCTAGGGAGTGGTGAGATGGTGCAAGAACACTTACTGTTTTTTTTGATATAGGGTCATCAATCTTGGAGATATAAAGTACTCTTATAGTAGTATACTCTCTCTGTCCAACTTATGTCTTACTCTCCATTTTGAGATGTCCCAAAATGAATGCTTAATTTTGAAAGTTCAAATATAGCATTTTTACTTTCCTAAACTGCCCATACTTTTTCAATTGAATTCAAAAGGTTTAGGATAGTGTGGGAAAATAGAAAACTTTATGTGGTATAATTATGAAGTATAAGTTTTCCACAAAGATGTGATGTCTTTTATATTAAAATAAGAATCTCCCTAGGAGATATGGATGCGATGGTGGTGTTGTATGTTTGTATATAAACAAAATTGCAGAATAGTCACATATGATGAACCTGTTCAAGCTCTCGATTTTCCACTAGTTCATTGTGAAATTCTTCATAAAGCTATGACAAACCTGTTCAAACTTACACCTTCTATCTTGGTGTTGAAAAGGCATCACTCTATCCTTAAATTGCTAGAACACAAAGCAATACAAATATGATGATTTAATCTTGTTTATATCATTACTCATTCTAAGACATAACTACTGTTACATGTTATCTGGTCATTTAAAAGTATGCTAATATTTCTGCATGCCGTGGTATCTGCAACAACTTCATGTATCAAACAAGATTGTTGGTCTAAGACCTCCTTTGAGAAGTGTTTTTCGTTCTTTTAAGATTGCTGGACCTTATTTTTTGGGGTAACAGATGCAGAGTGGTTGGGTTAAATCTTAGCTTCTATGCCTGATAAGTAGTAAGGAAAATTAAATAATTAATATCGATGCTATAGTATATGGTTCTTTGCATTTCATCTTCATATATTGATATGCCACTCCCTCCCCACCTGTTTTCTCTCGGCTGCAGGCAGCTTCTGTGGCGCACTCTCTCTTCTGTTTGTGTTACAAGTACAATCTGCAAGTTGAGAATGCTTCAGTTCTTCTTTTGCTTGCTGAGATTCATAAGGTATGTAATCATATACTATCTGACACATTTTGGTGGTTCATGTAGTCTAGGTCAAGCTATTTTTCTTGTTATTTACTCACAATCAGTTTATAGTGATGCTATATCAAACTCTACATGAAGAAAACGATTTTGGAAGAAGGAAAAGATGGTAAAAAAAAAAAAAAAAAATCAGTGAGCAAAGACTTATGTAGATATTGTCTTCTTGTGTTTGTTTGTTGGCGTTGACCACAATCCTTTTTTATTCAGAGAAAAAACTTGGTTCAGTCATGACTAATTATGGATATTTATATTTTACTTCTGTTTTAACTTCATTAAGTCAACATTATAATGCATAATTTATTGACACTGCTTAAGTTACTGCCTGTAGGACTATCATGTTGTAGCCATGGACTATGTGTGATCACTCTTGGTTTTACTCTTTGATTTTGTTTTTGTCAGAAATCTGGCAATGCAGTTCTAGGCCTTCCATATGCATTGGCAAGTCTCTCCTTCTGTCAATCATTTAACTTGGATCTTCTCAAGGCCTCAGCAACTCTTACTCTAGCTGAGTTGTGGCTTTCACTTGGACCAAGCCATGCAACAAGGGCTGTAAGCCTTATCCATGGGGCTTTTCCTATGGTTCTTGGTCATGGTGGTTTGCAGCTCCGCGCTCGAGCCTATATTGTTGAAGCGAAATGCTATCTATCTGATAGAAACTTCAATGGTATGTCAAAATTGTGATTATCTGTGTTAGGCCTGCACTATTTAAGTATGTTACCTATCTGATAGAAACTTCAATGGTATTTCAAAATTGTCTACATATACATTTACATATGTGGTTTCCACAAACTCCCATTTGTTGTCAAATAACGGAATTTTGAATTCTTTAAGAGATACTACCCATATACCAAAAAATAGAAAAAAAAAAAAAATGTTTAGAGGTTTCTTCTAATGGGTTGAATGCTAAAACTGATAATGGGACAAATTCAACAAACATTAAGAAAGTTCAAATGTTATCTTTGTGGCTGTCACTCACAAGATGGGTAGCAAATAGTATTAACAATCTGAGGATGACGAGCAGAAGATATTTGAGAAAATAATTTGTGGATTTAAGCTTATTAAAATCTCCTAAGGGAGAATGGCTTCAATAATGTTAGTGAGAAACAGAGAGTTTGAGGACTCTGTTTGAGCCTGTAAATTGTAAACAGTACTGGAACTCTAATTTTGTAGTTTCTGAAAGAGATTCAGGGTTTGGCAGTGCGTTTTCTTATCAGTCTCTTTAGTTGTGTTGGCAGCTATATCTATGTTGCATTTGCCGTTTATTGACTTTCATCTGATTAAAATCAAACATATACCCAAGGTATGTGATATTTAAGAAATGTATCATTGTGTTAATAGTTGCAAAATGTTTAAATGCTGAGTGATTTAAGCGGAATTTATCTCTGATCTTTTAACCAATTTTGGTTCTACATATGAAAGTGAAGCAATTTTTTACAGATTTGATCCATTCCTATTAGAGCTATATACCACATAATTTTGTGAAATTCCAAAAACAGAATTCCTAAAAATAATATGTACCCAGAAGAAACGATAACCTCTCAGGATGGTTATTTAAGTCAATCAGTTTATCCATAATAACTATTTTGGATGATTATTGTTCCTTCCAAATGAATATTATTTTAAGAATTCCTTTTTTTTGGAATGCTCCTGAATTTTTTGTTTATATTGATGGCTTGGCTATGTAATCGTTGTGGTATATCATTATGCTTTGATAATGGCACATGATATATTTTAGGTACGCAATGTACTGGTAACACATTGGGTTAGGAGGTTTTTTGGCTTTGTTTTTGTTTTATAAATTTTTGAACCAATGTTTCACATGATCTTGGCATTATGTTGTGTCCATAATGTTTTTCCTCACTTCAATCTTCTCCCCGACCCACCCGTTTGAGTTTTGAGAGGTTGTATGGTTTTAAGGGACCTGGCCTCGTTATGGCAGAGCTTCAACTAAATCTCTTTTCCTGGTTTCAGTCTCTGAAAATTATGAGGTTGTGATAGACTCTTTGAGACAAGCATCTGATGAGCTCCAACTTTTGGAGGTAAGTAAAATTTTAGTTTAAACTTGTGTGTATTTACTATTCGTCTGCCAAAAGGCAGAGTCTGATTCATTTAAGGTCTCATACATCTGGGATTGATACTGTGTCTTATCCTGTTGAATGCTCCCTTGAAAATTAACAGCATTTGGGTGGTTGATTGTGTAAACCTTTCTACACTGACAATGGATCAAAATTAAATTCCCTTGAAAATCCCACTTTAAATAAAAACAATATATATATCACCTTATTTTCATGTACCGCTTTTCACCATAACAATTTAATGTACTTATACAAATATCAGTGTACCACGATGCACTAATACAAATAGTAGTGCATCAATGCAAGTGAGAATGACAATTTATCCTACATCACTTCCAAATCTTTGGAAATTTCTCCCTCAGCTTGATGGGTGTGCCATAGTATCTAAATCTATTTAAGAGCATAGATGCTCATTCCCTGCTGTTGAGTTTATTATTGTCATTCTAAGATTACATCTTGTGTGATCTACAGTGTCATGAATTGGCAGCTGAAGCTTTTTATTTGATGGCGATGGTGTATGACAAGCTGGGGCACTTACCGGAAAGGGAAGAGGCTGCAGCTTCATTCAAAAAACATATCTTGGCTCTCAACAACCCTCAAGATGACGATGATCCTCTTTTTAGTATGTTTTGAAAGTAATGACTAAGTTTGTTTCGTCGAAGCTGCGTTACCTAGTAATGTAATGTGTGGTTCTGCCCTTGATCTGCTTTCATCCTTAGTAATTCCATACCCTTCAATAGTTGTGTTCATGGTCCAAAACTAGATCTTAACTACTCTTCGCTCTTAGGTCTTAAGTATTTGCCGGGACTTTTAGGTAATGTAATCCAAACGCTTCACAGGCAGCCACTAGATTACAAGGGTGCAGGTGTTGATGCGATAGAGTTGCTCCCATTTAAGGTATACCTTATTAAATGACCTTGCACATACTCTGCATTTTCGGGTGGAAGGCATCCCAAAGTACATATTTGTTTGCAGGAAAATGTTTAGTAAACGCTATTAACTTTACTCATCTTTTAAGCATCTATAAAAATGCTGATAAAATATTGGCACTTTATTGTGTAAAATTTTGAAACTCCTAGAACAACCCATCACCCATTCCCAAGCGCGTTAGGAATGGAATTCTATTAAAGTGTGAGTAGATGTGTGTTGTAAGCTGCTTCCAGAATTACAGAAAGAACGTGGCATGATGTTTGCAGTGTAGAACAGTTTAAAGAAGACAACAGAATTACCTTGTCCACTACTGAATTGATTGTCAGGTCATATCCATTATTTGGAAATGATCAGCTCCTCCACTCATAGAAATCCTACTTCCCAACCTCTTCTTGAACCGACTAACTCTGCCACACGAAACGCGTAGCATAACTCATACAAGGCGCACAGTAACACAAACACAGAAAACGCATAGCAACACACACCTACTCACACTTAACAGAATTCCATTCCTAACAAAACGCCATTGACATTCTGATTGTGTTGCAGACTTGCAGATGAAGAACGAAAAGAATAAATGGTGAAAGAATCATAAAACTTCCGTTGCCGGGAATCGAACCCGGGTCTCCTGGGTGAAAGCCAGATATCCTAACCGCTGGACGACAACGGATTGATGCCAACTTTTACCATCAGAAATCGTACACCACATAATAAGCATAATTGACTCTAAGTTATTTTATAATAAATTTTTAAATTTTCAAAACCTGTTGCCACTTCGGAGTTCGCAGCAACGCTTACAATTTGTCCCTTTTCTTTTCCTTTTTTTTTTATAGCATCAGAGCTTAAATCAATGGTTTTCTATGAAGTAATTAAATCATTTATTATTAAATGGTACTTATTAGCTACTAATATCACATGGTAGCCAATTCGTTAAAAATAAAATAAGAAAGTTAGAATTTTCACAATTTTAATTTGTTTGGTACTAATTAATTCGATTGTTTAAATGTCATTAAGCGTTTTAGAAATGCTAATTTATTTTTTAAAAGGTAAAAAAAAGAAAAAAAAAAAAAGACTCAGCCCTAGAAATGCTATAATTCTCACAGCCTTATATTGGCGTTTTCTTGGTATCCCTTAAACATTTGTTAAATGCAGGGGGCCACCCGTTTTAATGGTTATAATTTGACTTCAGTTTCATTAGTCAAACAGCACCCATCAAATAGAACAGTCGTAATTCGAGTACCATAATTCATTTGTTTAGGTGTCATTGCATACTGTTTTTGACTTTGTTGGTGTCAAAGTTATTAGGGGCGGGTCCCATGAAATGATTTTGTTTGAATTCGATCATATTAGATTTTAAGGTGGTAGATTTGATGAGTGCCTGAGAATTAAGTTAATAAAAAATAATTCAAGTCAAATTTAATGTAAGAAGAAAGAAATTATTGAAATTATTTCATATTAATCATAAAATATCTAAATATTAATTTATAAATATAAAGAAAAGAAACTTAATCTCATGAATTAACTTTTAATAAAGTTTAAAATATTCCCAATTTTAGGCTTTTTGAACAAAATTCACAAATATAAATAGACAGTCGTAGTTATGTATCTATAAAAATAATCATTATTTAATAAATATAAATCGTTTAATTTTTTTATTTTTAAATTTTAATAACTTTTTTCTTTATTTATTTATAATTTATTATATAAATATTATTTTTTTCACTATTTTTTTTTCTTAATTCTATTTCTTTCTCTCCCTCACTTGCCCTTCCATCCGCAATGCAACCTTGGTTTGTTCTTGCAGCTTCAGTATTAGAAGCCCACTTCGTCAAAAATGTAATAGTTACTAGCCATGTTGGTGGACGGGTTGGTAAATTGTCAATTACTAGCTGCCATGTACTCTTTTACTCCTGCATTCCATGCACACTAATTTGTGTCAAACATTATACACATTTGGACCTCTTAATTTTGATTTATTTTTTTACCTCAACTATAAATCACTCTGTTTTATAGTTGCACTCATATTATAATTGAGAGAAAAAAATAATTTAAAATAAATAAAAATTAAAAAAATCCTTAAAATCAACAAATACTGAAGTCAGGAGATTAAAATCAACAAATAATTCATATATATATATATATATATATATATATATATATATATATATATATTACAATTGGGTGTGTTAAAAAACATTACCCTCAAAATTAAGTGGGGAGCAGTTGGATATGTTCATATTTAGGGTTGATAAGTTAAACTTTCAATGAAATTTATGCAAGCTTGCTTAGTTATTGTGCCTTCATTTTCATGTGCATGACAAGAACACATGTTATGAACTTCACGGTGTTTGGCTGGTAAATCCTCATATGATTAACTCAAGTATTTGGATCCTTTATTGTTGAGGATTAGTGATTTTAGTGACTTTAGTTATATTTTTGGATGAATCTAAAGTATCCTCTGACCTTACTAGAATATTAATTTTCTTTGTAATATTATTAATTATCTTAAAGTGAGTTTTATTTTCAGCAAAGATTCAAACTTGATTAGTCACATTGAGAGTCATGCTCTTTACCACTCATCTCAATCTTTATTGGTACTTTAGTTATATTTTCTAAATTAACAAACAATCTCTAATTATGAGCTTCACTATTTTTTTTTTTTTTACTTTCTTTTCAACTATCTCAAAATTATATCTTTCTTTCTCCTCAATCATCCTGTGCTGTTGATGCATGTGCGTTAGAGGATCTCGATCTTTGAGTCAAAAAACAAGATACCTGATATTGGAAGGTAGGCCAGTAAATTAATTACAGAAGTTGAAAATTTTGGATCAAGTTGCATTAATTTTATTTTAAAAAAAAATGATGTGTTTTACATGGTAGTTGAATTTATATTAATAAAATAATCAAATTCTCTAATTTGTATGCATAAAAATCAGATTAAACAAAATTTATTTTCATTTATCTTTGCTGAAAGAGAAATTTTATGAAGAAAAAAAAAAGCACACACAAAGTAAGAAATATAAATTTTGATTGAACATAAATTAAAAAATTACTTTTGTAGATAAAATTCTCATCAGAATTAAATTAGGAAAATAACAAAAAATACATTCTCACATAAAGTGATCACTATTTATAATTTTTCTTTATATTAAATATAAATTAATTTTTATTTATTTTATAAACTATTTTGAGTGAGAATAACGAGGTTGAATGACAAATCATGCATTTAGCTAAATCACGTGTGATACGGTTCAATTGAAAATGACAACCATACATTGCACCATACCAACATCAGAAAAGCAAATATAGGACCTTCTAGTAAAAGGGTCAATCAAACACCCACAATTGGTTAGCAAGATCACCACAAACACACACTCCAGAAATGGGCCAAAAACATAAAAAGCCATTTGCTTTCACTTTCTTAGCTACAATGCCAATAAGAATAGGCATTCCTCCCCATCCACATTCAAAACCGTGATTCATGAACCCTCCAAAAACTTGCGCCTTTCGTCACTTCCCAATTCCCATCACTATTTAATACCGTATTCTACTCTATAAGCATAAGCTTTATAGAAATGGAAACTTTTATCCTTTGTCATCAACCTTTTTGTATGCTCATTCACGTTCCCCACACGGTGTTTGTATTAATTTAAGCAATATTAGGTATTTGTAGCTTTCATGACTTGGCCCATTTATCATATGTCCATGTATTTATATATATATATATATATATATATATAATAGTTTATCTATTTTCAAAAACTAAAACTCATAAAAATTTTATTTAAAAAAATTTAAGTCATTAATTTTATCATCAAATCAACAGCTCATACTTATTTTGTAAATTATTTGTAAATTCACCTAAAAATTTTCCTATATATAATTATCCATTCAATGTAAATTTGTAAGATAAACAACTCGTTGTATTTTTGTGCAATTAAGTTGTGTTCAACTTCTTCCCTTTTCTTCTTCCTTTTTCTTTCATATTCGTTTCTCTAATGGCCTCAGATGAGAACAATGGTATAAGCTCAGTAGAATTGGAGGAGTTGGAGGCCTTTGAAATTGATGGAACTCTTCTTAAGGAATTGCTTGAAGAACAAGAAGACGACGATGGCAATGTTGGCAACGTAGAATGTGTGGTAGAATCAGTAGAGAAAGGGAAGAATATTGGTCCAAACAAGATGATAGTAGAGCAGCAGCAGCAGCAGAGTTGTTTTGAGCAGAACGAGGACTGGTCTATCCATGACTTCGAGTGGCTGAATATGATGGAGATGGAGCCAACTTCATTAAATGATGTGCAAGTGAATTGGTACCCAGATGATACAATGGTTGGGATGGAAGATTTTAGTTATGCTAATGGAGAATGGTTCTCACAAATCTGTGATGGGCTTGTCTCCAACGAGGCAAGTTATGGCAGCTTATGGGGAGATATGTAGCTGCAAAATATTGTCTTTGATTGTCTCTTTTCATTCAAAATTTCAAAGATTTTATTTTGTCGGTAAAATAAATTAAAAAAAAAAAAAAGCCATGAAGGAAAGAAAAGATACCAACCTATCCAATTCAACTTGCTAAAGTTAGCTTCTAAGATGATCTTGAAATGTTGTCTGTTGTAGTACTGAACCTCCCAAGATAATTCTTGAGCAGTTTGAAATATCATGGCTTGAGTGCTGGAATCTACAAGAAAAGAAGCTAAATAAATAATGTGAGTGAAGTTTTGAGTTGAATCTCCGGGTCTCTAGTGAACTATCTAAGCAAATCCACCAACAAGAAAACATCATAGGATGGGTCTTTTATTCTGCTATTAATTTGGGATAACCATCTAGTCTTGTGCTTGTATATTCACCCTTGTGCAATCAATTTGATCAAGCATGCTCATGACTCTTGAATTAATTGGGTACCTGAAGTTATTCTTGGTTTATAGTTTAAACTAATGGATTTTGCTTTCAACTATTAAACCTCTGATCCACATTTCTTCTGGATAACTACCTTAACTCCTCATCACTACATCTAGCGGCTCAAATTTGAGGAATGGAAATGATAAGGGTCAAACTCCTGACCATTAGTCAGGTAAGCTTAATACGATTTCAAGAAACCAACTATCACTTCAAAGCAGACTTAAGTCTTGATTGAAGTACCTTCCTATCACCCAATTGTATCAATTGAAAGGTAAGAAAGTAGTTAATCATCCAGATCGTACAACATTGCATTAAAGGAGTCATCTTTAAGGCTTTTAGAATCATTTGTACATTATGGAATGGACATAGATGGGCTCTCCATTGTCACAAGCCAATTTAAAAATTCACTGGCTTCATTCAGTGGCAAGTCTGAAGCAACATAGCTGAATCTAATTGTATCAACAGGAGATGATGGATAAAACCTCTAAACAAGTTCTTCCTCACCAGGTCTTAACCATTCCCTGTGTAGGAAAACAAAATTAACTATATCTGCATTGTTATTGATTACCAATAATTTTATCTTATGCCGCAGAGATGAATCAAGTTAAAATGGTATGCATAGACCAATGGACCGCAAACTATGAAAATGGAAACATAATATGAGGCAAGAAAATGGTTTGATGAAAACATGCTAGTTATAGACATGTTACCAAACTACCAGAGAAAGGAAGGAGCATATGACCATCATGAAACCACCAATATCAACTTGAAGAATTTCAAATGAGATGATAATCCAAATAGTAACCAGATGTTACTACAATACGAGACTTATGCAGACACACACATAAACTAACACACTCAGCTCATGCAGACAGCACCACCCATAGTTTGAAGCAAATTCATGCAAAAAAAGCAATGCTCCTCCGCCTATAATTTGGCATTTATGGATGATCCTATCGTCTCCACACATACAATAACAAGATTAAATTACATCAAGCAACTGGTCCTAGTAGCGGTATTTAAAATTCCAGTTCAATATTCTAGAGCTTGTAAAATGTTATGCTATTATTTTCCAAATGCCAATAATTTTTATGTGTGCAAAAAAGTCCATAATATTAAGGACGAAGTATTGTTTATGATAAAATTATAAGTTTTTACGATCCAAGTCCAACAAAACAAGAAAGCAAAAATAATTAAATATCCGAACTAAAAATATAAAATTGAGTCAAGATGGAAATGTATATAAGCAATTAGCAAAAAAGAATAGGAAAAGGATTTTAGTTGAGCATGGTCATATCTAGGATTATCTAACCCAAATAATTAGAATTGTAAATACACTTTTATTGAGATGATCTTCAGTGGCTATAAGTCTGGTATTTGTGTACAAAGAGACATGTTCTGCTTCAAAAAGACTTGGTAAATATGAAATACACACTTATTTAAAAGTATAAAACCATTTACAACCAAGATACTGGTAAAAAATAGGCAACAATACTAGTAGAACTCTACAAAGGAAGAAAATTAAGAAACAAGACCATAATTTGTGTACCTAATGCATGAGCTGCAACAATGCTTGGCAATTGAAGAAATATTTCTCCCTCAAGCACATCTGGAGAACCAAAAGGAAATGATACAGCATCTTCTTCCATAACCATAAACACAGACTATCACCAACAGCTATATATAGAGAGAGTAACCTACTAAACACCACCAAGGAGGAGAATCCTGGTACGCTGTAGTGTACAGAGCAGAGCCCTAAATAAGCAGAGAAGCAAGACAAATATGAACTATAAATATAGACAAAAGACCAAAAGTGTAAGAAAAAAGTGAAGCATACTGGAATTAGACATTCACAAGAGAAGCGATCGTCTTGTGCAATGGGTAGTTAATTGAGACTCTAAAGCTTCTATATTCTCTTGTTATCCTTTTCTGAATAAAATAATGTACAAAAGTGGATTGACACCAACTTAATGCCTATCCTAGTCAAATTCTGGTATCAATCATCAAATAATTAAAAGTACGTATGTTTAAGAACTAAGGAGTAAAAATGAATATCTTATATAAAGCATGCATGATTATCAAACTGCTGCAGCATGCAATATTGCCTTAACAAGGAAAGAAAAAACAATTTACAAATTGAGAAGTGACAAAAAGAAAAACTACAAAATTCAATATTTTTCCAAATTAATTATACAATACCCAATATGGACAAGAGATGAAAATTACTATGAAAAGAAGGAAGTTCATATACTCTATCCTTCATATCCACAGCAGCTCCTTCAGAAGCTCAAAACATTCCAGCCCTTGACATCATTGTTGTTCTTCTTGGTCAATATATAGGCCACTTCTTTCAAAGTAATATGCATCTGTAAGATAACAAGAAACCTAGTCTATCAGAATCCAATACAAATTTCAGCTTACTTTAGTGGAAAAATTTATCTTTAACGAAGGAATCATCATTTTAACTAAAATTGCAACATATTTGCATGAACTTAATTGAAAAAATTACTGATAATTTACGGCCGGAAACTTAACTTCATTTCATTTGAAATCATTGTGGCAAGATAAAAAGAAATCCATTTAAGAAAAATAAAGAAACCCATATCTTTTTGAATTTACAATTTCAACACCCTCACAGCTACATACACAAATATAAAAATATTGATGTTGCTTCAAACTAATGCAATACATTAGAGTGGCAAGTTCAAAAGGAGAAGCCTACCAAAATAATTTTCGGAAACCAGATAGAAATACACTTCTTACCTGTCTGTGATCCTTGAAGAACAGTACCACGTGTCATACCAATACCCAATCCCCATCAACACCAGGCTGCTCCACAGCAAGTTTATCTCCTTTCTTAACACGAGCATTGCAAACCATTACACCATGAACGTATACCTAAAGAAAAACCGATTTTAAGAATCACATATATAATATATCTTCACCATCAACCCATAGTCATATTAAGTTCTAAAAGAAAGAAACTTTCAAGTTGATAACCCTTTTCATTTAGAATGCAACCATCTTGAGATGACCAAAATAACATTAACCTAACCAAGTGAAGGGGTATATGGCCTTTGTATACAGTTTTTTGTCCTTTCACAGGATTAACTTACTTAGATGGTGTCAGTATGCAAAAGAGTGCTTAAAAGAAATTATACAAAAACAGAACAGAACAAAACTAAACTGAACCGTTAAAAGGAATACTAAAATTTAAAAGGTATGAATGAGGCATCTGAAGTTAAAATCCAGGAATCAAATACACATTTCCATTTCCACATTAGCTTCCCACTATTTCTACCCCCAGTTGAAAGGATGATTAATTGTGTATATATATATATATATATATATTTTTTTTTTTTTCTCTCTTCTCTAAATAAGAAATTAGCACCAGCAAAAACATGCCAGGAGGCTAATTTTTAATAGACCAAGTCCTATTCAGCTAGAAGTACTGTTATCACTCTAAAATCCTAATTGTCATATTTCTCATGCCCAAGATTGCGTTTCGAATTTATAAGGCAAAGATAAAAGAGTTTTATGTCTGAATACTGACAGAACCATGATGAAAATTGTTAACAACAGGTGAAAATATAACAGAAAATATCAGAAAGAAAATCTTAAGACAGAAAAGCTCTTATGTCCACCGATGCTGGCAAACATGAAAAGATGATAGCACTAGAAGAGGAACACATGAAGATTCTAAAGAGTTGGAGAGTAAACAAACATTTTGCATGATATGATATGTGTTGTAATTAGTAGAACTACATATAGGACATCTCCTTACAATTACTTCTTCAAAAGATGAGTTTCTTACCATTAAATGGAAAGAAAATTTTAATGGTAAGAAAATAACCTGAGCACCCTAGATCTGCCTCAGCGCATTTCCTACTAACAAATTAACAATGACCCCCTTGGGAGGTCCATTATGTGCATAACCATAACCCTATCACGAGGTCCTGAACCCTTAACAAACACCACATAGTCTGGGGCCAGGAATCTGATGCTTAGAAACAAGACCAGCCTGGAAACACTCTTTCAAAGGTTTTGCCTCAAGATTAGTTTGTCCCAATGCTTTATTCCTACAGAATTCTGAATCATGGAAATCATCATCGTCTATGAAACAAATTTGCCTTCTCGAGTTGGAATCAAAATCGACAATGCCATCACTACTACTTAAATATCTGCTTTCAATGGCAGTCTCAGATCAGCATTCTTTCATATTTGCCTGTCGCTTCTCCATGACAGCGTCACTTGTAGAATTGAGTTTACTTACACGAATACAAGAGAAGATGGGCCCCTGAAAAATATACACAAATCTCAATCAACATTCAAATTCAGACATAACACCCAACAAGACTTAATTGTAAGCAACCTATTGGAAATTGAACATCATATAAATTAATAGATAAGTATACATTTTGAAGTTGCGGAACCACATTTCAGTCACTTAGATTTAAAAAAAAAAAAAAAGCAACACAACATTAACAGTGGTGCTTATCAACTCTCAACAATCTGATCATGATGTTCTCGGTTGGACTAAGAACTAACCAAATTTAAGTAAACACTGAAAAATAAAATCCCAATAAATTATTTTCTTGTTTTGCTTTTAACAATGAGCACTTTACAAATTGAGGTACAAAACACCTAATAGCTTGTAGCTGATAAAAATGCATTCAAATGAACGATTTCGCATTCAAAGGGAGAAGAAGGATGCAATTAATTGTAGGGGAAAATTTGAGTACGTTAAAGCTTTTGAGATGCTAGAAAAATGATCGGCCCCATAAGCTTTAAGGAAGTAGCCTGCTACTTGAGGGTTCCATTGCAGGCCAGGTTTGTAGGAATATCGCTTTGATAAATCTTCCATCTGGTGACCGGCAATATTAAAATAATATCAATACTTTACCCAAAAATAATTTAATAATATTTAATTTTAAATGATGGAGGCAACACATATGTAATTTGTTCCCTTATTAAGTATTCAATTTGTTGGAGTATAGATTAATTGGCCTAAGTGTAAGAGTTAGCATACATACTCGCATTGTTTGATAACTCATCATATATTTTAATGAATCAAATTTTATATAGTTGCATTTAATTGCAGGGTCCCTATTATGTTGAAATTTCTTGCTTAGACTCATGAACGCTAATTGACCTTGGCTTGTTAGTCAAGTGCCTTCTATGAACCAAACACTTTGAAGAGGAATGATGCTGAGGTTTGCAACTTGTAATTAAGCTCAGGTCACTTGGTCATATGCCGTAAGAGGGAGTTAATTGAAGCCAAGTTTCAGTTGGTTGTTAAATTAATTGGAAAAGGATAGACAGAAGAATTGGAATTGAATACGGAGAAAGATGGTCATTTCGTGGGGTCTAATAGGTATCATTAATGATACACTTAATTAGTTGACCATTTTTAGCATCAATTTTTTCATTTTCATAAATTGAATTTTGTAAATTTTTTTAAAAAATTTTAAATGATTAATTAAATTTATTGAATTTCCCACAATCTAAACTATAAAATTTAATAAATTTTAAATGTTATATTAATTAATTTTATGAGATTTTTTATAAGAATATGCAAATCAACCGTAACTTATTTGAACTTAACCTATATTTATATTAAACAAATATCAAATTATTTTTTTTGAAAATTTTAATTCAAAATATAAATAGACTGCAAAAATATGTGTATAACATGTTGATTCGTCCAAATCAAACTCTGACTTATATATACACACGGTCAGATTCGAATCACGTTTTTCAAATCTATTTTAATTCAACTTAACCTGACTTGACATGTTACACACTCCTAATTTTTGAAATTTTCGTAGTGAAAACGTTATTTCTCTTTGAACATACCACTTAGATTTAGCTCAAATGGTTAAAGTAAACCATACAGCGTTGCATCACGGAAATTGTGGAATTTGCTTAGGAACCTTCCTTTTCAATCCATATGTATACAACAAACCATTTGTCACGCCACCGTCTAAACAAGAAATCACATTTGGTATAGAAGTTGAGTCTACCAAGGCGCAGGCAGTTTCCAAGTCCAAGCAAAGATATATACTAATCTTTGACAAACGAAAGGTGACCCAAATGTAGTGTTTGAGTCACATCCACGTTCAAAGTGATAGAGAGTTGGGTTTATGATAGCCACCTGTTTAGGTATAGAATTGATTTTAATAGTATTTTAAAATCAATTAATTAACAATTTTTCCATGTGTATATATATATATATATATAGCTTGCCAAGAAAATGATTAAATTAATAGTGTTGATGTTTATAACTATCAAAAATACCAAACTTGATTGCTTTTGCGTGTTGGGAATGTTATCAGTAAGACATTAGCACAAGTTGTGTCAAAACTAAACTCTTATGCTAACCCTAAATGATCATTCTTCATGTACTTTAATTTAATTTTTACATCTGGGGCTCAATGTAAAATGGGTTGGGGTTAAGAATCATGGTTTAGGGTTTTGAAAATGGAGAACTCATGACTCATGCCACTGAATTAGTTAAACATTTTACTTTGAATTTATAAATGATTTGCAGAGGCATATCATTAGGGAGAAACCCATTTTCTGGCTCAAGACTTGATGGTGTTAGCCAGTTGGTCTTTCTGACTCCATCTGCAAATGATTTGATAAAATTGACCTTCTAATTATATTATGCTAATATTCTCTAGCTATCTTAAAAAAATACATTATCATGCCAATTTCAAGTCAATTAGTTTGTCCCTCTTTGAATATTCAAGAGTTTTGCCCTATTAAGACACCATCATGACGATACCCACTGAAGTATTTGTCAATTCATTTTTTTTTAAATCTATTTTAATATTAAGAAAAGAGATTAAATTTTTCAACGTTTTTTTGTGTCCAAATTTTAACATGTTAGCAGCCATTTACTAACATAAGTCCTCACTTTGAACAAAAACATGAGATTACAAACTCAATTGTATTTTGTTAAGGTACTATTCTTGATTAATAAAAGCTAAGGTTATTTTCAAGTTTCATTTACCTTCAATTTTAGGCATATCATAAACTAATTATATGATGCTAGTAATATTAAATGCCTCATTTTTGGTTGAGGTGATTCAATGCCTCATTATCTTAATTAACTGAATATAGGGATCTTAATGTTATTAATTTAAAGTATTATATGCTTGCTTGAAAATTCTAAATTGATTAACAAGATTCCAGAACAAAATTTAAAAACCATTAAGCAGTCCATTGGAATGAGTGAAATCACTGTTTTCTTCTTGGGAACTCATTCATGTATTTTTCTATTTTAGAGATAAATGAGTAGCTAGGCATACCAATAGACATTCCACTTTGTCTATTGGAAGCTAAAATTCTTATTTATAGGTCATCCACCTAACCATTAGAACCATTGAACTTGAAATTATTTATATAAATTATTACGTTAATTTTATTAAATATTTATTTAAAACATTTAAATTATCAAATTTATTAAACTCTTATAAAATTTATCATGTTTATAACAATTTAATAATTTCACATTATTCTTATTATATATATTGAAATTCATTCAATAAAAGAGAAAGAAAAGTAGGGTTGGACTAAAG
Organism: Dicorynia guianensis; assembly: GCA_037013595.1. Lineage (NCBI taxonomy): Eukaryota > Viridiplantae > Streptophyta > Magnoliopsida > Fabales > Fabaceae > Dicorynia > Dicorynia guianensis. Next base: position 40,555,265 of record JASUAB010000002.1, read on the forward strand.
TGATGTGGACAAGGTTTGCATGCACCGTCACTATTACAAGTCACAATTGATGCAACTAAGATGAAATCATTTGGGTAAGTGGGTGTTCATTTCTTCACAAGAAGAATGACTTGCAACAAGGTTCGTTCTTGTATACTTTTCTCATTTATAAGACTATAAACCCATTCAACACTTAAACCCATAAGTCATGATCTTAGTGCTCAATAAACAAAATATGGAAGTTTGCTACCAAGTCATGCGCCCAAATGTTGAAGCATCCTCAATCCTTCAAAAACTTGGAAGTCCTTTGGTCTCTTATTTTGCCCATTTACAAGCAAGAAAGAATCAATTGGAGGTAAGAAAATACTCATGATCTAAGTCCAATAAGCAATATTATTACAAAGGTTGAGAATTCTAATTAGAAAATTTTCATACTAGAAAACATATTTTAATTTGTTTGGAATAATTTATTTCAAGTGTACAACTTTGGGCATGGATCATGGATGTGGAACAAACTTCAACAAGGGTGCTCAAATTTCTATGATCTCAAAGTTGCTTCATACTATTTTGCATAGTGATTGAGGTATTCGGTGGCGTTGGTTTGAACATTCTAGAAAACAGTTGAAGAAAAGGAAGCCTTTATTGCAAATTACTATACCAATCTGGTCACATGCTCCATTTCCTACATTGGTCCAAAAAAGGGGCCGCCGTTGTCGTGCAACCACTATATGTTAACAAAATATTCTCTTCTTCTACCCTTTTTTCGGTTTGGTAAACTAAAATTAAATCATAATGTGCCATATATTTTCTTTACCATGGCAGAAGAAAATTCTCAAAATGTCAAGTTTCAAAGATTGAATTAATGGATAAGTACAGGAAAATGTGAAAGAGACGTCATGGAATTCGAACCTTTGAATGCCAAACTTTCTACTTCTCAAGTATAGAGAAGGTTTAAAGGTCATTGGCGGCATGCAAATCTCCCTAATAAGCACAACGATGCTATGTTTTTTTGGGTAAATTCAGCGTATCCTAGGTCAACAGTCAAAGATTAATTTTTTTTTGAAGTGGAGAGATCATTGAAGTGAGTATGACATTTTTTAACAAAGTTTTCGAAGCAGAGAGAAAATATCGAAGTGAATATAACCTCTTCTAACAAAGTTTTTTCCATACATACGGCCTGAATCGAACCTACGTTAACATGCTTAAGGGGCACAACTATGTTAGACTTTGTTGGTAATGCTAGTAATTCCAATAAATTAGTACTAATTGTGCCCACTTGCAACTGGTATTTGATGGACGGTACAAGCGGTTTTCTATGTGAATTTGTGATGCTGGATGAGCTGAAATAAGTTTTCTAAGCATTAATAATTTTTAATAAAAATAATAAATTATATAACATATACATAATATTTTAAATTGAAATCAAAATTGTAAAGAAGAAAAGTCCCATAATAATAACTGTATTAAAAGTATTAACATTAATAAATATTTTATGACAAAATATTATTTTAAATAAAAATATAATTTATAAATAAAAAATTATTAATAAAATCATTAACAAAACCATTGTCCAAAGTGGAATATTCTAATATTCATATATAATTATTATTGTGTCAAATCAAGCACACTGAATTTATGTATGACATGTGACATTTAATCCTAAATCTAGCAACAGACAAATTATTAATATTTAAAAAAATAATATGTGTATACAATTTTATATATTATATATGTATGAATAAAAAAATAAAAATATAAAAAAATATGTATAAAAAAAAATGCTCGTGTAACAAAATTTTTAATATTTTTTTTTGAAATAATTATGAATAAGTGTTAAATCAGGCACTAAATTTATGTATGATATGCACTTAAAAGTTAACTTTTTAATATGCCAATTCGTATTGCCGGTGAAATTTGTTTAGTATTGAATCAGAGAAGAATATGAGTAACCTACACTGCTGAATAAAAACTAATTTATTCAAGCGATATTATATAAAAATTAACTTTTTCTAAGTTAGAATTAAAAAAATTAATAAATTTTATAAACTCAACAAAAAATCTATAAAAATTGTGATAAAAATTTTCATTAAATTAATTTATTAATATTTTACAAATTATTTTTTGAATTGTTTAATTTATGGAGTTTATAATTTTGTTTCATAAGACTTTATGAATATAAAGGTTGATATTTTTAAAATAAATATTAATAAAATTTAATTTATAAAAATAAAAAAAAAACTTTTAACCCACATCTATCTTTCCTATAAAAATGGTTTTATGAAGCCCTCGGCAAAAATTCATTGTTTATCGAACAAAAAGAATAATCATCTAAAAGAAGGTGATCTCATAAAATTCATCTTGACTTGTAATCACTAATTGTATTTCACAGCCCCTCTTTTCAGCGCGTAAATGTGGGGAATGGGCCCCCTTCCTTCTGCCATTTGCTTTTCGTTATTGATGTCATAAACGTTGGTGTTTTTCTTTTTCTGGAAAAGGTTGGTGTTTTTCTCTCTCGCAATCAGCACAGCAGTACAGGTTCAAAAGCTCTGACCACTGACCAGAGACTCCTAAACGAAATAAGGAAAAGGGAATTTTGACTGAGTTGTTGCTGGGAGGCTTGGTGAGGTAAAATTTGTGATGTGGGTCTGATAATGATAGGTTGGCTTTCAAGCAAGCAGTGACGCAGGAAACACAGAGGAAAATACCCCGTGGGAGGAAGACCAGGTATAATCCCATTCTCATACAAATACTGGGTATCAATAAAGATTTAAGCCGATGAATAAAATTTGATAAGATTAGAGACTGAGTTTCAGCTCAAAGGGGAAAAAATTGAAGCTATTGTGATACCGCGTTGTTGGACGGTGCCCTTTAACACTTGGCTTCATTTGTTCTTGCCGAAGTCACAGGACTCAACTCAGGCCCAGAAATCCTCCTCCTCCTCCTCTTCTCCTTCCTCTCTTTCTCTGTCATATTTGTAGCATTAAAGTTTCCCATCTGCCAAACACCCACATTTTGGCCTTAAAAGTTCACTTTTTTTATAACCCATTTCCTTTATTTATCCCTATCTCGATTAATCTTTTTGAAACTTAATTGTTTTGGACTTTTTCTGCGTCTGCTGCGTTTTTTATTTAATTTCCGCGTCTCTTGTCTCTATATGAATCTATTTTTTTCTCTTTGCCAAGCTTAAAGAGAATTTGGTAAAGTTTTCCATTTCCTGGATTTTGGAGACCGCCCTCTGAAACTCTGCATGGTGCTTGATGTTAGGAATTTCATTGGGACCAAGCAAGAAGGTTTTATTACTATCGTTATGAAGGTTTCTCTCATTCTGGTTCTCTTTGTAATATGCTCCTGTGCTGTGGAAGACATTTCTGGGATTCAAGATGACAATAGTCTGAAAAAAAATGTCTCTTCTCTTGCTGCCATCAAATTACCCGATCATCCTAGCTTCAACGCTGTCTCTTCTTCTACTGATACTGGCTGTAGCTTCACAAAATCAGAGCAATTTGGGCATTCAGGAGCAACCGCGGCATCCGGTGAAGAGACTGATGAAGAAGAAGAAGAAGAAGAAGAGGGAGAGGCTTTTTTAGCAGAAAAACCACACAAGCAATCGGTGAAATTCCATTTGAAGCACTGGGCGGTGAGCAAAGATACGGAGCCTAAAAAATCTGTGGCTGATTTTTCTGTTCGGGACTTGACCAGAATTCAGACCCTTCATAGAAGGGTCATGGAAAAGAAGAACCAAAACACCATTTCGAGGCTGCAGACAGCACAGGAGCAATCAAAGAAGCAGCCATACAAGCCGGCGGTTGCTCCGGCAGCTCCACCAGAATATTTTGCAAGTGGGTATCCAAGTCAGCTTATGGCAACCTTGGAATCAGGGGTTAGTCTTGGTTCTGGAGAGTACTTCATGGATGTATTTGTGGGTACCCCTCCTAAACATTTTTCTCTGATACTTGATACTGGTAGTGACCTTAATTGGATTCAGTGTGTTCCTTGTTATACTTGTTTTGAGCAAAATGGACCTTACTATGATCCTAAGGATTCTAGTTCTTTCAAGAACATAAGCTGCCACGATCAACGGTGCCAAATGGTGTCCTCACCGGATCCTCCTCAGCCTTGCAAGGCTGAGGATCAGAGTTGCCCCTACTTCTATTGGTATGGAGATAGTTCCAATACAACTGGGGATTTTGCACTTGAGACTTTTACAGTTAATCTTACCTCGCCTAATGGGAAGTCTGAATTCAGGCGAGTGGAGAATGTAATGTTTGGCTGTGGTCATTGGAATAGAGGTCTATTTCATGGGGCTGCTGGGCTGCTTGGATTGGGGAGAGGGCCATTGTCATTTGCTTCACAGCTGCAATCACTTTATGGTCATTCCTTTTCTTATTGTCTTGTGGATAGGAATAGTGATGCAAGTGTTAGCAGCAAATTGATATTTGGTGAAGACAAGGGGCTCCTCAGCCATCCTAGTTTGAATTATACTTCATTTGTTGGTGGGAAAGATAACTCAGTTGATACATTTTACTATGTCCAGATAAAATCTGTTCTGGTTGACGGTGAGGCACTGAAGATACCAGAGGAGACTTGGCATTTGTCGGCCGAAGGTGCCGGTGGTACAATCATCGATTCTGGCACTACTCTAACTTACTTTGCTGAGCCTGCTTATGAGATTATCAAGGAGGCATTTATGAAGAAAATTAAGGGCTATCCAGTTGTTGCAGGATTTCCTCCTCTAAAACCATGTTATAATGTGTCTGGAGTTGAGAAAATGGAGCTGCCTGATTTTGGAATTTTGTTTGCAGATGGGGCTGTCTGGAATTTCCCAGTAGAGAATTACTTCATCCAGATTGACGCAGATGTTGTGTGTTTGGCAATTTTGGGAACTCCCCGATCTGCGCTTTCGATAATTGGAAACTATCAGCAGCAGAATTTTTATATCCTCTATGATATGAAGAAATCCAGACTAGGATATGCACCAATGAATTGTGCTGATGTTTGACACCTTGTCAGAGTTTGTTTGGTGTATAGGAAAAAGTTACTATAAACATGGCTATCTGAGGGTTTGATTTTTGGGTTTTTCCAGATACATAGAAAAAGAAGAAAATTTAGAATGAAAACCAGGTGTTATTTTTCAAAGATGATGATAGAAATAGGCTTCAGGTAACTATAGAAACATGATCATAAGAAACAGAAACCTGTAGTTGTTTTGTAATTTGTACAAATTTTAGCTGCTCTTTCAATTCTAATTTTGTCCTTCTAATTTATATGATTTTCTCTTAAAACACTGTTGTTCATGGTGGATCTACTTCTGTTTCATATGTTCTCAAAGGAAGTTTGCTCCATATATACAGCTAAGAAAGTTGGCCTTACTAATGGTGAGACTGTGTCCTTAGGCTGTATCCTTCAGATCAACGGCATAAACAGGGTGCGATTTAGTGCAACGTTTCTTGTATTCTACCTTCATGATTGGGACCATCCCTTACTATTGTTGGCCTTTTAATTTTATATTTTTATTTTTACATAATTTTTACTTCATATATAATATATATATTATTAAACTTAATTTATTTAATAATTTTTATATTAATAATGAGTACTTTATCATATTTAGTGTAAGAATAACTTTTTTTAATATTTATTATTTTTAAATCCTCTTTTCTTGGTTGAATAAATTATCAAGTGGCATATGGTTGCTTCCCAACGTCCCATCAATATATTATAATATGGTTCATCTGTTAGGTATTAGGTGTTAGGTGTGTCGCAAAAATTCAGTAATGTTGTCCATACATTGGAATTTTATACATTTTTTTTATAATCTTTTATATTTTTTTCCTATTCAATTTTTTGTCTAAATTGTTTTTTCTGTAACTGTATGCCTGGTGTAGACACTAAAATTATATAACTATCATTTTTTTTTCAAAAATAAAAAAGAAATATAATGAAGAATAGGCCAACTCTCCCACTTGGTATGACACTACATATATCCTGTAGAAAAATGATTTGCGTGCGATTCTTTTTAGTTTGAGAGAGAAATTTTTAAAGTAAAAATAAAAGAGTAAAAATATAAAAAATGATATAAATTTTATATATGTATGTATCATTACTTATCCTATAACCCTATTTAATTATCTTAAGTAAATTCTCAAAACATGGATGTGTTAATTTAATATATAAAGATAATTGGATAAAGAAAAATGGTCTAAACTTGCTTTAGCATCCTTTCAAATTTTCTAGAATAGTGATGCTTTCGTAAACTCTTCACAAACCTTTTTATAAGTCATTAAATGAGAAATATATTAATTAAAATCTCATTTAATTTTTTGGTATTTAGATTTTACGCAACCCTTACAATCATTACTCTTTTTCTTATATTATATGGAGTAAAATTTTATTCTTAAGAAATTTTTATTTTAATTTTTTATTATTAAAAACTTTTAATTAAAATTTTTAAAAATTAAAATTAATACTAATTAAATTTATTTATTAGTCATCACTTAATAAGATTAAGTAATTAGTTGACATGGTAATAAATAATAATGTGTCATATTTACATGAAACAAACGTTGCCATGTCACCATTATTATGTGGCATCTGACACATTTTTTTTTTCACCAGCCATCACAACGAGTGGCACTGTTTTGGGCAACAAATCCTACCCAAAATGGTGTTGTTTTGTGAATTCCCTTTCCCACCTACTGACTAAATTGACCGAAGAAATGAAGCCGAACAATTAGAGATTTGAAGATTATTTCATCAACAATTGTATCTACCGCTTGAAGATGTCTTAATTGTCTTCTTCTTCGCAGATGATGCAACAGAAGGAGAATCAAAAGATGAGTGTGGTCCATTGATAGGAACCCAAAATCATCTTTATTTTCTTCTTTGCAAGCTTATTCCATGGACGTAGCACTGACAAGATTAAAAAAAGGCAGCAACTAGCATCGATAGTAAATTTCAGTTTGTAAAAGTTAGAAAATGAAAAGTTCAAATGTATTGTCTGTTGAGTTAATGTTTTTGCAGTTTTATTATTTTGAAATATTACTCTCAAGACTTAAGAGGTACTTCTTAATTAAAATATCTGTATATTAATATTTACAAATAAAATTGTTGTATATATTTTATACATTTTGATCTCTTTCTTTCTTTGAATCAGAATACTTTATTATTAGGATAGAGGATAGTAAGAGAGAAATAAATATAAAATTAAAAAAGAAAAAAAATTTTATATGTTAAATTATTAAAAAAATATTATTAAAATTAAAAAATAAAAAGGTCAAAAACTCCAAACCTCTCTTTCTCTCTACTCAAACAATTTATTTCTATATATAGAGACAACATAAGTTGCTAGCACATACAAATATTATTTCTGTTTCATAAGTGATAGTGCTAAAAGTCATAGACATGTTGTATGTTTTCAATAGAAATAAATGCATGGTGCACGTAGGATGCGAGGTTGTTGTTCAGCATACAAAAATTACTGATATTCATATAAATTAAAATAGTGTAAATATTATATAATTTTTTATATTTATTTTTAATTTTTGTCTCATTTAAATGTTTTTTTGTCTCAGGCAAATACTGAAAAGTATTACTCAAAAAAAATTGTGAACAGAATTGTTGTTCAGTGATTGAAAGCGCTTGCTTTGCCTAAGTTGGCTGGCGGCAGTGTGGGCTAGCCGCGCACATGGACTGGAAGGAGTCAAACTTGGACTAGTATTCATTTTTGTCACCGCAGATTTGTGTTGGTGGCAATTAAAGCATGCCTTTAAAATTCATTCTCAATTTAGTAGAGAATAATTTTTCTCTCATATTTTATTTTTCAGATAAAATTTACACCTTATATTTTATTATACTTGATTAGATATGTGGATTCTATTCACACATTAAATTTAGAGTTATAAAATGTAAGGTGTGAATTTTATGTAAAAAATAAGATATAAAAATAACAAACTTGTACATAGTGTTTGATTAGAGAGAAAAGAAGAAATTTTAATCAAAATTCTTTCTTTTGAGAAAAATTTTTAGAGGGAAAAGGTGAGAAAATGAGAGACCAAAATCTCATCAAATGTTATTTTGCTTTCACCCAAGAGATTTAGAAAGGAAGAAAAATTAATTAAAAATTTTGAATTTGATAACCAAGTCATCCTTAAATATTTTTTTTTAATTTAAAAAATGCTTCTATCTTCATTAAATCTAGCCACCATCATTTCTTTTTCAAAACTCTCTTCACTCCACTTCAACTAAAGGCAGAGCACTTCACTCTTCATTGCAAGGTTTTCTTTTGTTGAAATTTGCTAGGTTTCTAGGTTAGATCCTACTTTTCTACCAAATTTCTTTAGATAAAATGATAAATTTTCATATTTATTTTGTAGGTACCATGCTGTCTTACTTGTAGCTCTTGTTATGAATTGTTAGATTAGACTTTTGACGGTTTATCACTTATATCACATTTAACTTATGTCCTTATCAAAATGCTATACCTTACATCATACACTTAAAAAACCATTTAAAATCTTAGAGTAACCAAACCATATATGAATAGTTTACAATAAATAACTCATGATGCTACTGCATCACTAATAAAGAATAAATCTTAGATTTTTTTTCTTAGCCCAACAAAACCTCAGATTTGAGAGTCAATTATAACTTAACATAAAGGTGCTCATTTGAAAGTCATATATCATTAGGTTGCACATCTTTAGGTACAATCATATGTTAGAAATTAAATAGGCTTCCAAATCTAGTGCTGTGAATATGTCTAGGTGATTGTTAATTTTTAAGTAGATTGGATATAGTCTTTTAATTTTTTGTAAAAGAAAAATAAAAAAATATTTTAAAAAATATAATAATATATTATTTTTTAATTAAAATTTCTTATTTTATTAACTAAACAGGAAAAAAAAATAAAAATTATTTCCTTTCCACTCCCCTTATACCAAACTAAACAAGGATATTTTTTCTCTCCCTTTCCCTTCATAAAAATTTCTCATCCCCCCCTCCATCTTTCCTTTGTGCTAAACACTGCAGTAGAGTAGAAGGCCTTTAGTTAGCGGGTCTTTTACTTAAACATGGGCCGTTGAATTGGGCTGGTCCATCTGGGTTTTGATTGGCCCAATTCCGCAGCCACAGTCACCTGTTAGGGTTTAACGTTTTTATTCCGCTTCGTTTATAGACGATAATGCGCAACTGGTTTCAGAGGGAATTGGCTGCTTGGGACCCCAAACTAAAGAGACATTAAGAAGTCGCTGCTTCTCTGTCTCTGCAGTCTAAAATGGTTACCTTCAGGGTAAGCCAATAATGAATTTTGAGCTTTCAATTCCCGCTATGATTTGGATTTAGTGACAAATTTTTTTTTTCTTTCTATTTTCCGTCGCATTTGTTGGAGTTTTTACAACTCCTTTTTTTTTTTTAATGAGAAGTAGTTCTTTCGTTTCGATTTTCTTCTTTTTTTTTTCCCCTAAAATTTTGGAGAGATTATAATGGTGGGTTTGTTGTTGTGTGGAAACAGTTTCACCAGTACCAGGTGGTGGGTAGAGCTCTTCCTACTGAAGCCGATGAGCATCCCAAGATCTACCGGATGAAGCTCTGGGCCACCAATGAGGTCCGTGCCAAATCCAAGTTCTGGTATGTTATGAACTTAATATTGTATTTCTGTTTGTTTGGATGATGTTATGAACTTAATATTGTATTTCTGTTTGTTTGGATGATGAGAAAATGTAGGAAAATTTACCAATTCCCATTTTAAGAATTGCTATGTTTATTATGTTTGTACGTAGGTAGGAACATTCATAGTAATGGATGTTGTATCTAGTGTATTATGAGTAGCAAGTATGTAGATGCCATGAATCGAAAAAACTAAGCCTAAAAATTTTTCATGAGTAATATGGAGGTATCTAACACTAGATAATATACATATACACATACATACATACATACATACATATATATAAATATATATATATATATGTATGCATATTTTATTATGGGTCCACTTTTCTCATCAAAGTATCTGTTTATTCGTCTTTTTGACTATGAATACCATATGAAGCACTGTCCATTTGATTATATGACACCTAACAGTCCTTGGCATTCCTTCCCAACGATTGTAACACAGCATCATGACTCCCAAGCCAAAACTTATGTGCAGCTTCAAGTTATTGCATTGCATCTCACAGATGGCATAGACTTTCTGTTTGTTTGAATCTGCTACTTAAATAGTTTTGACATTTGCTTCTTCTGGATAGAGTGTTCTCAGGTGGTTTCTTAATTCTTATATCCTCAATTTAATTTTTGTAGGTATTTCTTAAGAAAACTTAAGAAGGTCAAGAAAAGTAATGGACAAGTGCTAGCCATCAATGAGGTATGCATCGTGGTTGTCCTAAAATAACATTTCTTTTCTTGTGAGACTCTTTTCGAAGTGATATGACTTTGAGTATTAGTTATTGTTGTAAATTGGTTGCAAGTGAAGATAGATTTCTTTGTCTAACTGTGCACTCTCTTTCTCTCAAGGTGAAGCGTTTTGCTGTCTCGGTTGAGTGCCTGAGTGCTTTTGTGGTTTCATTTCTTGTCTCTTACGGTGTAAATTTTGGCTCTTTACCACCCAGGGGATGAATACAGTATTTGGTGGTTGATATATCGGAATACAGGAAAAAAAATGCCTTGCAGTTGCAGGCACTGTTTTTTGCACTTATTTGGTAGGGATTTTTCTTACGGAGAGTCTTTTGTGAGGTTGTTCTTGTTTATTGAAGAAAACGATTTTTTCTTTTGTTTTTTTGAATTGTTAATAACTATGTCTAACTATGAAAGGGGGAATGTTAGAAATGAACTATTATGCTACAGAGTTTATAACATCATCACCTAATACAAATTATCACAGTGCCACAATAAAATAATACATTTCCGGCCCCGGGGGGGTGCTTTTTGTTGGCTTCAATTACTGTTCCAGGTTCTAATTGCTGTCTTATTGGATATTGAGATAACTTTTTGCATTTTGTGATTATAGATTTTTGAGAAAAATCCTACCAAGATTAAGAACTATGGAATTTGGCTGCGATATCAAAGTCGAACTGGTTATCACAATATGTACAAGGAATACCGAGATACTACTCTCAACGGCGCCGTTGAACAAATGTACAATGAAATGGCATCTCGTCACAGGGTCAGGTATCCATGCATCCAGATCATTAAGACCGCTACTATCCCAGCAAAGCTGTGCAAAAGGGAGAGCACCAAGCAATTCCACAACTCGAAAATCAAGTTCCCCTTGGTGTTCAAGAAGGTTAGGCCCCCTACTAGGAAACTGAAGACGACATACAAGGCATCCAGGCCCAACTTGTTTATGTGATTCAGTTAATCACATTTCCTGCTTGTCATCTAGAAGCTGCTTGATTCATTAGTAAACATAGGAAGAGTTAGATAAGGTTACACTTAGTGACAAACTTCCTTACCTGCAAACACAGATGTTTTCCTGCATTCAAATTTTGAATACTGAGTCCTGGAAATGTCATTTATGTTTTAGTTTTTTTGGTTGAATTGATCTTGCTTATTTACATGAATTTGTATGAGATTGATTTTGAATGTGGTGGTTTCTTTTGTTTCTATTGTTGGCTGATAATCTATTCTGATAATTGGATTTTCACGCAGGCATGAAGGATGATAATGATTTTCTGAAAAAAATATAAATACCTCGTGAGGACAATTGGTGCCATAGTATAATCTTGAAAACTATGATATCTGAATCATTCTGCTAATAATTAAAATCCTCTCTAGTAGATTTCATTTGCGCATGTTTGGGAGGTTTGCGAGAGATAGAGTGGCTCAATATGAAGTAAAGGGGAGCGGTGAAGGCACTAGTAATTTACATCTGTCCAAGTCTGTAAGGTTTACGAGAGATGGAAGTGACTCAAATGTAAATGAAGAAAAGAGGAGCGGTGAAGGCAAGTGTTTCATATGGTTTGGAACTCTTGGAAGAGAATAGAGCTTCATTACACAATATTGAAGAAGCCTTTTTCCTTAGTTTCAATCTTCCTAATCCCCACACTTAAAAAGTGCAAAAATTTATTATATCATACAATTTAGTTTATAAAATTTAATAAATTTAATAATTTAAATTTTAAATTATTAAATTTTTTTAATCTTACTGATCAATTTAATTTGAATAAATTACATCAACTTCTATTGAAATATTTTATTATGATAGTTTATCTTATTTTTATTTAAATATTACACTCTATTCTATTTATTTAAATATTAATTAAAAAATATATATAAATATTAATAAAATATTCATAAAAAATATTAAATCAATATTTCACTTTAATTTTATTTAAAAATTATACTTTAATTTAGTTAACTATTTTAAATAATTAATATATTGATAAACTATATATTTTTAATCAAATAATTATATTTATTATAAAGTATAAATTTAACAATATATGTGATTATAAAAAAAATTTAATACAAATACAAAGACACATTGAGGATAAATTTAATTAGAAAAAAATATAAAACATAAATGATCTTTTTCTTTACTAACTAAACTCACCTTCAAGATGTCTTTATATTTGTATTAAATTTTTTCTCATAATCACACATTGTTAAATTTATATCTTATAATAAAATATAATTATTTAATTAAAAATATATAATTTATCAAGACATTAATTATTTAAAATAATTAACTAAATCAAAATATAATTTTAAATAAAATTAAAATAAAATATTAATTTAATTTTTTTATAAATATTTTATTAATATTTAAATACATATTTTTAATTAATATTTAAATAAATAAGATAAAATGTAATATTTAAATAATCTTGAAATAAAATATCATAATTAAATATATCAAAAAATTAATATAATTTACTCATTTAATTTTAATTTAATTTATAAAATTTAATAAATTAATATATTATATTACTTAATTGAAAAAATAAAATAAAATAAAATGAAGATAACATTTTTCATAAACCAGATCAATATTCCGCATGATTACAACAGTCATAGTAAACTGACATTGGCGAGTTCTCCTTGCGGCGGTCATTATTCTGACGGACAAAATGCATGTTAATAATACTTAGCACTTGTCCGTGCAAAACTAAAATTCAGCTGAGGTCACTATTCATTCCCTGAGTACGTGCTAGAGGCACGTTGACGACAAACGATACAAATACAATACAGCTGGGAAAGAGCATGATCCCTCACAAACATATAACAAAAGAAAACAAGGTAAAAGACCATTTGATCCTACTCGCCTTTCTATTATCAGATAACATACACTCTCAAGAGCATAGCCAACTAAAAAAAAAAAAGAAAAAAAAGAAAAGAAAAAGAAAAAAAATATACACTCTCAAGCGAATATACACACCTTAGTATTTTTATTCCAAAAGAGAAGGGCAGAACATCTAGAAGAATTAGCAGAGAGAGTTCATAAGACAGGACAGTTTCCTGGGTTTCGGTGGCTTTTGCAATAAAGGCTAGGGAAGAGCTAAGAGGTTACACGTCAGCAAGATTCAGCCAGTTTGGTGGTTTGATATAACTTGAAGCTCCAAATATAACCACAAGTTTGGAACCAGGTCAAATCTAGAACTTTAAGGTACTAAACCAACAACTGGGAGAAAGGCATGTAGGCATAACTTCTAAGCAGGCTTCGCCACACGTTTCACATGATTCTGCACGCACAAAATGCCCGAAAACTTGTCTCATCTGGTGAATTCTTTACGCATGTTCTACTTCACAAGCATAAGTGGGGAACGAGTAAACGCTGAAGAAAACCCAGGAAAAAAAAATCATGAAACTCCCTGGAAAGACAACCGATCTCTAAGAGTATCAAATATTGATGTAGCTGCTGTATTCTGTGCAAAAGTCAATTTCAATCGACCAAGTAATTCACCATCCTTTGCCTGAGAAGCAGCATCAGCAGCTTCCTTGGCCATGCCAATTCGAGCATATGACTGTCCATGATTACAAAAGGGATTAAGTAAGAGTGCAGCAAAGCAGTAAACACATTATGTTTGGGCAAAGATATAAGATCTCTATAGTCTGGCGGGCAAAAGCTCTACTTCATGCTAAAATCTCTACTACTATGGTGCTTATGCAACACGATTTATGGACTGGAATGTTCATAATAATAAATTAATAACTATCTGTGACACCAGGTTATCATTACGTTGTCATTTTTGTGGCATAAAAGAGGACTTTATTAGACCAAAAAAGAATACAAAGCAGGAGGATGAGGAATCCTCCCAGAACAGGGTAGGGAGAAAAGGAAAAATACAAAGATAATAGAGTGAGAAGCAAAGGATAATGATGAAGAGAAAGGGAGGGAAGGAATAGATTCGTTACTCTCACGTGATTCAAGTTAGTCATCCCTTTCGTAATTTCATTTGCTGTATATGTTATAACTAAGGTTAGGTTTTAACAATTTAAAGAATTTGATTTTATAATTTTAACTAGTTTAAGTTTTTCCCACATATCCTATGACCATTTCTGGATATACTATGCTGGTAGATGAAAATACAAAATATGAAGGCAGGAAATTTAAACCTGACTATTCTGAGACCGGTTACCATATCATTTTGAATTTTCCTTTCTACCAGATTAGCAAGTAGCATCATCAATTCATCATGTTGCATAAATACAGCTAACAAGAATAACAAGAGCTACATCTAAAATTCAAGATATCTATAAGACAGAATACCTCAGCTCTTTCTCGTGGATCTGCAAGTTTTGGGATATATTTTAAAGCTTCCCCCTTTTCATCTGCTTCAATGCATGCCTCCACAAATGGCCTGTAACCTATAGATGCCAGTACATGTAGGTAATTAGGTAATGAACCTAAGAGTAATAGCCAAGTAGAAGCTAGAATAGCCCAAATCAATGCAATGACTAATATTCTACAATGAAAAGGAAGAGAAAAGGTAGTAAAATGCAGTCTAGTGTAGCCTTAAATATACAACAACAAAAAACAACGCCTTATCCTATTAGGTAGATAGAATAGCCTTAAATATAAGGTAGAAACATGCATTTGAATACGGGCTTTAATATACTGCTTTTTTTCACCTGTTTTTTTAGATAGAAATCAATAATTTGCAAAGCATATAATTAGATTCTTTATCAAGAGAGATATTCAAGCTTACTTTGTTATACCTTCAAATCAAATATATGATTCAATCAATATGATAGCACACACCTTATCCATGCAATAATATTAAACTTAATAGATATACTGGGACATTATTTAGCAAGACCAATATAACAACTCGAGCAGGGATCAACCGCAATAAAAAAGAGCCTTTCTAACCAATATATATAGTCATAGCAAAACCCAAATTTGAGGAAAATATGCTCAACCTTTTACTTTGTCTTAGTAAACAATTACATCGAATTAAAAGAAATAAGATATTGGGTTCTAATCATCATTCTCCAAACAAATCTATTGATCTAGTAATGAAACTAATGAACAAATTAGATTTGAATACATTTCAAATATAAATGTCATAATTTTCCAAATTAAATCTTGTTACACTATATCTTTCTTTCCTACTTGTTTTTAGGTGAATGAAGAGAATCTATATCAACAGTGAGGAATAAACAGCGTAATAACAGAAGGTGAGATATTCTGCTGATAAGATTTAAGAAGGCAAAAAAGGGGGGGCTAAAAAAACCTTTAATAATTATCAAAGAAATACCCTTGAAAATCAACTTGATAGTAGATAGATCACCACCAGTATTCCATTAACATGACCCTAAACAGATAAGTTCCAGGCTGAAGCTGGACTTTCCATGAAAGCATTTCTTGCATTGCTTCCATGACCATCTTAATTGCCAAATCAATGCATTTGCTTCATATTTCATCAACTAGATAACAAGATCAAAATCTGTAATGTTCATATGATATATGTAAAGATCAATCTCCTAAAATACTAGGCATCACAGTTGTGATAATTAAGAAAGTACTCTGTTATCCATCACAGTTTTCACACTTGGGAACCGTCTTGAAGGAAAAACTCATCCTAGAAGTGATAGTCAATACTATTCGCACCTATTAAAGCCCTTCACGGTTTATTACTTGAAAGCACTTTCAAGTCCATAAATTCTCACTGAAGTAATATGCAGTCTTAAATTGATGCTCACTGAATACAATACTTTATCATGCCCCACAAGTCACTTACCAATTGGAGGTTTCTTTTCTTTTGAAAATTTTTCCAGGGTGGCCCAATCCTTGATTGTAGCCAAAGCAAAAACTTTAAGCCAATACCATCTCTTCTCAGATACCTGAATAATACAACAAAAATTTGACGTGTGCCTCAGAAACTGAAATGCACAGGAGGTAAGTTCCGGGAAAATAACAAAATTTCACATTGGTTTGACATTTTTAGATGTCTTCTCATCAAAATATTTCTGGACCGAGGTTGTACAAGTTTAAAATTTGCTGACCTTAAATTCCATTTTCACTTTCATTGCAGCTCGATGATTTCCCAATACAATGCATGTACGTATTGTGTCACTTATACTTGAATCCACAAATATGGCCTGCTTTGTAGTCACTTCTAGTTCATGTTGTATTCTGCAGTGTGGCAACCATGTTTTAAATTTTTACTTGATTCCATGACATTGATGTTATTGATCGAGGAATAACTTAACAGCTCATACAAAAGTCTAAATTTTTTATAGTAAAGATTTGAATTATCATTTTTTCATAAATATATCAAATAATTCACATGAACTTACTACAAGAAGCTATATACAAATGCAGTCACTGAGAATGTTTGTTTTATAGTCTAGTGTATAATAAAATAAAAAATCACACCTCAACAGTTTTGCGTGCTCTTCGGCTGCCTTTGATTCAAATGTATGTTCCTTTGTTTCTGCAAAGAGATTCTGAGCCTTCTCAATAAGTTTTATACGAGGACCATGAAGTGGGGATCCTTTGCTTGCCATGGGGTTTTTCCCAAGTTCCCATGATTCTTTCCATAGAAGAAAAGCCACATCCTACATGGATTGTGTGAGAATGAGTTTGAGAGAAAATTTGAGAGATTAGGCCTCTCAACTCTATTTTTTATATGAGCTGCACAATACATATGGGCATAAACACATGGGCCTAGCTAAACCCTAGATACACGCTAGCTGACTACACATATACACATGCCTATTTGTACTTACACACGTTATGCACATGTTTTATAATAAAACAACCAATCTAACATATTGATTTCTAAATAAAATTCAGATAGATTAAAAAACTTGTAAACTTACCATATACTCATCATAGATTTGGTGCACTGGCATTTTATAAGACAGGCTAAACAGGCATGAATATAACTTTCTGACAGTGAAGTATAAAATTACTAATGTGAAAAGTGCAAGCCAAAGTCACTAGTAGGCAGGCGCTTTCTTGAAAAGCAATATCTAGTCATAAAAGTGGACCCAAAAAAACAAAAGATATAATAAAATGATAGGTGGACAAAGGATATGAGCACGAATGAAACATTAACTCCATCAACTCCACATAAACAGTGACAAGAGACTGCATGAATGATAAACGTGGCTAGTATTTTGTGATATAAAACCTTCCACATAAAGAAATGCAACCTATGTAAAATACTTGATGGCCACTTATATACAATTTTCAAATTTATAACTCTGCATATAATGTAAAGAATTAGAACATACTTGAAGTTGTCCAGTTGATAAGAAGAAGTCCTTCAAAAATTCATGCTTATAACACCTGAAATTGAAAATGTAGTTAGTAAAGCCTGGATAGATGACATTCTCAAAGAAAACACATTGGATACTCCAAATCATGTGATTTTAGGTCTTAAAATGTATAAACAAAGCCTAATATAAAATGCATACCCAACCAAGTTAACTATTTAACTTTGAAACATAGAGTCCTGATGGTGATGCCCAGCACAGCCTTTCATATACATTAAATATAGAATTGGAAATCAAGCTCCACTTTTTCATAAAATTATTTGTTCAAAACTTTTTTATCATTGCTACATACTTCCCCGATTTGGCAAAAGTTTTTCATCTTTATTATTATTATATAAACATCAGGGTTCAAATTGGATGGCATTTTCTACTAGTCTCTAAGTAACCTACCGTGCATAAGTCACAAATAAATCACGTGCCAATGGTCTGGCCTGTATTGTTGCAAAGAACTCCAATGGCTGTCTCTGCATCAGCAGAAGAATGAGTATAAGAAATGAATGTGTTCCTATATATACATATATTAAAAGCATGACAACTTTGAAAAGTACAGAGAGCTTTCTAAAGCCACCACCTTTTGCCAAATATGAAAGACGACCAGATAAACAAGGTCTGTGTCACCACTTTCAGTTGCCTTCATCAAGGCCATATCTTCTTCTCCTATGCTTAACAAGAGAGGAACCTGAAGAAAAAATTTAATGAGTTTAACAAACACTTCACCATAAAATAATCCCAATTTCCTCTTTGTAAACATAGCAGACAGTAGACGCTAGCTAAAGATGGGTGAGAAAGTATAGACAGAAATGCTGTCCCTTGAACTTCTAACTAAACTTAGAAACAAAAAAATCAGAGAATCAAAATACCTGCTTAGAAGATCGCGGTTCATGTTCAACAAGCATGGCGGCTAACTTTCGACGCCCATTCTTATCTGCATGAGCAGCAACAGCTGCATAGGATATGCCTTTGCACAGTTTCAACTGAGGGTTGAAAGAAGCAAAATTTCAAGAAATGTTTTTGCAGAAACCAGATTGATCAAATACTATATAGAGCTTCAATGGCCAAAACCTTATCAAGTAGAATCTCAAGAAGAGTAGCATCAGGAATTGATAATGAAGCAGTTATCTTTGAACATGCCCAGTGCATTATCACCACCTCCTACAAGCACACACAAAATCAGTCAGAGAAAACATCAAACTTAAATGTATAATATAGAAGACTGCAAATATATTAAGATTTCAGTACTATAATCAGAAGTGAGAACATGATGTGTCTAGCGTCAACAAAGCTCAAGAAACAAATTTAAATAAGCAACTGAAACAGAGATTTTGATGGAACAAATAGAGTGCGTGTAAATTTGTCTCTGAATCTTGCAAATATACAGGCACATAAATGACAAAATTAATGTGTATATCAGTTGTCTGCATCATCACTCCTCTGTATGATAGCCATTATGGCAAACTGACAAATCTTAGCTTCTTCTATTTCTTCAATTGTCAAGAAAAGGAAAATGTAAGCAATTAAATTGTTCTAATTGTATTATGGAGAGATAGAAAATGACTTAAACTTCCATCAATCTGACATCATTTTCAGGAACCCAAAAAATTTTCCATCATTTTGTTAAAGGAAGATGCACGGGAATAAGCAAGAGGGGAAAAGAGTTCTAGCTGTAGTGACCTTAGCTTTTTTTCCTGCTTTCTTTTTGACAGCAATCAGGGAAGATAGGTACTTATCTTAATCATCAATCATTTATATTGCTTTAGTTCATTAGATCCGAGTATTGTTTTCACATAAAAGCTCATCTGAACTATTGACAATATATACTGAATTTAACCCAATACCAATATATTCAAAATAGCGAGAATTCCAAAAAAGGAATTCCTGGCAAGTATTTGTTGTTTAGGAGAGATGAGAATGTTGAGATGGATGAATGGACATACAAGAAAAGACAAAATTCGAAATGATTGTATTCAGGAGAGAGCTGGGGTGGCGCCTATTGAGGAAAAAATGACAGAAACCCGGTTACGGTGGTTTGGACATGTACAAAGAAGACCGTGAGAGGCACCAGTGAGAAAGGTTGATCAAATGATGTTTAGTCATGTGAAGAGGTGTAGAGGAAGACCAAAAAGGACACTTGGAGATGTGGTTAAAAGAGACTTTTGGTTAAATGGTATATTCGAAAAGTTGGTTTCGGATAGAAGTTTATGGCGTCGTTTGATCCATGTAGCCGACCCCACCTAGTGGGAAAAGGCTCGGTTTGTTGTTGTTGTTGTTGTTAATCACTTGTCTGTTAATTCTTCCTAAACTGGAAAACCTTTTCTCAGGAATTCCATCTTTGAAATATCACACATGCATATGAACAATAGTTTAATTTAAGAGTTTATGTTTTGGTCAGTTATCTTTTCCCTTATTCCTAAACAACAATAAGATGCCAACATAATTAAGGCCAGGGGTCAGCAACTGCAATATTGTATGCTTGTTTATTCTCAAACACTTGTTACTGCTTGCATTTGTCCCCTGATTATCTTGCTTTCTAAAGGAAATAATTCATTGATCGGCCACTACTGTCCCTCTACATAATTCATTTATACCAATTCCAAGAGTAATTATTGTAAACATTTCTATTTTATTGGTATTTAGACTTCATTTTCATATGGACACTCTACCTTCTTTGGTTACGGAATCTAAATCCTCTCAAATGCTTCAAAAAGCATTCCATGTTTGCATCACTACTATTTTAGGTTTACAATTCTAGAGTTTTGCAGAATTACATTTATACAATTCATGACAACCAAAGTAGTGTAAGGGCTTATTTAACATACTCAATAACTTCAGGATTACAGACAAAATAATACACTACGAAAACTAACAAAAAATGCAACAAGTAGCTGACGATAATAAACCATTACAAGTCTAGGAAAGAAACATATTATGACAACAAGCTCAAATAATGACTAGTGGCACACAAATTGTGCCCACATAACAGATGAGAAATCTCATGGATATCAAGTTTGTGTTGTGTATCTAAGGGTGGGAGACACAATCTTACAGCAAAATAAAAATTTGGACAATATACAAACTCAATCAATACATAAACTTACTTGATTCATTCCAAGATACTCTGATATCCGCAGTGCAAGCAGATGTTGGTGAGCATTAATTAGGCGACCAATCAGAACAGAAGGTGTAAGCAACTGATGGCAGCAAGATACTTCAGTACAACTTCAACACACACAATTCAGCACTCAGAAAAAAAAAAAAAAATAGACTGTAAGCTTTAAATACCTTATATTGCTGAATGCTAAGAGGAATGCCAATCTCAAAGCCGTGAACTGCATTCAAGACCCGCAGAATTTTACACATCTCTTGAATACGATCACGTTGAAAATTGCTGCCAAAGTGAACTGGATATCATTATTGAGAGCAAATATCAGGAAAGATGTTTGTTCCTTTTAAGACCTTGACTAATGGAAACAATGTACATAGAATGACATGACATTTACTATATAAAATTCTGATAACTCAGTGGTATAGTAAGTCCAGATTAAACTCACCTACAAAAGGCTTGGCCATAGCTGGCAGCTCTTAGGAGCGTTCGTTGGCGTGAAACATCGAACTCATGACCTGCAGCATCAACACATGCTTCAACAGCCTCAGGAAGAGACGATCTTATCAATCTCAAATTCTCATCTGCCTGGTGAACAATAAAATAAAAATAAGAAACTCATGTAAAAGTATGAAGAATAGTTTAACAATACCAATGTAATTGGATAGCAATGAAAACCTTATACATCTTGCATAATCAGCAAAAAGCAGAGGTCTTCTTGCTTTTCCATTTTATTACTGAAAATTATCTCACATAACTTTCACAATGCTAGTTTGATGCAACATTTTCCAAACAATAATCAAAGAAATTACATAGCCAGATTATGTCAGCCACATGATCTTCATCATCCCATTTCTGGGAGTGATACTGTTTTTTTTTTTTTCTTTCAAAAGAAGTACTTACACAAAAGTATAGTATCTTATAAAAAGAAAACCATGTTCAACATGTACAATACTGGTAGGTCAGAATGCTTCGTCTATACTTTGTCCACTAAAAATGCAGAATTGATATAAAATCTGTAAAAAATTACAAATAACAAAAATCAGTGAGATATCTTTTTGTATTTAAGTCATTTTCATACTTAAAAAAGCTGTAGTTTTCTTTGCTATATTAAAGTAAAAGAAAATTGAAAATAAGCATCTAACCATGATTCAAACATAAAAACCTGATGACAGTACCATCACATTTCTTGGTCAATCAATGACTGCGTACAAGGCTTAATAAGAAGCTCCTAAGTTCTAATTCTAACTTCCAGTGACAAGCAGCACAAGCTTAGTGAAAGAAGGAAAAGTCGGCAAGATCCACATAGCCAGAGCTACAATCCTACAAATCTTGGAATTAGTTGATTAAAACTGCCCTTTAAAATTTTTGTAAATTAGTCTTGAGCCAGAAATTATTTTCAAAGCTTTTTATTGATAAAAAAAAAGAGAAGGGAATATAAAACTTACTAGTTACTACAAATACTCATTGAGATGGGGGCAGCCTATACAGAAAGCCCCCATTAGGCTCTACATCACAAGTAAATTGAGTTTTCAATTTTTCTGATCTGAAAACTTCTTTTTCTCAGGCCTTTTCATACTCCGCAGCCTAAGTTTGATTATTTACAACTTTGTAATTACACGTTTAGAGAAGTTTAACTGTGTGGTCCATGATGTAGAGTTGTAGACATAAAAAATAGATATCAACAATTGAGAAATACCATACAGGAATATGAATTCTGTCAATGACATGTATTGGATGACACCTTAAAGCATCAAGAATTAAGACATAAACTCTGCCAATCAAATCTATAGTAGCAAGGAGTTGACAAATTCAGTCAAACAATGGTACCAGGACAGCAGGAATAAAGTCTCTACCTTTGCACTACGCCTATCAAAATGATCCAAGGCATCATATAGTAAAGCTGCAGGTGATGTACTTCCAATTGTAAAGATTGAGACAGTGGAATCAGGCACCCGCTGTAGAAATTCCATACTAGTGTTGGACAATATTCTCACTCCATCACACTCAGGTATAAGAACTATAGGTTCATCATATAGGTAGCGAACTGGATCTCCATCTGGACCCATCATTAAAAGCATATCATCCCAGTAAAGCAGCACCGCATCCATTCCACACCAAGCAAGCTGCTCAGGAGGAAGAGCTGACTGCACACATGAAAGTAATTATTGACAAACAGGCACCATATTCAGTTCTTAACTGCTCCAATACTAAAATAAAAAAGAAAAAACCATATACAGAATAACTACAATTAACAAGACAGATGTTTGATTAAAATTTGTTTCGCATTTTCTTGGATTCTAGGATATCTTACTGTCCCCTTGTTGTACTTTCTTTCTTTTACCTCTAATTAATATTCTTTTACTATTAAGAAAAGAGACTTATATATCAGAGAACCAATTTGGTTTTATATCAAGAACATCCATCACAGAGGCTATATTTCTTTTGCAGGGTTTGATGGAATGGCACCGAAGTAAAAAAAAAGGACTTGCATATGATTTTTATTGACTTAGAAAAAGCTTATGATAGAGTGTCAAAGGAAGTCCTATGGAAGGTATTGGAAAAAAAGGGTGTTCATATTGCTTATATTGGGATTTAGGGTTTAAGGTTTATATTCTCGCTATAAAGGATATGTACGATGGGGTTACAACAAGTGTGAGGACTCAGGGAGGGGTGACAGAAGATTTTTCCATAAAGACCAATTTGCATCAAGGGTCATCTTTAAGTCCTTACCTTTTCATTTTAGTGATGGATGTACTTACTAGACACATCTAATATGCAGCCCCAAAATGTATACTTTTTGCAGATGATATAGTTCTAATAAAAGAGTCAAGAGAAGAGATTAATTGTAAATTGGAGATATAAAGAGAAACCTTGGAATCGAAGGGTTTCCGTTTAAGCAGGAGTAAAACAGAGAATATGGAATATAAATTTAGCAAGAGACGAGTAAATAATGATTTAAAGATAAAAATTAGGGAACATAGTATACCACTAGTGTCCAGGTTTCGGTATATTGGATCGATTTTACAAAGTAATGGAGAGATTGATGGAATGTTACACATAGGATCCAAGCTGGATGGATGAAATAGAGAAATGCCTCGGGGGTCATTTGTGATTGCAAAATGTCTAACAAGCTTAAAAGGAACTGCTCCTAGACTAATTATACTCTATAGTAGTGAGTGTTAGGCTTTGAAAGGTCAACACAAGTAAAAAATAGGAATGGCAAATATGAGGATGTTGAGATGGATGAGTAGAATATAGGAAAAGATAAAATTCGGAATGATTGTATGCGAAAGAGAGTTGATGTCGCACCTATTGAGGAGAAAATGATGAAAACTCGTTTACAGTGATTTGGGCATGTGCAAAGAACACTGTAAGAGGCTCCAATGAGAAAAGTTGATCAAATGATTTTTAACCCAATGAAGAGATGTAAGAAAGAACAAAAAGGACACTTGAAAAGATTATGAAAAAAAACCTTTGGTTGAATGGTATTTTCAAAAACTTGGTTTCGGATAGAACTCTGTGGCGGTATTTAATTCATGTAGCCCACCCTATCTAGTGGGATAAGACTCTGTTTGTTGTTGTTATTAAATAAATGGACCAATTCAGTACTTTATGTTACTTATGACTTGATAATAGTAATGTTCAAAAAGACTTACTCAGGTTTAGATTGCAATATCATTTACAAGCATAACAATATGGAATTTATTCAAAATTATTATGTAGTCATGCAAAGACAATTTCTAGAGTTTGCCTCATGTAACTTTCATGATTTTCAAATATCCCTCAAATAAGTACCTTTCTAAATTGAATAATTAATACATGCATTTCAATTGTATGACATACCAAACAGAGAACCAAACAATTATTCCCTTTTGTCGATCAAAATTACTTTTCACAAATTGAAGTTAAGGAGTTATTTGCCAACCTCCGAAAATTAGATAACCAGGTACAAATTTACATCATCCAATTTTCTTCAAATGCAGTTAAGTAAATTAGGACTTGTGATTCTTGCATTGTGTTTTCTTGTGAGTCCCATTTTCAGTTTCTTACTGATTCTCCTAATCAGAAAAGGTTTGGTTTAGATAAACCCAGTTGGAAGCCTAAAACTCCTTCTAAGATCAGCTCTTTTGTTTGGACAGTGGTACTCAATACACATAACACCAATGACATGTTGCAGAATCTCAAAAGATGCTTCACAGGTTTTGGCAAGAATAAGAAGGCCAAAATATTGTGCAATGTGTGCCTTTTGCAGTCCTGAGGTGTATCTGGTTCAATCAGAATGCCCAGATTTGTAAAAAGCATTTCTCTGAGTCTGCAATATGGTATGGGATAGGGTTATATTCTTTCTCTATGGTGTTTCACACGTTTTTTTACGTGTGTTTCCTTGTATGATATCCAGATAGGTTGGAAATAATCTGTACCTTTGTGGCCTTTGTTTTCTTTAAGATCTAATGCTTGAGGATGTCTTATTCTCTGCTTCGGTTGTAACTTTCTTCTTGTCTCTAACAAAATTTCTTCTTTTATCAAGGAAAAGATCAAGTTCGTTTGAAAATCTTGTATTATGTTCAATAATCAGTAAGAGACTAAAACATAGTTCTTATCCGATGGGTTTTTTTTTTTTTACCAAAATTATTCAGTTTGCATCTACACTTTCTTCTTTCTTTCCCTAATGTTTTAATTATTTAATTATATTTTTTGTAACCTTCTGATTCTATCACTGTTAGAGTTAGGCCTTGTTATCCCTCTCCCACTCTCTCTTTCTATCTGAATTTTTTGAATTTGTTAACGATTTAAATAAAGAAAAAAATCTACCAAAGAATATCTACTAGAACTTGTTAAAACCAACTTTTAAACAAACCACTAATGATTTGAAACCAATTCAACTGTACTATATAGAGTCACTGAATCAGTTTCACTTAAACAGTTTCAAACCTGTATTTGGACTTACCAAACTTCCTAAAACCTCTTTTCAGGAACTGCATTGTGTATCCTAAGACTTACTTCTTGGAATTGTTTTTGTGTATACTTTAAAAGTACCAAACCGGCATATTTTTCGCTTCACGTATCTATTAAGTGTTCAGAGTTCAATCTAAGAAAAATAAACAAATAAACAAGTACCAACCTCGCACTCCCTCTCAATGATGATGCCATTCAGGTCTGAAGTGGTAACCAATAGCCTACCATCGTGTGTAAATGAGGCCAGCCACTTCCCATCCCGAGAAACCACCATCTTCTGCAATGGCCCCCGCAACATCCCAAATCCTAATTGCTGCACTCCATCCTCCTCCACAGCCAAAACAGAAGCATCACCCACCCCAAGTAGAACCTCAACATTTCCAGACATCGTGTACTGCGGCTCAATCACAGCCATACAATGCGGCAACTCCTCAATTCCAGGGTCTGCTAGCTTAGTGGGTTTTGGATTTTTGAAGTCTGAAATGCAGAACAACTGATTCGCCTCAGTAATGCACACCATCCCATTACCCCAAAACACACATTCCACCACGTTCTGCTCGAAACACTCTTTGCCCATTGAAATGTTGGGTTCAATCAGCTCAGCATGGATATTGTAACGAAAAATCGTACCATCCTGCACTACACAAATAAGGGTTTGATCGTCGGTCCACCCCATGCCCACGAGGCGGCCACCGGGGTGCTTCCACACGGTTTCCGTTATTAGTACGCCGGCGGAGTTGAAAATTCGAAGCTTGCGAAGAGCGGACTCAGCATAAAGCTGGACGATCTTGGAGTCGTCGCGGATCACGGCGATGGGGCCACCGTAGGGAGCACAGGCAACCTTGTTCCGGCCAAGGTCGATGTGCTTCCATTTCATTGGGTAGATTTCGGGCTTCCGATAGTACCGGTTGTAGAGGAGCTGCCATTCCGCTGCAACCGAGACGTTCGCCATCGCAGAACTGGGCTTTTGGGGAAACTTGAGGGTCTGAAAAGATCGAACAGTATATGTTTTAAGGATGAATTGGGCTAATGTGAAACCTTGATTCTGATCCCTGAAGAATTGCAAAAGGGTGAAGAAGAGAGCAGGAGTAGTGATACATTGTTGCCGGGCCCCCGTATGGATGCTGAGAAAATTGGATCAAAACGAGCGGAAAAAGAATAAATATCAGACCAAGTGGGACTTGCATGTTATAAGTAAATTAATTCAAATTGTCAAATGACCAATTAAACCCTCATGAGCTATAAATATTCTTTTTTTAATGTTAATATTGGTTCATTTGTTCTTCTCCAATGGGTTGAAAATGGATTATTTTATCTTGCTTGAGGATTAGAGGCTGCAAGAATTTTTTTTGAATGGGGAAGGCAACTCCAATCTGTTGCAGCCCAGCCTAAGAAGCCAGTGACATTGTGTGGGCTAGTTGGATACAAGTAATTGGTTTGTTTTGTTTGGCTATGCCATTGTTATCTTTGTCAAACTAATAAAGTATTGGAGCAATATGAATATGACTTTTAATGTACTATGACTTCTGCAAAAGCGATAATGATAGAAAATAAAAGATATATTTGATGTTACTTGGGCTTAGCTCATACATTGGGCGAGTAAGGATTTAGATAGAGTTTTTGGTTTAGATATGCATGTATGCAATTTAGTACATGTTCAAGTGAACACAAAATTTAGAAAGTAAAAGCTGATCAAACTGAATCAAACTAACGGGTTATTAATTAGTTTGTTCAGTTCTACCCATTTACATTATTTTAAAAAACTGATTTAAGTGGTTCAGTAGGAAAATGTGAGAAAACCAATCGAATTGGCCACATGAATACCCCATGTTCTGTCTTGAATTATTTTTAAGAAAATATTGATACCAGATGCAACATTGATATAATATGAATATAGTGATATAATAAAATTTTAAAGAAATAAGATACAACATAACATATATATATAATCTAACATATATAAAAGAATTATCAATATATATTTTAAAATAAATTATTAACTATTACCCATTAACAAAAGACTTAACACAAAATAATTGTTAAACGAATTATAACGAAAAGCAAAATTACTCGCATTATAAAGTTGGTTATAAAAAAAACTTACTACAACAAACAAGATAATCAAGATGAAAAATGCAGAATCAATTAAAAACTGCGAATCAATTGGACACATGTCAAATAGAAATCCTTCGCCGTGCTTTTATAAATATATATTGTAATATAATATTAATATATCTAAAAGTATTTGCAGTATATAATATGATATAATATAATACTTATATATAGAAAAGTAGTTTTAGGTCTATTTTTTTTTTTCTAATTTAGTTTATAAATAAAAAAATTAAGTTTTTCATCATCTCTTCAGAAATCAGTTTCTGTGTAGTGAGTAATTTTCAATAGTCAATTCACACTGCTGCATCGTCACCTGTTATTATCACAGCCAAAAAGGTCTCTCATGGGAGTGTTGGATCGGTTTTACGGCCGGACACTTTTCTCACACTGTAAGCAAAGTGCCGTGTCTGTGCTTCAACTCAGTTAACACTCCTGGACCCAAGGTACGAACAACTGCAGAATGCCCCTTGCTTGATCAGTTTCTCTTTAAGAAATTTTTTCCAATAAAATTTGCCTTCCACTGAATTTCATTGCAGCTCGATGATTTCCCAATACAATGCATGTACGTATTGTGTCACTTATACTTGAATCCACAAATATGGCCTGCTTTGTAGTCACTTCTAGTTCATGTTGTATTCTGCAGTGTGGCAACCATGTTTTAAATTTTTACTTGATTCCATGACATTGATGTTATTGATCGAGGAATAATTTAACAGCTCATACAAAAGTCTAAATTTTTTATAGTAAAGATTTGAATTATCATTTTTTCATAAATATATCAAATAATTCACATGAACTTACTACAAGAAGCTATATACAAATGCAGTCACTGAGAATGTTTGTTTTATAGTCTAGTGTATAACAAAATAAAAAATCACACCTCAACAGTTTTGCGTGCTCTTCGGCTGCCTTTGATTCAAATGTATGTTCCTTTGTTTCTGCAAAGAGATTCTGAGCCTTCTCAATAAGTTTTATACGAGGACCATGAAGTGGGGATCCTTTGCTTGCCATGGGGTTTTTCCCAAGTTCCCATGATTCTTTCCATAGAAGAAAAGCCACATCCTACATGGATTGTGTGAGAATGAGTTTGAGAGAAAATTTGAGAGATTAGGCCTCTCAACTCTATTTTTTATATGAGCTGCACAATACATATGGGCATAAACACATGGGCCTAGCTAAACCCTAGATACACGCTAGCTGACTACACATATACACATGCCTATTTGTACTTACACACGTTATGCACATGTTTTATAATAAAACAACCAATCTAACATATTGATTTCTAAATAAAATTCAGATAGATTAAAAAACTTGTAAACTTACCATATACTCATCATAGATTTGGTGCACTGGCATTTTATAAGACAGGCTAAACAGGCATGAATATAACTTTCTTACAGTGAAGTATAAAATTACTAATGTGAAAAGTGCAAGCCAAAGTCACTAGTAGGCAGGCGCTTTCTTGAAAAGCAATATCTAGTCATAAAAGTGGACCCAAAAAAACAAAAGATATAATAAAATGATAGGTGGACAAAGGATATGAGCACGAATGAAACATTAACTCCATCAACTCCACATAAACAGTGACAAGAGACTGCATGAATGATAAACGTGGCTAGTATTTTGTGATATAAAACCTTCCACATAAAGAAATGCAACCTATGTAAAATATTTGATGGCCACTTATATACAATTTTCAAATTTATAACTCTGCATATAATGTAAAGAATTAGAACATACTTGAAGTTGTCCAGTTGATAAGAAGAAGTCCTTCAAAAATTCATGCTTATAACACCTGAAATTGAAATGTAGTTAGTAAAGCCTGGATAGATGACATTCTCAAAGAAAACACATTGGATACTCCAAATCATGTGATTTTAGGTCTTAAAATGTATAAACAAAGCCTAATATAAAATGCATACCCAACCAAGTTAACTATTTAACTTTGAAACATAGAGTCCTGATGGTGATGCCCAGCACAGCCTTTCATATACATTAAATATAGAATTGGAAATCAATCTCCACTTTTTCATAAAATTATTTGTTCAAAACTTTTTTATCATTGCTACATACTTCCCTGATTTGGCAAAAGTTTTTTATCTTTATTATTATTATATAAACATCAGGGTTCAAATTGGATGGCATTTTCTACTAGTCTCTAAGTAACCTACCGTGCATAAGTCACAAATAAATCACGTGCCAATGGTCTGGCCTGTATTGTTGCAAAGAACTCCAATGGCTGTCTCTGCATCAGCAGAAGAATGAGTATAAGAAATGAATGTGTTCCTATATATACATACATATATATATATATATATATATATATATATATATTAAAAGCATGACAACTTTGAAAAGTACAGAGAGCTTTCTAAAGCCAACACCTTTTGCCAAATATGAAAGACGACCAGATAAACAAGGTCTGTGTCACCACTTTCAGTTGCCTTCATCAAGGCCATATCTTCTTCTCCTATGCTTAACAAGAGAGGAACCTGAAGAAAAAATTTAATGAGTTTAACAAACACTTCACCATAAAATAATCCCAATTTCCTCTTTGTAAACATAGCAGACAGTAGACGCTAGCTAAAGATGGGTGAGAAAGTATAGACAGAAATGCTGTCCCTTGAACTTCTAACTAAACTTAGAAACAAAAAAATTAGAGAATCAAAATACCTGCTTAGAAGATCGCGGTTCATGTTCAACAAGCATGGCGGCTAACTTTCGACGCCCATTCTTATCTGCATGAGCAGCAACAGCTGCATAGGATATGCCTTTGCACAGTTTCAACTGATGGTTGAAAGAAGCAAAATTTCAAGAAATGTTTTTGCAGAAACCAGATTGATCAAATACTATATAGAGCTTCAATGGCCAAAACCTTATCAAGTAGAATCTCAAGAAGAGTAGCATCAGGAATTGATAATGAAGCAGTTATCTTTGAACATGCCCAGTGCATTATCACCACCTCCTACAAAGCACACACAAAATCAGTCAGAGAAAACATCAAACTTAAATGTATAATATAGAAGACTGCAAATATATTAAGATTTCAGTACTATAATCAGAAGTGAGAACATGATATGTCTAGCGTCAACAAAGCTCAAGATACAAATTTAAATAAGCAACTGAAACAGAGATTTTGATGGAACAAATAGAGTGCGTGTAAATTTGTCTCTGAATCTTGCAAATATACAGGCACATAAATGACAAAATTAATGTGTATATCAGTTGTCTGCATCATCAATCCTCTGTATGATAGCCATTATGGCAAACTGACAAATCTTAGCTTCTTCTATTTCTTCAATTGTCAAGAAAAGGAAAATGTAAGCAATTAAATTGTTCTAATTGTATTATGGAGAGATAGAAAATGACTTAAACTTCCATCAATCTGATATCATTTTCAGGAACCCAAAAAATTTTCCATCATTTTGTTAAAGGAAGATGCACGGGAATAAGCAAGAGGGGAAAAGAGTTCTAGCTGTAGTGACCTTAGCTTTTTTTCCTGCTTTCTTTTTGACAGCAATCAGGGAAGATAGGTACTTATCTTAATCATCAATCATTTATATTGCTTTAGTTCATTAGATCCGAGTATTGTTTTCACATAAAAGCTCATCTGAACTATTGACAATATATACTGAATTTAACCCAATACCAATATATTCAAAATAGCAAGAATTCCAAAAAAGGAATTCCTGGCTAAGTATTTGTTGTTTAGGAACAAAGGACCAGACAAGTGGTTAACTGAGTCAATATACGGTTCATTCCCATTTTTTGAACATTGTTAAACACTTGTCTGTTAATTCTTCCTAAACTGGAAAACCTTTTCTCAGGAATTCCATCTTTGAAATATCACACATGCATATGAACAATAGTTTAATTTAAGAGTTTATGTTTTGGTCAGTTATCTTTTCCCTTATTCCTAAACAACAATAAGATGCCAACATAATTAAGGCCAGGGGTCAGCAACTGCAATATTGTATGCTTGTTTATTCTCAAACACTTGTTACTGCTTGCATTTGTCCCCTGATTATCTTGCTTTCTAAAGGAAATAATTCATTGATCGGCCACTACTGTCCCTCTACATAATTCATTTATACCAATTCCAAGAGTAATTATTGTATAAATTTCTATTTTATTGGTATTTAGACTTCATTTTCATATGGACACTCTACCTTCTTTGGTTACAGAATCTAAATCCTCTCAAATGCTTCAAAAAGCATTCCATGTTTGCATCACTACTATTTTAGGTTTACAATTCTAGAGTTTTGCAGAATTACATTTATACAATTCATGACAACCAAAGTAGTGTAAGGGCTTATTTAACGTACTCCATAACTTCAGGATTATAGACAAAATAATAAACTACGAAAACTAACAAAAAATGCAACTAGTAGCTGACGATAATAAACCATTACAAGTCTAGGAAAGAAACATATTATGACAACAAGCTCAAATAATGACTAGTGGCACACAAATTGTGCCCACATAACAGATGAGAAATCTCATGGATATCAAGTTTGTGTTGTGTATCTAAGGGTGGGAGACACAATCTTACAGCAAAATAAAAATTTGGACAATATACAAACTCAATCAATACATAAACTTACTTGATTCATTCCAAGATACTCTGATATCCGCAGTGCAAGCAGATGTTGGTGAGCATTAATTAGGCGACCAATCAGAACAGAAGGTGTAAGCAACTGATGGCAGCAAGATACTTCAGTACAACTTCAACACACACAATTCAGCACTCAGAAAAAAAAAAAAAAATAGACTGTAAGCTTTAAATACCTTATATTGCTGAATACTAAGAGGAATGCCAATCTCAAAGCCGCGAACTGCATTCAAGACCCGCAGAATTTTACACATCTCTTGAATACGATCACGTTGAAAATTGCTGCCAAAGTGAACTGGATATCATTATTGAGAGCAAATATCAGGAAAGATGTTTGTTCCTTTTAAGACCTTGACTAATGGAAACAATGTACATAGAATGACATGACATTTACTACATAAAATTCTGATAATTCAGTGGTATAGTAAGTCCAGATTAAACTCACCTACAAAAGGCTTGGCCATAGCTGGCAGCTCTTAGGAGCGTTCGTTGGCGTGAAACATCGAACTCATGACCTGCAGCATCAACACATGCTTCAACAGCCTCAGGAAGAGACGATCTTATCAATCTCAAATTCTCATCTGCCTGGTGAACAATAAAATAAAAAAAAGAAACTCGTGTAAAAGTATGAAGAATAGTTTAACAATACCAATGTAATTGGATAGCAATGAAAACCTTATACATCTTGCACAATCAGCAAAAAGCAGAGGTCTTCTTGCTTTTCCATTTTATTACTGAAAATTATCTCACATAACTTTCACAATGCTAGTTTGATTCAACATTTTCCAAACAATAATCAAAGAAATTACATAGCCAGATTATGTCAGCCACATGATCTTCATCATCCCATTTCTGGGAGTGATACTGTTTTTTTTTTTTCTTTCAAAAGAAGTACTTATACAAAAGTATAGTATCTTATAAAAAGAAAACCATGTTCAACATGTACAATACTGGTAGGTCAGAATGCTTCGTCTATACTTTGTCCACTAAAAATGCAGAATTGATATAAAATCTGTAAAAAAATTACAAATAACAAAAATCAGTGAGATATCTTTTTGTATTTAAGTCATTTTCATACTTAAAAAAGCTGTAGTTTTCTTTGCTATATTAAAGTATAAGAAAATTGATAATAAGCATCTAACCATGATTCATACATAAAAACCTGATGACAGTACCATCACATTTCTTTGTCAATCAATGTCTGCGTACAAGGCTTAATAAGAAGCTCCTAAGTTCTAATTCTAACTTCCAGTGACAAGCAGCACAAGCTTAGTGAAAGAAGGAAAAGTCGGCAAGATCCACATAGCCAGAGCTACAATCCTACAAATCTTGGAATTAGTTGATTAAAACTGCCCTTTTAAATTTTTGTAAATTAGTATTGAGCCAGAAATTATTTTCAAAGCTTTTTATTGATAAAAAAAAGAGAAGGGAATATAAAACTTACTAGTTACTACAAATACTTATTGAGATGGGGGCAGCCTATACAGAAAGCCCCCATTAGGCTCTACATCACAAGTAAATTGAGTTTTCAATTTTTCTGATCTGAAAACTTCTTTTTCTCAGGCCTTTTCGTACTCCGCAGCCTAAGTTTGATTATTTACAACTTTGTAATTACACGTTTAGAGAAGTTTAACTGTGTGGTCAATGATTTAGAGTTGTAGACATAAAAAATAGATATCAACAATTGAGAAATACCATACAGGAATATGAATTCTGTCAATGACATGTATTGGATGACACCTTAAAGCATCAAGAATTAAGACATAAACTCTGCCAATCAAATCTATAGTAGCAAGGAGTTGACAAATTCAGTCAAACAATGGTAACAGGACAGCAGGAATAAAGTCTCTACCTTTGCACTACGCCTATCAAAATGATCCAAGGCATCATATAGTAAAGCTGCAGGTGATGTACTTCCAATTGTAAAGATTGAGACAGTGGAATCAGGCACCCGCTGTAGAAATTCCATACTAGTGTTGGACAATATTCTCACTCCATCACACTCAGGTATAAGAACTATAGGTTCATCATATAGGTAGCGAACTGGATCTCCATCTGGACCCATCATTAAAAGCATATCATCCCAGTAAAGCAGCACCGCATCCATTCCACACCAAGCAAGCTGCTCAGGAGGAAGAGCTGACTGCACACATGAAAGTAATTATTGACGAACAGGCACCATATTCAGTTCTTAACTGCTCCAATACTAAAATAAAAAAGAAAAAACCATATACAGAATAACTACAATTAACAAGACAGATATTTATTTAAAATTTGTTTCGCATTTTCTTGGATTCTAGGATATCTTACTGTACCCTTGTTGTACTTTCTTTCTTTTACCTCTAATTAATATTCTTTTACTATTAAGAAAAGAGACTCATATATCAGAGAACCAATTTGGTTTTATATCAGGAACATCAATCACAGAGGTTATATTTCTTTTGCAGGGTTTGATGGAATGGCACCGAAGTAAAAAAAAAGACTTGCATATGGTTTTTATTGACTTAGAAAAAGCTTATGATAGAGTGTCAAAGGAAGTCCTATGGAAGGTATTGGAAAAAAAGGGTGTTCATATTGCTTATATTAGGATTTAGGGTTTAAGGTTTATATTCTCGCTATAAAAGATATCTACGATGGGGTTACAACAAGTGTGAGGACTCACGAAGGGGTGACAGAAGATTTTTCCATAAAGATCAATTTGCATCAAGGGTCATCTTTTAAGTCCTTACCTTTTCATTTTAGTGATGGATGTACTTATTAGACACATCTAATATGCAGTCCCAAAATGTATACTTTTTGCAGATGATATAGTTCTAATAGAAGAGTCAAAAGAAGAGATTAATTATAAATTGGAGATATAAAGAGAAACCTTGGAATCGAAGGGTTTCCGTTTAAGCAGGAGTAAAACAGAGAATATGGAATATAAATTTAGCAAGAGACGAGTAAATAATGATTTAAAGATAAAAATTAGGGAACATAATATACCACTAGTGTCCAGGTTTCAGTATATTGGATCGATTTTACAAAGTAATGGAGAGATTGATGGAATGTTACACATAGGATCCAAGCTGGATGGATGAAATAGAGAAATGCCTCGGGGGTCATTTGTGATTGCAAAATGTCTAACAAGCTTAAAAGGAACTGCTCCTAGACTAATTATACTCTATAGTAGTGAGTGTTA
The DNA here is from genome assembly GCA_037013595.1 of Dicorynia guianensis. Taxonomy (NCBI): domain Eukaryota; kingdom Viridiplantae; phylum Streptophyta; class Magnoliopsida; order Fabales; family Fabaceae; genus Dicorynia; species Dicorynia guianensis. The sequence goes on from JASUAB010000002.1 coordinate 40,590,932, forward strand.
GGCTTTGAAAGGTCAACACAAGTAAAAAATAGGAATGGCAAAGATGAGGATGTTGAGATGGATGAGTAGAATATAGGAAAAGATAAAATTCGGAATGATTGTATGTGGAAGAGAGTTGGTGTGGCACCTATTGAGGAGAAAATGATGAAAACTCGTTTACAGTGATTTGGGCATGTGCAAAGAACACTGTAAGAGGCTCCAATGAGAAAAGTTGATCAAATGATTTTTAACCCAATGAAGAGATATAAGAAAGAACAAAAAGGACACTTGAAAAGATTATGAAAAAAAACCTTTGATTGAATGGTATTTTCAAAAACTTAGTTTCGAATAGAACTCTGTGGCGGTATTTAATTCATGTAGCCGACCCTATCCGGTGGGATAAGACTCTGTTTGTTGTTGTTATTAAATAAATGGACCAATTCAGTACTTTATGTTACTTATGACTTGATAATAGTAATGTTCAAAAAGACTTACTCAGGTTTAGATTGCAATATCATTTACAAGCATAACAATATGGAATTTATTCAAAATTATTATGTAGTCATACAAAGACAATTTCTAGAGTTTGCCTCATGTAACTTTCATGATTTTCAAATATCCCTCAAATAAGTACCTTTCTAAATTGAATAATTAATACATGCATTTCAATTGTATGACATACCAAACAGAGAACCAAACAATTATTCCCTTTTGTCGATCAAAATTACTTTTCACAAATTGAAGTTAAGGAGTTATTTGCCAACCTCCGAAAATTAGATAACCAGGTACAAATTTACATCATCCAATTTTCTTCAAATGCAGTTAAGTAAATTAGGACTTGTGATTCTTGCATTGTGTTTTCTTGTGAGTCCCATTTTCAGTTTCTTACTGATTCTCCTAATCAGAAAAGGTTTGGTTTAGATAAACCCAGTTGGAAGCCTAAAACTCCTTCTAAGATCAGCTCTTTTGTTTGGACAGTGGTACTCAATACACATAACACCAATGACATGTTGCAGAATCTCAAAAGATGCTTCACAGGTTTTGGCAAGAATAAGAAGGCCAAAATATTGTGCAATGTGTGCCTTTTGCAGTCCTGAGGTGTATCTGGTTCAATCAGAATGCCCAGATTTGTAAAAAGCATTTCTCTGCGTCTGCAATATGGTATGGGATAGGGTTATATTCTTTCTCTATGGTGTTTCACACGTTTTTTTACGTGTGTTTCCTTGTATGATATCCAGACAGGTTGGAAATAATCTGTACCTTTGTGGCCTTTGTTTTCTTTAAGATCTTATGCTTGAGGATGTCTTATTCTCTGCTTCTGTTGTAACTTTCTTCTTGTCTCTAACAAAATTTCTTCTTTTATCAAGGAAAAGATCAAGTTCGTTTGAAAATCTTGTATTATCTTCAATAATCACTAAGAGACTAAAACATAGTTCTTATCCGATGGTTTTTTTTTTTTACCAAAATTATTCAGTTTGCATCTACACTTTCTTCTTTCTTTCCCTAATGTTTTAATTATTTAATTATATTTTTTGTAACCTTCCGATTCTATCACTGTTAGAGTTAGGCCTTGTTATCCGTTTACTACTCTCTCTTTCTATCTGAATTTTTTGAATTTGTTAACGATTTAAATAAAGAAAAAAATCTACCAAAGAATATCTACTAGAACTTGTTAAAACCAACTTTTAAACAAACCACTAATGATTTGAAACCAATTCAACTGTACTATATAGAGTCACTGAATCAGTTTCACTTAAACAGTTTCAAACCTGTATTTTGACTTACCAAACTTCCTAAAACCTCTTTTCAGGAACTGCATTGTGTATCCCAAGACTTACTTCTTGGAATTGTTTTTGTGTATACTTTAAAAGTACCAAACCGGCATATTTTTCGCTTCACGTATCTATTAAGTGTTCAAAGTTCAATCTAAGAAAAATAAACAAATAAACAAGTACCAACCTCGCACTCCCTCTCAATGATGATGCCATTCAGGTCTGAAGTGGTAACCAATAGCCTACCATCGTGTGTAAATGAGGCCAGCCACTTCCCATCCCGAGAAACCACCATCTTCTGCAATGGGCCCCGCAACATCCCAAATCCTAATTGCTGCACTCCATCCTCCTCCACAGCCAAAACAGAAGCATCACCCACCCCAAGTAGAACCTCTACATTTCCAGACATCGTGTACTGCGGCTCAATCACAGCCATACAATGCGGCAACTCCTCAATTCCAGGGTCTGCTAGCTTAGTGGGTTTTGGATTTTTGAAGTCTGAAATGCAGAACAACTGATTCGCCTCAGTAATGCACACCATCCCATTACCCCAAAACACACATTCCACCACGTTCTGCTCGAAACACTCTTTGCCCATTGAAATGTTGGGTTCAATCAGCTCAGCATGGATATTGTAACGAAAAATCGTACCATCCTGCACTACACAAATAAGGGTTTGATCGTCGGTCCACCCCATGCCCACGAGCCGGCCACCGGGGTGCTTCCACACGGTTTCCGTTATTAGAACGCCGGCGGAGTTGAAAATTCGAAGCTTGCGAAGAGCGGACTCAGCATAAAGCTGGACGATCTTGGAGTCGTCGCGGATCACGGCGATGGGGCCACCGTAGGGAGCACAGGCAACCTTGTTCCGGCCAAGGTCGATGTGCTTCCATTTCATTGGGTAGATTTCGGGCTTCCGATAGTACCGGTTGTAGAGGAGCTGCCATTCCGCGGCAACCGAGACGTTCGCCATCGCAGAACTGGGCTTTTGGGGAAATTTGAGGGTCTGAAAAGAAGATCGAACAGTATATGTTTTAAGGATGAATTGGGCTAATGTGAAACCTTGATTCTGATCCCTGAAGAATTGCAAAAGGGAGAAGAAGAGAGCAGGAGTAGTTATACATTGTTGCCGGGTGCCCCGTTTGGATGCTGAGAAAATTGGATCAAAACGAGCGGAAAAAGAAAAACATCAGACCAAGTGGGACTTGCATGTTATAAGTAAATTAATTCAAATTGTCAAATGACCAATTAAACCCTCATGAGCTATAAATATTTTTTTGTAATGTTAATATTGGTTCATTTGTTCTTCTCCAATGGGTTGAAAATGGATTATTTCATCTTGCTTGAGATTAGAGGCTGCAAGAATTTTTTTTGAATGGGGAAGGCAACTCCAATCTGTTGCAGCCCAGTCTCAGAGTTCAGTGACATTGTGTGGTCTAGTTGAATACAAGTAATTGGTTTGTTTTGTTTGGCTATGTCATTGTTATCTTTGTCAAACTAATAAAGTATTTTTTTTTTTTTGGTACAGAAACTAATAAAGTATTGGAGCAATATGAATATGACTTTTAATGTACTGTGACTTCTGCAAAAGCGATAATGATAGAAAATAAAAGATATATTTGATGTTACTTGGGCATAGCTCATTAATTGGGTGAGTAAGAATTTAGATAGAGCTTTTGGTTTAGATATGTTTGTATGCAATTTTTGTTTAGGGAAGGAAGAAGCCTTAATTAGACTTTAGTAGAAAAACGAGAATAGAATTTAAACTTAGTCACCACAAGTTCAGAAAAATCCATCACATATATCAAGTAAACTGGAGCTCACTAGCCCATGTATGCAATTTAACACATGTTCAAGTGAAACATAAAATTTAGAAAGTAAAAACTAATCAAACTGAATCAAACTAACGGCTTATTAATTAGTTTGTTCAGTTCTACCCATTTGCAAAAAACCGAATTGGTACATTATTTTAAAAAACTGATTTAAGTGGTTCAGTGGAAAAATGTGAGAAAATCAATCGAATTGGCCACATGAACACCTCCTGTTCTGTCTTGGATTATTTTCATTTATACAATACGAATATGGTGATATAATAAAACCTTAAAAAAATGAGATATCAATATAACATATATATATATATATAATCTAACATATATAAAAGAATCATCGATATATATTTTAAAATAAATTATTAACTATTACTGAGTAATAAAACACTTAACATAAAATAATTGTTAAGAGAATTATCACTAAAAACAAAATTACTCACATTATAAAGTTGGTTATTAAAAAAACTTACTACAACAAACAAGATAATCAAGATGAAAAATGTACAGTCAATTGAATCTGTGTATCAATTGGACATAATATGAGTACGTAGAAGTAAAAACGTCCTGTGTGTAGATGACTATGCCATGTCAAATAGAAATCATTTTCCGTGCTTTTATAAATATATATTGTAATATAATATTAATATATCTAAAAGTATTTGCATTATATATATGATATAATAAAATATAATACTTATATATAAAAATGTAATCGCAGATCTTTCTTTCTTTCTTTTTTTTAATTTAGTTTATAAATAAAAAATTAAGTTTTTCATGATCTCTTCAGAAATCAGTTTCCGTTTGGTGAGTAATTTTCAGTACTCAATTCACACTGCTGCATCGTTGCCTGTTATTATCACAGCCAAAAAGGTCTCTCATGGGAGCGTCGGATCGCTTTTACAGCCGGACTCTTTTCTCACACTGTAAGCAAAGTGCCGTGTCTGTGCTTCAACTCAGTTAACACTCCTGGACCCAAGGTACGAACAACTGCAGAATGCCCCTTGCTTGATCAGTTTCTCTTTAAGAAATTTTTTCCAATAAAATTTGCCTTCCACTGAATTTCATTTTGCCAAGAAAATTCACTAGTCTTGCGGAGAAGTTTCATCCTCGATGGCCCAGATTCCCAGCCTAGACAACGCTCCTGTCAATCTTTCATCCATCAGGTAATTTCAAAACCCTAATTGGGCTAATTGTTTTGAAGGGTGATTTTATTAACTTGCTATGTATTTTTCCCTCTAAATTTTAGGGAGCAATCTCAGAAGGAACTAATCAACATCCTTAAGAGTGTAAGTGCTTTTGAATTATACTCTTTATTTGGCTTTGTTTCTTTGAAATGGAAAGCCGCCATTTCGAAAAAGAAGTTTAATGAAAAAAAGAAACTTGACTAATGTTCCCTTTTTTTCTCTCAGTAGCTGAAACAAATTGGAAGTTCTTGTATTTTATTTGATTTGCTTGCTTAAATATAAGAAAATCATACTACATGCTGACTTTATAAATGGTTGCAAATTTTATCCTTTATGTTTGCAGATTCGGGGAAAGAAGTGTTTGGTCATAGATCAGAAGCTTGGAAGTTCACTTTCCCTGGTCATACAGACAGCAATTCTTAAGGTAGTTCTCCTCAAACTACTCTTGCTTTTAATTGTTTACTTGGATTTTGTTTAATTTATTAAAATTTAAACTGGAAATATTTTCTGTTGATACTTTTTTTCTTAATTTGAATACAATGTTAGAGAAGAAAGGAATTACTATATGCTTATGCATTATTAATTAGAATTTATGTTTCTTACTGACAAATTATTCTCGCATATGGAAGATATTTCAACTTCTTTTTTCTAAGAATTAATCATTTCAGTTTCTGATAACTTTGAGAGGTCACATCTAATTTTCAAACAGGAACATGGAGTTGAATTGCGGCATCTTTCGGCTGACCCAATTCAAACTGACTGCAGCAAAGTGGTCTACCTTGTGCGTTCTCAGCCCAGTTTGATGAAACTCATATGTTCTAATGTGCACAATGATGTGTCAAAAGGACTGCAAAGAGAATATCACATTTATTTTGTCCCTCGCCGCACTGTTGTTTGTGAGAAAGTAAGTCTTTAATTTAGAAATTGATCCCTTTCCTTTAAGCTTAGTTTTTTTTTTTCTTTTTTAAAATTTTCTTCTACTCATGAGATCTATATGTCAACAATATAAAGTATCATTTTCCTCATGCAGGTTCTTGAGGATGAGAAATTGCATCAAATGATGACCATTGGGGAATTTTCTTTGTATATTGTACCAATGGATGAGGATGTACTATCGTTTGAACTTGATTTTGCTTACAAAGTATGGCGTTACTACTTTTCCTCACCTGATATGTTTATGGAGTCTCTGTTAGTTTTATATATTCTTAGCTAAAGAATTATCTTGCATTTTTTATGTGCTTTGACTGATTAATTTTCCCCTTTCTGCCTTCTCTTTGTGGTAGGAATGCCAGGTTGATGGTGATGCAAGCTCACTTTGGCATATTGCAAAAGCCATTCACAAACTTGAGGTTTCTAAATATGTATTGCTGTTGATTTGTGCAACAGCGATGCCTTAGAACAATTAGCATCAAACTGATAGGAGATAAATCAATTGAGCTGGTTTTTATGAAATCTCATTTGATTTGTTATATGTATGTTTTCTCACTTTTATTTCTATGATGCATTTTCAGTTTTCTTTTGGAGTGATACCAAATGTGAGGGCAAAAGGAAAAGAATCTGTGCATGTTGCGGACATCCTAAATCGTATGCAAGCTGAGGAACCAGTTAACTCACCTGATGTAATCATGCCCTACTCTGTACTTCTCTTTAATATGATGAGCATATATCAAATATTATTTAATGGAAAATGCACACAGTACAACCCTATGCTTATTTGCTCTTTCTTTGTACAGATGCTTGTACCAGAGATAAATACACTCATCCTTTTAGATAGGGAGGTAAGTCCTCTATTTTATCTTGTCTCTGCTATTTGTCTGACATTACTTTTGGCAAATTATGTGTGATAACATTCTCACAGCTTCTTTCATAGTAGATGTGATGATCAGCTGGAATTCTGAAATTTGTTTGAATAATGAATTTAGAACAAAAGATTGAATGGGAACTAAAAGATTTCTTGAAGAGTTTGCACCAAAAAAAAAAAAAGTTCTAACATATGAAATGTTAATATGTTTATGTTTGCAAAGTAAGTATGGTGAGGAATGAGGATGATGTTGTGGTTGATAACTGCTGATTTATGGAAGGTTAAGAGAAAACTCGATGATATTGTTTATGTGTGAGAGCTATTGCCTTTTCTTCTTTCTTCCTTCTTTTGTGTTGAAAAGTGTGCAAAATGGCTATAGAGTGTGCAAATATGAGGCATGTAGCATGGCTCATGTGTGCCTCTGCTCTTATTTTTCTGTTTGTTTAGTTTTGTTGACTGCCTTTAAATTTGTTATGGGATAGGGTTGGGTATAATTGGTGCTTTCCTCATTGTTTACATAGGTGTTTCTGTTTCTGATAGGCAGTGAGACAGGACACCTTTGCCACACTATTGATTTATTTTTTAATTCTTGGTTTTGGAGCCATATCTTACCCTCCCTCTAGTTTTAGCTTTCCACTTTTCTCTCTAACATTTCATTTTCTATCTAAAAAAGAAGTCCATTAAACCATGATTTCCACCAAATGCAAAAAGCCTCTTTCATATGAGGCCTATAGCATAGCTTGCTTAGTGATCTACAAATTAAAATATCTAAACACTATGGCAATATTCTTTGAAAAAAAAAAAGATGATTGTCAGAAAAAAAAATGCACAAGATAATAGAAGTCTGCTATCTCAATATTTTGAAAATGTGATTTTTTTTTCCTGAGTCAATGGTGCCAAAAGGTAGCCTTGGTTGATGAACTAGAGATTTTCCTCAGATTTTTGGGTTGGGCTGTAGTTCTTCACATTTGCATGTCTTATGGGTCATGGGCTTTTAATGTGGTTTGTTGAGTCTTCAATGAGTTTCTGCTGGGTGCTTTGTTTTTAATCTAATTTATTCATGTATTACTTGTTACTTTTAGTAAAGGGCTTGTTGTTGTAAACATCCTTTACTTGAGTTATCCCCTTGGCAAACTCAGAGTGAACTTATTGCTCGTTTAAAAGAGTTGTCACTTCCAGCTTTTGATCTGTAAATGAAATTAAACAGTTGAAATTTGAACAAATCATTAATATATTTTTCCATAGTAATTGTTACATTGTTCTTTATTTTATGTTTGTAGTGTAAGTAGTTGTTTTTCATTTTAAGGTTTGGCTCTGCCATGCTTTTTGTCAGAAGTGATATTGACATGAATGACAGTTACAAAAAAATAAATTACTCTTTGGATGCAGGTGGACATGGTTACTCCATTGTGTTCCCAGTTAACTTACGAGGGGTTACTTGATGAGGCAAGTTAATGCAGAAGCAGCCTCTATCTTTATGCATGCATAATTATTGCATGAAAGACTAGTTTCATTCTTTTATAATGTGTTTATTTTGAGATTTTTTTCTTAAATAAATTCCATCAGCATAATTCATTCTTTTCCATTCATTTTCTTTGTAACATTTGGATGTGGATTTTTGATAAAGTAAAACTAGTGTATTGACAGGCATTTGATGCCTATCAATCCACTTTTTATTTTGTTTCTATCTTGTGAAAATGAAAGATTTTTTTTTTTTTTCACAGTATTAATAACCAGCCACTATCCACAACTTCTTAAGGCTTGTATAGTTAGATAGATAGATTTTAATAGGCATTTGTTGGATAAGATGGAATTTGTACGTTGGCTATGTGGACTTTCGGAATGTCACTGATGTTTCCTAGGACATTATTATATTTTCTGGTAAGGTTGAAATGATGGCAGTGTAGTATTGCTGGTTTAATAAATTTCTATCTTTGCAGTTTCTGCATATCAACAATGGTTCTGTGGAGCTTGATGCGTCTATCATGGGTGTCCAACAAGAAGGAAAAAAGATGAAAGTTCCACTCAATTCAAGGCATGTTATTTTCTTCACTTGCTTTATCTTGTTAGCATTGCAAGTAAAATTCGCTTTATTGATTAACATTTTATATCATGTTTTTCCTTACACTTCTGCTCCTCAAGTGCATAACTTTGTTGGTTGCTTTGTCTATGTTAATATTACTTCTCCTTCTAGACATCTATTGATATATATTCTAACCTTATTTTGAATTGTTATTCATAGTTATCAATAGCGTGCTATAGCATATAGCGTTGTGTTATGGCCTGTTCTGCTGCGCTGCAAGTCATAGTTTAGCACAGTTCACATAGCGCGCTATATTGTGCTATAGCACAAAAATAGTGTGTGCTATTTGCATTATCAGGAATCAACGACCTATTTGGCCCAATTTCTCTTCTCCAAGGCTTCCTTCACCTATGCATTGCACCTTTATGCTTTTGTCTCGCATGTTTCTGCCTTTATCTCTGACTCTCTCACACTTTCTCTTCTCTGCAACTCAATTTCGCTTCTCTACTGCCGAAGGTTTGCTTCTATTCTGCTGGAGTGGACCTAGTGATTCTGTTGATCTGTTCTATTGGCTTTGGCTGGAGGTTCTCTTCCTTTCTGTTGACCTGCAACTTGCACTTCAGTTCTGTTAAAATAGCGGTGTTCTTTCATGCTATATACTGTTTTACGGTGTGAAGATGATTACTACTGAATCCTTTCTAGTAATTCTTTTGCCCCTCACTCCTCCTCTCTCCCAAAGAAAAGCTAATTTTATGGGCTGATCATGGTTCAGTTTTAGGCTAAATTCTGATATGCTTTCATTGCTGAACATGATTTAGTATTTTAGGCTGGATATAATTTCCTGTTTTAATTTAATGAACTTAAACCTTTTATGCTTAGTGTTTTTTGTGATGCTTGTGAGGTTTTAGCCTTAGACTCTTGATGGATTTACGCTATAGGTATAAATTGCTTACTGTTTGTTACTTGGAACATTGAATCTTGATTGCAAATGAAGTTGTCATATTTTTTTGAGACTATTTTTTATATATTGTTGTTATTTGGGGTTATATTAAGTATATAAAAATATATATTCATATATGTAATATAATTGTGCTATTGTTTAAATAGTAGTACACAATGCACAATGCACAATGCTATGTTGCAATGACATCAAACGTTATAAATGTGTTATTCGCTATTAACAAAACGCATGATTAATTTGGGTAGCTGAACCAAAAATATAAATGTGTGTAATATATTGTATTATCATTAGGTCTCTCAAACAAAGAGAAGGGGACTGCTACTAGTACTGCTTGTTGCATATTATTTTATGCATTTTTAAAATCTTTTCACAACGTGCAGAATGTTGCCTTAATTTATTTTAATTTTAGGCAGTTCTTATTTTTTCTATATCATAATTAGTAGTGAATACATGGTGCTAAGTAAAATTTTTCACTAAAATTTTGGGGTTGGTTGGAAATTTTGGTAAAACTGATATCTTGCATATTGTCAGTTTGCATGTAATCAAGATATAAGATGTAAATTATAAATGGCACTGTTATGATTAAGATTTTATATTTTTCCATTATGGTATGCAAAAAAAGAATTTTCTTTGTTCCAGATACCTTCATGTGGATTCAATTTTACTTTTCCTCACTGTTTAGATGCCATTTCTGCCATAGATTATTGCTTTGATTTTCCTTTCGCTTGTCTTATTTCTTGTCATGAACTTACTAGCATGGTCTAATGTCAGTGACAAGCTTTTTAAGGAGATACGGGATCTCAACTTTGAAGTTGTTGGCCAGGTTGATTCATTTTTACAACCTTTTCTGTCATTAGATGTTTCTCTTTCCTATCTCTTGATAATATCCCTCTCTCTCTCTCTCTCTCACACACACACACACACACACACAAAGATTCTTAGGGGTATGGGGAATAGTATTTAGAGCTAAAACATTTGGCTCGCTTGAAGTTCTATTTTCTTAGTTGCCATCTGCAGTATTGCAGATTTTGCGTCAGAAAGCTACATCCATGAAGCAAGACTACACAGAGATGACAACCACTGTAAGAAGATGCTTTTATACTTGGACACTGATTTTGTTGTATGTTTCGCATTTATATTTGTTGCCAAATTAACTTTTCATGAGGTCCATTTTGTGTTTTTACTGAAACCCATTGTTTCTTTTTCCTTTGTAGGAGGTCAAATAGGTCTAGTAATCTAATTGTTTTACTGCTGTACTACTTTGTGACGTGGTTACATAGAGTTGTATGCATAGTTTTTAAACTTGGATTGGATCGGCCAGTTCAACCAATTCAACTAGGATCCAGATCCTTATCTGGTCCGAGCCTCTAATTGGATCTTACATGCATTCAAACTGGTGAAAACTGCTTTTGAGCCGGTTTGATGAAAAAAAAAAGAAAAATGTGAAGAGATGGATTGGGAGGCATGTTCAAAACCCAGATCAGAGAAGACAACCCCTAACAGGCCTTCACTATGCTCTGCACTCAGAGGAGAGAGTTTTTCGAATGAAAATAAGATTCATGACCCAAAACATTGTTGTTACTCTATCTTCACTTCTTGGGCGAGTATTGTTGCTGGGGGAAATGAGGAAGGTGGGCAATGCTGATTGGGGGCAGAAGTTGCAGAGAAAATTGAAACAGAGAAAAAGAACATGAAAGAAAAGAGAGAAAGGAGTGAGGGGAAGGTTCTGGTAGGTGGGAGTAGGGATAGAAGATTAGGGAGTGAGTGGGTGGGGGGGGGGGGGGGAAGTGAAAATCTAGTAAGAGATATAACAACAACAACAAAGAACAGTGCTTTATTCCACTATGTTAGGTCAGTGACATAGATCAAATAGTACCATTGGGTTCTATTAGAAACCATGTTTTCTGAAATATCATTTACCTAAAGATTTCTTTTAATACTCTCCAAGCATCTTTTTTGGTTTTCCTCTACCTCTCTTCATTGGATTAAAAACTATTTGATTGACTTTTCTCGCTAAAGCCTTTAGTGGTCTTCTTTGCACACGCCCAAACCAACATAACCGATCTTTTGTCATTTTTTTCTCAGTAAGTACAACAACTTTTTTTCAAATGCAATCATTTCGAACCTTGTCCTTTCTTGTATATATCCACTTATTCATCTCAACATTTTCATTCCTACTACCCTCATTTTTTGCTCATGGTGGCCTTTCAAAGTCTAACACTTACTATTATAAAGCATAGCTAGTTTTATAGTAATTTGTTAAAACTTCTCTTTAAACTTGTTAAATATTTTGCGATCACAAATGAATTTCGAGGCATTTCTCCATTTCAGCCACTCAGCTTAAATCTCATGTATGACATCCTCATCAATCTCTTCATCACTTTGTAAAATCGATTCAAGATATTAAAACTTAATCGCCTATAGTATAATGTGCTGTCCAATTTTTACCTTTAAATCATTATTTGCTCGCATATGCTTTATCTTACTTTTTGTTTAAATGAAAACTTTTTGATTCCAAGGCATCTTTCCACACCTCTAGTTTAGAATTAACATCCTATTTTGACTACTCTACTAGGCCTATATCATTCGCAAAAAGCATATATTTTAAAGTTGCATTTGGGATGAGTTCAGCGCGTACATCCAAACCTAAAGTGAAGAAGTATAAAACTTAACCCTTGATGCAAGCCAATCTTTTTGGGGAAATCTTTTGTTACACCTCTGAGTCCTCGCACTTGTTACTACCTTATCCTACATATCTTTTATAACTCGAATATAAGCGATACAAAAACCTTTCCTTTCTAATGTTTTCATGGAACTTCCCTTGATATTCTATCATAAATTTTTTCTAAGTCTAAGAAAACCATATGCAAGTCTTTCTTTTTATTTTGGTACCATTGCATCAAAACCCATAAAAATACATAGCTTCTGTAGTTGATCTTCCTGACATAAAACTAAGTTAGTTCTCTGATAAATGAGTATCTTTTCATAATCTGTGCTCAATCACTCTTTCCCAAAATTTTCATAGTATGGCTCATAAGTTTGATCCCCGGTAATTTTCACAATTCTGATTATCTTCTTTATTCTTGTAAATAGGTATTCATTTGGCATCCTCTTGGACCTTAATATCTCATTAAATAGCTTGGTGAGCTAAAGTGTACTTTTCCCTTCCGTACACTTCCAGACCTCAATAAGTATGTTACAACAACACAATAACAACAACAACAAATAGAACCTTATTCCACTAGGTGGGGACGACTATATGGATTAAATGCCGCTATTTCGGAACTACCATTCAACCAAAGGTCTCTTTTAATAACTTCTACAAGTATCTTTTTTGGTCTTCCTTTACGTCTTTTTATTGGGTTAAAAACTATTTGATTAACCTTTCTCACTGAAGTCTCTTGCAATCTTCTTTGCACATGCTTAAACCACCGTAACTAAGTTTTCATCTTTTTCTCCTCAATAAGTGCCACACAAACTTTCTTTTGAATACAGTTATTTCGAATTTTGTCTTTTCTTGTATGTCTACTCATCCATCTCAACACTCTCGTCTCTGTCACCTCTATTTTTTACTCATGTTAACCTTTTAGAGCTCAATACTCACTACTATAAAGTATAGTTGGCCTAATAGCAATTTGGTAAAACTTTCCTTTAAGCTTGCTAGATATTATGCAATCACAAATGACCACCGAGGCATTTCTCTATTTCATCCACATAACTTAGATCTTGTGTGTGACATCTCCATCAACCTCAATAAGTATGTTATCAGGGCTGATAGCTTTACAGTTGTTTGTCTTCTTAAGTGCTTCCTTTATTTCAACTTCTCGAATTTTACAATAAAAAGTAAAGTTTTGATCTTTCATATCTATACTCATTGTCTATTACTCATTGAAAAGTTTGTAAAAATAACTCATTCATTTTTCTTTGATGTCTCCCTTTGCTACCAAGAATCTGGGAGGAAACTATGAATCGGATATTTTTAAAATTATTTTTTAAAATAAAATTTTATTATATTTTTATTTAAAGTATTTAAACTTTTATTTGACAAATATATTTTTTAACTTAAATTTTAAAATTTAAATTGTAAATAAATATTTACAAAATTTTTATATTATTTAATTTTATACGGTTTGACTAGGGATCTACTGATTGAACCAGTGACCGAGTGTCTTCACTGGTTCAGTGACCGGTTCAGTTTTAAAAACTATGGTTGTATGCCTGCTTGACAAATGCAAACTGAAGAATTCATAATCAATGCAACGATAAGGTGTACATGTATTTACCATCGATAGCACTAAAACAAGTTTATATTTATTGAAGAATATTTAAATATGTTGCTTTACAATTACAGACACAGACAGTTTCTGAATTGAAGGACTTCGTGAAAAAATTGAATTCTTTACCAGAAATGACGGTAAGAACATTTTTATTATAATCTTGACATATAATGGATTTTGTTCATGGATTCTCCTAGTCAGTTTCAAATCATAATATGCTTCATATTGTTGCCAGAGACACATTAATCTCGCTCAGCATTTGTCAACATTCACGTCAAAACCATCATTTCTTGGGCAACTTGATATGGAACATACGATTATTGAGGCTCAGAGTTATGACATGTGAGCTAGTTTTTACACTTATTCCTATTCAGAGAGAGCTTAACATGTTGTCTGCTATTATATTGTTTAATTAATTTCATTTCATTAAAAATAATATGACTAGTGGGGAATCACATATTGCTTTTTTGTGAGACTAAAAATTTTATGATTGGGGATAATTAATTATGGCCATGGCCACTCGCATATGACTTTGCTCACTATGAATTCAAGACATCTGCTTCTTTCTTTCTCCTCTTTTTTTTTTTTTTGGGGGGGGGGGGGGGGGGTGGGCTGGGATATGCATGTGCCATTTTCTAGTCCCTCATGAACTTCATATGATTTTTGACCTTAGGCCAACAATTTATGTTCAGATTTTCTTTTAAGGAAATGTTTTGGACTGTGGATGCACATGTGAATAATGTTTTGAGATTCTACTTGAAATTTCTACCATCAGAGAGACATGATTTAGTATTGGCCTTCAGGATATGGCATTTCGAATCAGGAGTAAAACTTCACTACAAAGTACCTATATTATTGATCAATTCTTATGTAGGTTATGATGAAAATCAAACTTCATATACTGTTGATAACCTTTGGTTGTATGTAGTTTGCAACTACCTAAGTGAATCTTCTGCTAAAATGGTGGATTTTGAAATTACATGCAAATAAATGTAAGAATGTTAATGGATTGTATTGGCAAACCATCACAGTTTTGGCATGTCTATCATTACCTTTTATTTGCGTCAATCTCTTGCAGCTGGTCCTGCATGTTTCATAGATATCTGCACAACAATAAGCATTTCAAATTGGAAACTTATTTCTCCTCTGATATATTTACAGATGCTTTGAGTACATTGAAGAGATGATACAGAAACAGGAGCCTCTTATCACTGTCCTCCGCCTTCTCATTTTATTTTCCATTACTAACTCAGGGTTGCCAAAGAAGCATTTTGACTATTTAAGGCAAGAGATGCATGCTTACTATAATTTTTTTTTCCTTTCTCTTTCTTTTTTTTGTATGTTATCCTATGGATCCTTGGGACCCTCTGGTAAGATTGTTTCCTTTTTACAATTAACAAATGATTTTATTCAGGAATATTCAGAGATGTCTTGTGCAATTTGTTTTTTCAATTTAGGAGGGAATTGCTCCACAGCTATGGATTTGAGCATATGGCAACATTAAATAACCTAGAAAAAGCTGGATTGCTTAAAAAGCAGGTATGATACGACAGTTGCTTACTTGGGAACACAAATAGATTATAAATTTATAATATTGATGTAATTAAGTCTTGTTTTGAATACAATACTTTCAGGAGTCAAAAAGCAATTGGCTTACCATAAAACGTGCTCTGCAACTTGTAGTTGAGGACACTGACACGGCCAAGTAATTATCTTCTAGAAGATGTTGCTGAGACATTCAATGTGCTTTTAAAATTTTTTTATGGCCACTATCTGAATTTCCTGTCACATGTTAATAGACATGTCTCACAACTAAATACATGTAACCGTTATGGTATATGTGTTTGTATTAGAGATATAAAATATAGGGCCATTCCTAGGATTTCACCTAATAGCTTAAACTTTTTGAATGACTAGTTCCTTGACATGGTATTAAAGTCTCTATGACCAAATAGTCATGAGTTCAATCCTTACCACTATCCAAAAATAAAAAATTATTCACACTTCAAGTCTAAAAAAAGACTTTTGTATGAGAGTGTGTTAGATATATAAAATATAAAGTCATTTCTGAGCCTTCACCTAATAACTTAAGCTTTTAAGATACTTAGTTCCTTGACAGTATAAATTGTGAAAGCAAGCTCCTGAGAGAATGGTAAGCTGTCCTATGCTTCTTTGAGAGACTAGTAGCATGGTCCACTTGACACATTCCGACTCAGTTTGCCACTTTGCCCTTAGTTTGTGAACCCTTTACAGAAAACTGCACAATGATGAATAAGATGCTGACTGTTTCATTAGTTCAGTAAATTGTACTATGAAATTACTAAAAGTGAGTTTGCTACAAGTCTGTTATTGAGTTCCAATTCTTTCTGGACCTCTTTGTGGATGTGCTTGTAAACAGTAGAATGCACATATTGCCTTTTAAGGTTAATGTTGCTGATGGATTTACCTTAACTGGTTTTTCGTTGTATTGATGTCTAGCTTGCAGTTAATCAGCATTGATAATCTTTTTATGATCTTGATTCTTGACAACTTTGCCTTCGTTTCTTTGTTTATTTTATTGTTTGGTCTGCCAGTACAATAAATTCATTGTACAGTATGAATTTGCATTGTAGTACAAGTAGGCTACTTGCAATTAAAGATGTCACTTTCAAATTCATTTAGGCTCATAAAACGCATGGTTCATATCACAGGTCTTTTTTTTTTTTTGTTAAGTATCACGGAGGTCTTTTAAGTATGTCATTATTGATGACTACTGTTGTGCAGTCATCTGCTTGCTTTCGTTGTTCTGTTTGCTTAGTAACGCTCCAAAAAATTTCCTGTATTGACAGCCCCAGTGATATTGCTTATGTCTTCTCTGGATATGCACCACTTAGTATTCGTCTGCTCCAGCATGCCATTCGATCTGGATGGTAATTTTGAATATCTAATGCTTAAGGTCTTTTAATTATTATTTTTATAAGTGGGCCATATTACTGTATAAATTCTTTATTTGGTGCTCTACACATGTATATTATGTGAAATTTAAATTACAAAAACTGTGAATTTCATGTTATTGTACTATTTCAAAGGAGGCTATGTTAGTATAATTAAGCTGAATTGCCAAAAATCTGTAGTTAAAATTGAATTAATGCTGACTATGAAATATAAATTAAAATTTGAAGGCCCCTGCAACATAAAATGTAGTCAGACACTAGAACTTTAGTGCAGTTAACGCATAATGGCCTTCATATACATGATGTTCATTGTAGTTGATTGTGCAGGCTTTGCATCTGGCATATTGAAATTAAGCAATATGATTACCAAGGCTTCAAAAATTATATTTTGAATGAGTACACAAATTATGAATGAATTGCTCTCAGATGAGGGTGAATTTATAGTTTTCTATAAGAAGCTAAAATTGTTTCATGGATCATCTTACATCGCTATTACGCAATATTGAAGGCTGATTCTTGGATCATAAATGGCTAAGTCTACCTTACCACAACATTGCATATTTTATTTATTAAAAGCTTGGCACTTTTTCTTTCATGAATTTTGTATGCAATTCTTTTGTTTGTTATTGATACGACTGATTGATGTGTTCAGCGGTTACATTGGATTTTGAATTGATATTCTATGTTTGGGTAATGAATGCAAACTTAGCGGTTGAGCAACTATTCTCTTTGCACTACTAAACATCATAATTAATCTTCTAGGCGTCCTGTTGAGGAAATTCTGAAGCTACTGCCTGGACCTCATTTGGAAATAAAGAGGGTCAGTACATTTCCAATTGACCAAGTGAAAATGTAGAACTCCATGTTATAGTTGTCAAGTTTTGCTGGATTTTTTTCCACTATAATTTTATGTCATATGTCCAAGCCTTATTGTGAGTCCTTACAGTGAATAATTTGCTGTACCACATTATTTCCATATATCTTTTCCTCTTGCTTCCTAGTAAAATTGGATGTTTTGCACGTTCAATTGTTTTTACAGGGTGGATTCTCAAATAGTTCATCATTTGACACTCTACCAGGGGCTTCAACCAACATAGCTAAGTATGTCTCCGTTGGCGCTATTGTACTAGATTTCCAGGATTTTGCATAATATTCTCCTTTATCAACAGTGAAAACGCTACTGATCTAACTGTTCGAGAAGTGGTAGAAATTTTAGGGAATTCAATTTTTACGATGTGTCAAGGTATGCCATTTCACTATAGATAAAAATTGGAACATGTAAGCTCTGGACAAGGTCAGATATCTGCTTTAGATGCTGTATTTTATGGAGTTTCTTGTGGTGGGGACTGCTTAGCATCTTAGGTGAGGTTCACTGCCTAGGGAAAGTTGCTAAAAGCTGAAAAAGTTTTCTACAAATTGGTTCTAGAAAGGCATGGATTGTAGAACTAGGAAATTCACATAAATATTGGAGTTTTCAAAATTTGTTTTTTAATCAATAATTTTGCTGATCACTTCATCTTTTTTGACCCATCACATTTTTTAGAGTATCTGATGGAAGGCGTGCCCTGGTGCTTGTTGTCTTTATTGGAGGGATCACCTTTGCAGAAATATCTGCACTTCGATTTCTTAGTGCTCAGGTTTGTTTATTGTGATGTTTTTCTTAATCTTTTTCTTATGCTGAAGATGGTATATGTTTAATGATTCCTTTTTCCCATAATCTTAATCTGATTTCCTTCATGTGATCATCGGCCTGTAAGTTTTGAAGTCGACAGACTTCTCTGCTTTGTAATGTTGTGGCCTAGCTTGTCTTCTTCTTCTTCCAAAGTTTAGTAGGACAAGCTATTAACTTGGTGAAGTGGATATTACTAATAAATTCAGTTTGAAAAGGTATTGTGCTGTGGTGGGTGAGCATAAGGGCAAGAGTGTAGTGGAGAAGCAAAAGGATAATTTTCAGATCTTGTTGTATGTGGAGAGAATATGAGGGGTCTGAGAATGACGATATATTCATCTCGAGATTTGGTTCTTTACTTCAGCATGTGACTTCAGTTGGGGGAAGATCCTATAACATATGACAATTGTAGAGACATGTGTTTACACTCAACTTAGTGACTTCTTGATTCACTAATAAACTTGACACATCTCCATGGAACTTTGATGATTGAACTTATAAAAGATCCAGAATCCTTGGAAATATTAAGTCTGATACATTACTGACTCTGGTAAGTTTAAAACTAGTATTTCTAACACGCCCTGTTAATTTGAAATGATTCTTATTTCAAAACTATATAAAATTTTTTCCAATATATCTTTCATATTTACCTGATCTGGTCCTTTTGTCTCTTTAGACTATTCTTCAAGTTTTCCGTGTTTTTCTTATTTCAGATGCTGCCCAAAAGTTCTTCATGGTTGTCTTTCTAAAAGTATGTGTGGGTCGTAAACCTGTAATAAGTGATACTATGCATAACAAATTTCATGCAAAGATCTGGTCTTTCTATGAGAGAATGCTTGTTGTTGAAGAACTTGTAGACCTTGTGTCTTCAACAATAAGCACGAGAATACAATGGAAAAACACGAGAATAAGCGGTCTAAGAATGGTCTGATATAGACCTCATGCATCTGATCATGTATCTTATGTTCAACAAGTGACTTCCATACCTGGGGTAGGGCCGCATAATACATTACAATAGACTTCTATATATACTCAACTTAGCAACTTCTTTACACCTGTCCACAATACATTGAACTTACCAAAATATCTATATTACTTTGAATGCCTTAATTTTTAACATTAACTCTTCTAAATTTTAACATAATATTAGATGAGAAAACAAATTTGATCTGATATATGTGATTTACAGAAATTGTTTTATTTCAATATTGAACACCATGCATGTTTTGCACAGAAAATCTGCTCTTTTGGTTATCCTTAACCCCACCTCATGGTTCATGCTACTGACATCTCTTAGGTTGTAAACTTCTCCTTTTGGTTTTTATCAATTAATTTTTTAGTTCGATTTATCTTGCAGGAAGGCATGGCGTATGATTTGATTATTGCAACAACCAAAATACTCAATGGCCATACCTTGGTTGAAACATTTACAGAGAAGTTAGGATGATGAGGGATTATATGGTTCAGTTTTTATGCACGGCTCACCACTTTTTTGTTTAGGTTTTCTTTAGTGATGTATAATCTCTCAATGATTTTGTAGGAGAGATCATTTGGAGGATTGAACCTAGTCCTTTCGTAGGTACCATATGGAATGTGAATATTGTAGCGGTATTTTTGCTTTGCTCTATTTATTTTGTGGCAAATTGGTTTGTTTCGCATTGGTACGCCTGCTTTTAAGCTGCCGTGATTTGACTGATGTTTGGAACAAGATAATTTTGAATACTTTTTTAATATTGAACCATTTTGCATGTAATTATTATTAAAGTGACTTCTAAATTTTTTTTTCATGAATATTCATGTGGCGACCATGCCCACAAACCACTTAAAATCTTCAATACTTGTTTACCAATGTATCTACCAACTGCATTGCACGTGTGACAAAACACAAACAAAATTGAAATAAAATGAGTAGTGTAACTATTCAAGAAATTTAATATTTACTAAATTATTGAAGTACGCATAAAGTCTGAGATTTAAGTGCTAAGAGTAATTTAGAATTACATGCTTATATCTGTATATATTTTACAAATCACTATTTGACATTAGTGTTATGGGTTTGAAAATTTTATACTATTTGATATCAGTGTTTTATAAATATTTTTATAAAATATATAAATGTAAAAATGTAAGTCTAATATTATTTAATATTAAAATATATTTTTGATTGATAAATATATTATTTTTTAATTAAGTGCTTACAAAATTAATTTATTTAAGAGTTATTTTTATTATCAATTGAGTCAAAATGTTGACGACAATATTCAGTTTGGAACATCTATTACAAGCAAAGTCAAACGTGTCAATACCGTAAAGCAAAGAGAATGGGAAAAAGGAATATGGACCATGTTCAAAGAAGGACCTAGTATTTCAAAGACAAAAAATATGAAGGATCTAGCACAAACTCTAAATTCGTGTGAAAAACTACTACCATTGATGAACAGGGCATACCTCTGTTCATGGAAAAAAAGCATGAATGGTTGCAGATCCTGCTCAAGGTGTGTTGTCATCGGAGGTGGCAGCTCTCAATTCTGAGGATGTTAGCCACCAGCAATATTCTGTGTAAACTGACCATGAAGTTCAAAGTCAAACTTGGAGTTTAGTGGAACCAATCTTGGAATTGTACAATTCAAAACCGAGCCTTGAAGTAAGGCTTGCAATCTGGAGTCCAAGAAGATAAGAAACAGTTTCTATGTAAACCTACAGTTTTCAATAGAAAAAACAAAAGTCTAAACATCTAACCTGATTACAAATTTGGCACAAGATGTGCTGTTGCCGGAGTTGGCAGCTAGCTCCTATGATTTCTATGATGTTTGCCGCCGGCCAAATTGTTTTTGACTTTTGTAAGTTTATATATAAATATTATGAAATATCTGTGTTCTATGTTTTTGACATTTACCATGTATCTGTGCCTATGCTTAATAAATCGCAAATGTCAATGGGATATCTCAACATAAGCAAGATCTGGTGGAACCTACTTGAAGGGCCTTTGATTTAGATAACATATATTTATCCAGTCTTAAATGTTGCAGGATACTATAACAGACTGAGATTTTACTCAGCTAACTGCGCATGTTTCTGCCTCATGGCTTGAGGGTATCGCCCATGCTTTCTAAAAGAGGTCTAATGATTTAGCAGTTAATGCTATTTAGATTCTATTTAATAGGCTAAAAGAAAACAAAAAGTTTTGTGGATTTTCTTACAAAAAACAAAGTGAACTCTTTATTATTACAGAAGCAAGGTGTAATATCAAAAGCTGCAAATAATCAATTTCTATACCTTTAATTTTATATAATATTTATACGTTTTGATGTGGATTTTTAAATTTATTAAATTTCAAAATTTAATTTGTGAAATTTAATAAATTTAATAATATAAATTTTATATTATAAAAATATTTAAAAAAATTATAAAAATAATAAAACTCAAAAAATATCCCAATAACACAGATCGACTAATGGAAGAATGCAACAAGCTCCATTAAATTTTAACATTCTAGAGAGACCATTTGGCTAGAAGGACCCTGGTATTAGATACCAAATTTGCATCAAAATTATATGAAAGTTTAATTGTATATAAGTAATGAATATTGGCTTGCTTGTATATATACCTAGTTTTAACATATCTATTCTCGTACTGAATACATAATCGTACGCATACCATACAGTGTAAGATCCAGTCAACCTACCATCATAAAATCCATATACAATAAATTGCACATGATTCTGATTATATATTCTCACCCACTTTTGAGGTAGCAAATTAGGTGAAAATCTGCCAAAATGTACACAAAAGCATATCTCTTCTGCTAGGCATCGGTGATAGTGTAATCTGATTTGCCCAATAAATCCTATATAAATTTTTTCTTATTTAGTGCTATTGCTTTAATTATTGTCTCAAATTAGCACAATTAGGATAGACCAAATTCTGATGAACATAATCAAAATATCTAACAAGGCTGTAAGATTCTTCTTTTTGAATTATTACTTAACCTTTGTTGGTAAAATACATTGAAGGAAATTTCCTTAAATAAAAAGACATTTTGTAAACTTCTTTGCGTCTGCCTTTTATATTTTAATGGACAAGTTCGCTTCACCATCATGAGTTCTTATATATATATGAATGAAGGAAACTATGACAGTGTGAGAGCAAATTCCTTACCAAAATGTAATAATATGACAAGATCCATTTTCTCTGTCTGATTTTGACAATTGGGAAGACATTTTGGTGCATTTACAAGACTCAAATTTTCATGCTTGCCTCAAGAACTTAACATGAAAGTTATGGATGGAAGCTGGAAATATTAGTGGCCTCGATCACCATTGCTGGCTCCAACACTATCTATCTATCTATCTATCTATCACTCATATCTGCTATGACTCCTTGCAGCAGTCCTCAACAAGATGAGATTCAATTCTCTCGAGACAAGCACTTTGCCCAACATGGCAAGATTATGCTCCTTCTGCTTAGCTTCCTCTTCGTTCTGTCCCTTGTGTTCATCATCATTCTACCGCGCCTTAGGAGCGCAAGAAATGCCGAATCAGAAGACTGAGGAGATTCCATTGACCCCCGGAGACCTCCATCCCACTGACTCAGAAGAAGACCAAGAAATGAAGAGGCCTCCAGTTTGCCATGCAGCAGTGAAATTAGCAGAACAATTCCACAACAAGTGCTTTCCTCTTCCTAGTCATAATTACTAGATTCGTATTTAGGACACTGCAATTAATTCGTTGTACGTTACTTAGTAATAAAAAACATAATGCAAAGTGATCCCTTATCTGGCCTGTCTTGCGTGTCAATACTGTCATAGTCATACGCCCCAACAAGCAGCTACTGAAGCTTGTTCAATACTGTCACAGACATACTGTCTTGGATGGTTGTTAGATGCTTTTGAAGTTGTCTTCGTTTTTACATTTGAACATGACTATCTGTTTATAATAAAATTAAAGGTTGCCTTCTTAGATATATTTAATTATTTTTAGATCTACATTCGATTCTAATCTTTCTATTTGTATTATTATGTGAGAAATTCTCTCGTACTCTTTCTATCAATGTCAATGTTACTATTTCCACCTAATATATGTAAAAATCAAAACATGCTATCTATGAAAAAGTTCCTTCATAAAATTAGCTCACACCCCATATTTCTATTATCAAATTATATTTAGATTTTTTCAATATAATATATATCATTAATTGAATTTCATAATTTAATTTATAAAATATAATAAATTTAATAATTTAAATTTTTTTCTAAAATAGATTGATTGTAACTTTAATAGAAATAAAGATAATCATTGTATGTATATTTTTGCAATTTTTTTATGAAGAAAACAGAAGAAAAGAATAACAAAGCTCCATTTAAATAGAAAGAGGCTCTAAGAACCCTAACGCAACATGGAAAGGTTTCGAAGTAGGTGGTAGTGGATAGAGCGCAGTGTTGTCTAAGTGGGTGGCAAACCCAATGTCTCTCCTTTGTGGGGAGGATTACCCTTGCCCAATCTGTTATATCTACCATGCCTATGTTCTAAATGCAAAACAACAAAATCCCAAAAGATTGAGAAAGCTCAAAGTGATAGACTTGTAATAGGAATCTTGTATATTGTTATGGTTGTTTAACATTTTAAATTTGTATTCACGTTACCCAATCTCTTGTAACCTTTTCTATTGTACTACAACTACTGTATTTCTTATAATGAAATACACTGGTGCATTTCTTCACAAAGAGCATTATATGGGGAGACACCGAATCTCAAAGACAGGCTAACCTGGTGTGTTGGGAAAAAGTTTGTCTTCCTAAAGAGTTGGGAGGGCTGGGCATTAGTAAAGCTCAGCAAATGAACGATGCTTTTTTGGTAAAATTGGCCTGGCAAATTTATTCAGATCCTCATAAATTGTGGGTGCAGGTTATTAAAAGCTAATATAGTAAGAGGATGCTTGTTGATGGAATTGCACTGCCAAGACTGCGGATTCGAGACTTTGGAGAAGCTTATGCAAAGTGCGGCCTACCATGAAAACGAATCTGCAAAAAGACATCCAGGATGGAACAACTACTCTGTTCTAGAAAGATGTGTGGTTGTGTGAGGGGAGAACGTTACAAGACCAAGCTATCCGAGATGTTCCTGATAATGAGTTTAATTTCACGGTGGCAGAAATGTTTGATCATCAAGGTGAATGGGACTGGTGCAGAATGGAACCCATCTCAATGACGCTACTCTCTAACCTTCGGGCAATGCTCACTCCTCGCATGGAAGATGGCCCTGACATGGCTGCATGGAAAGGAAATGAAAAAGGAATTTGCACAGTAAAAGGGGAGTATTATGCCCTAGCTGATTTGCATGGCAACGTGAGAGAATCATTATGGAGGGAGTTATGGCAGTGGAAGGGGAGTCAAAGAATTAAATGTTTCAGCTGGAAACTTTCACATTGCAGTGTTATGACAAGAGCTGACTGGGAATTGGAGCAATGGGCCGCTGACTTGTCCGATTAGTAGAAACAGGGCAGAGAATCTCCTGCCTGCGATCAGAGACTGTGATACAGTCCACAAAACGTGGTGGCAATTGGTGCACCCTCACAAGCAGAGTGTCTTCTTTACACTAACCTGGCCAGATTGGATTTAGACAAATTTACTCTCGGACTTCGGGAATTCAAGTGAGAGAGAATGGAAGGGTATTTTCCTTACCACATGTTAGTACAGCTAGCATGGCAAAAATAGCTATATCCATGACCCTCAGTCAAAAATACCCTGATCACCCCCATTGTAGTATTTTACAAATGGTGGATAAAACCGTGGAGGCTTTAATGGGCGGCGAGACAGTAGCAGGCAAGGGTCATCCTTTACCATCCAAGTCTGCCGGCAGCCACCACCGCAGGAGTGGGTAAAAATATATTCAGTTGGGGCTGTCAAAGGGGGCCATGGAAGGGCGGGATGTGGAGGTATAATTAGAGGCGGCGACGTGCAATGGCTTGGAGGCTTCTGCTATAACATTGGGATTACCTCCGCCATCCAAGCAGAGCTATGGGGCATACTGAAGGCTCTGGAAAAGGGCCGGACATTGAAGTTCAGAAAAATCATTATAGAAAGTGATTCCAAAGTGGTCATTACCTTGCTTACCGCTTGCGGGAAAGACTCTCGAGAGTTGCATCACGTAGCTCGTATTCAAGAATGGTGCAAGAAAGATTGGATCATCCAATTTTTCTCATACATACAGGGAAGGGAATGCTTGTGCAGAATGGATGGCTAATAAAGCTGTCACCGTGGTGGAGGATCACCAGTTATTGAGGGAGTTTACTCCGGGGTTTAGTGCATTGTTTTATGCTGACTTCACTGGGCTGACAAGGGATAGAACAGTGTCTATCTTGTAATTTTACTTCTTTGTGTCTGGGCTTTTGCCCCATTAATGTACCCCAAAAAAAAATAATAATACAGAAATCCGACTCATTTAACGCAGAGTAAGAAGTTTGCACCAGTGACAATTTGTTTGCCTCATACATTAGCTATTCTGACATCAGCTGCAGGGAAGTTTCTTTGAGATGCTCCCTTTTCCATCCTGGCCAGCTTATTTTCAATCTTTACAACATAAAGACTAGAGAAAGATAAGATGTAAAGCAACCCTAATCAAGTTTTTTAAAGCACTAGTTGTTGTAGGGTTTCAATCAATTTGAACTTATCTTAAGATACCCCTTGATTTGAGGAAATCAATTTGTCAAGGGGCAAACAGACTTGTGCACTTAACCACTTTGGATTTCTTTCTAAATCACGAACATAATTAAAGCAATAAATAACTAAAGTTGGTTCAATTTGTAAGATTTGAAATATTTTGTTTGTAAAACTTTGGTTCAAATCACTCTATTAGTAAATTTCTTTGGTAGGCAATTTATAAATTTTATTTTAAGTCTTCATCAAAATTGTAGCATGCCTTAACCTTAACATGTGATAGCCTCTCTTTATTTTAAGCTTTTACTTACTAAAAACATTAAAACAATAGAGAAAGATCAGCTTGGACAATGGAAACTACCTTTTCAGTAATCAGCTCAAAAGTTAGGAAAATTTCATCATATCTATTTTGCGGGAATGATTGTAAGTGGGCAATGGTGTTTAGAACCGCCGGTGACATCTCACCAACCCAGAAAAAATCATGATGAGTTCAAGTGTTGAGTCTCTGTGTCACGGACCCCTTAGGTTGTATGGCAATGAAACGGTGGTTGTGGCTATAATTCATGTGTGTGACAAAAACCTTTAGCTGAAAAGTTTCAACAAACTAATAATAATTAGCATAACTAATTAATGTAATCAGGGCTGTCAATAACCTGAACTAGCTTATTGCATTGTTTCAATTAATTGTCCTGAAAAGTTCATTTTTGTGAGTTGAAAAGTTAAGCAGCTAATTATGTCTGTTGCTCTGTTGATTTTTTTCCTCTGACTATGGCAATTACACACTTGCTGACAGAAAGTGTAAGATCAATAATTGAAAGAGGGTAATGCTTATGATGGTAATAATAAACAAGTTATGTCCCTAATTGTAATAATAAACAACAATTAAAAAATGTTAACTTTCAAAATGTGTAGTTAAAGCATCAGGATTGTCTAACGTTAGATTCTAAATTAGGGATGTAATTAGAGAGAGATAAAAGAGTTAAAAAATTCATTAAAAAAAATGAGACCCAAAAAGATTATGATGAAATATATAAAAAAATATCAAAATTACAAAATAACAAAATTAAAAAATTTAAATCTATAATTAAGTGTACTGTTATATTAACTTTTTAAAATAAATCACAAAAAATTTTTTATGAATCATTTAGTTTTGATGTGGATGACTAGATCTAAACCAAAGAAGAGGATCAATTAACTTGTGTGCAATGACTCTACCAGATAGTGATAATCATGATGCTAATAATAAATCAATGGTGAATCACATGTAGAACAGAGCAATAGATTATATCATGTCTCTTTCACTTTATGTACATTTAGAAAATGAATAACACCAGCACCTATAGCTTCCAATTTAAAATTGAGAGCAGTATTTTATAAAAGGAGGAGGACCACATGTGCCTTCTGCAGGGCACCATTGGATTTACTCATTAAACAAAGCTGCATTGCCATTCTGTCTTGGTCCACTACCTTAGATGGTTCTGCATTTCCTTTCTCTACTTATTCTTTTCCCACCACACACAAAAATGTAAGACCTGTGTGGCATGTCACATGTTATGCGCAACATAACAAATAAAGAATATTAGTAAAAAAATCTTTTGAGGGAATAGTGGGTTTCCTTAGAAAAAGATAAATTAATAAAACTGGGTTTACCTTGACTTATATTTCATAAAATTTAATATGAAGTATTAAATCTATTAGATTTTATAGTTTAAATTATGAAATTTAATAAATTTAACAATTTAAATATTTTAAAATAAAATTTTTGTGACATTTAATTTATAAAAATAAAATAACTATTTCCCTTATTGTTAGGAAAGAAAATGCTATTGGAGGAAAAAATAATTATTGAAAAAAAGAATATTACATGAATAATCCATGTATGCATAATTGTACACCTCGCTTCATTTGAGTTTATGTACACTTATGTAATTGTACACAATTGAGAATATAAAATTAGTATAAGCCGCATGATTTAAAACAATGCGAATGTTGGATTGTTAGGCTTCAATAAAGTATTCATCTAATGTTATAATTCTCTAAATAATAGACAAATGCTTTTGTCATTTAGTCTCTTGAATTATACATGAACTACATTACAAAGGCACACAGCTTGGCGTGGGCAATAGCATATTTTTGCTATATATTTTAGTGCAATTGGGATTTTTTTGTAAATCAAAAAGATTTGATAGGATATGATTCTCTGCCAAATTTCCCATAACGTATCATCATTTTTGTGACTTGCCATATAATATATATATATATATATATATATATATGTATAAGTATATAAGAAAAACCACTCGAATAAGCTTGGGCGTTATAAGAGAAAATATCAGTAGATTGGAATTTTTAAAGAATAATTAGTGAAAGAGCAACTTCTAATATTAGGTTCTTGTGTTCAAATTGATTGTTTACCACTAATATTTAGAAGTGGAGCTCTGTTTTCTTGAACTTTAAAAAATTTTACTTATGATATCATGGAAAATTTTTTAAAAAATTTTGATTTGATCCCTAAACTTCGAAAGATTTCCTTATACCATAGAAGATTTTCAAAATATTAAATTTGACTCTTAAATTTTGTAAAATTTTATATAACTTGTAATAGTTTTAAGAATTTTTAAGTAACTCTCTTTATGTTTTGCTTAAATTTTTTAAAAAATTTTAAAGTCACTCTTAATATTTGACGATGACAAAAATGATCCTATTAGCTGTGCACCAACTAACAGGTAGTGTATAACTAAATTGGTTGTTTAAATTCTTGCAAAACGTCAACCACAGACCAGCAGAGTAGGAGTATGATTTGCAATGAACTAGTATGTTCTATGAATAGAAAGCAGTCATATTTACTCAGCAAAAGAAACAAAAGAAAAGAAAAGAAATAGTAGAAAACAAATAAACAATCATGTTTGTACAAAAGGAGAAAAGCTTTCTAGAATCTTTTTCTCTATGTAATAAAAACTTCTCTATTGCCCTTGTATTTGGCTTGTGAATGAGTGTTCAAGCATGTTATAATGGTGTATATTCAGTAGTGGAAAGCAGAAGCTAATGTTTACCAGAGACGTCTTTCCGTACAAATTTCACCCTCGGTTGAAATCTGACCAACTTTTACTCTGAGAGTCCACATTCTCTTCCATAAACTCCAAAAGCCTGTAAAAGTGAACCCCACAAGTTTGAAATCTCATTTCATGCCATATTACCACTTCCCTTTTCTTTATAAAATCTTCTGAACTAACCATCTATTTCCACGCAACAACCTCGCCTATTACATTCAAAGATTCTATCTTTGAGCTAAAATGCATGCTTTGAAGGTAAAACTCTGCCTATCCTCAGCATGATGATCGGCTCCCTCATTCTTCAGTATTGGTTGCAACAGTTCATATATGCTATCTGACAAAGATAAGAGTGCTGATAATGCTCATAGACGCAGAGAGGGAGAAAGTTGGTAAGTACCTGCTCGGCTGGCCAATGGCAAAATGCATTTACTAATGATGATCCCCTAGATTTTCTACTACCATAGTGTTCACTAGGATTGAAGACTGAGTAGGCTACTGGTCATATAGTCTCGAGTTTCAAAATACGAAGGAATAATGGGGGTTCGCCAGAAACCGGTTGCTTTTCTCTTTTATGCAAGTGTTGTATCTGTCATGTTTTCCCTTGTTAGCTCTTCCCAAGAGCACAAGAAAGTTAAAGGCAGTCATTCGAGAGACAGTGACAACAACATTAAGGTATTCAACTGCTGCTGCCTGCATTTCTTTTTCTTATACATTCTATTTCATGAGTAACAAGATCTTGTATCATATTTGAAGCTAACCTTTGTTTGTTGTCTTAAGAAGATGAATCCTAGACTTCAATTTGAAATTGCTTTACACGGCTTTCTCCTTTGGGCTTCAATGGGGTTTTTGATGCCCGCTGGTATACTTGCAATCCGGTGGTCGAACACACAGAAGAATCAGAGAAGGCTTAAAATTCTATTCTATATTCATGCAGTTTTACAGGCAAGTGTATCTTAATCTCTATTACATCATAAAAATCACTAATATCTACATCAGATGTAAGAAATCTGTGTATTAGTTTGTTTTCTAACCCCGCATCCCCCCTTTAACCCAACAAAAATGTTGGTAGAGTGAAAAAAAGGCTATTTACCACTGTTAGAGATGTAAAATTATTTTTAAATTTGTATCCAATAGTTTAAATTTTTAAAAGAGTTTATTTTATCATGGTATTAGAACTTATATGATTATATAGTTAAGAATTTAATCTTTATTGTTCATATTTTAAAAAAAAAATTTAATTAAATTTTAATATAAAATTTTATGGACTTGTACATTTATAAAACTTTCGTATAAAGAAATATATTAAATATATAAAATCATTCTTGAATTTATACCCAGCTAATAGGTTAATCTTTTAGGAGAGCTGGGCCTTAACAATCACATTGAATTAGTCTGATAGGGTCAGTTGTCCCGCTGACTGACCATTAATAAAGGTAAAATGAAGATAAGAGGGGCAAGATTCCAAATTCCCAGTTATTTAATTGAGCCTGAAGTTTTGTTAGTTAGTACTGCAAATAAGAAAGGGTTATTGCCTTCAAGTTTGTTAACAAGGACTATAATGAATACTTAAAGGACAAGAAAGACATTTTTTAAATGTATAATACTCCATGACATTAGTTCCTAGCTTTCTCTATCTTGAATTTAAAACACAACAGAGCATGTGAACAGAACACAATTATGGAGTTGGCCATGGTACTACCAAAGTCTCAAAGATTGTGCTTGCTTTTTTAATTATATATCTTTTCATTTTGTATTCAACAGAAGCTTGCTGTACTTCTTGCCACAGCAGGAGCAATCATGTCCATACAAAATTTCAACAACTTATTCAACAACAATCATCAAAGATTAGGGGTGGCATTATATGGTATTATCTGGCTGCAAGTCATAGTTGGTATTTTTAGGCCCCAAAGGTAAACCTTTGAATTCTCTTTATTTTGTTGTACTAAGTCATTCATCTGCTGAGCTAAAATTTCAAGCTAGACTACTCAATCACACTTTATTATCTTTTACTTTAAGATTTTTGAAGTTCTTACTTACTTGCATTTAAGATAGCCAGTAAATTTAGTATCTTCTAATTTCTTCTTTTCCAATCTTCTCTAAAATGAAAGTTAAATTTTTATCTTTTTATTTAAAAATATAATTAGGATACAACCTTTTTCTTGTTCTTTCCAGGGGAACCAAAAGAAGAAGTGTATGGTTCTTTTTGCACTGGATAATTGGAACTGCAGTAGCCGTCATGGGCATCCTGAATATTTATACGGGTTTGCAAGCTTACCAAGAAAAAACATCAAAAAGCGTAAGAATTTGGAATATACTTCTCACTGTTCAGATATCTTTGATTGTGTTCTTCTACCTCTTTCAAGACAAATGGGTCTACATACAAAACCAAGCAATGATTTCGGGCAGTGAATTACTGACTCCCACTTGTCAAGAAATTTGCCCGGATGACAAGCAGAAGGATTTGAAGGCTGATTCTTGTTGAGGAAGATGAATAGATGGGGTACGTTTTTGGCAATGACTTCTACATAGGATACAGGAGCTTAAAGCATGTAGAGTAACTCTCGAATGTGAAATTTTTACAGTGACGTAAGTTATAATTTCGATTACTCCTACTCTTCTTCTCTGAAAGACTGTAACTTGCATAGGGATGTAAATTTTTGGAAGCTATTTGGATATGCCACTTCAAGAAATTAGAATGTCATCCCCTGGATATCAGATAATGAAGTTAACTTAGCAGAAATCAAGCACACTGTTTATATCAACATCCTGTTCATCAGGTTAAGAGTCTACATAGTTGACTTCTACTCAGTTCAGGTCACGAAGATGCAGGGGAAGAAAATTTTAATTTACAAACCAAAGCTAATTAAGTTGTTGTTGCATTTGAATATATGAATTCAGTGTAGCAGATTGGAGCTTCTTCTTCTCTATGATTTGGAAACTACAAAATTAGTTGAGAAAGAAGAGTGTTGAGTAGTGGATTGAAGCCATTTATAGTGTAATTTGAAATGGTATAATTTTCTCCGCAACTATCTCCGCTAATATTTTGAAGTTTGAACCAGTAATAACATCGATAATTTGAGATTGCAGACCATGATGTCAAGCTTGTATGACTGCAACCTTGCTGTTTATGTACCCTGTCAGCTTCTGGTTTTGGGAAGTTAAATGTAAAACATAAGTCCATTTTAAATTATTAGATTTGTCCTTATGTTGGTTTAGAGCAGCTCCCTCCTCAAGATACTCAAACTTCAAATATCTTTGTAACTTCGATTTAGAAGGAATTTTCAGCCAGACAAGGTATAAAAGTCCTAGAGAAACTAGAAAAAAAGACTGTTTTGTTTTGTTTTCTTCATTTAATTATGAATCAGGAATTTCATTCATTAAACAAAACTATGGCATTCAAGTCACCTCCACAAACACAAGAGCAAAGCTGAAGCAAAGAGCAAGCCAAGGGCCTAAGTTGCGTTAGCTAATCAATACTCTCCCATGTATACCATCTTATGCATAAGTCTCTATAAGCTGTTGCACCTAAAACAAGTACAGGACTAAGTTTGAAGTTGACATCTATACTAACTTTGGACAATATAGTTATTTTCAATCTAGCTTTTCATGTTTCATGGAAAAAGCTGTACATATCCAGTTAATACAGCGATTCCCAGTATTATAAGAGGTGGAAGAATTACAAAAGCTCCTATAGTGGCAAAGAACAATGAATCGTTCCTTTGAGACACATCATCTAAATAAGCTTGTCTTCTGATATTTCTCCTTTGTGAGATGGTTAAGAACTTGGCACTCACTTTCTTCAAGTTTTTACCTAGAGGTATGCTGAAATCATCATCCCTGTCTCCAACTAGCTGTGCAAGCTGCTCTTGAATTGTAAGTTTGCGAGAGCTACCGTCACTTTCATAGCCTATAAATCAGAAGTGTCCCCATAATTGTTATCCTTTATTCCAAAAGTTAAAGGAAGAAGAAGAACAACAACCAAATTTACAAAGAGAGTTGGTTTCAAGTTTTCTCTACCTTTTGTGGAGAAATTTATTTTATCTCTATATTATTGACACTGGCATGCACAAAAATTACGATGCATGTCGAACATAGAGATAAAGGCATCGAAATATCTTAGATTTTAGAAATCTGAGGTTGGGAGACATAAACATAATCATACCAAAAAGTCTTCTTCCCTCGATGTTCTACCCTTCATGCCAATTATCTTCTAACCATACAACAAAATAATTATTGAGAAGGAGCTGTACAGTTGATGTCAGAGAATAGGATGTTACCATTGAGGGATGAGCCAGCGGATGTAAGTTGCTCCAAGAGATCCAACCGTGTGCGGGCAGAAGACAAAGATCCTGATGATAAAATTCGAAAAAATGTCAGGGACTTACTGATACAAAGCACGGATAACAGCACCCAACAAGGTTCATGATATTAACAACAGAATTTGAGAGTGATTGCAAACATTTCATAGATATCTAATTGAGTATGATAAGATTATATTTGAAGCTTAGAAGCATGTTCAAGCAAATAAGCTTCATTTGACATGCTGAAACTGCTTTCATTTTTTCCCCTTTACCTATTATGTTCATTTATTTAATTTGAAAAGAAAAGCTTAGAATTCCTTGTAGATTAATCTTATAGATTTATAAGTTTATCAAGCACTAGTCTAGTGAATTCTCACAGACATCAAGCATAAGGCTTGCTAGAGTGTAAAGCAATTAGTGTGTTAATTCTTCCTTGATATGTTGTGTTAAGCACTGACTGACAGTTTTTAAGTTTAAACTCACCATTACTTCAGCTTTTATATAAGAAAAATGAACGAGAGAAAGAGAAATTCAATAGCAGAATTAGCTCTAATTGGTATTTCACTTCAGTAATTAGATTAATCAAGAACCATGCCTATGATCTAAGTAAAGAGAAGTTAATTCTGCAGTTCAACAGCTAAAGCGAGAATTTATGCTTATTCTCAGAAACCCATTTTTGAACTCCTTCCAAAAAAGCATACGAGGGGATGGGAATCAATGGCATACCAGCAGGGGAATTCTCCTTCGTAACTCCAGCCTCAGTCCCCTCTGACAGAGCAGAGGTTGTAACTGAAGATGCAGCACGGTAGAATTTGAGGAGGTTGTGATGTTTTTGGATGATAAAGGAAGGTTTTGGAGGAAGAGAAGCAGTGCTGAGATTGAGGGCCATGGAGTTCTGCTTCATTTGCAGTCACTTGCAATCTCGTTTGCTTTGATGTTGAGGTTTTGGTTTCCATATTCGAATTGTTCTTCTTGCTGTATTATAATATACCGACCTCAATTTAATCGAACAGTGAGCGCCACAAATATTCCGGGCTAACATGGAGCCTTCCAGATCCAGGTGTAAATATCAACTAAAGTTCACTTGAACACGTGTCCAACTCTAATTGTTGGTGTTGATGTGTAGTTATGCAATAACTTTTAAAAGGTAATAATATATTTATATTTTTTTAATTGATAATTTTAAATTAATTATAAAAATTTTATATAATAAAAAATTAATCTTAAATTAATAATTTTATAAAAATATAAATATAAAAATATAAATTTATCATTATTATTTTTAACAGTTATATTATTTGTAAACATTTATTGCAGCTATGCTAAGAGAGAGAACATAGAGGGAAATGGTGTGAGTAAAAGAGAACATTTTTCTTTTTAAAATGTTTATCAAGAATAATTTATTTAAATTTATTCATTTTCATAAATGAAATAATTACTTGAATAAAATAATAAGTATTCAA
The DNA here is from genome assembly GCA_037013595.1 of Dicorynia guianensis. Taxonomy (NCBI): domain Eukaryota; kingdom Viridiplantae; phylum Streptophyta; class Magnoliopsida; order Fabales; family Fabaceae; genus Dicorynia; species Dicorynia guianensis. The sequence goes on from JASUAB010000002.1 coordinate 40,625,831, forward strand.
ATTTTTTTTACAAGATTGTTAATAGATTTAAATAACATACGTAATTATTCATGAAATTAGTTGGAGTATTGTAAACTTAAAAATTCTTTAAATAATTTTTTAAAATTATGATTTTTGTCAAGTTTTGTTATATAGACAATTTATGAAAGTGCTTCAGTTTCAATTATTTTTTTAAATTCAAATCTATTCATTGGCATTTCTTATAAAGTTTGTGAATAAAAAGTGTGCAAGTAATATTGGTGTTGTTTGAAGATGTGCTTTTTCTTTTTCTTTTTCTTTTATATGTGAATAAAGGTGCTTGTTTTACTTGGACCGTTTTCCATTCAGGAAATTTAATGTTTCTTTAGTAGTTATAGAATATTTTGAAGAAATGTACGTTACAAAATAATTTGAATGTAATTAAAAGAAGTTTTTTTGGAGGTAAGAAAAGGAATGTGAAAATATGACCCCAAGCATTACAAGCATTATCACCATTATTTATTTATTTTTTGGATGATTAAAAGTTTAAGAAGAGTAAGAATAAAAAAAAAAAGTTTAAGGAAAGTTACTTTATTTTAGAGTTGAGATATGATTTTAGTGAAAGTTTATAATGATACTTACTTATTATTTATCAGGGAGTGAATTAAATAACTTTTTGTATAAAAAGTATAGTATATAATAAGAAAGAAATAAAGATAAAATTAAAAAAAATTAATAAAAAATTTAAGATTCATAAATTTAAATGTAGAGAGATATGAAGTAAAAGTTATTGAAATTATATTTCACTTATCATTAAAGATTACTAATAATAAAATTTGAACTTAAATCTTATAAATAAAATAATTTAAATATTATCGATTGAATCAACTTCCCTTTGCCATTTTTCATTTATTCTTTAGTAGTGGAATTAGGATTTCATATTTTTTTAAAATAAAAAGTTATGATAATTTAAATAAAAAATTAAGCTAAAATTAAAATAAAAATTGCAAAAAAAGTAAAAATCATAATCTAAATATTTATACAAAATAAATAAAAAAATTATCAAAATTAAAAAATAATGAAGTTAAAAAATTTAGGCAAAAATATATGAAACCCTTGTACTTTTATCTTGGCACAAAAATTATTTTTTATAATTTGAATTACAATAATAAATACACTATATTTTAAAATTATTACAATTTACTCATTTTGTTAAAGAATTATTTAAATTTTAATAAAGTACATGACTCTTTGTTAAAAATAATTGGAATCTCTCCTATTTATTTTTGTTAATAAAATAAAATTTTAAGTAATCATTTATCAAAATTATAATTAAAAAAATATTTTTGATAATAAAATTTTATCTATAATAATTCTTTAAAAAATTATTTTTAAAGATTAATATATTTAATTTAGTCTTATGAAAAGAGATTTTTGAGAGAATTTTTTTCGATAACAAATTATGTATTTTGTTAAGATTAAAATAATTGTTTAATAAAAAATAAATTATTATAATTTTAAAATATAATATATTTAGTGTAAGAAATTTTTAATATAAGATGAAAATATAAGAGTCAAAAATTTAAGCGCACCAAAACCATAAATTAAAAAAGCCCATTCAACGGTCAGATTTGAAGGTTCCGTTATTGAGTTTACCCTACGCTACCACGTGATTATTGAGTTTGCACCCCGCGCAGCACCAATATGGCATCACATTGACCAAATTGTCCTCATGATGTGACACTCGGCAGTTTTTTCTAGTACTTATAACATGATTAACATCGTGTTGTAAGGAGCAAAATAAACTAAGGCTATTGTGGTCATTTCAGTTGGCAAACAAGGAAATATGACCGTTGGAATTGAATATCGGATGTAACATTATTTTTCTGTTTCTTTTTGTGTCGGTGAAGAAAAGTGCCTCCGCGTCGAATCAAATTCCAAGCAACTAGTTCCCAGTTCCCACAAAGGAAAGCTAGCACCTTTCCATAAAGGCTCACACAGACTCTATCCAGCATCCACAGAAACCCAGTCAGCGAAGAAGAGGTGGGTTCTTTTCTACGTTAATGGCAAAACGAGTCGAGGAGGAAATTCCAAAGGAGGTGGTTTTGCAAGAAGAAGCCCAGCATCCGTATGCCTTCCATGTCTCTGGTCCTCGCAATTTGACTACCCTTAATTGGAGAGACATTATCAATTCCAGTTGGTCAGTACTCATTCTAGTTCTCGCTCCGATTTAACTGAAGTTGAAGTAGATTTTGCTTTCGCTCATGGGTTTCATTGCTTCTGACCATACTGGAGTAATGCTTGAACTTTGTTTAAGACGTTGCTTCTGCTTACGTACTTAAGGAAACAGAGAATGTAGTTGCATCTGGGTTTTCTTGAGTGATGTTGCTGTATTTTGACCGATTTCATAGACGTTAGCGTGATAGGCACATAGATGTAAAGCTGAAAACTTTAACAGATGGGTATTGCTTAAATGGGTTTTTAGATTTAATTCTTTCGTTTCTGATTGAAGAAACTATCAAAGATGAAAAAGATGACAAATATTCATCAACAGGGTTGCACTTTCCATTTTGGATAATGAATTTGAGATGGGTCGCTTGGATTTTAAAGATCTAGATTTTAAAGTTGAACAGTGATTCACTGGCTTGTGATCATCATTTCGCCAACAACGCCTGAGCCAACTCTGTTTTTGGGTTTATTTGAGAGAAATTCTGAAATATAAAATTATGTGCCAACTGGCTTTCCAAAATTTCTGAGGTTGATGGTATATATGTTCTTATAGTTGCTTTATATGTTATCATTAAGTTGCCTTATGGGTCTTGGCCGAATGTTGTAAACTCGTAATTCTCATGCTCTCATTGATAAAATCTTATACATATTTATAGTTTTGCAGGTATCATTGTTATAATTTTTCACCTGATATATTTATTAGTTGGAGTCCCTTTCCGAGTTCTTAATTTATGTCCAGTTGCTTCAGTAGTTAAGCATCTTGAATAGAATTTTGGGACCCTGATTTACAGCATTTCCTGATCTATCATCAACAATATTATTATGGTTATTCTCAGTAAAAAAATTGTTATGATTATTTTTTACTGGGCTTTGGCTGCGACAAAAATTTGACTAGCCGACTTGGAATTATGCATTAGCTTGATTTTTGTCAATAGGGTAATAGTCAGAGCTGAAATAGTAATACTAAGGAAAAAAAAAACCCTCCTTAAATTGTGCTATGGATTTTCGTAATCAATATCAAATCTTCTGATTGGAATTCTGCAGCATCTGTGTCAAGGTCAATATGATCACTGTTGTAGAACATGGGTTTTTTATGGTATGAATTTCGCTATTTGTTTCTTTAGTAAATTGTAATTGATCATTCATATAGTAGTCCCCAGGCTGTCTCAGACTGTGTTTTTCCAAATTTCATTTCATATAACTTGTGTCTGCAGAAACGGTGCTTAAGGAAGTTCTGAATAATGAGAATATCCTTCGTTTTACGAGCAATTAGAAGTGGTTGAACTTCAGATTTTTTTTCTGGATACTTTAGATAAACTAGGTGTTGAAAATCTATATCATATTGGCTAGGAGTTGGTTCATACAGTATTTATTAGGTGTGTACATATACGTCAGCACGTTTTTGCTTTCTATATAATGTTGTTCATGCCTTTTACAACAGCATCAAGCAATTTGAGAAGGGCCATATGTTGCAGAATCTAGGAGGAGTTTTAATGTTGATTTGGATCTATTTTTATCAACTCTTTCTTAATTGTGATTTTGAAGCAAGAATCACGGCTGAAATAGAACCTATCTGAAAGTTTATGAAAAGAATCGTTTTTAGAGATTTTATAATAATTAGTAAGCTTCTCAGTTCATGTTCATATGAAATGAAAGTACTGATGTCTGTGTTTTCATTTCATGCTAGCTGAAATGTTTTGTACTTACTCGTAATATATATCTATTTCGTTGCTTTGACTAAATTGAAGAGGGATTACACCATTGGTTCTTATTTCTATTTGTTTTACGTGATAATAAACATTTTATCACCATCTGACATTTGCTAATTTATTTTAATTGTTTTTCTAATTATCTTTATTTTTTATTTCACTTTGGCATCTTTTCATTACTGTGTGGTTCTAAACGTGAGAGTATCTGTTTGTTGCTAACTCTAGAAAGACCCCTTTTCTCTTTATTTGCTATCTTAAACCTGATGGAACAGTATCCCTCCTCCTATATAATTGACACTTTTTGCATCTATCAAGATAATCCATGTGAATACTGATCAAGATTTTCTTATACACAGGAAGGATGCAAGTTATAAAAGAACTGTAATTGCCTGCTTTATACAGGCAGTTTACTTGCTTGAACTTGACAGACAAGAGAACCGAACACAAGAAAATGCTCTAGCTCCAAAGTGGTTGATTCCTTTCAAGTACAAGCTCTCAAAAACATTGATCGATGAAAGAGATGGATCTATTTTCGGTGCAATACTTGAGTGGGATAGATCTGCTGCATTGGCTGACTTACTAATAATTAGACCTAATGGTGCCCCAAGAGCTGTTTTAACACTTCGAGGGACATTACTTAAAAGCCTAACAATGCGAAGAGATATTGAGGATGACCTCCGCTTTCTTGCCTGGGAAAGCTTGAAGGGCTCTGTTAGGTTTAAAGTAGCTTTGGAGGCACTTAAAACAATTTCTGATGCATATGGAAGCAGCAATGTCTGTATTGCAGGGCATTCCTTGGGGGCTGGATTTGCCCTTCAGGTGGGAAAGGCATTAGCAAAAGAGGGAATATATGTAGAGACACACTTATTTAACCCACCTTCCGTTTCACTAGCCATGAGTCTGAGAAATATTGGAGAAAAGGCAGAATTTGTCTGGAAGAGACTAAAGTCTTTGCTTCCTTCAAGTAGCGAAGCTCAAGTCAGCGATGCTGAAGACAAGACTTTGGGTATTGGATTTAAGAGTTGGGTGCCTCAATTATCTGGCTTGAAGAGTTCTGGTTTTGGGGTGGGGAAATGGGTTCCTCATTTGTATGTAAATAACAGTGACTATATTTGTTGCTCTTACAACGACCCTGATGGCACAGGAGAGAAGAATGCTGACAAGGAGAATATAGGTCCTACAAATGGGAAAATTGCAGCAAAGTTGTTCGTAGTCTCCAAGGAAAAACAGAAGTTTCTTGAGGCTCATGGCCTGGAGCAGTGGTGGTCAAGTGATGCAGAACTTCAGCTGGCTATTCATAACAGCAAGCTCATAAGCAGGCAGCTAAGATCCTTATATAGACCTACAGGTGTGCCTTCACAAGTAACACAGGCAAAGCCTCGGTAACAATGGTTTACCTTGAATGTTTGTGAAACATCTTGTTCTCAATCCTGATGATACAGCCTGCTTTTGCTTATACACAGTTCTTCATTTAAGTTTCATTTGGGTATTCTCTTTAATTACATTTGTTGGACAAATTGTGTTTTACCTAAGGATACATGAAGTCATTCTTCAATTTACTATTGGCAATTGGAATACATAAACTCTGTAATTAGCTTACTAAGCAGGAGTTTAAGAACTGAACATTTTAAGGCAGGGAGGAGGGGTGTCCTGTCCTGATCTCGTCAGTCTAGAATGGAGTCTTAGAACAGAAAATCTGCACTCAGAGTACCAGCAAATGATAACTGAACTTCGCCTCTGATGACAAACTCCTGTTTCGAGTGTTCGAGGAGAAAAACCTACAGTTTTGAAGAGGAAATTATTACAAATGAGACAACTAAACTAAAATCAGACCAGAGGATAGAAGTGGAAACGGGACCTCTTCAATACAACATTGTAGTATAAGGAATTTACAAGTGTAACTTGGATGCCTAATTAGAATACTAATGATAATCTCAATTAAATTATAAAGAAAAATGAATGTTACAAAGTAGGACTCTCGAGTTGGCAGCGGGTTTTCATTAAGATCCAGCTGCTTATGAATAAGTTTTTGCAGAGCATCTCTCTAAATGATTTGGCTATGGAATGAGTTTAGTTGGATGATTAGGTAAGTGCAAAGGACTTGGAAGATCCGAGGCATATTTGCTAATGGGAATATGTGAAGTAAAGGCTACCCATTTTTTATCCCATAGGGTCCAAAGGAAATACCAATCTTCTACTGAAAAGTTTAAACCACGAAGAAAAAGTATGTGACTTGAGGATGAAAACACTAAGCCCAAATTTAAATTCTCTGACTTTATTCTTTCTTAACTTTGGTTGCAATTAGACTTAGGCCCACATTAAGAGAAAAACATACTGTAACAGTTGGACCCACACTACAAGTAAAATAAAAAATGCTGCATAGTAGAGAGAGAACAAACTACCAAAGTTAAGGAACAATAAAGGAATCTCAATTCCACCTAATTATAGATGCTGTGGCTCCTTTTCCATCCATATCTTGTAAACCTTCTGGTTTACCTTTATTTTGGATTCAAATTATACATATGCGTGGTTTGGTATATGGTATCTTCGGATGTGTTGGTACAAAAGCATCCTCATACATACACTTATATCGCCAGTTAAATACTCTTGTAAGACACCCTGGTTTGGGTTAATTCATGTCAGTGTATCAAACATTAACATCTTATTCGGGTGTTTTAAATGTGTGGAAATGTTAGATACTAGCATAAGGATGGCTATGTACCCCACACCTTCCTAAAGGTCATGTTCTGGGGAGTATTTTTTTTCTTAAACCTGTTATGACGACAAGTTAGCTGCTATAAATGATGTTTATCTTACAGAAAGCACTGTTAGAGCCTTGTAGAGGATAAATAGGCCACCTACCAATCTTTATGAGATGCTTTTCCTTTGTGCATTCAAAGTATACCCACTCATACATATGCGAAGATTTGTACTGGCTTGAAAGCTTGAATTGAGTTAATGTATGAAGCTGCTTTTAGTCATAGAATTTGTATTAACTCTTAGAGGAAGACTTCTCTTGCGAATATATAGCAAACAAAGTTGTCACATACTAAATTTAAGAAGAGACAGTGAATTTATCAAATTTTATAATTTAATTTATAAAATTTTATAAATTTAATATATAAAATTTTATAAATTTAATAGATTAGATTTTTAAGGTAAGAGTTTAATAAAATTTTATTTATAAAAATAATAAAATCGTAAATATAATAGTACGAATTTCTGTGTTCATTGACCCCAGGAGGCAGAGGAAGAGAAAAACAAGTATAAAAATGTGAATGAGGTAGAAGGACTTTGTAGGCACGCCATTAAATGTTCAAGTGTTTGTCTGCTTTCTGCCTCTTTTAGGTTCAGTTACAAGTCTAAATCAATCTTATAGAAGATAGAATGAATATAAAACTAAGGAGTGTGACATCAAACTCTTAAGCTGTTTATAACTCCAACATCAAGCTAAGGATAGATTTCTGAGAAATTACAACTAACCAACTAATTAATCTGAAGAGACTCACGCATTACAATATTATGCATTACGATATGAAGAATGGAACATTTTCATGTCATTGACTATGGGAGGATAGAAGTTCATGAAGTTTAAGCACCATTAATGAGAAGGATCAGAAAAGTGAACCAAAAATCAGATAAAGTTCGGTAAAAAAGATTGCAGTGGATTAGGGAGGGGCTTCAAATCCTTCCACAAATCTGAGCTTTGATACTAATAGTTAGATGCATGATAGGCCTTCTCAACCTCAAAAGCTAGTTCAAGCAATGAGTTTTTGCCTCATATTTATAAATCAACACCCAATCTCTTCAAAAATAATGTAGAACAATCCAACTGATGAAATGTTAAAGAGTGAAAAGTAATTTGTGTGAGTAGTCTCCCATTCTCTGTAGAAGTATTAAACTAAAGACCGTGACATCATAGTCTTAGGCTGTCCATAATCCTCCTCACATCATTCCAACATGTTGCCTACATATTAAAAAGCATAAAGAAAGTCCCAATAGGCCCTACTCACATACATCTCACAAAATTGATTGTAGAATATGTGATTTATTAAATTATACAATTTAACCCCTTTTTCAACATGTTACTTAAATATCAAAAAAGGAAAAAAAGTTTTATTAAATCTCACTCACAAATATCTCATAAAATTGATAATGAGATAATAAATTTATTCAATCTCATAGTTTGAACTGTGAGTTGTGAAATTTTAAATTATTATATGCAATAAATTTAATAATCTAAATACATTTGAATTAGAATTTTGTAAATTTTAACTTATAAAAATAAATGGACAACAAATAATTTTCAAAACTGCTGTGATAATTTGTAAACATTAATCTGCTGCGGAACATTAAAAGTTCTTAAAACTTAACCACCTTCACTCAAGAACCTCTTTATGTGAACAAAAAATCAAGGAACACCTGGAAAAGAAAAATATTGGAAGTCACCAATTTTTTAAGATCGATACAATATCATATAAATTTAGTTATTTCCATTGAGTTGAAACTACTGCACAGCTGGGATATATGAAGAATGAAAGCGATAAGTGTGGGCACAATCATGATTTGCTAATACGATTGGCCAAATTTCCTCCTAGCACGTGATTGTGAAAAGTGCAAATCATCAGAATAATGGAAACATAAAATTTTTCAGGACAGTGGGGAGCAATGCTTGAAAAATTAACTCAAAAATACGAAACATTGAAATTTTATTTTAGACAATGTACTTGTATTTATATAAAATTTTCATAAAAATTATATAAAAAATTTATTATAAAATAAATGTACCAACAATGCATGTTCAACCTATGCTCGAGCAAAATTAGTCTTTAGACATATTAGTAACTTAGGTGCTGTAAAGGACTAATTCACAAATATCCCTAAAACAAAGCAAAATCATTTTCATTGATGAACATGTAAGGACCGGCTATATACAAAAGAATTGATACAGGAATGGAAACATTTTTCTGCTATACATATGCAAGGTATAAAAAGGAAAACCAAATTAACAAAGCCAAACTCATCATTGAAGCTCTTCGGTTTATCTGCATAAAATAGACAATTTCATAGAAGTCCAGACAACTCGTAGTCGTATAAGCTGACCTCTTGCTCAAGATCTGCAAAGCAATCGTAGAGGGGATTTGGTTCAACATCAAAAAGTACTGATTCGAGATTCTGATATGCCATCAAATAATCTAGAGGGTGGTTTGCCGTGGAGTCCTCTAAGACAGTGGTATCTAAACATATCTGGTTGCATACTTGTTGGTTATTGAATTCTTCATTCATCAATGCAGCATAGCATAAATCATAGTTATCAGATCTGTTCATACTCTCCACGTCCCACGGACTGGGTTCGGTGTTGCATATCGTGGTACTGGGGCACCCTATATTAGGAGACGTCCTGCAAATTAATTCCGCATCCTGTAACGGCAAAACCTGATAACTATGGCATATATTAGATGAATTGGCTGTTGCTTTAGTGGAAACTGAAACCTCAGAACAAGTTCCAAGGTCTGGTTGCACCTCAGCTTCCATAAGGGGCCAATTCTCAGCCACTTTGGGCGGCAAAGGAGGTGGAGATGATGAGGTTGAGCTTCCATTGCCAGTAAGCTCTTGAACTAATTTTTTGAAGCTAGAGCTGTCGGTGATGTAAACCTTGGGCCGCAAAACCTTAATCAAGCTGCTGAATTGTTGTTTCTCATTCTTAGATATTTTCAGTGATGCTTGATTTACTTTCTTGCCCATGTTGATGATTTCTATGCCTATACAACTGGCACTTTGTAATCAACTCCCACTTCTCGGAGGATTCAAGGAGGGGAGCTATGTATAAATATTCAGTTGCAGAGAAGATATGTAGGAAGGACGTGGAAACAGAACAAACAGAAAGACATAAAAGATTAGATGCTGAAAATGATGTTGATTCATTTTAAAAAAGGCTCGTTTTATCATGAATCCATAACTACCTGCCAACCTTATCAATATTCAGCTTTCTTTCACTCTGCGGTCATTTTTGAAGTATGACCCATCAAAGGAGAAATGCCAACTTTTGTATTTACATGAAGATGTGGATGTTGGTCAATTCCATAAGATGGTTTTCAGGATTAAAGTAAACTTGGGATAATAGGAGATGTGCGGTGTGAAGTAGAAGGACATTGAGGGCACGCAGCTTACTATTCAAGTAATATAAAATTAATATAAGTTTAGTTAATTATTGCTTATTCTGCCCCTAGTAACTTTTGTGCAGGGACAGAATTAGACAAAAGAAAGAGGATCCAATAAACTAACTCTTAATATTTCAATAATTCTTTGAAATGTTTTCATATTATAAGACTTATAAGAAAGGATAAAATGAAAAATGATTATATTTGAAATAAAGTTAGTATTATATTTATTAAAGAAAAAATGATAGAAATTAACTAACAATATTGAGAAATATGTAAAAAAGATTACTTTTTATTCTAATGAAGAAGGATAAAAAAAGACTAAAATAGATACTTAAAAATATTATTAAAGAGATTTTTTTTATAAATGATATTTATGAAAATTTATTTCTCGTGGAATCCAATAATGTCATTTGATTCATATAAGAAATTTCACTTATAAAGAAAAACTTTGTGTGTTGTTGTTTTCATATTATAATACATATGAAAAAATGCTATTACCAAAACTATTTTGTTATACTTTCCTTACAATTGTATAATATAATATATTGATTTATTGAGTTTCACAATTTAATTTGTAAAATTTAATAAATTTACTAATTTAAATTTTATATTATAAGAATTAAATAAAAATAAAATTATGGAATTTACAAAACTCAAAGCATGTACATGGGTTTCAATTGAGGATTCAAAGTCAATGGCACTTAGTGTGAGGAAAAAAAAATGAGAATTGAAGAATTAGTGAAAGAAAAAAATAGAAACAGTGATACATTAATTAGTAAAGTTAAAATACAGATGATATGTATAGAGCATGGACATGTACATTAAAAAGATAAAATACATACATATTAAGCATGAAACCATAAAAAAGGACACGAAAATATAATCGAAATATGTCTCGTATGTCTTAAACACATATTTAGAAAGAATCTAACAACTAACAAGGGTCAAATGTTCATATAATAATTTTATTCTTAAGAACATTGAATAAAATAGACTTGTTGGACTGTTGACACAAATATTAAATGTCTCATACAACATTTATACGTACCTTAGTTTTTAATGTTGGATATCAATAGTTGTACTCTATAGATGCTCTACAATATTTGAACGTTTAATTGTCTTTGATTTAGTTCCTAGCTTTGTCACTATGGCTTTTTAGTATGATCTTCTAGGCAAAGGCCATGGCACTTTTGGCAGAGTTTGTGTTAGCTGTTCAAGTACTCTACTGCAACCGTTTGAATAAATTTCTCTAATGAGTTATAGGGATTTTTTTTATTTTTTTATTAGGTATTCTTATAGTATTATTAAATATAAGATTAATTTTTATTCAAAAAAAAATTATAGATGATATTCTCAATTTTTCTAAAACTCAAACTTATATATATTGTCATTAAATCTTCTTGTAACATAGTCAATATCACTAGATCAGTACCTTATTAGTAAAAGATTACTTTTTAGGTTAATAAAATTTTATACCAAACTTGGTATGCTAGGTAACAGAAATTGTTACTGCTCTAAAAATTAATTAACCCCAAACCAAAGGCAAAGAGTTCTTTGGCCTCAATAATTTGTATTTTAAAAAACGCTGGAAACAGAGTGCACCCACTTCCACTGTATCTTTCTTTAATAAGATAGTGGAAATGCCTGTTTGTTTTGCATACATCAGTTTGCAAATGAAACATTTATATTATACTTCATGCTCTGTATGAATGCTCGGAAATTCCATGTCCCTATCATGTTCATATCAAAATCTATAATTTTGGCATTGGCTGTCATCGCGCAGTTGGAAGGCACACTCAAGCTTGACATTAACATCAGCTTGTTATTTTTTTTTTTAAGTATCATATATCTTGGCTACAGTGCCAACAAGCACTGCATGCAGTGACCCTCCAACACGAAGACGAAGCGCACCTTGCAGGATTACAGTTCAAACTAACTTTTGGTACGTTGAGGATGTTTAAAATACATCTTAGTCCTTCACAAAAAACTTCATAGCTTTTTAAACACATTCTGAGGCACTAACATTTATAGAAAAATGACAAATTTTGAGTGATTTAACATTAGGAGATCCTGAACAATAAATTGAAAAAATAGTAACCCCCAGCAATAGTTTAAGTGAATTGAAAATTGAAACCAAGGATTGCATGTGCGAATAGTAAAAGTCTACACCCAGTTTGAGTATGTTGCCCCATCTTCTATCATTGGCATAAAGCTGAACATGTTTTTATAATCTACCACTTAAAGTTACCTAGATGTTGAATATAAGGCTCCTGTCTCTCACAATAACTACTTCATGGATTGGAATCAAGTTTTTATGTCAATCTCATTCCTTTTGTTCTCTCTGCTTTTCTCCCTTGACATTGATAAACAAAAGAAGGAACCAGGCAAATTGACCAATTACTATAATCAGAGCACTAAGAGAGACCACAAAATCAAAGACAAATTGTACTCTCCATTCCTGCGCCTATTCATATTTAAAAATCAGACAGTGGGAAGTGTAAAGGGTAAGGGGAAAACAATAAGGAAATAGTTCCCCCCACAAATGGGAGGAACTAAATTCTCACACAGGCTCATTTGAGCTTTTAAAATTCTGAGTCCCAAAATTTAGTCTATTGGATTAGTAAATTTAATTGTACAAATTCTTTTAAGTAAATATTTAATAAACTTCAGTTTATAAAAATAACAAAACTGAACAATATCGCACGCCCAAACATCAATTCATCACTAGATGGTCCAGATCACACTGAATATTTCTGCCTAATACAACATACATAAATAACAAAGGTGAGACAAGACTACTTAAAAACCCAAATATTAAATGGTGCAGGCTAAATACAGGAAGCTCGGCAGTCAGCAATAGAAAATTCAAGGAACCTCAGTGTTAAAGCCTCAACTGAGATCAACACAGAATATGGATAGTGAGCGTAGCAAAAAAATTGAAATAAGCACAACACTTCTAGCAGAGCTGGGGGCTTTGAAAAGCTAAAGATACACTTCACAGTTCATAAAGTAAGCATCATCCTAACGCAGTCCTCTTTGTTAAGCATGTGATGTGGAATAGCTAGACTGATAGTTACACATTATTATCTACTAGTATGTCAAGTCTTACAAAAGCTGTCATGCATTGGAGAGAGGAACTACCTTGCCCTTGCATTTGTTTTTGATACATTTTCACCTTACAAATACAATACAATATATGCTTGAAGCTGCACCATTAACTCACTAGAGAAAATCAAACGGAAAAAAGAAAGCATATGGAAGATGTTTGTGGACAATAAAACTAAAGAGGAGACATGGCAAAACAATCAATATTTCAAAAGAGAAAGAGATGTATATTAATTTAGGAATATACTACAAAACTTGTTTGTCTTTCAGCAAAGCTAATTTCTCTACACTAAATATGACACAAATTCACCATGAAACTTGAAGATCAGCAAACAAATATATATTTCACTGAGAATTTATTACTGAAACTACAAATTCTATCAAAAAAAAATGTGTACCCCATGCTTGGCAGAAGAACTAGCTGCTAGGATGCCTCCTTCTTATGTTTCCGCAACTAGTCCATTTTCAACAACCCCACAAAGAAATAACGGGCAATCATATGATTTAAGTTGCTAAATTACAAAATGTTTAGGAATCAAGATTTCTGGGATGGCTGAATATTTTCAATTAATGATGAACCCAATTGAAGCATAAGAGGATATACAGGGCTAAACTCTTTGTCTCCTCTGGCTCTCACATTTGCAGCATAATCATCAAGTGTTGCTTTAATGCCTTTCCAGATCTGATCCTCCCCTTGAGAATCTAGCCACAATGAATACTGCAATGGTGTTAGTTTGTTCCTTTGCATTGGTGACTGCAACTCTTCAGGACCACGGGAATATAGATGATGAAGTATGACATTTGGTGGCAGATCTTGAAGAAGTGGAGATGCTGCAAGCTGGGATGTTTCCAAGAAAATAAGTGGCCTAAATGCTCTAAGTACTCGATATGGTGCACCAAGTTGCTCTACTGGGAACAAATTTTGGCCTACAGCTAACTCCAGTTCAGCCATATCTCTAGCCATCCTCAACTTGCCTGATTCTGAAAGAGGTCTGACAAGAGAAGTATGCCTGATGAAGAATACTAGAACACGTGAAGCCATACTCCGGACAAGAGTGGTGCATATATTCTCTGTCCCTGTAGCAGCTGTAGTTGTGGAAGGCAACAATCTAGATAGAAACTCACTGCGGAAGTGAAGAATACTTTTCTGCAACTCTTCCATATAAGGTGATGCATTATTGTCCATAGCAGCATCCATCCCAAGCACTCCAAAATTCTGATCATGTATTTGCAATATGCAAGATTCAAGACGATCAAGCATTGCCTGGAATAGGGCTGTTACTGAGTCACATGCAACACCATATATTGCTCCTAAAGATGCTGACAAAACATCTGCAGCAATACTAGGCAATCCTGTAAGCATAGACGATATTCGCATATGAATTTCTTGCAGATGCTGACACAATGCAAAGTTCTTGAGCTGTGCTGCTGTAGCAGAACCACTTATTTGACGTGATTCTGGGCCAGTAGATATCTGACATTACAAAGGGTAATAATAGAATATTTAGAAACTGCTCCTGTACTGGTCATCTTTGGAATGAAAGGGCCTTTGGACATTTAAAGACTACTCATAGGCAAACAAAAATTGAGTTACACTATATTAATCAGTTAGAGCAATTATCAGACTCTCAAAGCCTTCACGTTTTTCAACCATTTAAACTTATATCTGGGCCATAAGAAAATCCCGATTTAATGTTCATAATTTGAATTGCATATCAGCAAAACCAACATGCAACTAGAAGGTAAATAGTTAACCTCAATCACTATGTCTCACCATATTGTGACTATATTTTAGGTAATATATCTTAAACGTATATGTCTTCCCAAACCATGAATACACTGCAAAAATGTAATTGAAGTTAATAACTGGATAGCTGCTAATCATACAATGTGTTGATGGTACAAGACTTACGTAGGAAACTCAGAGAAAAGAGAGGAAAAAAACCCTTAGGAGAAACTATATTGTATTGAAATATTGAGAATGTGTACAAGAATCATACCATTAGGTCCTATTTATATAAGAAACTATGAGCTATAGGTCTGTCTACACTGTAAACCCTAGTCTAAAAAATAAACTAAAAATAAAATAGAAAAATAGTCCTACTTTTTCGACAACTTAAGATACAATACACATGATTTTCTCAAACATGGTGATTAAATATAGTTAACATGATAGTTTGACTGGTAACCGTGAGAGTGTTCAATTACTTTTTGAGAGAATAATTAAGTTTTTAAAACATATTCACAAACAGCACACAGCAACTAATGTGCACATTTTACTATATTTTACTAGCCAGGCAGATGGAAGTAGACATGTAATGGTCAGTGACAATAATGTTGAAATGAATTCATGAACTCAATGCACTAGGCTCAACAATCAAGTCACCCTCAAGCTTTACAAACTACAAACACACACAATCAGACAGACGAAAAGAATGGGAAACCAAAAAAAAAAAAAGAAAGGCACAACCCTTCAAATTATTAAATTTCAAACTTAATTATATCAACGGTGACAACACAAAATGACCTAAACAGAAATCAAGAGGTATACAAATTCTTCTCAGCAAAAATTTAAAAATCTTTTTATTATAGATTGGTGGTAAATGTGTTAGTTTCCTCAGAAAACTAACATGCAAATGTAATAACTATGAAGTGACAAATAATTATGATAGACATTTGGCATTCTAATCTTAGAGAATATATATTCAGTTAGTGAAAAAAGTATGTTTGTCCTTAGAAAACTAACATGTCAATGTAATAATCATGAAGTGACTAATAATTAAAATAGACAATTAGCATTCTAAGTAATAAGGTTTCTTCTTTTACTAGAATATGTATATATATATATATATATATATATATATATATATATATATATATATGAAGACACCTTAACTAAATACAACAACATCTGTTTTGTTTAATCACCTGGTATTCAGCTCGTTCTGCAAGAAGAAGCAAGACTTTTCCAATTTCACGCAAAACAAGAAGAGTCAAGCGTGCATCCAACTGAACAGCTTCAATTTCTTCCTGAATCCGTAATATAATTCTTGAGATCTGTTCCTTGGATGGAACACTTCCACGGCTGGACATTGGAAATACAGAATTCACTAGATCTGAAAGGCGACTCAAGCAGAGAGCCAAGAATGCAGTTTGGAATATTTCAGCAGCCAAAATCATCTGGCCTTTGCCTTCTGGACTGATAGCTGGTAACACTGTTTTGACATCTGTGTCACGAGAAATCCTTTCAAGGAGATTCTCTATCATTGACAAAAGCTTTGGATATCCCATTGTAAAAATCTCTTTAACAAAACTTGATGCGGTAAAAGCAGACTTCATCTGGATTGCAAAAGCCTTTACAATGGCCTCCCAGACTCGATCTGTGAGCATGGGAGCACCTTCCTATTCAGTAGCAGCTAATCTTAGAAAACTAGAATAAGGTTATTGCATTAACAAATAAAAACAGCTACTTATATCACGGGAAAAAAAAAAGTAAACAAGTGCAATTAATGTACCACAATTTAGATTTTAAAAAATCTCAAAATATAACAGAATATTTCAGACCCCTTATGAAATCCACTGTTTGTATAGGCTACAAAAATCATACAGTCTCCAAAGCTTTGATTAAGGAGACATTATTAAACAAAAAGTGCAACCTTTTGATACATCTAACACAAGGATCACTTTATTCCATGATAAATATATATAGAGAGGAGTAGCCTTTGGAAGTATTGGAATTTATCTTAATAAAATTTATCAATTCAAATTACTGACGGAAAAAACACTACATTGGCCGAGGAAATACATATCTGTCCCTCAAATATCTTTGAAATGGGATTAGTTGGTAACGCGATCATGTAAAAATCAGATATTTACTAATTTTAGGAAGCAAATAAGAAATTGATCCTAAGATTGATCAAAAGAAAGGAATTCACCAATGAAGTTTTTATGCCTGCAAATCCCTCTGAGATGCAGAGATCAACTAAGAAGGACAAACACTTTGTGTTCAGCAAACATTAGCACTTCTAGATGAAAACACCATTGATGCAGAAATTGACATGACTAAGTGTGAAAGGAATTAATTATTTCAAAAACTTAAATTATTAGATGAAAACCCATGAATAGTTTTATATCTCTAACACGCCCTCTCACATAAGAGCCTTTGGATTCAAAGTGTAAATAACCTACAGGTCCACCAAATGCACACAGTCTCACCAAATCTTGTACTGAAATTCAACTTAATTTTTCCAAGAATGGGGGAGACAAAAATCGAACTCTTATCCATAAGATCTAATACCATGTCAATACCCAACTCTCCTAAAAGCTTAAGCTATTAGGTGAAGACTCATGAAAGATTTTAAATCTCTAATACTAAGAGACATAGGTAATGGGACTTTTATTAAAAAGAAAACACAAAAAAGAAGAAGAAAACCAAAGGAAGGCAAAGGATAAAAGGAAAAGATGAAAGAAATGAGTAGGAAAAAAATTCAAGCAGTATTTGATTCAATCATGAAGAACCACATCAGACAAACATCAAAAGATAATGCCTTACAAGGACTATGCAACATCACAAAGTTTTTGTTAATCCTACTGAGTACCAGAGAAAAAACACAACTTAAGGGAGCCTTCACCTTACTAAAGGAATGTGTGAATTTAAAAACCATATTCTGTGTATCACCACTCAGACACTGACAAAAACTACTTAGAAGAAATAGAGCCAAATTAATCCAGAGCAAGTCCTTCTGTCCTTCTATATCACTTAAACAATGAAGGGGCTCAAGTTTGGCCAGCAAAAATGTTTCACTCAGAAGTTTCCATATTGTTAAGGTTCTTGAAAAATGTAAACTCTAAGGGCTATGGGAACCTTGTAATTTGACATCAGAAGAGATAAGAGCATTATACCAAATAGAAAAGCAATATGGATGAGAAAAAAACAATAGAAAGAGGACACTCCCACCAACCATTGGATCCATATGACCATTTTCCAACTCCAACAAGCGAAAAATAACAAGATTTTTCAATTTAAACTCTACCAAATCAAGAGAATTCAGCAGCATTAACCAAATTCTAGACCAACCCAGTTTGTAGACTACATTACAATTCAGCTGAGCTTTTGCTCAATTTTAATTGATTGTATCAAGGCTCTTATCCCAAGACTAGGGTTTAGACAACAAAAAAAGACAAGCAGAATATTAGGAATTCCACGAGCCACCTGTGTCAGAAGTTTAATGCTGAGTTCTGGGCAAATTAACTAAAGTTCTGACCTGCAAATTTCTCAATTACACAATCTACTAGCAAATTAAATGCCTCTCTGCCAGTCAGCAAATCAGCCAACATAATGCTTAAAGAGGTGAATAATCTACAAGGAACATTTTCCAATTTTGGTCCCATAGTCAAACCAAGGAACACATTTGAGAGTATAAGTCTTTATTTCAAGAAAGTATTTCATTTGCCACTTGTCCATCCTTCAAGACCTATTAAACAAGAAGTCCAAAAAAATTACTCTATTCCTTAACCATGCTTCAAGACCTGCTATGCATATTTATGAAAATGAGGAATATAACAAATATGGCTATGTTATTCTATGCACCTTTAGTCCCCATAATGGAAGATTTCACAGTAGATATAACTCCATATCCTAACTAGCAACTTACTCATACTAATCCTAACACACCCAGAAGAACAACAGAGAGACATTTTTATTATAGTTTAAAAAACTTTCCATTCAATAATTAATTACAAACTGTCCTATTGCAATCAATCAACCACAACTATTGTCCTTGCCACACAGTGAGAATTGTTTATGCAGTTTTCCTACCTTTTCCAGATTAAGCTATAATTTTATGTATATCCTGAAGTGAGTATCCAGAATTCTGCACTACAAAGAAACATCAAACAACAGACTCCAATCTTCTCCACTCTCTCCTAACATATAGTAGAGTAACATCCAGGTTCCCGCAACAATATATCGTGACATTAAACTTAAACAAAACTAATAAAAAATAAAAGACTTAGATAGAATGCCGACCTATAATTTCATAGCACAAGTATTGAAGCTTTTCAAAAACGGCATATTACACCTTTGCAATTGCAAACATTTATGAATCTAATCCACAGGCCATTGCAATCTCTAAAATGTATGAATAGTCCTCAAATAAGTTTCCTGGTTCCCCTAAATAAAGGAATACAAATATTTACATTCGAGAGATGTTATTCCTCATTTTTTCCATTTGAGAAAAGAAACGCACATAAAAAATAAAAAATAAAAAAAAACAGCTTCCGCGTTCAGAGCTTCAAAGAGGAGGTGTGAAAACATAGTAAATCCATTGTGCGAGCAAAATTTGCAAGTTCCAATCTTCAAACTGCAATTTGACTTCTTAAAACCATGTTTAGAACATTCCAAGGACTATCTGTCGAGTACTGCTAACTTAGTTCAGCAAATTTACTCTACGGAGTAATTAAATTGGTGAGGTAGATCAGTAGATCACAACGACCTTTCCAAGAGAAACTTGACCATTCATTAGACACATGGACAGAAGAAGAACTTCATTCATAAACTTGGTTTACTTTACTGATTATTTCTCTATATCTTATCCAACTAGAACAAGCAATTTAACCGAGGCCTACCTGTTAAGCAATTAGTCTAGTCAGACGCCCAAATTAAGATTTTTTGTTCACGCCATCCACTATCATTATACAACATTGACCATGATTATAAGAATGAACAAATTACTATCTTTCTTACCTGAATGATCTCATCAAGCAGCAGAACATGTGTGAACGGATCGCGTTTCTTTGACAACACCCGCTGCAAATGCCATACCGCTACAACAATAGAATGCAACTGATCCATACAAATTCCCATCCTCTGCCACAAAGCTTCTTTAGCCTTAGCCCCTCCTCCTATTTGCGGCATGCCACTGCCCCTAATCCCTCCTGGACCGTATCCACCTCCAGGAGACCCTGAAATCGCCTTCATATCCAATGCCACACTAACACTCTTCGCACCCATGCCCTTATACTTATTTATTACTTGATCCACGGTGACCTTCAATTCACCAAGATTATAGAAAACCTGTAACCCAGTACCGACCTCAGCCTGATTCAACCCTTCCATTCCTCTTTCCAAAACCTTCATAGCTTCATTTCTTAATTTATCTCCAGTTTCTCTCACCCAACTGAGCTCTTCGTCGATGACATCGATACCTACAAGCTCATATTCATTGCAAAGACTCAGGATCTCTGAATACAGCTGTGCTGCCTTGGCGAGATCAACTTTCTCAGGCTCAGAAATGGAAGCCGACATTAGATCGCGAAGTTTCTTCGACAACCGGAGGGCCCGGATGGAATGCTGGAGGAGCTCCGTGGTGCGGTGAAGGTTGGACAGCTGGGCGGTCTTCGTGGCAATGGTGCGGTGGGGATCAGAGAGCTCAGATCGAACGCGGCGGAGGGAGGACTGAAGGGAAGAGACACCGGATCGAACTGTCGACAGCGCGTGCTCAGCGTGCTTAAGGGAAGATAATTGGGAAAGAAGCTCACTGTGGCGGGAAAGGACTTCGGATCGGAGCTGGTTCTCAAGTAGGCGGATGGCATGGTGGAGCTTCTCGGCGGTGGAGGCTGGCGAGCCAGAAGAGAGGGCGGCGGAGGAGAAGGAGGTGGAAGAAAAGGAAGGGGAAAGGAAAGCAGAGAAGATGGGATCCGAGGCGAACGAATCGAGAGGGGAAGTAGGAGTGGCGGTGGAGGCGGAAGATGGAGTGTTGGAAGGAATTGCAGGTGAAGTGGGAGTGGAAGCATTGGCGGGGTTTTTGAACGTGGAAAGGCGTTGAAGGGGAGAATGGGAAGTAGGAAGCGGGGACCTGTGGAGTGGAATCGCTGGCGAGGCCATTGTGGCCAGTGAGTGCGTATTTGGATTGAGGTTTTTGGTTTTTCCATTTTAATAGAATAACTTCTTTTGACATGTCGTTTTGCTCAGACTCTGAAACCGCAGCCAAGCCCTATGGGCTTTGAGCCAACATCGTCCTATCGTTCACAACCTGTCATGTGGAACTAATTTCTCGTCCCTTATGATTGATTGCTCGTCTCCTTAGACTTCTTCGCCCGCTGAGGATCTGAATGTCATAGTCATAACATAGTTTTATTCCTACCATAACAATTCTGATCCTATAACTTGATAAATGGTACTTGCAATGATGCTTTGTTTCATTTCTAAAATCACTATTTTGAAGGAAGAAGCACAACAGCTCTTTAATGCTCTTCAATAAAGCAATCTAATGTTATTTGGTCATGTGAAGCTGAATATGTGGCTGCAGCCTCAATTTTCAAGTTCCTGTCAGGCGATTCATTCAGCAATCGAGTTGGCAAGGAGTTTGATGACTCGAAACACGCAAGCCCACCCACTTGGAAGGTTTATTTGCCTATCTGATTGACTGATTCTCACTGAGAGCAATTTCAAAGAGTTGTATCTACATAGGATAGAATGATGAGTAGACAAGAGACTAATAGTGATAAGAAAATTTGTTATTACATCAGAATACTTATACTTGACGCTCGAAAGAAATGATTGGATCAGTTGGTTTCACAGTTGTAAAACTAAATTACTAAATAGAATATAAATCTGGAGATAGTTTGAGGGATGAAGTACTGAAAATCCGAAGTTATAAAGATGGGAAGAAAGAAGGCCGAGGAAACCAAATTGATTCCAATGATGGTTATGACATCGGCAAGCCGAAGGACATTGCTGACAATAAAACGTGCAGCAACCACAAATGCCAGATGCATCATTTGTAAGGGACGCATAAACCACATTGACCACAATTATATACACAACAAGTGCCAAATCGGGACAGATAATATGCATTATCCACATGAGAATAAACGATGCAGCTACGGAGCTATACATTGCTATCGTATTGCACACCATGAATGCTGCGAATGCCGTTCTATTGGTTAAAACTGTTATGCTTCTGTTTTGGGGGTTTGGGTCATCAGAACTGTATACGCCGAAGCATGACGGCGTTTATTCCATCCTTAAAGCAAGCATAGTCGGATAGTTGTTGCTCTATCTGTTGTTGCTCTTTGCGTAGATAATTCGTCCTCTTTGCCTCCGAAATTGGGGGTACACCAGCACAGTACAAGATCAGATATGATAGATGCTGCAAAAATGCACCAGAAGTCTAAGAAAATTACAAAACAAAACAAAAACCATGCAACAAATACCTATTGAAAAAACTTAATTCTCTTTTGCATTAGATCCAATAATTTAGTGCAAGAAATTTAATAAATTTAATAATTTAAATTTTATATTATAAAAACTAAATAAAAATAAAATTTTAAAAATAACAATATATATATTTTTTCATATTTAAAATATTATTAAAATAGATCATAATATTTTTATAAATTAAAATATATAAAATTCTTATAAAATTTAATGTAAAATAATAAATTTATTAAATTTTATGATCAATATATTTAATAATTTAGTATCAATTCTTTAAAATAAAATTTTTGTAAATTTTAATTAATGTTTTCCGTGGGAAAGAGCTTGGGAAAATGATGAGCAATCAGTTCTACAAGATCCTCTCTACCAAAATGCACTGCAACGTGAGGCAATGAATCACCTGTCTGAGTGACTTGATCCATAACATGATCAGGGCTAGATTGTTGGATCCTCCTGCGAACATACTCTAAGGCCTGATTATCTACAACTCCATACAGAGTGACAGCCTCATACAAATCATAGAAAGTAAATCTATTCTCCTCAAAAAAATCATCTTGCCGTAATCCCAGCTGTGCTGTCAGTCTTCTATCGCCTCCTTCAACTGAAATTTGCAGATGATCCATAATCAACTCGCTGATACCAAAATATAATGCTTGCACAATCACTGATGAGCCCGTGATTGTTACATTTGATCAACTAACAAAAGAAGGACTCCTTTATATGAATCAAGCACGGTAGACCTTCTTAATGGCGCAGCATCACTGGTTATTATCATAAGGCTTTTTTTTCTTCAAGTTGTTGGGTTGTGTGTATTAAAGATTTGTCACTTCTCTTTTTACTATATATATATATATATATATATATATGTATATACATATATATATACATATGTATGTATGTATGTATAAATCAAGTATCTATACCAACGCAAGTCAAGTAATTTAATTACCGGCACTTGTTTAATCTTTTGGCTTTTCAAATAAAAAAATGGGATGTTGACTGAAGTAAATAATTTTAAAATCTTGGTCCACAAATCTTAGGTAATTGTTTTGTCGTATTTCTTGGCCCAACAGAGCTCGCTCCATGTGATAATTGTATTTTTCGATGTGGTGATTATTATTTAATGCTTTTCATTTCATAGAAAGTTTGACAAATAAATAACTAGATGCACCTATGACGAAATTTACTCTCTGCTGTGTGCTCATAAAGACAAATGGGGACATTAATTAGAGCAACACTAACTCCACATGCCCTTCAAAGACTTAGATTCAGATCATTACAGACTTGTTGAAGGTGTGATGGAGATTGAAGATAATTTTAATTGAGGTTTAAATTATAAAATTAGGATTTTTAAAAACTTTTGTTACAAACTTTTGAGAGAATCAACCTTTAAAAGCTAGTTGTTAAAGGGTAGAAGTCCACTCAAACATCTCATGGTGCTCAATGTGGGACTTAATAAATTATAACAATTAGATAATTTTTGGGATTCAAGTTGAGCATTGATATTAACTAGGGTTAAGGCTTTTAATTAATTTGGAGTTTATAATCGTGTCAATTTTAAACTTCGCACTTTGTTTTGGAATGATATATGGATACTACTATCCCAATTTATTTCTAGGGTTACTTCGTGAGAGGGGCAATAACTGTGACTTTCATAACAAATTTAGAACTCTTTGTTCAATTGATTATTGACAATAAAGAATTTTAAGAATTGTCACGATGTTGCTGGTTTTTGTTCTACATCAATTAGGTATCTCCCCTTGCACTGGGCCAATTTTTAACCTACAGAATAGTGTAATTTGCTTGTAAACAAAAGGACTACAATGATGTCAACAAAACAAAAATAAAAATAAAAATAAAAAATCTACACTTCATTTATGGCACCTACGATTATGCTTTGTTTTATTCCTACCCTAACAATTTTGATCTAATAACTTCATAAAAGGTACCTGCAATTATGCTCTGTTTTATTTCTAAAATCACTATTTGAAGGAAGAAGCAAGAACATTTGAATATGTTGTTGGGTATGTCACAATTGCACACTTTCTTTTCTTTTTAATGATAGAAGTAGCAAGTTACTAAACATGCATGTAAAGTTCTAATTAAAACTCAAAATATCTTAAAAAAGAAAACTTCAAAGCAGCAACAAATGACACGACACCAACAAAGTGCTGGCAGCACAACAGCACTTTGATGCTCTTAACTAAAGCAATCTAATGTTATTTGGTCAAGTGAAGTTGAATACATATGTGGCTGTGGCCTCAATTTTCAAGTTCCTGTCAGGAAATTGATTCAGTAATTCGATTTGGCAAGGAGTTTGATGACTCAGGAAAGACACAAACTAACACCTTGTAAGATTTATTTGCCCAGCTGATTGATTGATTCTTATGGAGAGCAATTTCGAAGAGTTGCATTCACATAGAATAGGATGATATGTAGACAAAGAGACTAAAGGTGAAGAGAAAGTTGTTGTCGCAACTTCCTTTTTTTTTTTTTTTTTTTGTACTTACAGCATCTTTTGAAAACAACCACTAGGAGGAAAAAAGGATAAGAATAAATAATCAAATAAAATTGCCAGTTCAACATGAATTCCACTTAAAGAATGCTGTTCACCGGACATTTAATGTCAGTTTCTTCCAAGTGTCAGTTAACCAACAGTCATTAGTTTGAAACTTTTTCCCCACTTGTATTGTTTTTGTTAACTGCCAGTTCAACATGAATTTCATCACTTTTTAAAGTTGTAGTTCACCTAACACTGCAGGGCTCCCATTTTTTATATATCAGTTTCAAGCTGTCATGTATTCTTTTCCAATGGGGGGAAAACAGTCAATTTCTTTCGAAATTTGTTCCCAGAATTACATTATTTTTGTCAGTAATTGCTTATAACAAAAAGAAAAGAAATTATATCAGAACAGCGCCAGAGACCAAAGGAAACTATAGTAAAAGAAAATGAATTCTATAAAAGCAAACAAAAAAAAAATGTTATTACAATTTTGAAGCTTTTTTTGTACATCTATGACCGGTAAGCATCACAACACAAACCCATTGTTACAGATCAACAGAAATGACAAAATTTATGGAACATTGAATGAATCAAATTGAAAGTTCAGAGAAATATTCAGAATTGGCAACCGCAGCAGAGGAAGAAGAAGCAGAGCGTGGACACAAGGACGACGGCCTCTACGACGGAGAGTATCCTGAAAACGACATTGTCCATGATGGTGGTTTGAAGATGATCCAGTCGCTTCCATCGAAACGCAGAGAACCACCTCCACCGCCACAGCTCCTTGGTCATCACCTTCTTCAAAGACGACCGAGCCTTCTTTCCCATCAAAGACATTCTCAACCTCTCTCTCTCTCTAACTGGAATCGGCACAGGAAGAAAAGGAGTGGAGGGAACGTTTTATATATAGTGGGGGGAATAAGAATGGGAATGGGATGCTTGGATGCTTCAAAGAGAAGGGTGTTTGCTGGAGCTGCCTATCTGGCAACTGTGCTGGCCGAAGATGATAGGATATTTAAGGAAGTGGTTGATAGGGGTACTTTTGTCATTTTATGGTGGCATACTCTTTGCCCGTAGTGGAAGGGCAATTTCGTCTCAACGGATAGAAAAGAGAGTTAAACCTGTTTTCCCTTGTCTTTGCCGTGTCCCAGGATAAGGTGCATTGTCCCCTTATTAGTTCTTTTCTTGTCTTTCAACAAGGCTTGATAATGGTGGTGAGAGATGAAGCAATTTCCTCACGATATGAGACAATATCATGTGAGACTTCGTAAATCATGGAGTATGCATCATCGCCATCTTATTTGCGTGGTTTAGTCATTTTTATAATTTTATGGTACTATATGCATTTTCTTTCCAATAAAAGATTCACAAATAATTAGAAAATAGAATTATTTAGTTATTTTTTTTGTAAGAATCAAATTTAAAATCACCTTGCACCAATAATAGAACTTACTATTCTACCTTCTATGTTTTTTTATATGTTCTCATTTTTTTTAATTTAACCTAAAATATTTTTCATCTAATAAATAAAAATTAACATCTTTAAAATACTGTTAAATATTTAAGTAAATTTTTTTTCTAAACAAGTATTATTTATATACAAAATTTAAATTGAATTTTTGATAATTTATTTAAAATGTCTAAATTTTTTTAGCTTGAATCAATTCATATTAATTTTTTTTATTTTGATATCATCTTATAAATAAAATTATTATCTTACCACTTATTATCTTTTATATTTTCCGACAATCTTCCATATATTAAGCCACTCATAGAATGCCTTAAGTCTTTGATACGAATCATACCCGAAATTACTTTCTTTAAAAAATGAGTCCAATGCCAATTGAGCTTTCTTTTTCCCAACTTTGTCCTTTTATTTTTTATTATGGTGATATGTATGACATGACTTCTATCTAGAATATTCTTTTTTCAGTACATGTCACGGAAAATTAAAAATTAAATTGAAAAATTGAGGGAATAGATGCCAATCAAATGTCACTGGACTAAAACTTCTGTGGCAGAACATTTATTTTCATGCGTTAATGTTATTTTCAGTGAAGCAACGTCACGTGAGACGCATGTTGTAAGTTGTATTCTTGCCACCCTTGTCCACACCACAAATGAAGCTTTTTGTGTTTTCAGCCTTTACTGGTTGCAGGTTGTTGAAAAGACAAAATTGACATGGGCTCCTAATTTCCCTTTGGTTTGGTTGCACCAAGCCGGGTCAAGTGGTCCCTGTGGCACTTATGTCCACTAGTGCTTAGACGTTAGCTAATCATAGTTTTCTCCGACATTAGGTCAATTCACACAACGGCGACCGCAACAATAATTAAGTTTTTTAAATAAATAAAATAAATGGCCATGCACCTAACATGTGACAATGTTTTTTTTATGAAACGTCGGTCCATTTTATTTCATGTAAGTTAGATATCCAACATTTGGACATATATATATATATATATATATAAATGGGGATAATAATGATGATGATGAAACTAGTGTTATTTCATAATTATTTCTATTAAAAAAAATCTGCATAGTTATGTGACTACAACTAATTCAAGCTAATTACCAAAAATAAAAACGTTAATTCAAATTGTATAGATGGATTCAACAAGTTTCTTTTAAATCAGTGTTTTTGCCAACTTTGTGTAGGGCGTGGAGCAGCAACATTTAAAAAAATATTGAAAAACTTCTTATATAAAATAGAGCTGTGCTATAGTCACACCTCCATTTAGACATAAATTTCACACAGAATTTGATTTGGTGGGATCAAAATGAAATGTGACTATTATTTTTCTATTAAATATAGCTGGTCTCCTGCATTTGAAATTTTTACCTGTCCAATTAACCTGCTAATAAGTCGTTTAGTGGCACATTTTTGCTGAAAATTATCCAACATTCTCAAATCAAAATAGCATCCGAAGATATTGGAATTGGGTAACTCAATAAAAAAAAATTTTTTTTGATAGCAGGATGCGTTTGACTGTACCTGATTTATACTTTGAGAGAAGAGAAAGAATGAAGCGGTAAATTTTACTCTAATCTCCTGTCTTAACATAAAAAAAAAAAAAAAAAAAAACATACACGTAAAGGCATATAAAAAACAGCGCTGCAATAAACCACTACAGTACTAAGAAAATGTACAGACTTTTGGAAGCGAAGGTCCATATGCTGCCACATAAGAGCTGCAATAAAACCACTACAGTACCAAGAAAATGAACCGGATTTTGGAAGCGAAAGTCCATATGCTGCCACATAAGAGCTTTCAAGATCCGTTTTTATGCAAGTCTTGATTGATGATGATTTTAGAACTTTACTTTTCTAGATACGTTGTATAATGGGTAAACTAATTATCTAAAATTGAGCAGGAATTACACCAACACACCTAAATCATCTAGCTTAATCATTTATCGTTTTAACAAGAATTGGAATCTGCATCTCATTCTAAAGCCCCTTTCAACTCCAATCAAGTGAAAGTAGCTTGCAGACATAAAAGAGAACTTTGAATAGCATCCAAGTTCGGAGAGTCATACCGTTCTTAACTCAAAGCCTTCATGCTAGCTGTGTATTCCTCGTCCTTCCATTTTTAGTGATTTCAGCAATAAAGTGTCAAACTTCTAGCGTTCATACTGCTTTGTCTAATCGAATTTTGGAGGAGCTGGACATCACTTCAAATCAGTTTAGCCCATGTTAGGTGCTGAAAGTGGAAAGGAGGGAGGCATATATTCGTTTTCCACCAAACTTTTTCAGACCATCGAAGAAACCTCGCTAGCTGAAGCGCATCTGTGGGCCTGAAACTAGTTAAAAGTAAATGATCTTAAAAGAAGGAATGTCCAGATAGAAAAAAAGCAGGAAGTATCAATAGTATGTATCTTAATAAAGGAGACAGTTGCCCCCACTCAATTTATTCGACCTTGTTTCTTTCATTTGAAACCTGGGCAGACTGTATTTTTTGAGCTCAAACACTTAATTAGTTGACTGTACACCGATAACGTCAAAATGTCTCTGTTTCTACTAACATAAAATTGCTGGAGTTTGCTGGTCTGTAGAACTTTGTAGGGCTTTATGGGTTAGTTTTGCTCCCTTAGATTCAATATTCGAGTACAATCGATATCCAGGTCTATTAGAGATATAACATCATTTTTAAATCTACACATAATAATTTAACCCTTAAGTTTTTGAAGTAGTTGGTTTTTATTACGCTACTAGAAGTCTGAAATCAACACTGACTAATTAAACTGCATCCAGCATGAATTTGAGCCGCTTCTGGGCCTCTGTCTCTGAAATAATACATAATAAACTTTTCATATATTGCTCTTACCAGTCAAAGTCTGTCTTCAAACTCCAGACTCCAGTACTTCATATTAGTTTGGCCTGATCAAATGAACTTAAATTCTAGAGAGATGCTGGCTATATGCACCAAAAGCATTAAACAGATAGTGCAAATCTGATTCTAAAGTAGCAAACTATCATTGTTGGCTGCACTAATTACTAGACCACTTAGCTGTTACAGAATATGGGAGTAATTAAAACACCTGCAGTTCATTTTCCCTGCATTTTGCCGCTATGCATTGGGTGATCTAAATGAGAGAGTTAGAGAGACATAGAGAGGAAACTTACAGAATTAAAATAATTATTGAGAAAAAAAAGCCAGATCTACAATAAAAAATATATAAACGAAGTTACCTAAGTTACAGAACAGCGAAGTGATGTGATCTAAATCCTGGTTCCTTTGTCCTTGCCAATGTGACAATGCCTGAGTCTTAATAAGACTTTAATTTCACTTTGCATTCATCATCACGCATACTACACCGAGCAAAGTATTTGGTTTTTAATTAGGCAGGAATATTTGCTCTTGGATTCTAAGAGAAATTCTGATTTAAGGCTTAGCTGTTAGATTGTTGTAAAACTTTTTGTTTTAGGCTCTGCTGAGGTAGATCCCTGGAGAATTTTAATGACCCGTGAAAGAAAATGCTACACAACACAAAACAAATACCAAAACACTTGGCTTTTAGTCACAAACCATTTTCTCACTTTCAAGCCTTTCAGTTTGGATATAGCGGAGCTCTTGAATCTATTCATCTCCCGTGTCACAAACCTTCTAAACACACCCATTCTATTTTAATCCACCGGCACCTTTCCCCTTTTGGTTGGCTGGCTTAAGCTCAACACCTTCCCCTTCTGGGGTTTATTACAGGGTCTGTCTCATGCTTGCAGCTGAGCTGACCTGGGAATTTCTTGTCCCTTGCTGCTGTTTATATGGTTTTGGATGACAACTTAGTTATATCTTTCCATCATTTTGGTACTTTAAATGAAACTATCAAGTAATTTGATTGTACATATTCAGTATGTATACTGTCTACATCACTTTTGTCTCCTCTCTTTCACATTGTTTACTGGAGTCAACTACAACGTTTGACACATTTGGATCCAGATCTAGATTATTCTTAATTTTTATATTTGGGCCACCTACTAACCCAAACAAAATTGGAACTTAGACTCTATCTCCTCCTATATGTCTAGTTTCATTACATTCCATTACCAAATATGAAATCATATTCTTCCCCTCTGCAGGCTCCCATCCACAAAAATGTGTGTAATTTAAAGTGACTTGCAGAAAAATGTATAAAAAGTTAGTAGAAAATAAAGTTTATTGGGAAAGTTAGGCTTATTGGATTAGTTCCTGAAACAGCCATACTAATCATGTGACTCCTGTAAATCATTAAGTGTTAGAAATAAAGCTACGTACAGTAGTATCTGTGATTGGGCCATACTGTTTTTGGTAAAGGGGCCTCGGCCCAAGATTTTTGGGCCATATTTGGCGGTAAGTTGTTATAAATTGAACTTTCTTATAATGTTCACAAATAAAATTATGTAAAATAATTATTTAAAAAGAATTTAAATTATAAAATTTATTAAATCTTATATATTAAATTTAAAACTCAACTAATAATTAACATGTTTATGGTAATTGAGTACTTAACACTTATAATAGTTGCATTGCATGCCACCCAACATTTTCAGAACTTTTCACCAACTTTTAGTGTACATATATGTTGTTATTACGGACGTGGTGTAGATTCAGAGGTTTGGGTAGTTTTGAAAACTTCGGAAACCATCTTTGAATAAATTATAAATTAGAGGAATTGGGGGCCTAAGTTTAAATTTAGATTGAGGGATTTGGTAATTTATTCCAGAGAGTAAGGAGAGCTAATTCACAATCCTCTTATGTTCCTTTTGTTCATCATAATGAAAATGTAAACCCACACTTAGTTGAGTTATCAAACCATTCTTGGCTTAGCTTCCAGCTTGGGAAAGTCCCAATCCCATGAAATGACCAGCCATTTGTAGGAAGTATCAAAAGGTGGACAAATTGGACTGTCTGCAAATCTCGGGAATCTGCATGAATAGGAATTGGAAAGGGACCATAGCAATGAAACAACGGGCCTGCTACCTTGCTTAACCCATTTGTTAAACTGTTTGAGCCATGAAGGGACAAGAAAGATGGGGCACATAGAATCATGAGATATTGACACAAACGTTAGACCATTGCGAAGTGGTCCAATCCAACAGTACAGTATCTCAACGGTTCATGGAAATTAGACACTCATGGTTCCAATTTAGTCATTGGTCATATTCTTTCACAGACCTCCACAGATTCCGTGTCCAAGGTGTCAATCAGTCCACAGAATTAGCAAACAATATCATATGGGTATTTATGTGATGGCCAATTTAGCAAATCAGAATTAGCAAACATTATGGTTAGCGAAGGATTGCTAACGTGCGAATTACAAGAAAAAGCAAACCAAAATGAAATTTAACATGCTGTTATCTGATTCTATTATCAATAAAGATATTCCTACACCATTTCATTAATACCATTCTCACATTTTTAAGTAGGAGCCATTGAATGGTGCAAGTATTAAACTATCCTACTATTTTTATTTAAAGGTGTGAGGATGGTGTAAGTAAACGAGTATGAAAGTGATAAAGTTTTTTTATTATTTAGAATATCCGTATTATATGTACATACTTATTAGATATGTTTTGTATACAACGTTAAAGAGAAGACAAGCAAAACTCATCATTTCACTTCCTTCTCTATCTCTCTTATGCTGTATAGAAGGAGCACAAATTTTTATATACCCACAACATTTCTCATTTAGGAAAAAAAAATATTGTAAAAGTGGGTCATGGATGTAATACATACACATACATAAACTATCGTCTCATTTGATAAATAGCTTTCAAGTCTCATCATAAACTCTTATTGAAGCTTGTAATATGTTCAAACTTTGAAATGGGATATTTTTTTATCCTAACTTTTTCTTTTAAAAAAATACAAAACATATAGAGTAGATGGTGAAATTTTTATTTTAAAAAGAATTAGTATTGGTGATTAAGCAGTGATTATTGATATTTTGGATTTTATATAGGTATACTCTAATTACAACAACCGTTGATTTGTATTTTTTAAGTGGGTAAATCAAAATTATGATCAAATATGGGAAATTTCAAATCTTGTACACCCACTTAAATAATAAAAAGAGTTAAAACCACAAAATGATAAGCTTTTTCAACACATAATTGCACATTCAATTAAGATTTAATTTCATCTTTTAGGATAATTCACAAGTCTCTCCCTCTTCACTCATTTTTTCTGGTTCGAACCTCTCCATGTAAAAGAAAAAAAAAGTCAGCATTTAATCTCCAAACAGGATCATTCACAAATATCAATGGATAAACTTATGATCTTTCTTAAAACATTGCAACCAGTTGAGCAGCTCATTATTAAAAGGTCTGATTCTGCGGAAGAGAACTTAAGAAAAAGAAATTGCTAATATATATAAGTTACTGCCATGATTTTTTCCTGGTTTAATGAACCTTACCAAACACAGACGCATACATAGAGGCAATTGCAGAAGTAACTACGATCTCACTGAGAACACATAAATTATGGGCTCTTGTTGTGTTACCGCAGCTAGCATAATCATCCAATTCTTTGATAATAATGTATTTTATATGTCATATATTGCCTTATTTTTTCTTTATTTGAGACATATAAATACAATAAAAGTTAATAAAGTAGTGTCTCATTAGTCACCAATGTCAATTGAAAATTATAAGAGGAGAGTTTAAATTTCATTTGTTCAAGTCATATAGATTTGATGCAGTTTTAGGTTGGTTGTCGACTACTTAATACAACCCTTTTCTTTTATCTGGACTTAGGACCGGTTATGAAAAATACAGGTGGAGTTAAAAACACAAGTGGAGTTAAAAAACACAGGCAGAGTTTAGTCCTGTGAGGAGATATAGAGGAAGACTAAAGAGGATACTTGGAAAGATAATTAAAAGAGATATGTGGTTAAATAGTATATTCAAAAATTTGATTTTGAATAAAAGTGTATGACGTTATTTAATCCATATAGCCGACCTCACCTAGTAAAAAAATGCTCAGTTTGTTGTTGTTGTTGTTGTAGAGTTTAAATTTGACAATGGTTAAAAAAAAATATAAATACTACACAAAATTATATAAAGAGAAAACTTTTATTCTCTGTCTCAAACACAAAATGATACAAATTTAATTTATAATTTTTTAAAATATTGTTTCAATATATCAATATTTTAAGTCTCTAATATGTAATTATATTTTTTGAAAATGATAATTTCATGAAAATAGAATTATAAATTATGAGTTGTTAAATTTAAGGACTTTCACAATTTAAATAATAACATTTAATAAAATTAATTACTTAAATTTTTAAATAAGATTTTTATAAATTTTAAATCAAAAAAAATAAAAAGACTTTTTTCTTAATTTAACCTTGAATGTGAATGTGTTGACTATTAAATATATTGTGAACAAAAAAATGTCTCATCATTCTAAAAATAATAATAAAAATAAAAAGTAGATGAAGGGTACAAATAATTATTAAATACAAGAAGGGGTATGGCTAGCCTGGTACCTCAGAGGCTCCCTAAATTAGTATTAAACGCCGCAAGACAAGTGGGTCAATGACCAATGTCCTCACTGACCCTTCAGCGTTGAAGAGTTGTCTTGTGCTTCCTCCCACAAACACGGGTCACAGGTAGCAAAGCGCAGGGTTGATTTTTCTGTCTTGTCCAGCCGTACACTTCAGCATCTTCTACACAAAGCAGTTGCACACCAACAAACAAAACCAAAACCTGTCTCTTCGTGAGAGTTTTGTCTCTGTCTCTGCTCAATTCCCTGCGTTTCGCCACCCCTGCTTCAGGCAAAGGAGAAGAAGTTATAATCTATGACAGAGAAGTGGAACTGCTTATCCTTGGACTTAATCGTCCTCAATGTAGCTCTGGCTTGCGTCGATGGCATTCTTGCCGTTATTGCTTTTGCTCAGGTTTGAAAGCTTTTTGTTTTCTATTTTTAATTTTGTTTTTACTTTCCTTTCTTCTTTTTTTGGGGATCTCTATTGTTTATGCTTTGGTTGTTAGTTTTCGATGACAAAGGTTTTGTGCTTTGTGGTCAATGAGCCGAATAGCTTAAAATAATCTGATTAGTTTATTGTGAATGGTTTGAAGTTCAAGCAGTATCTGGGACAGTACTTTTTCAAAATCCCATTTTTTGGAGTGCTTCAGTATCACCCTCTGGGTTATGTGGGGGTAGGTTTAGGGGAATCTTTGTATGTTGTAACTTTAAAGTTATTCAATTGAAAAATAAGATTTCATTGAGAGGGAAGAGAGGTATTACGATTTTGAGGGTAGACAAGCTTTGAACAAAAGGAAGAAAATTACCATAGGTGACAAATTTGAATGAGTACAACTACAAGGTAAACCACAAAAATCAACATATTGATTCATTATATCTCCTTTTAGTCTCTGCTTCTTAATTGAACAAGCGTGGGTTTAATTCTATTCGCACTATTTCCTATTTCTGAATGTTGGCCTATCACTTGATTTCATAGAACCTTAGAATCTTGTATGTAATTGCTTAGGGCTTGATAGGCTTGAATAAGCCTTCAAAGCTGAAATTGTCATGCTTTCACAATTTATTAGTGCCTCCAATCCTCCATATATAGCTATGTTTTGTACTAAAATCTTGCCCATCCGTCTCTCCCAAAGGAAAGAGTTGTTAAAGGATTTCTACCTATTCTGTTTTGCAAGTACAGTTCTATCACCATCATTTGTGATATATGGTATGGCAGTTATGTGCTTTCAAATATATTTACACCATTCAGTTTGAAGTGCCATTTTGCCTCCAGATCATGTGTTTCACTAGGGTATATTTGCACAATTATTTGATGAACTTCAAACCTTACTATGGTATCTCTTTAAGCCTCTTAAAGTTAAAAGTATGGTTGATTGTAACGGTTAACATTATATCTTTTACTCGGCAGGTTTTTTAATTCCCTTCCTTTCTTTTTCCTGTTAAAATATTGTGACAGGTTGAAGCTTAATAAATAGCAAAAATATGGAGTTTTTTTCCTTTATTTATAATTTTCTCATTTGCATTTCCTAGCTAAAGCAATGGTGCAATATGCTAATACTTCTGCTGCTGCCACTATGTTTTGTTTCATACATGATAATCATTTAAGGTCCAAAGTTATTTCTTGTTTCAATTCTGTCTATGTGACATATTTTAGCTCTATCTCTTTGCAGCTTGTGAGGATTCATAAGCAAAGTCAACAAAATGGTTGGACACGCCAAAAAGTAAGTAGGATCTTGTCCACTTTTTTAGAATTGTCTATTTGTTATATAGTTCAAGAAGCTGATATCTGAAATACATTGAGATGATTCTGTATCATTCGTATTATGTTAATGGTAAAATAAGAGAGCTCAGCTTATTTAATGAAAGGCTGTAAAGGTTCAGCACGCAATATGATGGATAAATCTAGTAATAAAAGCATACCCTTCGAAAACTGCAAGAAAAGCTTTTCGCTATGCAAAAACCATCAATTTTAGTCGAGTATGAACACTTACCATTGCTAAAAGCATATGCTTAACTGAATATTGAATATTTAAAACTGCATCAAACAATTTTCACTTCCTAGTTTTATGTAGAATAAGTAGTTGTCTAGTCTTACATTTCAAGGCAGCAGACCATCAAATAGCTCCATAAATTGATAAATGGATGCTCATTACTAGCCATTGCAAATGAATGTGCACACCAAGGGACCATTTTACATAAATTTTGTATTCAAATAAACAGTAGTGGAATCAAAGCCACTGTAGCCCAAGGTTCCCAACCACATTGGTGAAAAACAACAGTCATAAAGAATTGCAAAAAAGAAATCCAAAAGATGTGGGCAAGAGTAAATCCTTAAAGAAAGATTCTGATTCATTAGCTGTTTAACTTCTGCATTCTATGTAATAAGTATGACAATTATACAATGGAATAGAAATTTTTTCACAATTATAACTGTTGACCTATGAAGCAAGGAGACACCCATTTTCTGGAGTGTTGGGCCATCGGCATGTCGGACACACTTCCGACACTGATGCAGGGATGGCACCCGTGCAATGTGTGTTTAACACCTGTCTGTATGTGTCAGATTAAAATATTATTTTCCTGGCTTGGACACATGCCAGACATGGCTCTGACATGCACTGGACATGGCTGGATACAGCTGGGACACGGCTTGGACATGGCAGATTTGAAGGAAAATTTTCTTATAAAAGAAAACTGACTAGATGCTTAGATAGACTAGGTTCTTTCTTAATAATCTGGTTGTATACTTGTTTTTTTAGAATGAGAAAGTGCTTGCAATTTAGAATCATGTCTCTCAGTCTTCTTTGGGTGGATCTCATTATCATTGTGGAACTGTAAAGCTTGAAAAGTTGATCTGAAAATAGTGATATGTAAATCTTCAACCTTAATATATAATTTAGAATTCAAATGATTTGTTCATCTTCACTATATGTAACATAAGTCATTGGACATCATGGGCATAACCTTTCAGAGCCATGTTTGGGAGAAATTCATCAAAGGAATTCTTGAAAAGAAATATGTACCCAGAAGGATTCCACTACTTGCTCTGCAGCAAGCTTGGTGTCATTGCTAAGTGGAAGTTCAAGGCACTGCTACTTCCATTGTGCATAATGTTTCCTCTCTACCCAAAGTATATATTAAATTATGTGTGTGTTTATTTTTTAAAAAACAAGTGGGGGATTGTAGAAGTATTTTTATAAAAATGTATTTGTAAAAGAAAGTTGAAGTGGTGAAATATATTGGTCTTGTATGAAACTAATTAGCAAAATGGTTATGTGAAATTATCGGCCAGAAGGCCATTGGTTTTCTGCTGCTGACTGCTGCTGTGCTTCCCATGGTAGAATTTTGAAGATGAGGCTATCTCCAAAATTTGGTGAGGAATTACCGGTGAATGTCTTAAGTAGTTGAGGATCAATTTAAAACCTTAATCATATTTAGCAGCCTGGTATTACTTGTCATCAAGTTTGCCCATCTTGTAGTTTTTGGATGTAAAGTTCCCTGTTTGGAGCTAAATAGCATGTAGAACTTTGTCTTACATGGACAATTTCTTTGATTATCATTTTTTGCCTCCTCCTTTTTCTTGATTGTCTTTTTCCATGTTAGGTATTACAATAAAGATTTATGTCTTCATCCTGTTGAAACTGTGCTTCTTCAACATAGAATGACACTAGTTTTGTCTCCATTTCCATCGTGAACTAATCTTTCATGTTCTTTATGGTTTTTTTAATATAAAAATACTGTTCACTACTAGTTTAGCTGATAAAAGATTCTTTGACAATATTTACTGCTTTCAGGTACTCCACCTCATGGTTGGCTCTTCCAATTTGGGTACGACACTCATTGTTTAATGCCAAGATCCATTTCCCTTGTATCACTTTTCAGGAGAATTAAAATAATAATTCTGATGACTTATGGTCGAAGTGGGTAATCAAAAGTTAAAATTACTTTGTTGACTATTAGAAACTATTACAGTTTAGTTCTATGGTAAACTTTTCACTTTAGCATGTTCCCAGCATTGATTACCATAGAAGATGCATAAAGTAATGATTAGAAACGTTCACAAGTTAACTAACTCTGTTCCCTCAGCTCCATATATATATATATATATATATATATATATACACACACACACACACACACACACACATATATTGTATATTTCTTTCCCGGTTCTGTTGAATCTGTTTGTCTCAGGGAATGATATTGAGATTATTTTTTTTTTGGTAAGTAACGACTCCATGGTAGGAGTGGGATATGGGGTAAGGGAGAATCGAACTTGCCGCAAGCAAGTTCATGTCCACCATGTATGCCACTGAGTCCAAGGGCTGCTGGCAATATAGAGATTATTTTATTCTCTCATTCTGTCATGTTGCAAAACTACTGAAGTAGAACTAGTATGATTTTTTACATGATGCTGATTTTGTTACTTACAACAATTAGAATTATCTCTTTTTGCATTTACTTTCATACCACAAACACATATATTATATTACCAATGGATGTTACTGCAACAAACATGTTATCATATGTTATTACTTGCATTTTCTTTCTTATATATGTTTTCAATTTGCATCCTTAGTTTTTTCAAACAACCTGGCCACTACTTGAAGCCATAGAATCTAAGTGCCAGTTCCAGTTTATTTTGTTTCCCCTTACTGTGTTTTCATAAAATAGTGTCCACACACGTGTGCACACACAGTTTATGATATACCAAGCCAAATCTATGCTAGAGTAACTCTTCCTATAGCTTACAAACATGGGATATGATATTTCTGTTGTATAAGAGAAATTAAGAACAGGCTGATGTTTTAAAGTTTTCTTTTGTCAGGGTACTTCATATATTTTGCATCTACTGTTTTTGCTACTTGTAATGGATGGCTTTGCTGGTCATGTGCATATGGCTTTATCCTTATGGGTATGTCCTCTTTGATTATGAAAGTATCTGCAGTCAATATATCGAATTCCAGAATTTGTTTGCTGAGAGTTGATTGTCTATCATTTATTTTTAACAATTAAATTTTGCTGCAGCTTCCCCCAAAATTCTGTTCTTGGCAGCATTTCTCCTACTGCTATCATTTTGGTATGTTGTAATATGATTCTTAAAATATTTTTTCAAGCATATTATATCTTTTTCTCCTTT
Organism: Dicorynia guianensis; assembly: GCA_037013595.1. Lineage (NCBI taxonomy): Eukaryota > Viridiplantae > Streptophyta > Magnoliopsida > Fabales > Fabaceae > Dicorynia > Dicorynia guianensis. The sequence goes on from JASUAB010000002.1 coordinate 40,664,827, forward strand.
TGTAAATATGCACACATGCACACACATAGATCATGAGTTTCCCAGGGTAGAACTCTAATCTTCCCAAATTGTAATAGCTGTAATATCTCTGATCAACCAAATATATGACTTAGGAAACTTACAAATGGCCAAAATGATTCTGATTGTATGGCACCTTTATGGTTATGGTAGGATATGGTGGCCTGAGACTATGAAAAAAATAAACATTTGGAAAGCTGGCTTCAGGAATATATCGGTATTAATAAGGTTGTAGATGAGTTGAATATCTGTTTAAGTAATGATGGACTAAGGATGAGTGGGGAATTACACCGGGAAGATAGGAGATTGACATGAGAGTTGTAAACGGAAGTATGTTAAATATTTATATCATGCCTTGGAATTTTTTTATTCCTGTTCTTGAGTAAAAGCAAAGTTTTTGTGCTGATGATTAGTAATTAGATGGTTCACATTTTTCAAAAATTGGAGAAGGTGAGAAAGAAGTGGATCTTTTGACTAGGTTTGGAGTGATATCAAAGGAGCATAAGACTTTGTATTCTTTCCTATGCTATCAGCAATCATAATTAGTGCATTTTGCTCTTATTTGGAATTCATTGATAAGATGTATATTATTGTTTGTAGTTTCTCATTCACCCCACTAAAATTTGCATCTTGTGGCCAAGGTATCTTAATTGGCATATTTCATTAAGAAGTTTTGATAGGTTAAGTTAATCTAGATTTCATCTTATTAGAATCGTGACATGACTTTGTTGACAACAACAATAATTTGTTTTTCAGTTTACTTATATAAATTTTTTTTGCACCATTTGTTTGTCATAATATCAGTAAAAAGTGAACAATGTATAATACCTAAGAGAACTTTAACTTGATTTTTACTTAGCATAATCTAACATTATTTGCACCTCATACATACAATTATTTCTAAAATATATGTAATTTATGAGGTATATGTATGTTTGGCCAATAATATCATAGGGTCGACCTTTGCCATCAGGCAAATGAAGAAGAAGAAGAAGAGGATAATGATGAGAATGACATCCAACAGGCCCTGTTGGAAGATCTGAAGAGAGAGCCTGGTTCTGTTCACATGAATGAGCACCAGAGATGCTGCTCATTCCAAGGCATTCATGTTGGCAGCCGGCAAAGATATGTTGTTATGGTACAGGAGCTAAATTACCATGCTGCGTATTTACCTTATTTGGTTTATTACTTTATTCCTCTTTCTATGTGATATAGCTTGTCTTTTGTCCAGATTGTTGTTCTGATCTTTGTTGTGATGATGTCATTTGCTACGCTGATCTGGATAGGAGTTGGAAAAAATTCAATAGATCCTTTAGTAGTTGCTCGGGTATGAATCATTTTTCCTTCCCCTTGCATCATCTAACTCTTTATCTTGTGGGAAATGAAATTTCTTTCATTAGTTTGTTTCTGCTCTTAACACTTTATACCAAGTTGATTCCTAATATTGCACATCACTTCTGATGGAGTATGAAGATGTTAATAAATTCAAAGAAACAAATACAGCAGGACCCTGGCGTATTAATATTTCAAAATTGGGGAACTTTCAAGGATAACAAAAGTGTCCAGGCATGAGCCATTGAAAATTTACTTTCTCATATCATATTATTTATATAAAATTTAATAATACAGAACCAGAGCAATAAGGTTTAGTTCGTTGGGCAAGATCTTTTTAATTCATGATTAAAATTCAATAATGGAAGAAGGCATGTGGAGCAACATGGTGAAGAGAGAAATGGAGACAAGAAAAAGTATTGTTAGGGAAGGCACTTTTAACATATGAATATATTGTTAGTTAGGGTTCTTTTGTCTTACACAGACACAAACACACACTTAATTGCGCCCCATCTGGATGGTTTTTTTAAACAAAAGCTGAAAGGTTGAAACAGCTTTTTTGAGAAAGCTCAAGACAGCTTCTTTTGCTCTTCTGTTAGCAGCTGAAAATTTTTAGCATCTCCAAAATTACTTTTTCTCTCCTTATCTTACAAAAAACAAAGCACTCTTTTCTGTGATTTAATCCTATCCAGACTGTTTTGACTTTTGAAAATAAGCAACTGTTGTCATGGTGTTTTCTTAATTAGTGAGGATTCCAGTAGATGTTTTACTAAGAATTGAACCTTTACATACAGTACTACTTGCAGATATTCATTACAGTATAATTGAATTAAGTCTGATTTGAGACAATCACAATGTCATTTTTCAGTATATAATCTTTATTGCACACTTATTGGGTGATTTACAAATTATTGTGCACAAGAGTGAGCTTGAAGGTTAAATCTCTGAGCTTAGAAAGGATGACTCCTCTTCTTTCTTTCTTTTTTTTTTTAAATAAAATGCATTGACTATTGATTTTTTTTTTTTTTAATATTTTGTTAATGTTCCTTACATGATTATAAATTTCTATGTGGAACCATCGTGTTGGTTAGACTTAGTATGCTAGTTGTTATCTCTCAGTTATTGCAACTTGTGCAGGTATATGAAAAGTTTCTTGCTGTGATGATACTTATTTTGGCTGCAGCATTAGGCTGCTATGGTATGCAACTAAGCATTCTTCCTGTTTCCTGCTCCTTTCTTATAGCTTTTGATCCTATAAATGGTGTAATTTTCTTCTACATTTGTTTTTTCCCTGTATAGGTTTCCTTCTATTCTTCAAACTGAGGAAAGTACGATCTGAGAAAGCTTCATCAGAAATGTGGAAGGTATATTACCAAACTTATTAACTTCATTTTTACTTAATTCTATATGCATAAAGATACTGCACTGCCTATATTGAAATTCTAATTGCTTAGTTGTGGCCTCTTTCTGTATAAATTGCTATCCTGATGAACGTGCTGCCACATGCAGGTTGCCAGTTTAGCAATTGCTTCTGTTATATGTTTTACATTGAGCGCATTAGTATCTCTTCTTACAGATATTCCTGTAAGTACTTGACTGTCTACAGGCTTGTTGTTCTTTGTGTGGTTGCACTTGCTTTTGCTGTTCTAACTTCACTTTCTTCCTATTGACAGCTTTTCTATCATTGGCATTTGAGGATCATGTACAGAGTTAAAGCTTTTGTTTTCTTGATCATCTATGATTTTGTAGGTAATCACTCTGCCTTTCATAGTCGTTTTGAATATTCTTAATGTGGAAACATTAGAAATGATTCAATGTGATGAGCCTCATAATTTAGAGTTAAGTTAGCCAGTAAACATTGAATTTCCTGGTAAGATTGAACTTTGATGAAATATGTTAATTTCTTGAGATAATGGTTAGGTAGGTTTATGATTGACTAATAACATTTATACAAAACAAAATTGAAAGAGGTATCTAAAAGGCTCACATATCAGTTATGTCTTGTATTTAATAAAAACGAGAAAAGCAAAGCATAGTATGAGTTAATTTCAAATTAAGGTGGAAACAAAAAGAATGTATTTGGATTTATTCTTTAGAGAATGTTTCAAAACATTGATTTGACAAAGCATAGTTATTTAAATAAGTTGAAAGAGAAGTGAAATGATTAAAGTTTAAAATACAAGATTAAGTAGGTGTTTGATACGCTGTCATCTATATTGCCATCCAAGATTCTTGTCAGGCATAGGATCCCACCAATGTAGAGTCATGTCGTATCTCTCATGGGAATCTGAGATGTCTGAGCAAAAAGCCTCACTAACATTTGCAAATTTGTGAAATTACCAGTTGTGTAACTTCCTTTCGTAACTTTCAATTGTCATACTAAGTGTGAGAATCTTGAATACCCATGCTTCCTATACCTTGGTATCATATACCTGTATATGATACCTGAGATGTAGCACTGATCGTCCAAATAGAACTTGACAAAGAGAAAAGCTTTTCAAGTATAGGAATTGGATGAACCTGAAGACCATAAACTTCCTTCAGGCAGAGGAGAACCATGGACGGAATAAGGCTGCCTAATGAAAAAGCAAGGAACAGCCTCTCTATCATGAAGATTGTAAAAGAAAAGAAATTTCCAAGAAAATAGAGAACCTTGTAAACTGTAAAATGCACATGCTGGGGCTTGATGAGATGTTAAAAGACAATAAAAATGAAGGAAAAGCTCAAAAAGTGAAATCCCTTTGTTGAATCTTTTTGATGAGGATCCTATTTGCTTTATGGGCTCATGCCAAAGTGGTTCAGGTTCTAAAGGAAATGTTTCTTTCCGTAACTACAATGTACCTCTTCTCAATCACCTGGTTTGTTGAATAGCAACATAGCTACAAGAGTCTGCATAAATTTATGTTGAACATTGCGAGGCAATAAATCTTTAAACAGAACCCAGTATCTTGGTGGCCGTGAATGCTATTTTTCCTTGATTTCTCTTTATGACATAGAAGTATTTTATATTTGTTCTAACAATAGACCATTAGAACAGCAATTTATGATTACAAAGCTGCATTCCATCCAAATCCATAGACCTTCCTTTATTGTGTGTGTTCATTGGCATTATGATCATTATACAAAGAGCCAACAAACTACTAAAGGATTTTCTTAATTTTTTTTGTTTTTATAAATTTTTTAGGCTCTTCTTTGCCGTCAGCATATTTGTTATGGATCATTAGAGAATTGCCACCTTCAATGGCAGATCATAGTCAAGAACAACCAAGAGCATTTACTTTCATCAGCCATGGGGCATCCAACACAAATCAGCCTCAGTGCTGGGCTATTGCAACAGTTTCGACAAATCAGGTTTCTCAACAATTTGTTTTATTTTTTAATTTTCAATCTGAATTAATGTTCCTGTTAGAAGTTGTTAGTGAGTAATATTGTATGATGATTAGCATTGGCCATTAGCTGAACCTTTTTGGGTCATCCTATGTTGTCTTAGTATATAGCTTGTCTCTATCTAATGATAAATAACAATCACCATTTGTCAATTTCCCTTTCTCTCTGTAAACTCTTCTCCTTCTCTCTTAATTCTACATGGTATTAGAGCTTTAATTTCCAATATTAAAGAACTCTAACCCCAATCCCAATTTAGAATCTCTAACCTTAACCCTAATTTCCCCCTGTGCTGATCGACCTTTAGGCTTCCCCCGACCCCTATCTGGCTGTCTCCCCTTTTCTTGTAGGTGGAGAGCCACTACATCTCAAGACGTACAACCTAGGAGAGTTGCACCTTGGATCTGATTTGGAACTGCGACTAAGAAGAGTTGTGCTGAGGGATGTGATTTGCTACCTAGACTTGCATTTCCTGAGTCGCTGTTGAGGATGCGATTTGCGACTAGAGAGTGTCACACATCCAAGGGGAGCTCCAGTTGTGGAAGTTCTGATCCAGACAGCTGTGATTCTTCAAGGGGAGCTTGAGTTGGCTTGGATTTTGGCCTAGACAGCTGCAATTTGGAGTGAGCAGCACTGAAATAGTGTGATTTTGACCCAAACAACTGCATTTTTGAGTGAACAGGTGCAACTTGGAGTGAACAGCACCGAAGCAGTGCAAATTTTGATCCTGCTTTAATGGTGGGAAGTCAAGATTGAATTTGTGCTGACTGCCTTACCTGTGCTGGAACTATTTTAATGTTTGGGCAATTTGAATTTAGGATAATTAATATGCTTGCTCTAGACTTATGTTAGTGGTTGGAGGCCAAGATTGAACCGTTACAGAATACCCTGACATGTGTTTGGACTGTGCTGACCTTTGGATACCATTGTCCAGTTGTGGGAAGGTTTGGGGAGCTGGTAGTTTTGATTGGGCAGCACTGAAATGTTGTGACTTTAGCAGAAGAGAGTTGTGCCTTTGGGTGAGCACACTAAGTCTAGTATAGACAGTTGGGTTGATTGCTTCTCAGCTTTGGATTACAAGGTTAAGAATGTAAAGGCTTGCTTGACTAGTATCCGGTCAAGTTCAAACTTTGAGCTCCTTTAAAAATAGGTTCGCAGATACAAATTATTCCCCTACTCAGCATCCTTGTTGAAATAGAAGCTAGGAAAGGAAACAGTAACCTAAGAATGGAGAATGAGATCAAAACTATTACCTTGACCGCAGAAGAATTTGGTAGATATACTCAATTTCAAGTTATGCAAGGGATGTGCACATCCTCTACGGCTACATTAATCCAGACCGTTAACCCCACTGCTTGTCTCACACCTTCCTTAGGTAACTTGGTCATTGACTTTTTTGATACTAAAATTCTACAGTTCCCAAAATAGTAAAAGTCACCATGAACAACTTCTATGATGCTCTAAATGTTTCAGTAGTCCTGCTTGATTTATTCTTTTCCTAAGTGACTTCATTGCTAGAAATTTTGAATCTTAAATAACCAGCTGTATTGGGTATCTCAAAATTCTCACAGCTTTCCATTCATAATATCAGTAAAATAACATTAATTAATTCTCAGTGTCTGGCATTGGTATTGGTCAGCGTACTCACCATCTTATGTATATTATTTAGTTACTCGCCATTTTGTGCCTGCTTGTGAGTGTTTGCTTCTTTTCAAATTTCAAACAGTTCAACACGATTTATTTGGCAATTTGGTTATCCTCTTCCAACGTTGAGGCAGGAGCGTTAATCAAAACAGAGGCTTCCACTCAATACAATAGCAAAATTTCCTGGTGGCCTCTGGATTTGCTGTCTCTTTTTAGTTTTCACTCCTTTAAGAACAAATGTGAAATTAAGATCAGATGTTATAGTCTTACCAAGAATGAAAAAGATAATTTCTTAGATGATGATGTTTGTATTCATTCTTTATTTCCGGATTGGCTTGCTCCATTCTATCATATAATGGATGTTCAACATAAAATTTGCTCCATTCTCTCTTTGTTTGAATTCATGATCATGCATATGGGTCTATCTAAGTCAATAAATCTTTCTGATAAAATTTGTATTTTATTGACTTTGCCTTATTTTGGGCAAACCCATGAATCTAAACCTTTAGCACAGGTGATTCTTTGACATGGTATTGAAACCTGTTTTTCTAAATAATCAAGACTCTAGTCCTTGCCATCTCCAACTTAATGCTCATATTTCAGTATGGTGCCATGGTGAATTATGAAGACATGATAGTTAGGGACTTCATGAAGCTTTTCTTTGTCCACATTTCAAGTCCAGTGGCCTTTCGGTTGAAGGGGCCACTTGCTAATGATTACCTACTGCTATTATCATTCTCTTGCAAATCTTGCGAATGACATACAATAATGCTGAAAATATCACACGATCTAATTTACCTGCAGGGATCAAGAGCAAGTCCCATATGAGTGAACTTTGTGAATGGTTGAGCTTCGTAAGTTCCAACAGCTGAAGACATTCAAATAACCCTCCCCAAGTACAAGATGAGTTTGTGATTCTGACAGGACATAGGAGGCAGTGTCTTTAGGCATGCTTCTTAAAATCATTCAAATGCAGATGCATGGCTGCCTCAAACTTCTTGATATCGTTCTGGTGCCCACAGATGTACATATATATGGCTGCTATTGCTGCTCATCTCAGAAGCTCCTATGATCTAATTATATATGCCCACATTGTACATAAATGAATCTGATCAAAAGTAAATGCTTTCTAATTTGTAAACGGAGAACATGCAGACACATAGTAAAGGCTTGCAGTTGTATACTACACACACTATGATTTTGTTCTTTATATTAAGGATTCTTTTTTATGTAGTGCATGATGGAATGTGGATTTGAATTTTTAACAGAGGTTGATTAGTATGTAGCCATCATTGCTCCACAATTGTAGTGAAGAATTTTTGAAGATGCAGTCTTAGGGTACTTTAATTCAATAATCTCTCGTTACTTAAGCTTTGTTAACGCAATAATTGAGGTGCTAATTGAAGATGAACACAATTGATTTAATCTGCTATTCACGCACTTAAAATTTATTGGTTTGTTGTGTCAGTCTTGAAGTTATTCTTTTTGAGTATATGTTAAGGTGTATATTGTATTTATACCAAGTGAGTAAATTCTAAATCATGTATGTCTTTATATGCGATTTATTTATTATTTAAATAAAGAAATAAACGATAAAAATAAGCATATATTTTTGTAGTCAAAGCATAAGATTTTCACAAAATAGCAATGAAAAATTTATCCCTTAAAGGCTTCTCGATATATTTATATAAGACAAATAATATCCTCACAATTTTTTTTTTCCAGATTAAGTCATGTATAAAAGTTTCTGCTTAATTTAGTGATCGACAAATATACCACCTAAAACTTACCCATTATTTCACTTCATATATTTTTCTTATCTTGCTATATATTTATGTGAAATTAAGAATCCTAAATTTGATTGTGTTTAATAGGAGATAGAAACTAGCCAACAAGGTTTGGTTAAGTTAATAAAGTTAAAAATATTTTATTTATAAAATATAGGTTTAAATTTTTTTAATATCAAATTTTCCTAATAGATAATTTATTATCTAAAAATTCAAAAAAGTTATGATATTCTCATAAATTTTAATTCACAAAACTTATAAAATTTTTACATTAATAAATAGAGATTAATTTTATTTATACATTGCCAGAGTTTTGTAACTTAAAATTTATGATGGAATACTTTTCAAACTCTAAACACATGGAGATTTGGATAAGTGGCATTTTTTAAAATTTTAGTGACTCTTATTTTTTATTTAAATTTAATATACAAATTTTACTTTTTTTTAATTTTGCATTTTTTTAACTACATTCTCTAATTTTTTTTAAAAAAATCAAATAATCAGTTCAAATATTATTTATATAATTTTATAATAAAAAATTATATAATTAAATTTATTAAATTTTATTAACGAAAAATTTAAAATTTCACATCCTTAGTACCTTAACTTCGAAGTTACCATGTGTCTGTCAATTCGTAGGCCTATGCACGACGTCTCAATTTTGATTCTAAAGTACCGGTAATTCATTCTTCTGAAGTGAGAGAAAGCTCCCTCCACCACTGCGCAACCTTCCCGCCTCCGTACGTCATTACGAAACAGAGCCGTCAATTAATTAGTTGATTATTTAAAAGTTAAAAACAACGGCGACGTAAAGAAAAGAAAAAGTAAAGCTCCACAAAAAATACTTGTCCGTGAATTCCTTTCGTGAAAAAGCAAAAGCACTAGAGCAGCAGCGGCGACCGACGTAGCAGCACACTGTTGTTGTTTGAGATTTTCCTTTCCAGCTTTTTCGTCTGTTCCTCGGTTCTTTTCTTGCAATTGGAGCAATTCCAAAACCCAAAAAGCTTCGCTCTTTGCCCCACTCCTCAATCAAAGCATCTCTCCCTCACTTTCTTTCTCTTCCCCAATACAAAATACATGTTTACTTTCACTTCTCTCATTCGCCGCAAGCCATTTCCCCATTTAAACCCTGAATCTGACCCGCATCGTTTTCATTTTGGTACTTGGGAAAATTTCTGGGTGAAAATTGAGAAAGCAACCTTGCATTGGTGGTGGTGGTGGTGGTGTTCGTGGGGGAAATGGCGAGCACTAGTGGCACCAAAGGCCCCTATGGCCTCGGACGGCAACCATCTCGGAGGTTTACGAGGATAGGGACAAGGAATGTGGACTTGCCCAATGAGGAGACTGTGGATAGTGAGATGGTGCCTTCCTCCCTGGCTGTCATTGTCCCGATTCTCCGTGCCGCCAATGAAATTGAGGAGGAGAATCCCAGAGTTGCCTATCTTTGTGAGTATTTGTACAGCTTTTCATCATTGTTATTTAATAATAGTATCAGGTGAATAGGTGATGTTAACGGGGTGCTAGTCTTTATTAATGCACAAAACAATCATAATCTTGAGTTATCAAGGAGCCGTTTCAATGTATGGATGTGTTGCACCCCAGGTGTTTGTATAATGTTTAGTATGTGTTATTTTCAATTTCATTCTTCTCGCCTTTTGAACAGTAGAAGATATTTGTTGAACGCGTTATTTAGTCACTACTCCATGCTTGGGGACAACAAAATAAAACAATAAAATCTTTATATGAAGAATAAGTTATATACATGAAATATTTAGATCAGGGTTGTTTGAAGTAATTAGATATCAAAACAAGGTCCCTGGATTGAATGTAGGACATATCTTCAGCATTAAAGATTGGAATGTAATTCGAGCTTAAGTCAGCACTAAAAAAATTGCTTGCACAAAGAAAGTGAATTTATATGTGGGCAGTAAGGAGTAATTCAAGGTAATAGGGAAATCTTTTACCATATTGTGGTATGCTCTGTTTGGTAATCAGGCTGGTTGACTCCAAATCCAGCTTGGTGAATTACGGATTGTGTGAAAAAAAACTTGGTATGAAAGAGTGATTGGGCTTGTTGAGCTATCGATAGAAATCTTAAGTGGTGCTGGTGCCCAAGTTGGCAAGACAGAGTCCATGTTTTTATATTTTTTATGGAGGTTGTAGTTTTTCGTAATATTGGTTAAGACAATGTCACTGATCGGTGATGCATCAAAGATCCTATATCAGTGATTATGACGCAATGTGTAGATTAGCAACCTCATTTCTATGTATACTTGCTGCTAGAGATTCAAAATATGCAAGTGCGTTGCTTTGTTAACCTAGAGATCTTACAGATGAATGGGGCAGGCCTTGTGTTTGTATATGTAAACTGTATGAGACATAGTGTGCTCTATTATCTTTCTCTCTAATGATATATTCTCATTCTATAAAAAAATGAAAGAGAGTATTACAATTTTTACCATTTCTCTTAATAGAGCACTTTTTGAGAAAGTTGGTTTATAATACTGTATTAGAGCTTCGAAGATCAAGTGTTCAAGGGTTAAATCCTTTCTACCCCATATCTCATGCTAAATTGCATATCAGCACTATGTATGAGGGGGAAATACTTTGTCTTGCTTCAAACCTGATCATGCACATAAGGGGGTGAGTTGAGAGAAACATAACCATTCCCGGGGCTACACCTTACAGCTCAAGTGTTGTGGATAGTTAGTTCTATAGACTTGTCAGTCTTCTCAATAACCCCTAATAGAATCTGGATGAGTGACAAATAGTTCAGGTAAATGCTATACAAGCGAGCATGAAGAAAAGCAATGCAAACAACCTAAAGATCCCGTACTCAGTAATATTAAAATACATAATATATATATATATATATATATCAAAGATTATTACCCAAAGGAATCTCAGAATAAGGGACGATTGTACAATCATAAAACTGGCTGGGGTAGTCTTGGTAGGGAGTGCCTAAATTCCCACATTGAAACTAGCCATTAGCCAAAACAAATATTAAACTCAGAAATCATCACTGAAGTTTAAAAAAGTGAGAGATCCTGGACAGGAACCTCTAGCTTTGCCTTAGAGAACAAAGTTGCATAATTGGCAAATGCATGTAACACACTACCTTGCCCTTTGAATCCACTGTTCACTCTTTTTGTAAGGGCATAAAGGATCACCTTGCTTAATCACCTATTGTTGGCGAGACCATGAGAATTGAATATTCCAAAAGATGCTTAAACCAAGGAGAAAAGCTTGTTAAGGAGAATTACTGGATAGAATATAATTCTCATTTGAAAGAATAAGAGGTTTATTTTTTTCAAAAATAGGGTTATCCTTACATGATAAAAGTGCAGTCTCTACTTTTGATGTGTGCTATTCCTGATGAGAAGATTTTATTCTATAATGCACACATTACCTTTTTGGGAACACTTTATTTATTTATTCTTTTGTGTGTTCATGTGTGTGAGCACATGTGAACTCCATATGGAAAAAGTTCACTTTTATCTACTCAAATCAAACTTTCCTTTTGCACTTATTGCATTTAGAAGTGTTCTTATATAAAAAGTAAAACATGAAAAACGATGATGACTGGTTATATTTCAATACATTATGCTTAAAATTTAGAAAAGGGGAAGGAAGAAAATATGCTGGTAATTTTTGAAAGCTTTTTATATTGGTTAAGCATGCAAGATACTTTCTCCAAGACTGTATGGAAAATATATGATATCGCTGAGTTTGCCTTGTTTGTTGAATTAGGTCGATTCCATGCATTTGAAAAAGCTCATACAATGGATCCAACATCAAGCGGACGTGGTGTTCGTCAGTTCAAAACCTATCTGTTGCACCGACTTGAAAAGGTAGCCTAGCTAATCTTGCTTTCTTGCATTTTTTTTTTTCTTGTAGATGATATATTTTCGGGGTGATATATGTAGAAGGGGATAATTAGGAATGGATGATTCAACCACTTTTGGTGGAAATTGAACCTGGGGCCTCCTCCTTTGGAGAAGGTGGTATTTATCACCCCCCCACCCCCATTACTGTTTATAAGCTGATAATGATGTCTGTCTATTTTAAATATTAATGTTAGTTGCTATGAAATTACTTTTTTTTAATCTTGTTTATAATCTTTTTTGCTTTCTTAGACATCAAAGAAAAATTTAGCACCTCATAATAATGATGTTGGGTCTTTTGCTTGATCATTTAAAAATAATCTTTCATCATATGTAACACCATAAAAGTAAAACCCATAGCTTTAATTTCTTGAATGTTTTTAAACGTTTCTTTGTTGCAGGAAGGGGAATATACAGAGAGACTTACCACAAGAAGTGATACAAGAGAGTTGCAGTCATATTACCAAACATTCTATGAGAACAAGATTCAGGATGGTGAATTTATGAAAAAACCGTGAGGCTTGATCTTAAACTTTCAGAGTTAAATTGTGAATCACATTGTAAGCCATTTTTTAATCTTCTGATCTTATTTTTGAAGGGAAGAGATGGCTAAGATTGTGCAGATTGCCTCTGTATTGCATGATGTGCTGAAGGCTATGGTTCCCCCACAAAATATTGAGGAGAAGGTTTGATTTGCTTGATTAGTTTGATCTAAGTCAAAAATTGTTGATTGCTTATCATATATTGTAATCACCAACAATGAGGATGTTTTTTATCACCAGACAAAAAGGTATGCAATGGATGTTAAGAAGAAAAGGGGCCAATATGAACACTATAACATCCTCCCATTGTATGCTGTTGGTGTTAAACCAGCAATCATGGAACTTCCTGAGGTTTGTATGAGTAATAGTACTTGCAATGGCAGTACTGCTTCTGCTAATGAGATAGTCTCCCTAGAACTTCAGGGGTTATCTGCTTGGCTTATCTCTCTCTTCTGAAATTGTAGATCCAAGCTGCGCTTAATGCTCTACGTAAGGTGGATAATCTTCCAATGCCCATTATTCATTCAAGACCTGGTGGCATTAGCGATGCTTCTACCATGCCCATGGAGAGGGTTAAAAACGTGAATGACATACTTGATTGGCTTTCCTCTGTATTTGGATTTCAGGTGATAAAATTCTTTTCATAGTTGTCTTTTATTTTATCATATAACTATACTGTAGAAGGAGGTAGTGTGATAGAACCCAAGCAAGAGAGATCCAACTAGCCAAGCCAACAACCATGATAGTGAGTGTCTATACTTGGAGGAAGAGGCCTGAGCGTAAGACAGGAAGTACTGAGCTAAATTGGTGGGAAAATCAAATTAGTTATGGGGGAATGATTTGTCAGCAGGGATACATGGGGAGTTGTGTGAGAATAGGAAGTTAGTTAGCCATTTTTGATCTTTTTAGTGAGCTGAGCTTATGGGTTTGAGGAACTTCCTACCCAGGGAAGAGGCTTTAGGGGGGATTTTTTTTCCTTTTTAGACTCTTAGGGAAGAGGAACTTCATACCTTGGGGCCATTTTACAAAGTAATGGAGAGATTGATGGGGATGTCTCCCACAGGATCCAAGCTGGATGGATGAAATGGAGAAACGCATCGGGGGTTATTTGTGATCGCAAAATATCTACCAAGCTTAAAGGAAAGTTTTATCGAACTGCTATTAGACCAGTTATGCTTTATGGAAGTGAGTGTTGGGCTTTGAAAGGTCAACAAGAGCAAAAAATGGGGGTGGCAGAAATGAGAATGTTGAGATGGATGAGTGGACATACAAGAAAAGACAAAATTCGAAATGATTATATTCGGGAGAGAGTTGGGGTGGCACCTATTGAGGAGAAAATGACAGAAACCCGGTTACGGTGGTTTGGGCATGTACAAAGAAGACCGCGAGAGGCACCAGTGAGAAAGGTTGACCAAATGGTGTTTAGTCCTGTGAGGAGATGTAGAGGAAGACCAAAAAGGACACTTGGAGAGGTGATTAAAAGAGATCTTTGGTTAAATGGTATATCCGAAAATTTGGTTTTGGATAGAAGTTTATGGCGTCGTTTGATCCATGTAGCCGACCCCACCTAGTGGGAAAAGGCTTGGTTTGTTGTTGTTTAAACTCTTAGTTTATCTTTTCCAATTTTGTTGTGGGAGATACTGGGAGGTCTGCTCCCTAATTTCCATTGTTCTTTTTGATCAGTTTAATCTAAAATCCTTGTTTGTTTCTTGGGTCCTGTCTTAGTGTTGGTTAGTTATGTAGGAGAGAGTTAAGACATATGCCTATTAACTCATACAAAGTGGGTTCTATGCTTCTAGGGTTTGGGATGGGGGTTGGTAAGGGTTAGTGTTGTTGGATCGAATTCAACATGATGAAATTAAATGGGTAGAAGGATTGTTGAACTTATTTTAGGTAAGAATTATTGACAAACAGTGTGATGATGATTGAGGACAAAATTGGAGTCTGTTTGGAAGTTGTGAACAGTAGCTGCATTCTATGAAGAAAGCAGAAACAAGCAGAACAAAGTTTGCTGCAAAGTTAGATCTTAATTGGTCATCTCTTTTCTTTTCTAGTCTATTGTGAAGTTTTTGGATGCTCTGAATTGAAGACTATAGCATCTTCCTATTTTTATATTTGCTATGTTGTATCCATTGTGAAATGTTATCCTTCTTAAGTTGGAAAGTTATGCTCCTTTTGATATTGTTATTGCCATTTATCAACTGTTGGAAATAAAGGAATAATATTTGTGTAAGTTGTGTCACAATAAGACATTCAGCTTCTCTATTTATACAAAAGATAGTACATAGAATCTAGACAGTATATTGAATTTAGACATTTGGACAGTACATTAAATTTAGACAGTTCTGAGTCACTGACAACGCAAAGACAAGTCAGTGCTGAGTCACTAACAATCCAATCCCTACTAATCAAGCTAATCACTGACAATCCAATCCCTACTAATCAAGCTAATTTTCTAACACTCCGCCTTAAGTTGAAACTTACAAAAGTTTTAGCTTGTTATAAAACATGAACCACCACACTTTTAACTCAACATAACAAAAAATACAATTACTTGCCACTTTTAGCAAAAAACACACAACAAGCCAATAATATGCAGCAACAAGTGAGCAACTCCCCCTAAGCAGTAAACTCCACAAACCACTGTTGGAAAAGAGAAGAATAATTTGTGTAAGCTGTATCACAATAGGATATTTAGCTCCTCTATTTATATTGAAAATAGTACATTAAACGCAGATAGTCTAGACTGTACAATGAATTTAGACAATACATCAAATCTAGACAGTGTGAGTCACTGACAACCTAATCCCCATTAATTAAGCTAATTTCCTAACACTGATGACTCCTTCTTCTAATTTTTGTCTAATAAAATGGTAGTCCACCTCAACATATTTTGTTCTTTCATGAAAGACGGGGTTAGTAGCAATATGATTCACTACACAATTATCACACCGTAAACTCATACTATCAGGGCATTTCATCCCAAGCTGATGAAAAAGATAAGAAATCCAAATAAGCTCAGCAGTGGCATGTGCCATGGCTTGATATTCAGACTCAACACTAGAGCGGGACACTACAGCTTGCTTCTTACTTTTTCAAGATACGAGATTGCCACTTACAAATATGCAGTACCCTGAAGTAGACTTTCGATTCATAAGACACCCCGCCCAGTCTGCATCTGAAAATCCCTCAACTCTACAATGACCATGACTCTGATAGAGCAAACCAAGTCCTGGAGACTTTTTCAAATACTTCAAAATATGCACCAATGCTTCCCAATGGGAGGTACTAGGAGTAGCCATAAACTGGCTGGCTACACTTACAGAAAATGTAGTGTCTGGCCTTGTAATAGTGAGATAGTTCAGCTTTCCCACTAGTCATCTGTACCACTCTGGATTGTCTAGTAGTTCTCCATCTTCTAGTCCCAATTTTACATTTGGAACATGGGTGTATCACATGGTTTGGCACCCAAAAGACCTGTTTCTTCCAACATGTCTAGGACATATTTCCTCTGAGATAACAATTCCTTTACGACTTCTTGCCACTTCAATACCTAAGAAGTACCGAAGTGCTCCTAACTCCTTAGTTTGAAATTTTGTCTTCAAAAAAGCCTTCAAATTTGAAATGCCACCAAAATCACTCCTTGTAATGACTATATTATTCACATAAATGGCTAAAAGAATACACCCTGATGCAGAACGCCTGAAGAACACTGAGTGATCATGATCACTTTTTTTCAATCCAAAGTCTGTCACAATACTGCTAAATCTGCCAAACCAAGCTCAGGGAGATTGCTTGAGTCCATATATAAACTTTTTAAGCCAGCAAACATATTCATTCTCCCCCTGAGCAACATATCCAAGTGGTTGCTCCGTATAAACTTCCTCAACAAGATCACCATGGAGGAAAGCATTCTTGACATCAAGTTGGTGTAAAGCCTAATGATTAGATGCAACCAGAGAAATAAGTAACCGTACAGAAGTAAGCTTAGCCACTGGTGAGAATGTCTCAGAATAATCAATGCCATATGTCTGAGTATATCTTTTTGCAACAAGATGAGCCTTGAGCCGGGCAACAGATCCATCCGGATTTACTTTAACAGTATAGACCCACTTATACCTAATAACAGGCTTCCTAGGGTGCAATGGATCTAAGTCCTAAGTCTGGTTATGGTCAAGTGCCATCATTTCTTCATTCATTGAATCCCGCCAGCCAGAATAAGTCAATGCCTCTGTAAGAGACTTAGGAATAGTAATGGAATCTAATGAAGCAATGAACGACTGAGAAGAAGACGGTAAAAAGGTATAAGACACAACAAAAGCAATAGGGTGAGAGGTGACATAAGTACCTGGGAGAGTACAACTACAAATACCTTTACGATGAGCAATAGGAAGATCCAAATTAGATGGCAGATCCTCAGATGAAGAAGTAGGTGAGGAGGAGTCTGGAGCTGGTGTAGTACTGGGGACCAGGTTAGGAGTCGGAAGTGTTGGAGCCCTGCTAGAATATACATGTTTAAGGGGGGGACGAATAGGGATGGCATGATCTGAGACAGAAGGGTATGGAGAACTGGAAGAGGGAGAAGACACTAAGAAAAAATCATCTATAGTTGTATGGGACTCTTCTGGAGGAGATGGATGAGCAAAGAAGGACTGAAACTCAAAGAAAGTAACATCAGAAGAGACAAAATAACGACTCAAGTCTGGAGAACAGCACCGATATCCTTTTTGATGACGAGGGTAACTAAGAAATACACTGCAACGATTGTGGATCAAGTTTAGACACTTGGGGATGATGATCCTTAATAAAACAAGTGCAACCAAGACACGAGGAGGGAGAAGAAACAATAATGATGAAGGAAACAATACAGAAAAAGGAATCTTACCACCAAGAACAGAAGAAGGCATCCGGTTAATGAGAAAGCAAGCTGTGGAAATTGCATCAGCTCAAAATTGTTTCGGCACTTTCATTTCAAAGAGAAGAGCTCGGGAGACCTCTAATAAGTGTTGATTCTTCCTTTGGGTAACCCCATTTTGCTGTGGGATAGCGGGACAAGAAAACTGATGTAAAATTCCCTGTTACTGTAAAAAGGATAAAAATTGGGTAGAAGAATACTCGGTAGCATTATCACTGCATAGGCACTTAGTTGAGACATTGAATTGAGTTTTGATTTCAGCATGAACAGCATGCAATACAAAAAATAATTCGGAGCGTTTATTCATAGAATAAAGCCAGGTAACCTGAGAAAAGTTATCCAAAAATGTAACAAAATACTGGAAACTAGACTTAGAAATAATTGGGCAAGGGCCCCAAACATCAGAATGTACTAACTCAAATGGAGATGAAACCCTTTTATTAACTCTAGGGACATATGACCGATGATGTAACTTAGCAAATTGACATGACTCAAGGTAAACTAGGCATAGATTGTAAATTAGGACACAATTTCTTTAGAGACTCCAAAGAAGGATGGTCGTGCCGACAATGAAGTTGTAATGGAGATAGAGCAGCAGCAGCAACTGAACGAGGAACTTGGTCATCAAGTACATACAAACCGCCAGACTTGTAGCCTCTACCAAAAATCTTCTTTGTCGAAAGATCCTAAAAAACACAATGATCATGAAAGAAGAAAATATCACAATTGTAAGTACGAGTGAGTCAACTAATAGATAACAGATTAAACAGAAACTGGGAAAGACACAAGATATTAGACAAAGTAATATCAGGAAAGACAACAGCAGAACCACTCCTAACAACTGGAGTAACAGACCCAATAGCTAACTTGATGCTAGAAGAGTGAGTAGATGATTGAAAGAAAAACAAAGTACTTGTGTTTCTTGTCATATGATCAGTAGCACTGGAACCAATAACCCACTTAGACTTGGAATCAAAAAGACATGTAACAGAATTGCCTATCGAACCATGGTAGCAGTGGAGGTGGAAGATTGAGAGGCCTGAAACTGGCTATACTGGGCAAACTCATCATCAGTCATAGCAACCATACAAGTAGTTCCAAATTCTGATTTTGCAATGGCAACATGGGTAAATTGGGACGACTGAGTATATCGTCCTTGTAACTTAAGATAGTTTCTCTTAAAGTGCCCTAACTCATGACAGTAGTGACATTCAACATGACTAAAGTTACCACCACCTCGTCCTCTTAGTTCACCTCTTCCTCCCTCTGTCTCATGACGCCTACTTGCATCACGACTTCGGCCTCTACCACCTCTGGGAGTACGACCACCTCGCTCTCCTTGGGTAGTAGAGCTCAGTAAAACAAATGAATCATGTGTAGATGATTGAGAAGGCAAGTTTGGTGCTACACGGAGAAGTCGAGAATAAACACTCTTCATTGTAAGTGACACAGAACTAGATAAGATTTGTTGACGAGTTATTCCCAGTTCAGATGGTAACATGGGCAGAAAACATAATGCACGCAACTGTTCGTGCTGAGCCTGCATAGCTGTAACATCACTAGTAATAGGCAAGAGATTCTTCCATTGTTCAAAAATATGATTACATTCAATAAACATTTGGGACAAAGATTTACATTTCCCGTCCAAGTAGAAGAGATCCTGACATGTTTCATACAGCTAGGTCAAATTATCTTTACCAGAGTATATGTCACCCAAAAACTCCCAAAGTTCTTTAACTGTTTCACAATGATTGGTATTATCCTGAACACCACTCTCTAGGGTATTAAAAATGAGACTAAATTGCCGTTTGTCTTCCATAATCCACTTTAATTTGGAAACATTATTTGGTGGCATATCAGTGAGATAGGCCTTCTTTCCAATGCCGCCAAGGAAGATTTGAATGGCTTTCTTTCATGATGTGTATTGTCGCCCATCAATATCTAATTTGCGGTCAATGATTTTTGTAGCTTCAGGAATAATTTCTGAAAACAATGTCTGATCACTGAGTTTCACCTCATTATTATTCATGGTTGTATTTTTCATAGCTTGAGAAGAACTAAAATCACTGTTAGCCATACTCAACAAATACCAAAAGGTAAGAAAGTACAAACAACTAAATTTTAAACACAAGTAGCCACTGTCCAGGCACCAAAATTCATCCAAATAACACAAAACAACACCAAATACAAACTGAAGTTGCTTTAGACAGCACCAAAATGCATCACCCACAACTGAGATGACACCAAATCTAACCAACCAGACCAAAACAGGTTCAGAAAACCTTAAATAGGTCTCCAACACATCAAATCACACCAAAAACGTGCAAAAAATGCCTCCAATTGTGCCAAACAGCACCAAATCGCGGCTCCCACGCATCCCACCGAAGCTCTGGCGTCGTCTCCACCTCTGGCTCCTCTCACCGCCATCGACCAGCCTAGGAGGCACCAACCCAGTGCCGGCCAAGGGCCATTCCTCTGTTACTAGCGTGAAATCGCGCCTCCCTTCATGCGCAACCTTGCTGGTCGCGATTCGCCTCTTTTTAGTTCGAAATTGTGGCTGTTTTCAGCCACCCAGCTCCTAAGAACACCATACTAGTTGACTCCAACATGTCATACACTTGACCAGCTTCTTTAGTTGCAAGGCCCCTACTATTATCATGTATACACTTCAAAATAAATGAAGCTAATGATGCTACTTCTTCATACATGGTGCAAACAAGGTAGTCCTTTGACAGCTTTATATGTCTCCAAATTGCAGCAAAAGTGTCCAAGCTAGTCAAAGTTTCCATTCTCTTACTCAAGACAAACACAGTGAGGGAAGCCTTAGCCAGCAACAGCAGAACCACCAGTGAGACCAGCAGCAAAACGAATGAAAGTCCTAGAGAAACAGACAGAAACAACAGTGTGAGAGGAGAGGAGAAATGCCGAGACTCTCCAGGCTGGCAAAGAGGGGTTGATTCAGACCCTTAGAGGCAATCAAAGCTGAAATAACCAACCAAAATCGCAGTTCCCACCAAGAAGACACTCCAAATCACGACCCTCCCGATTTTCGATCAGCACACACAATTTTCTGCCATTTCCAGTGCAGAACTGGAGAGCCACAGAATGTCCAGTCAAGCTCAGGCCAGAGAAGTCACCATTGCTGTTGGAAAAGTCGAACCATGTCAGAGATCACTCTAACCAGGTCAAACCACACCAGAAATCATGTCAGGCCACATCAGATGGCTCAAAATCGCGCCAAAGTGCCTCAAACCACTGCTACTGCCATTGGTTGCTACCTTTCCACTGCCGTTTGCAACCCCGTGACGCGAGGACACTCTCCCTCGCTGCTCCAAGCAGCGCAAATATGCGCCTCTACTTAGGTGCGACCTACTGGTCGCGTCTTCAGCCTTGATGGCCACCTAATGTGGCTGTTTCAGTCACCCAAAGATGGAGGAATGTAAATCCTTCTTAGTCTGATTAGAGAAACCTAAAGATGACGAAGGGGGGTTTAGTGTTCGGTTATTCACAAGTTTAGGGTTACCAACATTTGGGGATTGGAAGTTTTAGAAAGGGCTAAACAAAAATTGAGAATAAGGATTAGTAGGAAGAAGAAGAAATTGAGAATTAAGGCTAGGGTTCAAGGTGGATGATATAGCTCTGATACCATGTTGGAAATAAAAGAATAATATTTGTATAAGCTGTCACAATATGATGTTCAGCTCCTCTTATTATAGTAAAAAATAGTACATAGAATTTAAATAGTACATTAAATTTAGACAGTGCTGAGTTACTGATAACACAGAGACAAATCAATGCCGAGTCACTGACAATCCAATCCCCACTAATCAAGCTAATCACTGATAATCCAATCCTCACTAATCAAGCTAATTTCCTAACATTAACAAAGAATTTGCTTTTTATTTTTGCCATATGAATATTTAGCGAATTATCTAACTAGATGTACTCTTGTGTTTTTTGGGTATGAAGAAGGGAAATGTGGCAAATCAGAGGGAGCACCTAATACTATTGCTTGCCAATATTGATATAAGGAACAAGAATGCTGAGTCTTTTGAGGTGAAGTTTTATTTCTGTAAACAGATTCTGTGTCTTTAGTTTCTTACATTTTCGACACAATTTTCAACTAGTAGCAAGCTTATATTTTGTTTGTGTAATCATATTGTAGACACATGAACATGTGATACTTGATGCACTCCATGAAGACACTGTACCACAATTGATGGCTAAAATATTCAAGAATTATAATTCATGGTGTAATTATGTGCGCTGCCAATCCAATCTTAAGTGAGTGTTTCTTTTTTTATGAGATCATAACTTGAGGCCTAGGAACTGTTTTATTTATTTCTTTTTCCAATTTTTCTTTCTCAACATGTTACAGGTTTCCAGAAGATCGTAATAGACAGCAGTTGGAGCTAATTTACATTGCACTTTTTCTTCTTATATGGGGTGAAGCTTCAAATATTCGCTTCATGCCTGAATGCCTTTGCTACATTTTCCATCACGTATGTTTTCTCTTACTGTTTGTCAAGCATTATCAATGAGATAGCGTTGATTATTATATGGTCTTAAAAATTCCATTCTTTATTTTATTCGAAAGAAATCTTATGTGGTAATACATTTGTACAATTTCACTTAAGAATGTATCCAGATTGTTCTTATGATACTTTGTTTATGTTACCATCATGTTATAACACCAATCAGTCTGCAAATGACCATGGGACTAGTGGCACATTGTTCTTTTTAAATTATTTGGAGAGAGAAAGAGACAGCAGCTGAGAGAAAGAAAGGGAAATAGTTTAGAGCATGGGGTACTCAAACTTGATACTTGTTAGTTACCTTGCACCTTTATTTATAGTAGAAACAATACATTAGATCTACTTGTACAGCAAGCAGAACTAGGAAACTCCCTCAGTTACTTGTACAGCAAGTAACCACGCCCAAACCCACTTACACACCTTTACCCTGCCTTCTAATAGTGCTCTTTTTGACCAAAAGAGAGGAAAAGAAAAGAAAAGGTTGTTATCATCAGTTTATTAGCCCAACCATCATCAGTTTGTTTGAGTCCATCTTTCATTGTCTTCATAATCTTTAAGCAAATTATTTTTTGTCAGAACATATGACTGAATAACTTTGTCCTCATAAAAAAATAAATAATCTATATATTTACATAAAAGTGTAGAAGTCAGAAACATTTAGTGGACTATTTTATTCTTTTCAAGTTTTTAAATTTTTAGTTTTGCCATTATGTTATTTTAATAAAGAAGGTTTGTTTTGTTTGGTTTCCTAATTCTATTGAAAAAAGTTTTTTTATATGTAGTTTTTTAATTTTAATAGAATTACTTTTCCTGATTAAAAAACTCAAACTATATTTTTAAGTACAGGTCTGGCTATGCTGCGTACTATTTGTAATAGAATATACCTTGTATTTAGTTAAACATGTTAGTCACATCATCCATTTTTATAAGTGCGCATAATTATATACACAGAGGAGTGGGAGAATAAAGGAGACTAGGTGTAGAATAGCAATTCCTTTAATTACATCATTACAATTAGTTTTTCTATTTTTTATTTTAGTTTCCTAATTTTAGTGGAACAAACTTTGTTATTGTAATCAGTTTTTAATTCTATAGAATTACTTTTTCTAATTACAATATTTTTTAGCTTCGTCATTGTACTAGAATGATTTTTGCTAATTATAATTGGCTTCTTAAATTTAATAGAACTATTTTTCCTGATTATAATTGATTTTTCAAATATATTTTTTCTCTTCTATTTAAACACAGTAAGATAAACAAACATGGATGTAATTCTTTAAGCCAAGGGGTTCATTTGTTTAATGTTTTGATTTACAATATTACAATTATTTTCTTTTGTTTTCCAATTTTAATGAAATTAGTTTTTGTTATTATAATGAGCTTTTTAATTTTAATAGAATTACTTTTCCTAGTTAAAGAGTTTCAAACAATATCTTTAAGTACGACATTACACTTTATTTCCTTTTGTTATTATGTTAGTTTTTAATTCTGATAGAATTAGTTTTTTTATTTTGTCTAAACAAGGAATATTTGTTTATTGTATCGATGGAGAAATAAAGATAATAGAGTAAGAGAACTTGATATCTGATAACTATTAGTCTTGATTCTTTTGACAAGTAAGATAAAGATCAAAATTTTTGTAGCAATATATTATATTTTACCATTTTGTCATATAAATTTCTCATGCTATTCCTTTAATTAGTGAATTATACATGCAATTGATAATAACATCTTTGATATCTTGAAACCAATACTTCCATATATTATTTATATTTTAATGATTGAAGTACGTAAAACAGTTTTATTCATTTATAAAAAATATTTTAATTCAATAAATAAATAATAAGATAAAATCATGTGCAAAGCACACACTAAAATCTAGTATTAATAAAAGAGAGTGGAAGTCGCAATGAAGGAATCCTTCTGATAGAATAAGGGAAGAAAATAAAAACTTGGTAAACTGCTTTCTGTTCTTATTTAGTGTCAAGTAGAAACACCCATCTGGCAATAGACTAGCCTTTGACGGGTAGTAGAAATACCCAATTACCCACCTGATTAAATCCCCTGCCCACCAGTGAATAATGGGTAAGTGGTAAAGTGTCCCTGAATTGTTTGAGATCTCATTTTGATAAGTGGGTAAATTCCAAATTTAGTGCTTGTTTTATGTTAAAAGTTCATGACTTGCGCTGATGAAGAATCCTTTTTGAAGTGGTAAATTCCAAATTTGGAATAATGGATAAGTGGTAAAAGTGTCCCAGAATTGTTTTGAGATTCATCTTGATAAGTGGGTAAATTCTAAATTTAGTGCTTGTTTTCTGTTAAAACTTCATGACTTGCACTGACCCTTTCAGCTGTTTTTTTTTTTTTTTTTGACATAGATGTGCAATGATATCTATGGGATTTTATATAGCAATGTCCATCCTGTGAGTGGAGACACGTACCAAAATGCAGCACGTCATGAAGAATCCTTTTTGAAGGAAGTTATAACTCCAATTTATGAAGTGTTAGCCAAGGTAACTATGATGTAGCAATAGTCGGTTATTGTATAAAGTTCTCTCCGTTTATTTATAAATCTCTGTGCCTAAGTTTTTTCGTCTTTCTTTATTTGGTGAAAAAGGAAGCTAAAAGAAACAACAAAGGCAAGGCAAGCCATTCCCAATGGAGAAATTATGATGATCTTAATGAATATTTTTGGTAAATATTTTTAAATGTTTGAACCAACTTACTTTTATCTATTGGAATAATGAAATCTGTAATCATATTTTTGTATCCCTTTGGGTGACAAGAAGCTCAATCTTTTCCTTTTCTAGGTCTGACAGATGTTTTAGGCTAGAATGGCCGATGAACCCCAAAGCAGATTTTTTTAGGCATTCAGATGACATACAACCTGCAAATGAGGTTTCTCTCTCTTTATCTCTTTCTCATTTTCTGTCTGTAGTGTGATGTTTCATCTCTCAAAAGCTATTCCAAAGATATGAACAAGAATTACTTATATGTCATGATAATTGAATATAATGTGTGTTTTCAGGGGGTTCTTATTCTAATATTTCATATTTATCGTCATGAAATATTTTTCTTTCTTCACTTATTGATGCTATATTTTATTTCCTTCTTTATGGGGATCAGATAATGCCTGGTTTTAGGGGTTTCTTTGTCTAATATGCATGGGAATTGTTCCTTGGATTGCACGTGTGTTGGGTAGGAAAGGAAGTATAGGTCTTTTGGGATGAAGAATTACCATTAGACTTCAGCTATTCCATTCCTCAGGCTTTTCAATTAATATTTTCATTGTATCTTCTTTCTGGTCCCTAGAGGTCCTTTAGACACATTCATCCTGCATACTTTGTTCACCTCTCAGCAGCTTTTAATAATATTTGGTTTCTTTTTTTAACATAACATATGCATCTCCTATATTAGTACTTTCATGTCCAAATGCAACTGCATCATTCTGTTAAGATTTCTGTTGAATTACTAATGTTATGGCAGGGATCTAATCAATCTGGCTCTGGAACTGGGAAGAAGAAGCCCAAAACTAATTTTGTAGAAGTTCGTACATTTTGGCACCTGTATAGAAGTTTTGATCGAATGTGGATATTCTTTATATTAGCTTTACAGGTAATCAAAAAACTTGGGTATATTGTATAGTTTTGGAATTCCACCACGCAAATTTTGCATCATTTGTGAATGTACTGAATTTCAGGCTATGATTATCATTGCTTGGAGTTCCTCAGGACCTCTGGCTGTATTTTTTGATGAGGGTGTCTTCAGAAGTGTTATGACCATATTTATTACATATGCTTTTCTCAATTTTCTGCAAGGTAACTGTTCCTATTTGTGAACTTTTCTGTGTATTATTAGTTTATGAAACTGTTTGTTGCAAAAGGCAGCCGGAAAGGCAGAAAGAAAAGAAGAAGCTGAAGTGTCAAAAAACTATTAACCAGACGGCATAATCCATTCATTGAAGGCCAACTAATGAGTTTAAGATCTGCTAGATTTTTAGAGAAAAAGAGGGAAGCAGCGAGCAATGAAAGAACTCAGGATCTTATACTTTCATATATGAGTTCTTACAATACCATAACCCCTAAGCCCCTATTTATAGAGGAACTAAACTAGCACAATGGCATAAATAGCCTCACACTACAAGCACACACATAACATGCCACTAACTAAATAATACCTTCTAACACTCCCCTTCAAGCTGAAATAAGTTTCAGCTTGTTACATAACATAAAATATTTCAGTTTTAACAAATAACCTAACACTTCCCTTCAAGCTGAAAGGTTACCAAGCTTGTAGCTTATTACAAATTTGAAAACCCAGACTAAATGAAGAAACTCAACCCATAAGAACTTAGGCGTCTAGCTCAAAAGATTGGGGGGGTTCCACCTTGTTAGCAACCATTTTCTCCTTGGGGTGGCTCTACCTATGGGCAGCCTTTTCCTCTCTAGCAGCTCCACCTCATTGGCAACCCTTTCCTACAAGGGTGGCTTCACCTAATGGGTAGCCCTTTTTTAATATTGTCCCTACAAATGGCTACACCTCCTTGACAACTCCTTTCCTCTGGGAAAAACTCAACATTACTCATGACAATGTCCTTGACAGACAATTTCTGAAAGTATTCAACTTTTCTCCTTATTAGCCTCTTAAATCTTCTCCTAGTTGCACCTTGGTGATATGTTGATGAGCACATTGCCGCTCCTCAGGTCTCATACCTAGCAACACATTCTATTAATGCCTAAGTTGTCACTCCACAACTTTCTTATCAACAACACTATTAGGAATAATATTAGGCTCAGTTAATAGGCTGATTTGTACTAGGGCTGATTTGTACTAATGTACTGGTTTATTTTATTATAAATAGAAGTGTTAGTAACCCTATTCGGTACAGGTTACACAAAATAGTCTTTTCTTTTTCTTAATCTCTCTCTATCTTAACATGGTATTAGAGCCTAACCCCTAATCCCCAATTCCCAAACCCAAAATTCCCAAATCCTTAAACTCCAAATTTAATTTCTCTAACCCTAACCCAAATTCATCCTACCCTTGACCACATTATGATCAGCCTTACCTCAAATTAGCTTTCCCCTTTTGTGTGTGGTTGAATCAGCCATGGACCTTGCAGATTTTGGTGACGGTGGCAAGCTAGGCGTGATTTTGTGCATATGGGCGAGCAGAAGCTCGCAATTTTGGCATTGGTAGGCCCAACTTGGTGTTGGGTGTTGTGCTTGGAGCTAATCCTCGTGGTTTGGTGTTGTTGATTGTGGCTTGGTGATGTGTGGCACTATGTAAGAGCGATTTTGAGCTCGGGAGTTGCAATTTGGTGTTGTGGGTCTCGGTTTGGAGACATGTTGTGAGATTTGGGCACGATTTTGAGTAGTTCATCGTGCTTTGTTGTGTGTTGGTGGCTGGGTGCCGCAATTTGTTGCGATTTGGTCAATTTGCATGGTGATTTAGCTGAAGTGATTTATATGGAGCAATCGCCTAGTTATGTTGCTCAGGGGAAGTGTGAATAGGTTTGTCAATTAAAGAAGTCTTTGTACAACCTTAAGCAGTCTCCTTGAGCATGGCTTGGTAAAATCAGTACTGTAGTGATGCAGTTTGGGATGTATAAAGGTAATCATGACCACTCTATGTTCTTTAAGCGATCAAGGGCAAGAAGGACAGGTAGTGATGAAGCTATCATTTTAGAATTGAAAATGTTTCTCAAGACGAAGGCCCCGTTTGTATGAGCTTTTTCTATGAGAAAAGGACTTTTTTCTTTTTATAAAATAAAAACTCCTTTTAGTTTAAAATGATATATTTGGATGGACTTCTAATAAAAAAAAGTAGTCATGAAAAAAGTTAAAATACTACTTTTTTTTGAAGCCACAATTTAAGGCTTCTAAAATGAGGTGATGCAGTAGAAGAGAGAGAAGGTGTGACCAATTGTTTTATGATAATTATACAGACCAAAATATCCTTGCGGCTAAATATAATGACACAGCTTACCCTTGAAATCTTAGCTTTCCTTTGTCACCTTTTCGTCTTCTTCACCATTCTTATATGCGACTTTGCCATCATTCCTGCAGTCTTCATTCCTTTTACATAGAAGATCTCACATCCTCATGTGCATGCTCAAATAGAGGGGAAATATCTCACAATGTGCCTCTGTGGCTTTCTTTTTGGGAAAAGTACTTGCGAACAAATCAACATAGAAAAACTTCTCTTAATTTGACCCTCTCTTTTAGAATCATTTGATGCGGCCAAGCACCCTTTCATGAGCATCAAAGAACTTTTGTGAAGAAAGAGAAAGCTGTATTGCTTAGAAACTAGGTGTTATCAGAAGATACAAATAGCTAAAGAACCAGAAAAGTCTCCTTCGACTAAGCTTAATTAATTGGCTTTTTAAGAAAAAAGAATAGAAAAGAAAAGGAGAATGACTAAGGTTGTTTTAAAAATAAAATTTTTAAAATTTTAACAAAAAATACTTTTACATCCAAATGCATATAAAGAAATTTTGGAATGTCTTTTTCAATAATTTTAGTAGTTAAAAATCCTTTTCCATTTTAACATCCAAACAACTTTTTAACTTGAAAGTGCTTCTTTAATTTTAAATCCAAACGCAAAGTGTCTTTAACTTGTAGTAAAAGTTCTTTTAAAAAAAGTTATAGATAAAAAGTCATTTTTTTAAAAGCCCATCTAAATGGGCCTTAAATTTTAGACGAAAGAGTTAAGAGCACTTTGGTATTTCTTCGGTATCAAAGTGGCTAGAGGTTACAAAAGAATTGTTTTATCACAAAGGAAGTATGTCATGGATATGTTGAGTGAAACAGGTCTCTAGGTGCTAAACTATGTGATACCCCCATGATTCCAAACATTAAACTTGGGTTGGAAGATGGAGAGTTATTAGACAATCCAAAGTGTTATAGGTGATTGGTGGGCACGCCGAACTACCTTATTATTACGAGACCTGACATTGCTTTTTCAGTAAGTGTAGTTAGCCAATTTTTGAATTCTCCAAGAACCTTTCATTAAGAGGCAATATTACACATTTTGAAATATCTTAAGAAGTCGCTTGGGTGTGATCTACTATATCAAAATCATAATCATTGCAAGATTGAAGGATTCTCGAATGTAGACTAGGACATATGTCCTATGGATTGGAGATCCACTTTGAGGTATTGTGTTTTTGTAAGTGGCAACCTTGTCTGTAAAGACAGAGTAAGAAGCAGGCAGCTATATCCTGTTCAAGTGCTAAGTTTGAGTATTGGGCTATGGTACATGCCACTTCTAAACTCATCTATATTTCATATCTTCTTCATCAGCTTGGTGTGGAGTGCCCTAATAGTATGTATTTATGGTTTGATAATCTTGCAGCAACTCATATTGCCATAAATCTGCTTTTTTATGAAAGAACAAAGCATGTTGAAGTGAGCTGCCATTTTGTTTGGCAAAAACTAGAGGAAGCAATCATTTAGTCTCAAGCACATTTGAACAAGGGATCAATTTACAGATCTATTTGCTAAAGTACTTCTAGAAAAATAGGTTGAAGATATTTGTGACAAGCTAGGCACGCTTAACATATATGCTCTAGCTTAAGAGAGAGTGTTAGGAATAGTAATGGGCTCTATTAATGGGCTAACTTGTACTAGTGTACTAGTTTATTTTGTTATAAATAGAAGTGCTAATAACCCTATCAGGCATAGCTTACACAGAATAGTTTTTTTTTTTCTTAATCTCTCTCTTTCTTAACTAAGCCAAAATGGACTCTAACAACTCTCTTGGTCAGCAAAACAGACTTTGATGGCTCGCTTCTCCTGTCCCTTAAACCACATTTTGACAGAAGCTACCCATTGGAGATGGTTTACACTATCAATTTGATAGTAGTGATAGTAGGAGTTAGAAAAGATGAAAAGTTTGAGATGTTGAGGAACTAAGGATTAAGGTGGTCTCACTTACATTGGACATGGTGAAATATCAAGAGTAATAGGCTAGAGGCTGGATTTTGGGAAATGGCACCAGAAACTAGTTCAGAAGATGCCAGAGATGAGATTGGAAGGTCATTGGCAGCAAGGTAGGGTCCCACACACCCTCTTATGCCAATATGTGAAGATTGTGGGAGAGAAATGGCAATGGTGGCTCTAGTAGCGGCAAGCTTCCAGGGGTAGGCTGAAAAGGCAGATAAGGACAGGGGGTTAAAGGGTCTGAAATCGTTGGAAAGATATTGTAGCTTGAGAGAAAAAGCTCTGCTGGTAGGATGGCACAATGGGACACCATCACAAGTATCAAATCTAAGGCCAGGATCACCATATTTTGAGGTGGAGAGTCTCGTATCTAAGGACAGGAGTACCAAATTTAAGGCTAGGAATATCAAATTTAAGGTTGAGAATACTAGATCTGGGGGAGTATCAAATTTGGAGTCGGGTATATTGGATTTGAGGTCAGGAATATCAGATCTGAGAGATGTGGTGTGGTCGTGTGCTCCAGAACATTTGAAGGGGAACATAGCTGAAAAGAATCACAACCATGGAGACAAGAAAGAGAAGACAACTCAGGTCTAAGAATACAGTCGGTAATTGGGGTTTGGTGCCACTGATGAGGAGTAGTGTGACTCCTCATCAGCAATAGTTAGGGTTTTCATAGTGGCAGCTAGGGTTTTCTCCCCTTAAGCTGTAATACCGTGTGAGATTTGGGTGAAGTGTGTTGAGACTAGCTTCTCAAAGCTACTATTTATAATAACTGTATAATAATTACAGAGCTAATTATTACATGCTAATTATCAGCTAATCAGAAGCCTAGCAATTAGCTAATTGAAAGCCTAATAGACAACTACACATGATACACATTTTGCACTTGTTAAATAACAGATAATGTAACAATATATATGGCTCAAGTTTGTGTTATCTAGATGTAATTAGGTTGTTTTATTAAATTAGTTTTACTGTTGCATTAGTAGTAATAGGAAGTTTAAAATTCACATAACATTAGGATTCCATTCCTAATCCTTGTAGGATTTTAATAGTAAGTCTTCCCAAGTGGTTGTAATACTTTTTTTTGGAAGGAATGATCAGTTCTATGAATTATTGCTGCAGATCACTGTCTTCCTGGTTGTTTGATGCAATCAAATCCTAGTGTGGTGGGCAGGTGAGATTAACAAGAGAAAGGATAGGGAGGTTTAGCAAATTTTCTTGTATGGAAGTTTCAGGAAAATAGAGGGGCTAAGAATACCTCCAGAGTCAATATTTCGATTCCCTCAGTTTGGAGGTTTTGGCAGACATCATTGCTTGCATATGCAGGTAATGTTCACATCACCAAACAGCCATGAATTTGACCCTGGAACACCCTTACCCTTAAAATACCTCCGATGAACCTTCAATCTTTGCTTTTTCCACCATAAATTCACCTAAGAAAACAGTAACACCCAAACCAATTGAATTATAACCCTTCGCCAATCCCATCACATATATTTTTTTTCTGAGCAGAAATTTAAAAACATATTAGAGCTATTTAGTGGAGGCCTGAAATAGAGGTTATTGAGTCTTATCCTTGGGAAACAAAAGAGAGCAATATGGTTTTTATCTTTTCTTATTGTAATGTCTCTATCACTGTCTTAAAACATTGTTCTCATTTCTAATTTTTTTTCTTGATCTTCTGCTTGCAGCAACTCTGGATATCATTCTTACTTATAATGCTTGGAAGAATATGAAATTCACACAATTGCTACGGTATCTTCTGAAATTTGTGGTAGCAGCTGTGTGGGTTGTAGTTCTTCCCGTCAGTTATTCTAGTTCTCTTCAGAACCCATCAGGGCTCATAAAATTCTTCACCAGTTGGGCTGGGGATTGGGGGGACCAGTCAATATATACCTATTTTGTTGTGATATATTTGCTGCCAAACATTGTGAGTGCAATACTATTTTTCCTTCCACCATTGCGGAGAAAGTTGGAGCGCTCAAATATGCGAATTGTCACCCTTTTAATGTGGTGGGCTCAGGTGAACAAGTCAAGTGTTTATTAATTTACAAAAATGTGCATAACTAGATGCCGTATATGTTTATTTTGTTCTCTTTTTAATTGAAATCTAATCTGAATTTTCTATCCTACTTTGACCATTCTGCAGCCAAAATTGTATATAGGCAGGGGCATGCATGAGAACATGTTAACACTTCTGAAGTAAGTGAAAATTTCTTGATGCAATCCCTCTTTCACTAACAAGTTTAATTGGTATTTAGGAGGTGAGGGCAGGGATAGGGATGTGATGTGCAGGGAGATTATGGTGAAAACTTTCCATTTCTTACCTACCTTCTTGAGTTTTGACTAGGGATCCAATATTATAGGGAGAAAATTTATTTTTAGAAATATGCAACTAATTATAAGCATAAGATTTAGTTTTGATTTGACCTATTTCAAATTTTTATCATTATAAAATTTTCTTTCAAGATTTTCAAGCTCAAACTTAGAGACACTGGAAGAATGTCCTTTCCAGTGTTAATTACAGTTGTTCAAAATATTCATCAAGCTTTTATATGTTTTCACTTTTCTTTTGAAAAGGCTGGCCAAAACTTTTCAGTGACTAGTAGTCAACTTTATATGAAGTTTTCTTCATACTGCAAATAATGTCTACTCATATTTGTATTTTCTTCTATCATGTTGAAAGAATTGCCAGAACACTATTCAAGGAATCACAACTTGTGCTTATTGAATATTAAGTGCATACATGGAGCTCCTTCTGATTGGTGGTTTCTCTATAAATTTGCACTAAACATATTTACTATGGCAGGTATACACTGTTTTGGATCATGCTGCTGATTAGCAAGCTAGCCTTCAGCTTCTATGTGGAGGTAATATCACTATGGTCTATTGGCTTGCTTTGCTGTCATTAAATATGGAGAGTAGGTGTGACTATGTATATATGTGTATCTGTAGTTAGTGATAAAGTGAATGCCATTCCAATAGGAGTAAAAGTTCCCCACTTTTTCCTTCAAGAAAGTATATTGAATGATTAAATCACAAGCATTGTATAATTTACTCCTTTAGCATGCCAATGCACAAACAAGTATGAGAAATATTAATGATTTTGAATTCTTCAACTAAATAAGTTATCCACCACTTCTTATTTAACCTTGACAAATGCATGTTAATCAAGAAACCTTTAACCCCTTTATATAAAACCAACAAAATTGGACTTGAAGTTTGTACAAATCACAAGCCCATCTAACCTTGTGTCAAAGTTTAATTTAATTACGAAGAATGAGAGCGCCAGGGATCAAATTCCTAACTACTTAGTTATAGAGACTTTGATATCATGTTAAGGAATTAGTTACAAGAATAGGTTTTATCTCTAACAACATTCTTTATGTATGTTGATTAATAGGATTTTCTTATTGATATCAACACAAATACACAGATTACACACATACAGACAGGCAGCATACGAGAACGACAAATCTACCACATAATAGGATAGCCCTGTTAGGAACCCAAAATAGGACGCAGATTATAGTAGAAGAAAGAAGGGAATGCAGTAGAAATTTTTCTATTAACAGAAGAAGAAAAGGTTCTGAATACAGCAACGGAGATCCTCAAGGAAAGGAAACTCCTCCAAAGCCAATGCTCCGAAGCCCAAAGAACCGCTACTCCTAACAAACTTTTACAAAATTATCAGATACCTCTCCTCACTTCACACAACCCATTTTATTCCTATTTGTATATGCTACCTATGCTCATAATGCTTTCCTCGTTAACTAACTCATGATTAACCTGCTGACCTGACCTTGGTCTCCCCACGATATTTCTTCTTAGTATAAAGTGTTAGAATTTATTGTGCATATTTTACACACGTTTTGTATGTTTTAATTAGGCCTTGTAATTAGCCTTAGATTAGGCCCTTAAGTTAGGCTCATTATTTATTTTGTTGATTGGACAGTCTATTATAAATAATAAGTTGAGAGAGGCTAGTCTCTCAAGTTCTTCTCTCCCAATTATTTTCTCACATAAAGCTTCCACACCTTTTCTGTGTCATACTCCTCAATGGGCCTCTTTAATTCCCCATATTCTCTATGGGCCTAACAAGCCCCACGTCTGGTTTCGAGACACCAGAAACCTTCCCATTTTCCTAAGACAAATCCCTAACCTCCTTGTCCTTTAACTTACGAAGTTATATTGTCAATCTAGTAACTACCACATAACCAACTATTAATACAATATAACTGCTCATTTTTTTTGGTGGTACAATATAACTACTATTAACTACCCCATTCAGACCCTGCCACATGTTGGGTTATTTCCTATCTATTTTCTTATGCTTCGGTTGCCTAACATTGATTAAGCCAAAATATTGCCTTAATGCAATAATAAATACATAAATAAATTATGTAAACTGAATGAATAAATAAGAATGTTGGCCTTGATGAGAAGTTACTTTCTTTGTCTAAATTAGAAAAATATTCTGAATGAGTTGTCTATATTCATTTTCTAATGTACTAGACCAATGATGGACAAGATCATGGAAATGAATGTCTCACTTGTGTCTATGACTAATTTACCATTCTTTCCAGAAGATTAGAAATATGATTTATTGATATTGAAAAGTTCAAGGTAAAAACAGTATAATCTAAATCAAATTTTGGATAAAGAGATTTGATACTCTAAAATAAATCCAAATAGCACTTAATTAGTTCTGCGGCCCCACTCCAGTAACTATGAATAAAACCTCCACATAAACATGATTTTGTTTTTTCTAAACAATCTATATTGATTGGAAGGTTTCTTAGTTATGTAATATGACAAGGTTTGTATATATATTAGTGATAAATAAGGATATTTTATTTTTGAATGTCATGATGTGAATACTGGATTTTCAAATATGTAAATAAATATTGCTGTACAAATTTAAAAACAGTTTCTTTAGTTGTAAAGTCTTCATATTAACAATGAAGAGCTTCCATAGTGAATTTATGCATCTAGTATAAGGTTGGGGATAATGATTCTCCATAATATGCAATGTTGACATTTTGTAATCACATTTTAATTGTAATTTCATTACCCTGTCTGTGTATATGAAATAGTTCATTATCTCTAGATTTCAGTCATTTAATGTTTTTCTGTGATCTACGGAAATAAATTTTCAATAGATATTACCTCTTGTTGGACCAACAAAGCTAATTATGGGGATGCCTATAGATAACTACCAGTGGCATGAATTCTTTCCCGAAAATGGTAGTATTTTTGTTCTTCCTTTTTCATTGTCTGCACTACAGTTACTGTGGATATAATTGCAAGACTTTACTTTCTATAAATGCTGCAGAAACGCACAATATTTGTATTCTTATTGCAATATGGGCTCCAATTATCCTGGTGAGTTAGTAGAAATGAAATTTCTAAAGTGAACACTTCTATCTGGTTCTAGCACTTAAATCTTTGGCTGTAATTCATGTTGCCATTATGTTTCTTTGAGTTGTAGGTTTATTTCATGGATACTCAAATATGGTATGCCATTTATTCTACATTGTTTGGGGGAATTGTTGGAGCCTTCAGCCATTTGGGTGAGGTTAGTGGGAATCTTATTCTCATCATTTTGGAAGGCAGTAGTAATATCTCAGTATTTAATACAATGTTAGCTTATGAAAATCATCCTTATATTTTTTATCTTCAGAATAGATTTGACATTTTGACTCTAATGGTAGTGCTAAAATTGTATCTGTTGGTGATACAATGGTTTTCTGTTTCCCCTTGTGACATCCTGCTATTAGATAAGAACACTTGGGATGCTGCGCTCCAGATTTGAATCTGTACCATCAGCTTTTAGTCAGTGCTTTTTGGCAGGAAGAGACAAATACACTAAGATAGAGGAGTTGGTACGGCATTTCATATTTGAAATCTCAGAAATTCCTTTTTCTTGATGCAGTTATATAAATGAATAGATTGTGGCTATTTATGTGGTATTTTGGAAAATCAGTGAAAGCTTTTCTTGAATGTCATATCATACTGCAGCTAGCTGACGCAAATAATTTTTTATGGCAGGATCAGTCATTTGAAAGGAGGAATGTAGCATACTTCTCTCAGGTGTGGAATGAGTTTATAAATTCTATGAGAGAGGAAGATCTAATCAGCAATAGGTCCCAACTGCTGCTTCTCAACTGTACATCATACAGCAAATCCATGAATTTCAGGCTTCTAATTATTTCTTTTGACTATTATTTTTTTCAGGGATAGAGATTTGCTGCTTGTGCCGTACTCTTCAAGTGATGTTTCTGTCATCCAGTGGCCTCCATTCTTGCTTGCGAGCAAGGTATGCAATTTGAATGGTTTCTTAAGTTATGACTGAACTCTCTGCCTAATACTGTCTTACAAAATCCCATCCATATTAAACAGATTCCTATAGCACTAGACATGGCGAAAGACTTCAAGGGGAAGGATGATGCTGAGTTATTTAAAAAGATTAAGAATGATGAATACATGTATTCAGCTGTGCTTGAGTGCTATGAGACGCTCAGGGATATTATACTTGACCTTCTGCTTGATGAAGAAGACAAGCTGTAAGGAAGAAGCATTTATACAATTTTGTTGCTCCTTTCCTCCCAAAATTCTGTACATAATCCATTCTGGCATTTTTTTTTTTCCAAAGTTAGTGCTTGTTTGGATTAGCTATGAGTAAAAATGATTTTGAATCTTTGATCAATTTACTAAAAAGTGTATACAAAATATGCGAGTCCCACTTAATAGATGAAATGATAAGAATATTATTGGAAGGAATGGTGGGACCCATACCCACCTTTTACTGTTAGAATTGATTTCATTCAAACACCCTCTGTATAAATGCAGACTCACTTCATTATTTCCCTCTGCCTGCCCTCTTGCTTTTATGTTTCAAGGAATCCTTATGACAGTTTGGCTTTCATTCATGAAACAGGGTAGTACAGCGTATATGTCATAATGTAGAATTCAGCATACAACAGCAGAAATTGGTCAGGGACTTCAAGATGAGTGGCTTGCCTTCGCTTAGTGAGAAATTGGAGAAGCTTTTGACTCTATTGGTAACACACTCCAATCATGCTTCCTTTAAACTGTTTGTATTTCAGTATGCTCCTTGGTTTCCTTCATGTGATCCGGATTCAACTTGTTAGACCTATGAAAGCTTACAAATAATGGTAATTTTGCATTGGCAGGCTGATGAAGAAAAATTTGAGCAATCAAGGCCCCAGATAGTCAATGTCCTGCAAGATATAGTTGAAATTATCACACAGGATGTTATGATTGATGGCCATTTGTAAGTTTGAGGATGCTCATTGGGATAATGATGTATAATTTCGTTTAAGCATTATTATGAACTTGCATACTGCTTACTGACACAGATTTTGTTTTTAGAATCCTGCATATGATTGATGATAGAAAAGGACAGCGGTTTGTTGACATTAACACTTCTCTCATAAAACACAAATCATGGAAGGAGAAGGTAGTCTTGCAATCTCCCTTTAGTTGAGACTCTACATTGAGCATTTTTTAAGTATTACCTTTTTCTAATTAGTCATTTCACTACTTCTCTATAGGTTATCAGGCTTCACTTGCTTTTAACAGTCAAGGAGTCTGCCATAAATGTACCCCCAAATTTGGAAGCTCGCCGTCGTATTACATTCTTTGCTAACTCTTTATTTATGAATATGCCAAAAGCTCCAAAAGTCCGTGACATGCTATCCTTCAGGTCAGTGATTGTTATAGACATTGATTGACAGGCAATGAAAATAATGAATTATGATTCAGATTAGAAAAGAGAAAGGTACTCTATGAACAAAATGTACTAGCATGCTTCAGTTTCACTTGAATGCTTTTATTCTTCAATTGATTATTGTGTGTCTCTAGAACATAGATGATTTTTTTATTTACCTCTTGCTACCATTATATGAAACTTATTCTGAATTTTGCTTTAGTGTTCTGACTCCTTATTATAAAGAAGATGTCCTTTATTCTGATGAGGAACTCCAAAAGGAAAATGAAGATGGGATATCAATTTTGTTTTACCTAAAGAAGATTTATCCTGGTGAGTGTCCATTCTGTTTTTTCCCCATGTCTTCTAATAACTAAAAAATCATTACACTGAATGCTTCAAATGCACTGTAGATGAATGGACTAATTTCCAGGATCGTATTAAAGAAGTAAAAAGTATGTATCCTGAAGTAGAGCGTGAATTAATTCGTCAGTGGGCATCTTACAGAGGGCAGACACTTTATCGAACAGGTCTAGAATCCTGATGATAGTATATATTATCAAATTTGAAGTTTTTATAGATTTCAATTTAATCATTGTTTTACTATTTCTTTTTGCTAGTGAGAGGAATGATGTACTATAGGCAGGCTCTCGACCTTCAGTGCTTTTTAGAGCATGCTGGAGAAGGTTTGTTTGCTAGATTAAATTCCATTATTTCAAATTTAAATCCACAGATATGAGAAAAAGTGATTTATCAAAGAATCATATGTTGGTTTGTTTGCAGCTATCTTTGGTGGTTACCGGACCATGGAGTTAAGTGAAAAGGATGGTGGGATCCATTTGGACCATGCACAGGCTCTGGCTGACTTGAAGTTCACCTATGTTGTTTCCTGTCAAGTTTATGGGGCCCAGAAAAAATCTCAAAACAACCGAGACAGAAGCTGCTATAATAATATACTTAATCTGATGTTATTGTGAGTTGATTTAGCCATATGCTGGACGATAGATAGTTCCTTGTAGAATCTAAAATGTTCATGGCATCTATAATATATTATTTAAAATGCCTTGAAGGTATCCAGCTCTTCGTGTTGCATACATAGATGAAACTGAAGAGCCAGTGGGCGGAAAGTCTCAGAAAGTTTATTACTCTGTTCTTGTCAAGGGAGGTGACAAATACGATGAGGTATGGAGTAAAGACTTCAGCTTGATTTTGACTTTTGACTTCCATTCTATGCATATATGCTAGAAGAAGATATCCCATCAAGTCTTGGTTGTGTCAATCACTTGGTTCAAACACTTCCAAGTTTCTAAGTTGCCACCAGCTTTTCTTTCATAGAAAAGTATTGTAAATATCCCCTTTCTTTTTTTACTACTTTATCATTTATATCAAAATACTGATAGATGTGGCGAGTCATTGCAAATTTG
The DNA here is from genome assembly GCA_037013595.1 of Dicorynia guianensis. NCBI lineage: Eukaryota > Viridiplantae > Streptophyta > Magnoliopsida > Fabales > Fabaceae > Dicorynia > Dicorynia guianensis. The sequence continues at coordinate 40,703,976 of JASUAB010000002.1, forward strand.
GAAATGAACCTCACAAAAAGTTGCCGTTTAAATTTTTTAAAGTATTGGCATTGGCATGGAGATGGTTTTGTGGCTTTACCATATTGGTATAGATAGTTGCTAATTTAGTTTCCAGCATCACACTGTTAACAAAGACCCGTTATTCCCCCTCTTCCTCTTTACACACACACACACATTTGGTCCATCTGACTAATGCTCTCTCTGATTTAACAGCCCAGAAATTGAATTTCAGTTTGAAAATATGAACACATTTTGCAAAATATACCGTTGACTGTTGATTATAGGCAATAATATTGTTCTAGTTTCTAAAAATGAGATTTTAATACAAATTGCTCTATTTGCAATTACTAGGAAATATATCGCATCAAACTTCCCGGTCCTCCAACAGAAATTGGTGAAGGGAAGCCTGAAAACCAAAATCATGCCATTATATTTACCCGTGGAGAAGCCCTGCAGACCATAGACATGAATCAGGTAGTGCTGTTGCACGCTTTTGATGAGAATTCATTTAGTAATTTTCACTGTATAATTTACTATGCTTACATGTAACTTTCCTTTAAAGGATAATTACTATGAAGAAGCTTTCAAAATGAGAAATGTATTGGAGGAATTCCAAAAATCTCATACTGGACAACGAAAGCCCACTATATTGGGTCTGAGAGAGCATATATTCACTGGAAGGTGAGCCCTCAAACAATATCAGAACTTCAGAATTTATTTGGTATAATGCTATACTGATCAAGTAAATTGCTCTCCTCAACATTACACAATTCTACAGCACCTTTAGCATATGCTTATGTTACTATTTTGCAGTGTTTCATCACTTGCTTGGTTCATGTCAAACCAAGAGACCAGCTTTGTCACCATTGGTCAACGGATTTTAGCAAATCCTTTAAGGTCAGTCCAAATACGTTTTCCCCAAACTGACTTCCAATCTGAGATCACATGTACTGTTGTTACTGATGATTAGTGTTTCCCTTGCTATTTTCTCTCATTCAATATTTTTCTTTCTGCCCATTTTCTATGTTTTCCACTTGTTAACCAAATATTAATGGAGCAGGCGGTTACAAGTATGTGTTTCAAACAATTGCTTGCATTAAATTGAAAGGTCATCACACTGCTTAATTTAAACACCTTCTATACAAGTTTTCTTGTCTTATAAACTAGAGCTTATGGAAATAAGCTTATGGCTGCTCATTTGGAAGCAATAACTGTTTCTAAAAGCTCATTCAAAAGGAGGGAAAAGAGCAATTATAACCACTTATTAATTGGCTTAGAGTGTTACAAATGGTAGAGCCTTAGCCACTTGTGATGTGTGAACTACATGCTGTGCATCCTCCATAACTTTCTTGGTGAGATGATGCAGAGAGTGGAACTGAAACTGGAAGGGAATTAATGGCAGTATCAAGGATTGTAGCAAGAGTATATGGTAAGCTATGCCTATGATGGACTTTACTCCAGAATCCCACGTTACCAAAAAGGCAACCCTGGTAACTAGATTTGGCATGTGGAGAGCATTAGATGATGGTATCAATACACCAAGAATTGATCGCTAAGATATCTAAGAATGGCCAAGTTAGGTCGGCCATGTTGTGTGATTCAAACTTCAGCCTATTTTGACTTTGAGTTGTCACTGCCCAGTTAAATTTTGGGCATCAGACCATATCTACCTCCTTTTCTGCATATCCTTTTCATCATATTTCTCTATTAGTCTTATATTCTCTATTTATATTTTCTCTTTTTATCTTTTCCAATTTTGTGGGAACAGAGTTCTATTATTCATGCTTCTAAGAACTAATTGAAGTAATTGTTAGTGACACATTTTTTAGGTGGATTGTTTGTTATAGTATCAAAACCTAGATGTAGGTTATGGCTTGGATTCCACATGTGGCCTTCTATTCTGTGGATAACAGAAGAAATTTTAGATAGAAGAGTATAGAATATTATCAAGATGATAAGCATCTGCCAAATAATACCAATTTAAAAAAAGCTACAAAAAAAGTTTGAAAAACACATTAGAAAAATAAAGCTCTCCATCCTTATAAATTTCTGACAAGTATTCTGACTTCAATCATCAGCCAAGCAACTCAAAGAAGCCTAAATGGCCACTTTTGGAATTCTAGAATTTTTCCATTTGTGCTTAGTTTCATATTATTAGTTATTTCCTATTTAGAGCCGTACCACATTGTATTAGGGTTCTACTATAGTGCAAATAGGCCTTTGGCCCATAGTTTCCTACATAAATACCACCCATTGGTATGAGTCTTGTATACACCCTCAGCATCACATTATCATAATACAATTCTCCTTTTAGGGTTTTCTCTCACTTCTCCCTATATTTTTCACAGCAACCTCGATTTATCTTCATTGGCCTGCCTCATCTTAAACTCTCTATTTCTGTTGTCTTCTTTTCTTTGTTGCCCTTATCACTTTTAGTGAGGGTAGGGCTCTTAGTGGTCCTAGTTTAGCCCATGTCTTCTATTTGGCATGCAATAATCTGGAAGGAGAAGATAGCCTTAAGTTTTGCAATGCTTCTTGCTCGGAAAAAAATTTGTCACTAGTTGTAAGGATCAGTTCTAGCCACTTCATTGGTTTAGGAGTTATTATTAAAGATGAAAAGATTGTTGAAGCCCCACAATTCACTGTTATGGGTATAATGCCTCTTCACTTATTGACTTACGCTTTGAGTTGGGTACCATAAACAAATAATAGAATTGATATTAGGAAAGTCAAAAATAAAATTTCCTATCACAGAATTTTTAGAATTATAGTCTAATATATATTCCATGTATAATGAAAATTTTCTTTTTAAATTTTTGTTATGATCATATTTTTGCAGGGTCCGATTCCATTATGGTCATCCTGATATATTTGACAGAATTTTCCACATAACAAGAGGTGGCATAAGCAAAGCTTCAAAAGTTATAAACTTAAGCGAGGACATATTTGCAGGTACTCTTAAGATTTGAAGAAACTGACTCAATGATGTATGGATTTTGTTGACTAACAGTCCTAACCTCCGCAGGTTTTAATTCAACTCTGCGTGGGGGCTTTATCACGCATCATGAGTACATACAAGTAGGTAAGGGTCGTGATGTGGGCATGAATCAGATATCACAATTTGAGGCCAAGGTTGCAAATGGAAATGGAGAACAGACACTCAGTCGTGATGTTTATCGGCTTGGACGGCGGTTTGACTTCTACAGAATGTTGTCATTCTACTTCACAACAGTTGGTTTCTATTTCAGTAGCATGGTAATTAAACTAACTTATTTTTGTGTGTGTTGTATTGCTAGTTGATGGTCATTTGTTTACATAGGATAGTTGGTTCTTGGCAACTAGAACCAAATTTATATGATTTTTTCCCCTTATATGGCAGTATCCAGATTTGGTTTTGGATAGAAGTTTATGGCGTCGTTTGATCTATGTAGCCGACCCCACCTAGTGGGAAAAGGCTTGGTTTGTTGTTGTTGTTGTTGTATATGGCAGTATCCAGATTTCTTGCCTGGACTGTCTACTTTCATAATACTAGAGAAAATAGAAAGAAACCAATAGAAACAAATTCAAATAGGACTTGTCAACAGATTCTTCTTTGATCAGAATTATTACGTTTGTTCCAATTATTCTTGCAAAAAGTTTTACCTCTCAACAGGATGTGGATAAACACAATATGGAAGGGATTTGGGCAATGTTTATTCTTAAGAACTTCAGCTTAAAGTGGCTGCTTTCAACTCTAGTACTTCACTCAAACACATACTTGGCTGTGGGAACATGTAACAACATCAAAGAAGGACCTCTTCTTCTAATTTTCAGTAATTAATAGTAAATAAGGCTCATTTAGGTTGATATCTGGTTCAACCAATATCTTGTTGACTGTATAAGAATTTTAATGATATATAGAATTGGTACCATCAATTGAATCTCATTGGTTGACAAGGGTTATATGTGTAACAATTTTAATTTAAGGGGGTCATATTAAACAACTTAGGCCTTGTGCAGGCGTGCTTTATATTACTATATAATCTATATATAAATTCTAAAGTATGATTTTGATATAACCAGAAAGCTATATAAATAGAAAGCTGATCACGTGTAGAGCTTAGAGATTGTGCTAGAAGAGAACATTCTCACTGTATAATACTAAAATGGGATAATCTCATGGCTGTATTTGGAATTTTTTTTTCAGGTAGTTGTGTTGACTGTTTATGTGTTCTTATATGGACGATTGTACATGGTTTTGAGTGGAGTTGAGAGAGAAATTCTTCAAAGTCCAAACTTGCAACAGAGCAAAGCCCTTGAAGAGGCTTTGGCAACCCAGTCTGTCATTCAGTTGGGTGCATTATTGGTACTGCCCATGGTTATGGAAATTGGCTTGGAGAAGGGATTTCGCACCGCCTTGGGTGATTTAATCATCATGCAGCTGCAGCTGGCCTCTGTGTTCTTCACTTTCCAGCTTGGAACAAAAGCACATTATTATGGGAGAACACTCTTGCATGGAGGATCTAAATATAGACCTACTGGTCGGGGGTTTGTTGTTTTTCATGCAAAATTTGCTGATAACTACAGGATGTATTCACGAAGTCACTTTGTCAAGGGCCTGGAGATTTTTATACTACTGATAGTTTATGAAGTCTACGGGGAGTCATATCGCAGCTCAAATCTTTATTTGTTCATCACATTCTCAATGTGGTTTTTGGCCATATCCTGGTTGTTTGCTCCTTTCTTGTTCAATCCATCTGGTTTTGATTGGCAAAAAACAGTGGATGATTGGACTGATTGGAAAAGGTGGATGGGAAATCGTGGTGGTATTGGTATTCCACCTGACAAAAGTTGGGAATCTTGGTGGGATGAAGAAAATGAGCACTTAAAATACTCAAATATCACAGGAAAAGTACTTGAGATAGTTCTTGCATTTCGCTTTTTTGTGTACCAATATGGAATTGTATATCACCTTGATATAGCTCATCACAGCAAGAGTTTGATGGTATAACAACTTATTTATGTGTTCTTTAAATAGATTTTACCCTTATAGCATCATCTTACTACCTCACTTTTCAATGTAGGTATTTGGACTTTCTTGGGGAGTTCTGGTAACTGTTCTTATTGTCTTGAAGGTATGTGAATGCTATTTAGAAGAAAGGCGATTGCATGTAACATCATTAATTAAATCCCAATAAGTTGTTTGATAAAAAAAAAAATTGTTAATTTAGGTGCAAGCAGTTTACTTTTAAATTTTAGTTTGAACTTTTAATTAGTTATTTTAAATTAAATTAGACTGTGTTTAGACTATCATTATAGCCTTGTTACAATTTGAATTTTTTTCTTTCTCAAATACATATATGCATTTTGTCTTCGGTTTTATGTTTAAACTCCATGTGGCCATCAGATGGTATCCATGGGCAGACGAAGATTTGGCACCGACTTTCAGCTCATGTTTCGTATTCTCAAGGCACTCCTATTTTTAGGATTCATGTCTGTCATGACTGTATTATTTGTGGTATGTGGGCTCACCATATCAGATTTGTTTGCTGCCATCCTTGCCTTCATGCCCTCCGGATGGGCCCTTATTCTGGTGAGTTTTAAACTTCTGCATATTCTGGAAGGAATATGTCTTCCTTTTTTGCTTTTCATGCCAATTTTTTACTGTCTGAGATTTCTATCTGACAAATTTAAGAAGTAGTTGCGCTATACTTCATAGAGTCATGCTAATGACACAACCACTTTCTCCAAAACCTCACACCACTAGCTTTTACTTGACTAGGCTACGTCTAGATCATGCTGAATCACATCTATACAGTTTTTGCACAAATTGATATGAAAGTGTAAATATATATAGGCACAGCCCTAAAGAGTGTGTGGATAGACTTTTATGAATCAGAACTTTATTTCAACAAATCAGTAGAATCCTGTACAAAAATACAAGTCTGTGAAACACACACAACTAGAAAACAATGCAAATCAAAATACTCTCACATGTAGCCCAACAGCTTCAAAGATCTCTATTCTTAGCATTGCTTTTAAAGCAACAAGCAGCCATTAATATGCATTAAACATCACCATTTATCAAGTTTAGAATCCGTGATTTAGTATTAAAGGCATTTTCAAAAAATCTCCTATTCCTTTCACACCAAATGTGGTAGATAGCAGCCTCCAAAGCCAACTAAATAATAGCCCTTCAAATAGCAGATCCTTCAAAAGACTGCTACCAATACACTTCGCTATCCCAGGATGAAATATGCCTCTGCTCATAACTTTCATGTAGGCAATGTTGTCAATTACTTCGAGTAAAGGAACACTCAAAGAATAAGTGCTATTGGTCTTCAATAATTCTACAACAGAAAATACGCACAATACTTCCTTTATATTCCCAATTCAACATTCTTCCTTTTGTAGAAAGTCTGTCTAATAAAGCCAACAGCAAATGAAATTATGTTTAGGGATAGAGCAGGGACTCCAAACAAGTTTCCACCAAGGCTGTCTGATGGCCCGTCAATCTGCAGGAATATTAAAAACACCTGGATTATCAGCAGTCTGCACCACTTGATTATGTTACTCATCCAACTCTATAACAGATCAGTCACCTTGCACTGTCACCAAATTTTCTGATCCTCCACGGGGACAGTTCTAAGTTTTCCAACCAACAGAAGATAGCACACCACTAAGTTTTGCATTTTGAGAACCCCCAGCTTCAAAGATAATTCTTTGTCCAAATCTATCAATAATTCTGCCACCGGGAAGCTAATAGTCATACCATAAGAAAGTATTGCATCCATTGCCAACAACTTGAAAATTTTTTTGCTAAACCTTGGAGCTTGAGAAGTTTCCTCCAACTCCAAGAACTGTCTTGTGGGGTGTGACAGATCCAAAGCTTTACCCTTTAGATAATACGTATGTATCCAAGAAACCAAAGGAGAACCAGAAGTAGTAAACAGATTCTGTTCTAAAATAGCAAGCTTTATTCAGATCAGCAATCCTTTTGAAACCAAGACCTCCCTTCTTCCTAGGCATGCAACAAGCCTCTCAAATAGAATTTCTTGGACTATTCACTCAACAAGTAAGCATTCATTTTCTGCTCTAATTCCAATAAAAACAGATTGAATCAACTGGACTCTACCAGCAAATGACAGGTGCTTGCACCCCAAGAGTTATTTCTGTGAGTAATTTGATCAATTTAATTCTGACAATTCTTAATGGAAAACCTACCTGAAATAAGAGGAATGCTGACATATCTCACAGCAAGATGTCCCTGTATGAAGATAATTAAAGACGGCTACAGCTTTTTCAATTGATCATTCTTCCCACAAAAGAAAATCTCACCCTTAAGAGAGTTATATTAACGAACTGTTAGTGCAGAAAATTTCTCCAATGCTCCCTTTATGTTATTAAGAAAGTAGTTTGGAGTCGCAGCTGAGAAAATCATCAGATCATCAGCAAAACAAAGATGAGTAAGTTGCAATTTGGTACATGTAGGATAAAACTCACACCCAGAACCAATCTTCCTCTTCAAAATTTCAGAGAATAATTGCATTACCATTACAAAATGCTAAGGGGAAACTGAGACCCCGTAAATTACCCTACCAAAGGTAAGATGTCAATGGACTTTTGCTATCTCATATGCTGTTGTTTGGCTATTCATAAAAGGTTGTGAATACAGTAGAACCTCTTCTGCCCTCCCGTCTTGGGTTATTAAGTTTCTGTATGTCAGCGGTTTTAAATTTTTAAAAAGCACCCATAGTAGCTATCAATTCTTGAGTTCTGGACTATTACAATAAATTTATATCTCATCATAAAATTCATGCATTTCATTTATAGATATTTCTAGGTATGTACTTTCAATTCGAGCCTACTCATACAAGTCTCACAATTGTACTATCCTATCCTACTAGATCATTTTTGGCATTTGCTTTAGTCAATGATATAGTATACTGGAAAGATAATTAACATGACCTAAGATGTAAGTAATTTATTCTCCCATAAACACTGAGCTTGTGTTTTTCTTGTCCTGTCAAGATTGCACAAGCATGCAGGGGATTCTTGAAGGGAGCTAGACTATGGGTTTCAGTGAAGGAGCTATCCAGAGCTTATGAATACATTATGGGATTAATAATTTTCATGCCCACAGCCATCCTGTCATGGTTCCCATTTGTATCAGAGTTCCAAACACGACTACTCTTCAATCAAGCATTTAGTAGAGGGCTCCAGATTTCTATGATTCTTGCTGGGAAGAAGGACACTGACAAATCAGAATGACAATTTTAAATTTGCTTATTAGTTTTGGATTATTACGTCTCTCTATAAATCAAGGCGAATTTTGTTACAATTTAAAGATTACTGATGGATGATTCATGTTAGAAGGGACTCTATCCTGTTTTTTAAATCATTCTGGGAAGCAAATTCCTTTCAACAATATAAACGAAAATTATATATTTCAAAAGAAAAAAAAACTTGCTTAAAGAAAATGTGTGTAGATAACTTGTATAAGATCAATGACATGAAAAGTTACACTATATCTCTGAGCCTTGGCCCTTAACTTCTTGGGAGCCTCCTCCAGCTAAAGTCATCAAAGTTTATGTTGGTGGGAGCCTTTTTGATAATATGGCCACGGGTTTTGAATGTTTGGCTAGAAACAGTGAGGATAAATGTGTAATTGGATTCACTTTCAGTTGCTTGCGGCAAGGAGAGTTCAGTAGAACTATTGTTGAGCCAGATTCTTAAGAAGACATTTTCTTTTGTGATGGCCATGTAATGCTCTAAGAGGAAAAGGATTCTATCAATTTTGAAGTTCACTGGTGTATCTTACTAAGTAAAATATAATGTGCATAATGAAATCAACGATATAAAGCATAATTAAGTGTATTTTAAAATTTAAATTTGTAGTAGCGCGCACCTTTATTTATTTACTTATTTTTTTGATAATTACAGCTTGTATTTTATGTTATAGAAGGTAGCATGTCATATCCCATATTACTCATTATCGTGCAAATGTTGTTCAATGGTATGATTACAGAATTTGGTATGCACGGAGTGTGTACACATCTATAATTTTTTAGTTAAAATGCTTAAGACCTTAAATTAATGGGTAATTACAAAAATCTTTTTAAACTTATATTTTTTAATAGAGGCAATGCACTGTCTCCATTAGCTTTTTTGTTAAAAATCAAATGAACTCTCATGGTCAAATCCCAAATTAACTCATGTGAAAGAACAAAAATGCCCCCTAAAAGTTTACAACTATCTGTAAAACACTACGATTTAATCAATACTCTCGCTCTCTTCTTTCTTCACCATTCTTTATCTTGCTTTGCTCTACTTGTGCTTGTGATCGGTGTTTTCTCTTCTTTCTTTCTGTGTTTGACGGCTTTGATCAGATTCAGTTCAGTACTATGTTGGTGTGTTGATCACTCCAGTCGCTTTTTTTTTTCTTGGGACATCAACAAAACTAACAAAAAAACAGAAGAAACTAATACCAAAATAAGATGTCTAGTAAAAACACGCCACATATTTTTTGTCCTGTATCAGCCTTTTGAACTCCAGTCCCTTGCTTCTTGAGGAACCCATCAGGATGGCATCTATCAATTGGGGGAAATGTTAAGAGTGTGGGCTCCAAATGGCCGATCATGGTGGGATTTAGGTTGTTCATTTAGTTAAGGGGTACTTTTGTCTTTTTATATTGGTCATTTTAGATTTTGACCATGGGATTTAGGATTTTTCTTGATTTTTAACAAAAAATTAATGGAAGGTGTATGTAGCCTAGTTTAGTGAATTAAGAAGGTTTTATGCAAAAATTGAAAGTTTAGAAAAATCGTTTACAATTGTCTCTTAATTCAGAGGGATATTGTACATTTAGCCCTTTTTTTTTATTCCATAAATTTTGAATAAAACAGTAAATATACTACTCACTATTATATAAAAGCAAATTATAATTTAATTGAGAGTTACTATCTTCATTTTTTTCTCTCATTTCTATATCTTTAACTTTTATATTATTATATTAACAATAATATTTAATCCCTTTAAATAAAACAAACAAAAATAGTATACTATAAAATAATTGAAATGCTAAATATTTTCTTATCAGTTACCAATAAATTAAATTAGTTAAAACGTATAAAATCTTCCTAAATTATGTCTTGATTTTAAATAATGATCTTAAACTTTAAAATTTTATAACTAACCTTTATTAATTATGAAAAATATGTAAAAGATCTCTTTCGTCAAATTTTTTATTAAATTTTGGATGTCCCTTAATCAAACTTCAAATTAACTAAGAAAAAAGATCAAAGTACCCTTAAACAAGTTGTTTAAGTATATGTGATGGAAGGGAGTTTTTTAACTTGTTTAAAGGTACTTTCATCTTTTCTCTTAGTTAATTTGGGGTTTGACCAAAGAACATCCAAAATTTAATAAAAAGTTTAATAAAATGAGTCTTTTGCACATTTTCTATTGTTGAAGATAGTTATTTGCAAAATTTTAAACTTCAAAAAAGTTATTTAAAATCAAGTCATAATTTAGGGGATTCTGTAGATTTTATCCAATTGAATTTATATACCAATTAACATTTTTTCTACCTCTTTCTTGTTAGGGATTTACTATTTTGTCCCTCTTATTCTCTTACCCTATTTTAAAATCTTTGTATAATTAAAAAAACTATTAATCATGTCATCCATTTTGATAATAAAATATGATTGAATATATGGAAGATTGATAGAACAAAAAGGAACCAGGGAGTAATAGTAATTACCATATAAAATAATATCAAAGTAGGAGAAAGAGTATAAGATAAGAAGAATAAGATTACAATTCCCTTCTTATTATCTATTCCCCTATTGTTTACTTTTTTCTTAAGCTTACCAATTATTTCATTTCTTAAGGTTTCTATTTTAATGTTTTATGATCAAGTTAAATATTGGTACAAGAATTTCACTATTTTCACAGTCTTCTATTTACATCATTCTCACACTTAGAGTCATTGAATAGTATGAGTCTTATACCATCCAACGGCTCCCACTTAAGGGTGTGAGAATGGTATAGATAAAGATGTGTGAAAGTATTTTTATGATTCAAAAAATGATAAGTGTATGTGGAGTATGAGTATGCTCAACGTAAGTTGTGACCAAAAATTCTAAAGGGAAAAGAAAAAAGTGAGAATGTGTATGTAGAGTTAATATATACATATATCCTCACTTTTATTATTGATACAATGTCAAAATAGGAAATTTAAATAGAATATGAAAGTATACTTATACATTAGTTATAATTTTGTTGGTGCTTTTATGAAGCTTTATTGCCTTTTTAATTTTTATTGTCTAGATGCTTCTAATAATCAAGAATGCCTTAATCCATGTAAAATTATTAGTTTCTTGACTTTATATACACATTCATGTCTTTTTCTTTTAAATGCTTTATATGCACTAATAAAGTTTAGCATAATTAATAAATAATTAAATTTCTTAAACATACTATTTTAAATTTAATTTGAGTCAAAATCTTATTAAGAAAATTAAAATTCACTTCAATAATTTTTACATATAAAAAATAATTAATGTCTAATTATGGATTAAAGTATGCCCTAGGGTTACCCAAAAAAAAATCTTCTATATGCAAGTAAAATTTATTTAAGTGGAAATTATATTTTTTATATTTCTGTTTTATTTTAAAAATTTATTTATTTATTTTACTTAATATTTAAGTATAAATTATAAGTCTTATTTTTTATTCTATTAATTTTTTATCTATAAATTTTATTTTTATTTTTTTTAACTGTAATCTAATTTTGAATATCTAACCTTACTATTCGAATCCATTAAAATGACATATTAATGAGAGGGTTAGTAGTTTACCTTGAAAAGGATACAAATTTTATATATTTTATATTTTAATTTATTTTTATATACTCATATATAATGCATAAACTATATTTATAATATTTTTCACTTAAAAATTAAATACCATGAATGTAAAAATAGAAAATTTATTAAAAAAATGTTTTAAATATGAAGCACCAAAATGGATTTCTAAACCTCTTCTTTCTGTAACGTCATCCGACTCGTGTCCCTTTCTTCCGCCTCTCTTCCCACTTCGGTTTCCCCTTTTCTAATGTGATGCACAAAATCTACTACTGTTCCGATGAAAGCAATCTTCCAATTACACAGTACTGAATTTCCATACAAGGTAATGCGGAAAACCCTATTCCTGTATTTTTCATGTACTGTTTCTCTCTCTTTTTGGGCCTTTCGTTGTCTTTATCTGAATATTTTTAAACCCTTAATTCCTTGGTAACAAAATTCTGTGAATTATAGCTGCAATGTTGTGCTCTTAGGTAGGAAATTTTAAGCTTCAATGGGCGAGTCTTTTGTGTGTGTCCTTGAAAGTTTGGTGATCCGTGGTAAATCGGGCCTGTATGTGTGAGAGTATGGAGGGAAAATAATTTGAATGATGATGAATGAAGAGGGATCGCCAAGTCCTCTGCTTTTAGTCATCAGCAAATTTTTTTATGGTTTTTATTTTTGTTCATAACTATTGTTCTTAACTTTTAGCAACGATTTACGAATGTTTTCATCTCCCCACTTGCTGGTGGATTCAGGGGTATAGAGTTAGCTTGTTAGTAAAATTTGTTACTCCCTGTTCCTTTTTGGATTTATGGTTGTTAGGTTGTTTGCAAGGCACAATTGTGGGGAATGGGAACAGTTTATGTATATGGATTTTTAAGACATGATTTCATGAACAAGTTTATCTGCTTTCGTCCAATATATTTGTTGATATTTAGTGAAGAATTGAAATAAGCGTGGATATTTTTACCTTGAAAGTGTGTACATAATTAGTAATAAGAACACCCCCTTCCAAAAAGTAGGAAAAAAAGAGAATACATTGTTAGAGTTTTATATGTTTTTGTCATTCCTTTCTCCACAACAATTTTTTTTTTCAATTTTCTAGCTAAATTACTTGTATATACTCTCAACCAACTGAAGCTAAATTTTATTTTTATCTTTATTCATCACAACAAGAGGTTTGTTCATGGCTCTCTCCAAATGATGTTCTTATCTTCGTTCATCACAGTAGCTTTCCTGAATGAGTATCGTTAATTGTTGATCTTACATAGGCACTTGATATGCTGCTATGTTGCACCAACAACCATCTGAAAACTAGGATGCAATGTAATTTTGACAAGTTTTGTAGTGTTTTTTTGTAAGCATCATGATTCATGAAAATCTTATGGTTTGATGAATCTTCATGTTTCAGGTGTAAGTTGAAGTGTTGTATTATTTATAATTTTGTGAGGTTGCAACAATGGTCTTGACAAGTGGCAATAACAAAAGGTAATCTTCAAAATCCCCTAAATTGATTCATTCTTGTGGTTTTCTGCATGCACCATTTAAGCCAAGTTTTCATTCATCAGATTCTATTTTCCTTCTTTTGTTTTGAGAGTTGTGTATTGCTTAGAAATCTTGTTTCGTCATGTTTTTTAAATTCAAACACCTCGCATATGTACATCCTGGTGCTATCCATTAATATTTTTAGAATCGTATTAATATAGAATGCTGTCCAATGACATTTTAATCCACAAAAATATGATGAATGATTATTGGTCATAATCTCGCATTCATCTTACCAATGAAGCTTTGGACTGAAAATATACCTTTATCAGGAAATTTCCATATATTTAGTTTATCAAATACCCTAAATCTGAGAGATACTAATACTTCTATTACAACAGTGTACAGATTAGAGTTTTGGAACAATGTACATAGTAGTCTTTATTCAACTGTGTATTTAGTCGTCTTTATTCTTTTATTCTTGTGTAATATAGGGTCCAAGGCCCATTTCTTAGTTTATAAATAAGAGTCATAAGAGGTTTGCACTTACCACATTTCACTCAAAGGGTCTCTCTCTCTCTCTCTCTCTCTCTCTCTCTCTCTCTCTCTCTCTCTCTTCACATGGTATCAAAGCTTTTATAATCAAGTGGTCAGGAGTTCAATTCCTACTATCTCTGTTCTTAATAACTCAATGGAATTTCAACTTAAGGTTTGGTAAGCCTATGTTTTATCCACGATTCAAGCCCAAAGAGATTTTTATGTGGGGAGGAGTGTTAGAGATGAAACTTACTTGTTCCTTGGCTTGTATTTAACAGCTTAAGCTTTTAGGATAACTGATTCCTTAACATAGTATTAGAGCCTCCATCGAGAAAATCCTAGAATCCTGCTGTATACTTTCCAATGGTTTCAAAACAGTAGCAACTTAGCACTGTCTAGGTCTGTTCACCTACTTCTAGGTGTTGTTTCCAAATTCCAACCATACAATGGTGGTTGTTAGATAGCTCTGGTTGGAATAACCCAAAATTGGCATCATGCAACTCTAGCCCATGCGCTCACTCTATCTAGTTGCCAAATGTTATACTCAGATTGTTGGACTGGAATATGATAACACATTCTCTCTTGTCACTTATATTGTTTGCATTCACTTGTCTCTATCTATAGTTGCAAGTTGTGATTGGGCTCCTTATTGATTGGGCATAAAAAATGTTTTTCTCCAAGGGAGCCTAAGGAAGAAATCTACATGAAGCAACTGCCAGTCTTTGATGCTTGAGGGGAGTTAGGACTAGTCTGTAGGCTATGCTGTTCTTTTTCTGATTTAAATCAGTCTCCATGTGCTTGGCTTGGGAGAATCATAATTTTTTTGGGGAGTTTGGTGTGATTCCTAGTGAAGCAGGTCATTATGCTTTCTACTTGTCATACGTCTCATGATCAATGAATTTATTTGGTTGTTTATGTAGATGATATTGTGAATTTGTGATAATAGGTGGTGATCAGGATCGTATTCTTTAGTTTAAGAAAAAAAAAAGCATCTATATGATCATTTTCAAACCAAGGATCTAGGTAGGCTCAAGTATATTCAGGCATTAAGGTGGCTCAATCTAGTGCTGGTGTTGCTATTTCATAAAGGAAGTGTGCATAAGATATCTTAGATGACACTAGCATGTTAGATTGCAAACATTAGGATCTGAAAATTAAGTTGTGCGAGGGAAGGGGAGCCTCTAGCAGATTATGGGAGGTACCAAATACTTGCTGGGAAACTAAACTATCTTACAATCACTCGACCAAATATCTCTCTTGTAGTTAGTGTTATTAGCCTATTCCTATAGTCTCCAGTGATAGTCATTGGGATGTTGGAATTTGCACACACAAGTATGTCAAAGGAGCACCAGGCCAAGGACCATTATATGAAGAATAAGGCCATACTCATTTGGGTGTTTTGGTTTCAAATTGGGCAAGGTCTCCCTTGGAAAGACATTCTATTTTAGGAGATTGTGTTTTTATTGGAGATAACTTAGTATCTTGTAAGGGTAAAGGGCAAAACATAATTGCCAAGTTAAGTGCAAAAGCTTAATATTGAGCTATGGCTTTGACAACATATGAGCTTATATGGTTGAAGCAATTGCTTCTAGAGGTAAAGCAAATGGAGATGATTTGTGACAGTCAAGGGGCATTACATAACGCCTCCAATCTAGTTTTTCATGTGAAGACCAATCACATAGTGCCATTTCATCAGAGAGAAGATTTTGTCAAGTTGTGTTGATGCTAGTTTTGTCAACTCAGTTGACTAAGTAGCAAACATCTTTACAAAATCTCTCAAAGGTCCTTAAATTAATTTCATTTGTAACAAGCTTGGTGCGTTTGACTTATGCACTCTAGCTTGAGGGGAAATTTTAGAGTAATGTTCAGATAAGAGTGTTAGACTAGTGCATAACTAGTTTGCATTCTCTTATTCTTGTGTAACATTGGTCCAAGGCCCATTTCTTAGCTTTATAAATAAAACACAGTTGTAAGAGGTTAGAACGTACGATATTTCACTCATAGGGTTTCTCTATTCTAGAAATGAATTTGATATTATTACTTTTTGATTCCTATTGCTTAAATGATAGTAGCTTTATATCTTTATTGTGCATGTTTCATGGCTAATATCTTTTTAGGTGGTCTCCATCTTTCTCATGCCTGTGTGTATGGTTTTCTACTAGATGTTGCATAGTTAAATCCACTTTATTAATTTATATTTTATTTCTTATATGTAAACTGATGTTTCCTTGATATTGGCTGTAATTCTCCCAAGTAAATTCTTTAATGCTATTCATTGCTGGTGTCTACAACATGATTGCTTCCTTTGTTGTACAGAAATTGGCATTTAGTACATACAAAGAAGCCGTGACACTTGGATACCTTAGGCAAAAGGCAAAGTAGACTGTCTTTTAAAGTTAGAGATGAATTTTAATGCTCTTGTTAGCATACCGGAAACATTTTATGTTGAGATGTTATATACTATGTGGTTGTTACCTAAGAATTCTATCATGTTAAAATTTCCCAAGGGGAAGCATAATGTGCGGTCATTTATACATTATTCATGACCAAATGTTCTGCTTTTCTTGTATTGAGTGTTCCCCTTCTGTTGTGAAGGGGTTGCACTAACCTATTAGTAGTGTTTGAATTTCTAATTTGTAGTTTGCACCGTATTGAGTTATCTCCACATAAGAAGAGGATCTCTAATTAATGTTGGTAGTTGATTGCAATTAATGTTGAGACGTTTCCAGCATGTTTTCAGGAGGTTTTCTAGAAGTATTAAACATGTGGTAAAAGTTAAAAGAAAATGTTACCCTAAAATGTAGATATCCAATAAATACTAAACTAGTGTCTTGACACGCACCATGGCGTGTCAGTTCACTTTTTTTAATTTTTTTTTATATAATTGTTATGAAAAATGGAGAATAAATAAGAAGTTGGAAGTCTTAAGTAACTCCCCATTACGAGAGACTTCCTATTTATATGGGTACAAAGACAATCCACTTTATTTGTCTTATTTTTTTAATTTTGAAAAAGAGTAAATAAGAAGTTGTAAGTCTCAGATAACTCTTCCTGTCATGAAAGTTTTTGGTATTTTAAGGGCGTGCATCATTCTCTGAAGAGACTAAAGAGACCAAAGAGGGGGTTCTAGCATTATAAGAGTATAAATAGATATGCAGCAAAAGGTACGTGAGAAGTTTTTTAACTGGCATAAATAGATTAGGACTTGGTGATAGACAGCTTTTTAGCATCAACATCCATGCCAAGCTGATTGTTGAATCCGATATTCTATGCTGTTTGATTGGTTTTCGTAGTTGTTTAATATTTCTCATGTTTTAATTGCAGTGTTTTACAACAACCAAATGATGAGAGGTCCAGAGCACAAGGTGTCACCTCGCTTCACAATCCACAGCAGCAAGGAAGCAAGAATGTTGAAAGTGGGCGAACTCAGACTCTGCTCAGCATGAACTTGACGAAAGGAATGGCGACATTGGATGAATTTAAATATGGGTTTCCATCAGATGGCTTGTCAACTACTTCAAATAAATGGTGGGGAAGCACTGATCCTGATGATAGTGCGGGCATTAAACTGGATGGAGCCACGGTTGGTGAACATGACAAGTCTCATCTTGAGGAAAGAGCAAGGAAGGCTGACAAAGAGACATGTGAAACTGAAAAAAATGATAACGATGAAACTCTTCAAGGAACTGCTTTATTGACAGCAGTGAGGAAAAGAGCTGTAGAGGAAGGCCGAGAAGCATTTAAACTAGGTGTTTTCCGAGGCTACGGTGGGAAGAAGCTAGGGAAAAAAGAGAAAATATTGCTTCTCCAAATATTCAGATCTTCATTGCCAAGGTCATGGTTGTGTGACTCGTAATTTTAGGGCCAGTCCACTTTAATAAGAAAACAACACACTTTAGCGTCAAACTTATTGCTACACTGAATGCTTAATCCACATTTTCGTGAGTTATTTCCTGCTTGGTTCTAACGAGGAAGTTTCTCCTACTTAATAAGGGACTAAATGCTCACAAACTAAAATGAATCAAGAATTTATTAGTTTTTGCAATTTAGTTTATGAAGTTCAGTCGTGGTTTATATTATTTTAAGTGAATTTGTAATAAGATTCAGTTTATGAAATTAATAAGACTTGATTTTAAATGCTGATTTTATCATCTGTTTGTAGATGATGACATGTGACTTTAATTACCTGCCAAATCCAAATCTCTTTATTAGAAGGATAATCACCAGATAGAAGATAACCTTGAGAATAGATGGATGTATGTGTGACGGCTTTGATCATTTAGGGAAGGAGACAACTTAGATAATACTCAATGCAGATTTGGGGGTGATGACTTTTGTCTTCACATAGAAGTAAAGAGCCACAAAAGTAATATTACTTTAGTATCGACTAGCCACAAATACAGGATAATGTTAATTACGCATTCAAAGTCGACATAATAAATCACACTCTTTTCTACTTGGCCACCGAAGCTTTGATTCATTATCCAATATCTAAAGTCTTTGCTACATTGCCTAGCTCCATTATGAGAATTTCTGGAGTCCTGTCTTTCTCAGTACAAAACATTGTTTAGTCTTCCTAGCAAATGGACTAGGAAAGACCCAAAAACAATTGAAACTAATTTCTTTTCTATTATACACAAAGGAATCATTAAAAGATTTTGATAAGATTTGTTATTTGGTTTTAGCTAATATTTAGCCTTATTTCCATGAGTTTCGCGCAAAGAAAAAATAAGATAAGAAAATGGAGAAAAATAATTAAATAATATTTCAAATTAAAAAAAGAAAGAGAGAGAGAGAGAATGAAAGTTGCATAAAATTTGTTTGGGTCGTACTTTTAATCAAAAGTTATGCTTCAAATCAAAGTCTATTTCTTCCTTCCTTGTTGCCTTTTTCTGGCCCCCAAAACTATGATGATTCAGAAAGTGCACTATTTTTTAATTAAAGTGGTAATTTCATCATACAAAGTTATAAAGATTAGGATTTGGATCCCACATTTCTTATTTTTTGGATTTGGTGATTCTTTTATTTTATATTTAAATTCAATTTGTGCATTCCATTTTTTCTTCCATTAATTTTATAATTTTTTAATTTTTATCTCTTACTTATCTTACCATCTCTTGTTAGATTCCAAATCCTCAAAATTAAGTTTAGTCAAACCATATTAAGAAAATCAGGGTTAGATTTAGTCAAACCATATTGACAAAAGTACCCATTTGAACCGTTGAAATTTTTAAATTCAGGTTCATTATCAAACATTCAGCCATCATGTTATACATCATTAAATTAAAGAGAGAGGACAAAAAGGTAGTTAACTATTACAACAAGCAAGTTTGATTTTGCCAAATGTATGAGTTGGATCATAATTTGACAACAAAAAGCTTCCATTGAGTAGTAATATATTTATTTCTACATAAAGATGAAAAATTTTATGCAAAATGCTTTGAAAAAAATTTACCAAAACCTTACAAAATAAGCAAGTGACAGTTCTAAAATGGAGTATATGGAAACGCCAAAGAATAAATTGTCATATTAATCATCATTATTTATTTTATAAAATTTTTAAAATTTTTTTACGTAAATATAATATTTTTAAAATTACATTCATCTGCACAGAATCAGAAAAATAGGACAGAATCAAGCACACGGTTTAAAAAAAAAAAATGGCAAACATACATAACCAACATGACATCCTTTGCGTATTCCTCCAATCCATAACCTTTTATCCCTTTAAATATTTTTCAAAAATTGCTCCTACTAATTTTGTATGTAAACAAATTATAAAAGTTCCTGATTCTCATAACAATCATCACGGCTATTACTAAAACAATTACGTGAGATTATTAACTTGCCATGAAGTAGATTTAAAATTGATAAATTTTTAAATTTTATAATTTAATTTATAAAATTTAATAAATTTAATAATTTAAATATTTTTAAAAAATAAAATTTAATTTATAATAATAATAAAATTATTACTAAAAATGTCATAGTTTTAATTATGTAGGACATAATTATATATATAGATAAGTAGACGCTGAATTAAATATAAATAGCATCATTTTCACGTAATATTCTACGTGAAGAAATATTGTGTATTTCCCTCAAATATATGCTATAATCAATGAAAAATGCTATATGATCTGACTGATGTGATCAAGTCATCAAATCAGTATGCTTTGATGGTGCTACATAATTTTCAGAAATAAAAAGCTATGTGTATGGTTCTATTAGTGAGGTATGTTGGTGAAATATCGCTGTAATAAACGAAAACAAACATTGCACTTGATTTCATATATGGCTTAAACCTCTTCAATAAGGGCAAAAGCTTACTGTGGATTGTAAATGTTAGATAAGAAATTTATCTTTGTTGAGCCAAAAATAGAAGTTAGGAGATTTATTATTATTTTCCTTGATACATGTAATTATTTTTAGGAATTCAATACTTTCCATATCTATACATGATGCACATGCTTTCTCTTTCTAAAATTACCTTGTTAGAATTAATTAATTCATAGATTAAATATAAATCATATCTTTCACA
The DNA here is from genome assembly GCA_037013595.1 of Dicorynia guianensis. Classification (NCBI taxonomy): domain Eukaryota; kingdom Viridiplantae; phylum Streptophyta; class Magnoliopsida; order Fabales; family Fabaceae; genus Dicorynia; species Dicorynia guianensis. The sequence goes on from JASUAB010000002.1 coordinate 40,724,367, forward strand.
TTAGCTTTAGTGGGTGTGTGATGAAAATTGTGTTTTAACTAAACCAACTACATCTTAACTAGAACAAGTTTGTTCATCTAATCAAAAATATATGGTATCATCTAAATCAATGGAGAAGGTAGCTCAGTTTCTCTCACTACATCATAATTAAAATGAAGAAAATAAAAAATATTGTAATGAGACAAATTTTATTATTATAATAACAAGAACTAATTCTAATAAAATCAAGAAACTAAAATAAAATATAAAGAAACATAATCATATTAATATTGTAACAAAATATTGTTTGAGATGTTTAATTGAAAAAGTAAGTATATTAGAATTAAAAAAAATTAATTTTAGTAACGAAACTAATTCTTTTACAATTAGGAAACTAAAATAACAAATATCATGTTTGTTAAAATAACATAAGAATAAATGTGAAATTTAAAAAAGGGTATGATAGTTAAAAAAATTTTTATGCCTTTTGCACTTAGATAAATAGATATAGATATAAATTTTAAGAATTTTACACAATAAAACTTAATAAGTGAAAATATAAAATAAAATTTTAAAAATTAAAATCAAAAAGAAAATATTATCAAAATTTTTTTTCAAAGATCTAAAAGATCCAGATCCAGTTCCAGTTCAAGAGCTCTAATAACAAAACAGAAATAATTTGCAAATGCATTCGCCAGCTAGAAATCAAAATTTGTTTACTTTTTCGGTGACTCTTCAAGTTTATGGACGTCCACAACCCAAAGTGGCCTGTCAAATGCTTACAAAAGTATGGATTATGGAGTAACAGAGCATAATGCGATCTTTTAAGAATTCCAATAAGATTTTTTTTTTTTTTTTCTAATTTTTCCTTTTAAGACATTGGAGAGTTTGGTAAGTGACCTCAGTGCAAGCTAGATTTGGAGTTCCGTCCTGTTGGATTGACGTTGACCCTCTCTCTCTCTCTCTCCACCCTTCTCCCTCCTCTTCTTCTCTCTCTTCACTTTACTTTTGTTGCTTATTGAATACAACTTTTTTGCTACCGGCTATAAATGCCAGCCACTGTTCCTTCTATTTTTACTTTCCCTTTACTGCCGCTCTCCCTCTCTCTCTCTCTCTCTGTTTCCTCCATTACAAACCAAGCTTCCTTTCCAGCTTTGCTGAGGTCCCGCTCTCCTCCAGAAGCACAATACCCACCAACCATTTTACCCACCTTTGCTTTTCCGTTGTCTAATATTTAACCATATCCTTCATTCAGTCTCTCCCTTCCCCCTCTCTGCACTTTCCCTGGAAAAATAACATTTTTTTTTTGCGGCATTCCCCTCCATTTTTTAATGTCACACTCTGGTTCTTTTTGGCCCACTTGAGGCCGCAATCCCCACCTGTCAACTGCTACGCAACTGCATCTTTTGTGGCATCTGGATTTTGTAGGGTTTGTGTTTGCTCGGGGACACCTACGCTTATCTATGCTCGTTGTGGTCTCTGTCGGTTCAAAAAGAAGGCCTTCTCTTACTTCTCTGGGTGCTAAAGGTAGAAGATCAATGAGGCTAGCTTAGATCAATACAACGGTGAATGCTTTGTCTTTCTTAACCAACTTTTTGATCAATTCACATTTCGCTTTATCTTTTGTTTACTTGGATCATAAGTGATGCTTTCTCAGCTTCCTTTTCTTATAGATTTATGCTTGTGATTAGAAATGTTGGATTAATGGATAGGTCGTCGCGTTCGCTAAATATTTTAATTTAATGTGTCTTTTCTGATGAGACGCAAATAGGTTCCTGATTTGTTAAACGATTTAGATATTACATTGCTTTCTTTGTTTTCGAACCACCAAATTCCTATCATTTTCCTAATTTTCTCGTATAAGCTTCTGTTTCCATTACTTAGGTTCTTTTTAGTGTATACCAATTAAGTTGAAAATCTAATATCTTCAAATTTCACCGATCGAAATTTTCTCGTAGTCTGGAATGATCTTATCATGATAAAGCTGCAATTAGTGAGTAGTTGACTGGCTGATTTTAGTTTTTGTTTTTCGACGTTCGCTAGAGTATCTGAAAAGTTGGTTGTGAATTAGAATGTTCACAACTGCATTTTCAAGCCAAGCCTTGTGTAAAAGGTGTAATTGCATGGATTTTGTACTCAGGTGGGAATGTAATGATTCTACCAGCAGAAGGACTTGGAGGACGGAATTGATTGACTTGTAGGGTCCAATTATGTCATCCAATAGTTCTTTGAATGTCATATTATCAAAGAAGACATCATTTTTGGGTTTAAGACTTTGGGTTTTGCTTGGAATAGCTGTTGGTGCATTTATAGTGCTGATTCTTTGTATTTTATCTATATGGGTGATGTTTCGGAGAAAGTCTAGAAGATCTCTAGACAAGTATTCTATATCCCAAATACCAAATGTCTCCAAAGAAATTAAGGTTGACAAGGTTGGGGTGCAGAGTTTTAATGATCACCCAGAAAGTGTATTTGTTCCTGTTCAGGACAATACAAGTGATAAGAATTCAGATAAGATGTTAGTTCACCTGGGCGTCAGCAAATTTGGCGATCCTGACAATATTAGTCAATGCAGCTCAATTTATTATCATGAGAGAGGATGTAGTTCAATCTCAGGGGAAGAAGGAAGCTCAGGGACTGTAAAGAAGCACTCTACATTATCATACGCAGGAATTGTGACTGCCTCTCCTCTCATAGGCTTGCCAGAAATATCTCAGCTTGGGTGGGGCCACTGGTTTACCCTTAGGGATCTGCAACTTGCAACAAATCATTTCTCAGCAGAGAATGTGCTAGGTGAGGGTGGATATGGGGTTGTTTACAGGGGCAGACTGATCAATGGAACTGAGGTAGCAGTGAAGAAACTTCTTAATAACATGTAAGGATGCTTTAACTTGTTATTGGTACCCTTGTTTTTCCTGTGGTGCTTGTTGACATTTTCTGTTACTTATAGAATGACCTGATTGAACCTTTCTCTATAATTGTATTTGAATTGAGTTCATAGGGGACAAGCAGAGAAAGAATTTAGGGTTGAAGTGGAAGCTATAGGCCATGTTCGACATAAAAATCTAGTGCGGTTGCTTGGATATTGCATAGAAGGAGTTCACAGGTAAGATTTGTTTTCTTCATCTTCTAACAAAATTATCCATTTTATGTTTTGCATTCATGCTATTACATATGCATACTATCTCTAACAGTTCAAGCTTTAGATCTACGACTCTCAGTTTCCTTTTGCTCCAAGATAGGAGTGAAGTTGTTTCTTTATTTATTTCTTTTTCTCCCATAATCAATGTGCTTTCTAATTGATTTTCAGGCTGCTGGTGTACGAATATGTGAATAATGGTAACTTAGAACAATGGTTACATGGGGCTATGAGGCAACATGGGACACTTACCTGGGAGGCACGCATGAAAGTTACACTTGGCACTGCCAAAGCGTAAGTGCAATTCAATAATTATTATTGGCTATTATTTTTATTTTCTGATGCCAGGTCACTTGATATTGCTGTCCTAAAACCCTTAGCTTTAAATGGTGATGATTATGCCTGTGGAAATAAGTATATCACAAATGTTAATGACAATTAATTTCTGTTTTTCTTTTTTAAGTCCATTAGGTTTCTGGAAACCATAATATATATCTGTCTCATTGGACTATCCATTTAACTTATTTTGTTGAGCATTGGATCTCACAATGTTTGCTGACTGTTGGCAGGCTGGCTTACTTACATGAAGCAATAGAACCAAAAGTTGTTCACCGGGATATAAAGTCTAGCAACATATTGATTGATGATGAGTTCAATGCAAAGGTTTCTGACTTTGGATTGGCTAAACTATTGGGTTCAGGAGAAAGTCACATAACTACTAGAGTCATGGGAACATTTGGGTAAAATATTTCATTATCTCTTTCATTAAATTTTTATTAAAAAATTGCACACTTGGAAACTTACTTCTGTTTTGAATTTCAGTTACGTGGCACCCGAGTATGCTAATAGTGGTTTGTTGAATGAAAAGAGTGATGTGTACAGCTTTGGTGTCCTCCTCCTGGAAGCAGTTACTGGAAGGGACCCTGTAGACTATGCACGTCCCGCAAATGAGGTACCAAATGTATATGAACTTAGGCTGCCAGCTTGCTAGTCCTCACTATGTCTTACATAAGAAGTTGTCGTCTTAATTGCCATTGACATAGATGATGAGCATCCTTTTATCTTCATGATAGGTTAATCTTGTTGAATGGCTCAAGATGATGGTGGGGACTAGAAGAGCTGAGGAAGTTGTGGACCCAAGTCTTGAAGTTAAGCCATCAACACGTGCTTTGAAACGTGCCCTTCTGGTTTCACTTAGGTGTGTTGATCCCGATGCAGACAAGAGACCCAAAATGAGTCAAGTTGTGAGGATGCTCGAAGCTGATGAATATCCATTCCGAGAGGTACCAACCTTATATCATTGTCTCATACATAACTTTTACTGATTACTTGAGAACTCTGAATCTGTTTTAACAGCAGTTCTGTAACAGTGGATGTTTATTACAGTCTCATTATTGCTTTCCTTTATGCATATACTGGTTCACATTCCATTAAGTAGTATAATTGAAATATTCAATAACAAGTCTTAGGAAAAAACAAAAAGAATTCTTTGCTTCATTTTCCCCTGCCTTCATATCAATCATCTACTTGGAAGCCAACTATATGCTCTTTGTACACCTAAGTATAGCTCAAAGACATGCACAGGAATTAGACTTGTCTTGTGTTTTTATCATACTATATCATTTGGGAATATTTAAGTCTTCTACATACATAAGCTGTATGATGTTTAATATTCAAGTGGGTACTATGAATAATTACATATATATGTCCTCACTAGTGGAGGATGGCTCTGGAATTTTTTTTAGAAACTATTAGAAGGCTAACGACAATGTTGCAATTTTGAAATTATTGTCCAAACAAGGATGCTAGATTTTAAATGTCTGTTTCGTGTTAGATTCTATCCATGTAGAATCATTTTTGACCTTGAGTGAATTATAATCATTGCCTGTTTCTGCTGATTATTATATATCAAATATTGAAGTATATATTTGACTTAGATCCAGGGTCCTTTTTGGTTGCCATGCTTGTCAAATCACTGGAATATGTAGTTAAAACTAAATCACTGATTGATGTTATTGCTATCAGGATCGAAGAAATAGGAAGAGCCGTACTGCCAGCATGGAAATTGAATCCATGAAGGATATTTCTGGTCCATTTGATGTGGAAAAGAAGGTGGGGGATTCTGAAAGCCATGTATCAGAGACAATTCAAGGGTAGGGCTAACAACCACATGACTTGGCCTGGGTGCACGCCTTTGCACCCATTCCAGAAACCAATCAATACCATATATCTCCAAGTTTGTTACTTTGATTTTTTTTTTTTTTCCCTTTCTATCTGAGGAAAAAAATCAGATAGTAGATCATTTGGATAATGAAGCGTTTTTTATTCAAGAATATGATACATCAAAGTCACAATTAAATTAGGGTCAGGGTGAGTGAGTGTTCATTCTGTACAGATGTCTACTGGGTCCATCTTTTCGTCACATCATTGTTAATTTTTTTGTCCTTTTGGCCATTGTTGCGTGCTGCTTGAGTCTGGAGAGTGGAGACATTGAAGACTTATATTTGGCTTCAATTTCCCAGCCATTCTACTTTAAGTTCATTATTATATTAAAGCTTCGAAGTTTTAAATCAAATAACCATTTACATTGGTATTCCTTTACTTTTGCAGTAGTTCCGACTTGACTGTACTCTCTACTTATGTATTTTGCTTGTTACATCCCAGTACCAAAATATGGGAAACTAAGTTCTACAGAACCTGATTCCATATATCTACTCCCTCTATGTACCTCTCCCTTGTCAAACTGTTGAGCACTATGCATTGAGATGGTTCAGTTTTGGCTGCAGAGCTGTGAGAAGTAAGTTATGCCTTAAACTATTGTTCAACTTCCAATTTGGCCAGATGGTCTGACAGGAAATGGTAGGTAATATATGTACAGATCTATCTTTCTGGCAGTAAATTTTTTGCATCATTATGTAATAAGTTCCCTATTTTATAATGAAAGCTGAACCTGCTGTTATGACTTGTTTATTTTAACGTTTGAACTGTTCTATATGACAATGTCTTGTAATTTTCTTGAGGATGTAGTTGGATGTTGAGAAGGTCCCATTTCTAGATACAAATGAATAATGTGAAAGTTGTTAACAGGTGACTTGTCATAAATGTTGATTCAATTTTAAAGGAGTCTTGCCCTTCTGCAAGATGTATAATTTTATGATTTCTCATAAATAGATTTTTGTTAAGTTAGATTTTTATTAAGTTTAATAAATTAAATTAGAAGATTTAGAAATCGAACGGCCTGAAAACCATCCTGGAACATTTAGTCTCACAAAATTGGAGATGTAATATTTCTGGAAGTGCTACTCAGAATAAGAGTAAAGGAAATCCTTCAACATTAAAGTGATATAACTCAGCTATTTCATTTTCCGTTTTTCCTTAGTTATTTTATAGACCCAAATCGGACAAAACAAATTTATCCTGACAGAGCATGAACTGGGGCATGCAGTAAACAAACCATCACCAGGCTTTTCGATGGTGGATGGTGCTATGCAGAATAATAATTGTACAGTATAGTCTGATAAAGTGGTCCTCTATTCACGGATTGCTCAGCTGCTTTCATCACCAACAACTTTCCTCTGCTATGCACCAAAAGAAACAGCTTTTCTCTGGTGCCATTGTACAAACTTCGTGGGGAATGGGGCAAGTTGGCCTAGATCGTTTGAATCCAATCCAAAGCGCCTGACCCCTGCAGCTTTTGACTTCTGTTTCCTGATCAGATTAACGGTCATCTTTTGACGCTTCCTCCATACAATTCGAGTAGTTCTAGTTTGAGAAGTGTTATTATTCTAACTGTGTGGTAAAAAATATTAAAAATAAAATAATAATTATAGATGAAGTTATAGATATAAAAATATAAAAATAAAAATATTGTGCTAATTTTAGGTGAAAATTTTTTATATATTCTGTATTTTTTCACGCTCGTAATTTTTTCTCTTAAATTTAATTTATTTTTTCCCATATTTCTTTGTATCTTTATGTAGGAGGTGTAGGGATGTGTATGGATTGGATTTTGAACGGATATGAAAAGAAGTCAATTGAGCTCAAAAAATTTGAATTTAAACTTTTTGATCTAAACACAACAAATATATATATATATATATATATATATTAAGTTTAGGTTAATTGAATTGGTAAATTTTATGTGTGTATTTGTCGGTTGAGCTAAAGAATTTTATGTGTATTTATTTATTGGTATAAATTCGGGTCAAGTTTAATTAAAATATAAGTATATTAGCTATTGAAATATAAGTATATGGATTACAAATCGGATTTAATTACTCTGTGTCAGGTCGAATTCAAATGATTTACGTGCTCCTATCTTGTATTTCTTCTCACCCTCTTAAATCCTTCTCTCTCGAATCCAATATATTCTCTCTCATGTTTTTGTGTCTTTAGGTACAGACATTGTTAAAAGTAACATTGTTCCTTTGGGGACATCCGATCCAATTGTTAAAAATAACAGTTTTGATAGAGTATTGCTAACTTCAGGGAAAGACATTGTATGTTTTACAATTTTCATAATTTTTTATTTAAATTTAATTTTTATAACAAAATTTTTAATTATGAAATTTATTAAATTTTATAAATTAAATTATAAAATTCAGTGAATTTAAAATATCAGACCTACTCCTGATTTTTTGTGAAAAAAATTTGAAAATCGTTTTTCCTTCAAGCATTTTTTTTTTTTAATGAGTGATCATAAGCTGTTTCCTGTTAACCAAGCTATTATATTCAAATCCAAGTCATATGGGTGATGAACGGGACGGCAACTATTGCTGTTTTCACACTTTGGTCGGCGTTGGTTGAGTGGCCACCCATTACTTTGGGCTGTAGAGAAACGATCCATTCTAAAAGCAACGCAGAGGAGTATGGCACTTTTCCACCATGTTTGCTTCAACCTTCAAGTTTCAAAGGAGACCGACTTGATCTGAATGGGTGGTAGTTTTTGAAAATGGGGGAAATTATTTATAAATTTTATAATAAGTTTCAAATAAAGAAATTCATTATTTTTTATTTTTTCCAGTTATGCGCTAAGTATTACTTCGTGTTATCCAATTTCAGGGCCATTTGTGGCCAATGACTTCTTAGTTTAGTAGAATCTATTCTAGACTTAAGATTTGACGCATTATTCTTTCATAACCCTATTTTTTTAACAGAAAATTTAGAACGAAGAGAAGTTAATTTTTCTGTCATAATTTATAAACAAATGATAATTTGACATATGCAGTGTTTAGGTGTAACTCGTATTATTGGATTAGAATTTTTTAACATGTAAGGTATACTTTATTTAGTAAAATATCAAAAAATGATTATTGATAAACAAATAATGGTGTGATGTCCTGATCAAGCCGTCATTGAGTTTAAATTCCATTAAATCTAAATGTTCAAGTGCCAACAATAGTCACAATTTCATATCATAGACGGGAATTAGTTATTCATGAGTATATACTGGTATCCAAAATTGTCGTCGACCATGATTGAGTTCTCTTTCTACTATGTTGGTGTTTTTACTATAATTCCCTAGAAAATTGTTAAGCTAATGCCCATTTAGTTTATGGGATGAAACTAGTCAAATCCCGAGCTTGACCGCTTTCCCAGCTGAAAACTGCTCTTTACCGTCACGCCCCACTCCCAAACCTGAAGAATTCTACCAACGAGGATTGGGTCGGGTTAGTTCTCTGCTAATGACAAATACGTTTTTGAATCTTTATTGAGAGTAAAACTCGTTTCAAGACACCCAATATTATTATTAAAAAAGAAACTAAAAAATATCTTAGATTCATCCCAAAAAAAATCTCTCTTTCAAAAAATATAGCAGCATCAACGTGATCGGGTCTTGTTTTGACTATGAAAAATAAGCAGATTGGAGAGAGCGGCAGCCACAACCTGCACAAACTTGGTTTCTTTCAACCCAAACAGACAACCACACCATAACCACTCTTTCCGCCAGATTTGCAGACCAGAGATTGATCCAGCATCAGTTAAAGCAAAAACGAAAACATCTGTCATGAATCAATGGTGTTAGTATTATATTAAAATATAAACGGTTGCCACACCAAACACCAAGAACAAAAGCATGAGAATCATATGCATGATTCTGTATATTTGCGACAGAATTTGGGTTGTCACAAATTCCGTTACAGAATGTGTTTTTGACGAACAAAAGGTGATTTGCCACAGATTTTTTTGTCGCAAAATGACTTTTTTTTGTCTTTGTAGTGTAATGAGTTTATACTATTTCTATATCCTTTGGTATGTATACTACATGCAGTTTTTTTTTTTTATTACACAATTATTTATACATATGACAATTTTAGACTCATTTAATTTTTTTGGTAATAAAAAGTTTAAAATGAGAAGAAATTCTCCTAGTCTATTTGAATCTAAGCTTTAAAAGTAAAATCATTCTAGTCTTATTAGTTGAATCAATTCTATTAACTTACTTGAATTTTAATTAAATACACTCTGAATTTATCTATAGGACTTAAGATTATCTAATATTATTAAATGGATAATATACGACATACAAATAACTATTTTTAAAAAATATTGTTATTTTCATACCTTAATTTTGACACAAAATTTTGACATATGTATCTACAATCATTGACAGTTGCAAATAAATATGTGAGAATTATGTGTCAAAATTATGCTATAACCTAAAATTACTCTTTTCCAAATGCATTTAATTGAGATGAAAATGAAAGTTAAGAATAATTAAAAATACTTAGAAAGTTGTGTCTGTGCCAATGAATTCGTTTGATGTGGTAAAGGATACAATTTCAAACTAATTAATTGCAGAAACTCGTTCCCCATTCGGCGCACGCTTAGAAAGGAACGTCTGTGTACAAGGACTTTCAAAGTCGGTATTTAAAATAATTGATTTCTCCTAAATAAAATTGGAAACAAATATTAATGTTGAGTAATTAAAGAGTACAAAGAAAAAGCAGACGACAAGCAAACTGTAAAGGGCTCAAAATTCTTGTCAAAAAGGTGAAGCTATTGAAAGCAAGTGTGGCGGCAGGACAACCAACAAGGAGGCACTCAATGATTCATTCATGAAATTAAGATGATATTTGGATTAATACCTGTTTGTTTGTTTGTCCCGCTGATTATGCCAATCCTAACCTATTATGATTTGGACTTCTCCCATCTATACATAGGCATTATGATGGTTTCGTCATTATTTTGGCCAAAACAAACAAAGACAAAGTAATGCTGGAGATCTCAAAAGTATTACAAGAATATGTTTAAATGGCATGCAGTAATCTAATTCAATAATAGAGTTTGGCATTTAGTTTTATATGTTTATTAAAACCTATAAAGTTCTATCTACGGATAGGCTCATCTGTTAGTCTTCTACTCATGATAATTATATAATTTAGAATTCGATGACTTAAAATGGAAAGAACTTCTCCAAACCTTAAATTTTTCACGTAAAAAAAATAAATAAAAACTAAAGTTCTCTCAATTTAGAATAGGTAAACAGGAAGGGAAATTGAAACCAGCCCTCCACACAAAATGGACTCTATTTCCATTGAACTAAAACTTAAGTGCCACTAATTTCATGATTTTATTTTGATACAAAATGTTATTAGATTTTTTAGAGGAAATGTTAATAATATCGTTAACTAGGAAAAAGATTTGCCTCACTTCTCAAATGGAAGGTATACTTTGCAAATTTTAAACTAGAAATTTCAAAAGTATATGATTTGTTAAGACTCGTTTTAATACTGCATTTTGTATACAAACTTTAGTTAGGCTAAGACCTTCTTTGTGACAGGAGGAATGATAAGCCACTTAACATGCATATAAAAGCTTAGGTTTGAATCTAAAATTCTAAAGAGAAAAAATTTAAGCCTATAAACAAATAACACTATGCCATTAAATATGCTAGCATTACAAACTTTCAATTTGAACATAAGTTATCTCATAAATGGTGTGAGCCTCAAATTTCAAACATGTACTATAACTATTGGATATCTATAAAACCATACATAACCTAAGGGGAGAGATTATTCATGCACCGGGAAGTATATAATGTAGTATGGTTGATACAATATATTTAATTATTGATAAATTGTTATTTATATAATTTTTGTTGACTATGATTACTATTTACAAGTTTATATTAGCAAAACAAGACGAATGATAATTTATTATTTGATTAATATATTACATTAATCATACCACATAATATAGCAATGAATAATTTCTCAACATAAGGGGGATTCTGCCCAAAAAACATTTTAGATGTAGGAAAACCCTATCTAACCTATCAAGCAATTACTTAAAATTTATTATTAATATGTCAGAATATAAGTTTAGTATTGGATATTTTCTAAGTACATGAACAAGGAGTGAGAATTCAGTGCTTTGTTTTTTCAAAACTGGCCACTTAATTTAATTCAAAGTCATTCTACAGTCTTTAGTAGTTTGGCACATGTATGTTCCATTCTATCAATGGATATACCAAATTCTTTGGCTTGTAACGATCTCTAGTTACGGGAGAGATTAGTAATGCGGCTCGTGGAGAATAACAGGGAATTAATTAATTCTCATCCCTGAATAATCTTCTATTTTGTTAATCAAATTAATTAAAATAATAATAATTTTATTAATGTTATTATTAATAATAAAATCAAATCAATCAAGAAAGTTAGGTAGAGATCCACAACATTAAAAATTTGGCCGCTCAAGGTTAGACACACACGCAAACACACTGAAAGCTGAAACTCTAGCTAAAATCAAGTTCCCTTTAAACTGCTTGTTTTTTTAATGCATAACCATGCAAAAGAGGCCAAGATTGGACACTCCTATTTTACAAGTTGATAGAACTTGCTTGCAGTCGCAGTTCATGGGACCATCTTACCACTGAAAGCCCCATTTCCTCGTTGCATTCTTTGCATCTCCTTCTCATTAGGCTACCCAGTGATCCAAGAACCCCATCAAATCTTATCACTATCTTTCAATAGAAACTATCAATCATAGCACACTAATTGTCTTGTCAAACCCATCATCCATCTCCATTCAACTCTTCACTTCGTCATATGCACAATTTCTCTTTATATACTATGCACAAATCATATACATCATTTAAATTTAAAAACCTCCATCATAATTAATTTTAATTGCAGATAAATAATTATAACTATGTCATAATTAATTTATATGAAATTTGTGTTGAAAAAAATTGTGTGAATATGACTGCTATTTCCATACTTTTGACATAAGCTAAGAGATTATAATAAAGTACTATTACTTTATTTTAATAAATTAGAATTAATAAGAATATCACTTAAAAAATATTATTAAATTTATTATGTTTTAAAGTTTAGATCGTGAATAATGACTTTCATGAATTTTTTGTAAATTTCATTTGGTTTTCATTTGCCCAACAAAGTATATATTGGAAACACACTATCTCTATTACCAAAAAAAACACATTATCTCACTTTTTGACAAAAATCACCAAGGTATTTTTGTTTAATAAAGATGAATTTGCGCTACAGTAAGTTAGAAATATCCAATTAATGCTTTAACTCTAAGATTCCCAGTGCTGCCTGTCTTCCATACAAAATTTAAGTATACATTGCCCTCACAGAGAGAGAGAGATAGAAGGATGGGAGGGGCGGGGAGGGGATAAATATGTAAAGGGATGCTACTATATTTGCTACATATAAACACAGTGGATAAACTGCAAGCCAACAACACTAATAGCAATGGGATATATAGGTTGCTCTATGAGTTCATGGCTCTTGTTTTCCAGGGAATGTGGGTAGTAGATCTTGCAACAAGCCATAGTCACGAGGGAGTTGGAACTGCTGCTGGTGGTGGTGGTGATGGTGGTGCTGCTGGGGATGGGTAAGGCTATGGTGGAAAATGGAATTTTGGTCACCTTGGCTATGATAACTTGGAAGCAGCTGAGCCAGGAGATCTTGGGGTAAATTTGGACCAATGGGCGTGGAAGCGAAAAGGGAGGGCGACGACAACATTCCGGCAGCATTGCCGCGAAGTGTTGCCGGACAGTGGTGGTTGTGCTGCCCTTCATATGTTGTGATTACAATCGATGGGTCTTGGAATGACCTCTCCACCCTTTTCTTCACAATGCACTTCTGAGTGGTGCATCTGTAATAACTCCTATATTACAACAAGAAAGTAAAATACTATCAGAGAATCACACTTGTATATATATCTATAGTAGAGCAATGGTTATTGCCGTATTGTATAAGGAATACAAAATAAAGTTATAAAATACAAATAACAACTGTGATCTACTTCTATATATTTAGCAAAGTAATGATGATCGTAACAATAAAAGAACACACTTTTATATATAGCAGAGTAATGATTATTTATATTTGACCTAGTTGTACAATTTTCTCGTGTGCATCTAACTTATTCTATATATGTTATTGTTGGAAGGTATCTAGCTAGAAGAAGTAAATTCATAGTTGTTTATGCATATGAGATGTTATATCTACAATTCCATAATTAGACAATTGACTGAAATTGAAAACAAAGTCTCACAAGGCACTTATTATAGAAATAAACCACACATCTAATTGACTTGATAAGGAATGAAATCATGAATCTTTTCATGGAATATGACAAAATATAATGCAAGAGTACTACGCAATTCAATGATGTTGATGATTTAGGCACTCCAAATAAACCCCACAAGGCACTTATTATAGTAAGTAGAGAAATAAGCACATTGAAAATATTGAAAACAGGTTTATCAACCTTGGGTAAGGACTATTCTTGACTGCTTTCTGTCCGTATTTCCTCCATCTGTATCCATCTTCCAGGTGATCAATCTCACTTTTAGTCAAGAAGGCGAAGCGTGGCTCCCTTGGCTTTTTCTCTTTCTTTTTTGGCTTGTTCCTGAACGTTTTCACAGCATTAGTCAAATTTACAGCAAAACTTAGCTACCTTTATACAGCACATATAAACTCATCAAAATGATGATGATTGAATATTTTAGGGTTCGCTGCCTCTATGTATATATATGCTCATTCTTCTAACATTTTGATCATACCCAAAAGGCGAAAACCAGTGTATATTAGACGGCACTGTATGTTATAAGATATAGACAAGATTGACCAAATTGTATCAAAGTAAGAGGCACTGAAAGTCATAAATAGTTGAAAGAACAGAAAATTATACAGTGTAATACTGTAATGTAATATATTGTAATATTTGTTGTTCGAGAACATTCAGAGTCTGCTCCCAAGAAAATAACAGAAATTAATAAGATATTCAGATCCTTGTCATTTATGAAACGAAGAAAGGGAGGAAGTCTTTTAGATAAAATCTTCTATACACCCTCCATTAATCTACTAATTAAAAGAAAATTGGGAAGAAAGAAGGAAGAATTAAGAACAAAGAAACCTACTCTTTCTTAGACTTATCATCTCCTTCTTCACACCCTTTTGGCTGCTTTTCCTTCTTGCTCTTAGCTGAGTCTTCTTCTGTCACTGCTTCGGCCTCATTAGATGATGAAGAGACCGAGGAATTAGGGGTGGATGGGTTACCAGTGCTGATCCCTACTGAGTCTCCTGCACTGGGCTTCTTTGGGTTGTCATCAATGGAGGAGATCACTTCAGATGAGGAGCAAGACAAGTCAAAGGCTCTTGAGAGGGTGTTGTAATCCATGGAACCATGTAAGCAGTCAGTGAAGCTGGTGTGTGAGGGATCAAGCCCTTGAAAGTTTTGTGCGGTTGCCAAGTGATTGTGATCTCTAAAGGGTGGAAAGCTTGAATGGTTGAGTTCATGGGGGTTGTAATAGAAAGGATCAAACTGATAATGGTCCTTGTCGTTAGCCATGGAAGAAGAATTGAAAAGGAAGAAGAGCAGCAGCGGCAGCAGCAGGAGGGGGAGAAAGAAGGAGCACCCAAGAAAACAAAGCTAGCTTTGAGAAAGAAATTTCAGCTAAGACTTTGATGGTTGGTTCTTATGGGAAAGGGAGCTTTGATTTAGGACTCTGTTTCTTCCTGCTTTTTTTCCTTTCAACTTTTTCACTCCCTTAAGTGTTGGGAGGTAATTGAGCAGTGTTTGTCTAATTCAATACATTTACAAGATCAGTGTTTATTTTGTTAAAAATTACAAAAAACAAGAATAATTATAATATTTGCTTGTAGCGTGACAAGCTTGTTGATGTATTTGTCACACTGTATACTCCAAATTCTGATTGGTTTAAAGGATTGTTAGTCAAGTGGTTGAAAGACTTACTACCTGTTTAGCTGATAACGACTCTGTAGACATGATAGAGAATTAATTAATCATCACTTATTTATTTATTATATTTGTTTTGAACCTAATTATGAAGGAGAAAGAAAATTATACATTTATGCGATTCTTTCTTAATTTTCAATTTTTAAAATTAGATAGAAAATTTTACATCTTGACCTTAATCATGCATATGCTTTAACTTGGGAGCATTAATTTGAACTTTAGAGAATTTCGCTACATTTTTACTATGGTATCATGGTTCATAACTTTTACATCCCAAGGGTTCTTACAAAAAAAAATTTTTAATTTATTAAATTTTATAATTTATATTATAAGATATAATAAATTTAATGACTTAAATTAATTTAATTGATAAAAATAAATGAATTAAAACATTAAGACGCAATTTTATAATTTATTAATCTATTTTCAACTTAATTTTTATTAGCATATTTCCACTCCAAATACAAATATACATTAGTCTAAGGTTAATCCAGCAATCTATGCTATTATTATGGTTGGAGATAATTATACTTAGTAATTAATAGTTACCGAGATAATGGTGAGTTGAATAATGAAGTTGTTGCATTTTAGTATAAAAAAGGTAAAAAAAATAGGAAAATATAAGGAACAAAAATTGGAACAAAAAATATTTTTTCATTTGATTATTTTCTTAATATTCTTATACGTAATAAGTAAATAAAGACAAATATATATCTGAAAATATTAAAAAAATAATATGGTGAAAACAGTGGGATTGAAGCCGAAAAGGAAAGGAGGCGCTGTGGGCGGTCGCAGTCACGTTATTAAGGAGGGACGGGAGGGTCAAGAATTCCAACTACACGCTGTTTGTAATTTTGTAGGGATCGGTTTACACGTGTCGGTAATGGGGCACCGGCATTTGACCGGAAAGGAGCACGTGCGAGAGACTTGAATGGCTCTCTGTTCCTGGCCACGCTGTGTCGATGTCTTGCTGAGTGGATTTTCGCGTCACCGCCTGCTTTCCCTCATGAGTGCCCGAAGTTTGTGGCACGCATCTTGTTCCCGTATGCCCATACCATCAAATCAAATCAGGAAAAAAAATAAAAAGTTGGTCAAAGTGTAGCCACCCATTTCTCCCACTCTCCCCATCCGCGAGTGTCGCAATTAGCATGCCATCATAGCATGTAACACAAAACAACTTGACACTATACATTAGGAAAATATCAAATTTGTATTGGCACAGTAAAAAAACAAAAAAGAGTTATGTTAATGCTACATTGTTCTAGTTTAGACTGAAACTACTATGTGAGAGAGAACTGAAGATGAAATCAAACAACTTCAGTTTATGTTGGATTTATTATATGAGAGAGAATTAAAAGAGCAATTGACATATTTATTGTTTTTGTGAATTGCAGCATAGGCTTAATCTCTATCTTATTGTTTTTCTCCTAAAAAGTCATATTATGACTCTCTATGTAACAAAAAACTAAAAAAAAAAAAAAAAGAAAACTAAGAAAGAAATGATCTAGTGTAGGGTGGAGCTATGTAGATTTAGCAATTTCCTAAAAAAACCACTAAGGTATGTAGTTACTTTCAATGATCTCACTATTTTTGTATAATTTTTATTTAATAAAATTTAAATAATTAAAATTTTCAGATTAAATTTTTACATTATAAAATATTAAAAATATAAGAATATTTTTTATTTTTAATAATTATTTTTTAATTTTTTATAATTTAGTATTTACATGAATGTTAAACATAAGACTACTAGTAATAGATATCTTAAATTCAGTCCCTATATTTTGGCGAATTAAGTGAAAGTGGGTGAATATTAATAAAAATTAATATGATAAATTGTTGTGTGAATAACAAATTAGAAGATAATTAATATTTTAGAAGAGTTAACCTGAGTAAATCTAACATACTTCTATCAATCTCAATAAAAAGTCAAATCCAAAAAATGATCCACATGCTGACTTGGCCCACCCACATGCAATGTTTTCTAATAGAATCTTGGTATTTGATCATCAAAGTGCTCTATTCAGTTTCTTTCAATTTGTGCTTGCTTAAAAGCCTTACTCAAATACATTATTATTTTAAATTCAAATTCTAACTGTATTAGTTTTTCAAGATTCTTCCATAGAAGATTTCCTTTCAAGATAGCTTGCTTCTAATTGTAAAAACCAAGCTGGCAAATTAATATCCCCACTCATAAAAGTTATGATTTTTGGAAACTCAAGACCAATAAACATTAATACTTGAAATAATTATTGTACAAGGTTTAACAACCAAAAGTTTGCAGTTTTCTTGTACAACCTAATGCGGAGCATGTCTTCCCTGATGACTAATGACTAGACTAAATGGTACGACTGGGAAAATTTCACCCTTTGACTAATGACTACTACTATTTATAAATATAGCTAGAGATTTAAATTTTTTAATTTTTTCTATGATTTTAATGATTTTTTTTATTTTTTCTATAATTTAATATAAATTTCACTTTTTTTCTCTTACTACTTTCTCTCCCTTTTAATTTTGTAGCTATCTTATTCTTACTTTCTCCTAACATTAAGTCAAAGAATCAATATCTGCTAGGGCTAGAGTTCCCTAATAAGGACCACAGCCAACTAAGTTAGGTACGATTTGGCTGTGAGTGAGTTGGAGATATAGACACATGACCCTACATATTGAGTGGAGCCAAAATCTTGCATGACATAGAAATTTGTTGTTATAGAATATGACTAATCAATCAGCAGACTAAAACTAATAATAGAGAATGTATGTTTTGAATCATGTACGTGTTCAAACTCTTCCCCAATGAATTTATTAACGGTGTGGAATTGAAATTGCCCAAGACGTAAATTATAAGATGATAGAATATTAACAATATTATGCATGTTTTCCTCATTTCGATCCACTCTTAATTATGGGGCACATTCACATTGTGTTTTGCTCTTATTTTGCAATCACATTTTGTTGCAAAAAAAATTAATTATTATATTGGTTTCAATAATTTTATTTATTAAATTTAGATTAGTCCACAATATTTTAATTAAGTTCTTGTGATAAACATTTTTATGGAAAAATGGTACTTCTAATTTCTCATCTTTTTCCAAACACCATTCTATCTCTTGTGTTTTAGTTTGGGCAAATTAATTCATCTTTTTAAAAGCTTAATAACAATAATCACTAATTCATCAGATTTCACATTTTTCATATAACAAATATATGATTAATTTTTATAATGCTCTAGAAAAATGTAAATTGAGCAAATAAAAAAAAATCAACTAACATATCTATTACGTGATAAATAAAGTGAAAAAATTTCTTTCACGTAAAATCATTTGGCAACATCAACTTTCAATGTAATGAAAAAATAGGAACTCCGGCTAATCAGAAACTATTTTTTTTTCTAAGATGGAGAGTCAACTTGCCTATTGCCGAGGGAAGTACTCTTTCTCATAGGAAACAACCTGTCTTCTACGTGCCTTCTGGAAGGTAAATTCAATTACCACTTGATTAAATTCAACTCAAGTGGTCAGAAACTATTATCAGTGAGTTGAATTTTTAGATTGTTGAATTTGACAAAATTAAAAAATGAAGGATAAAATTGCATTTTGAAGAGTTGAGAGTCTAAAAGTTCCAGCACTCCAATTTTCTACAGCTTAAAATCCTTTCTGTTGGGTCCTGCCATTATTGATTGTCAGAATTGTGCAACACGCTCATAAGATACATGCATTCTTCCACTTTCTATGCGTAAATTAACAACAAAAACAATGTCATTTGTGGACATAAAAAATTGTCATTTCAGTAATGCATTCAAAAACTATGTATATAATTCAATTAATTAATTAATTAATATATATGTGTGAAAATAAAAGGGAGGATGACTCAAGGATAAGTTGGGAAAGACTTTGTGCTCCTATTCCTCAGATAATTGGCAGCTGCTGAATTTGGCTTCCTTTTGTTTGGTTATTTCGATATATACACAAATGTACTGGGCTATTTACCCCCAAAAAAAATGTATTGGGCTGATTGGAAAATGCTAATAATATATTTTTTTTTTTTGATGTAAAATATAAGTTTCATGTAAAATAGTTTTAAAATCTTTAAGCAATAATTAATTTAATTTGGTATAACAAAGGGGGTGGCTATCAAGTGAGGCAAGGTGGGTTAGGCTTGAAATAGCCAAATCTATGAAACCGAGGTCTCACATGAGGAATACTAATTTCGCCTGGATTGAAACATGAACCCAAGTTTTTCGGGTTGAAACAATTCGGGTGGTCATAGGTTGAAACTGGGGCCTCATGTGAGTCTAGAAGATGGAAGATTGGAAGGTGAGTAACTCTTGGAACCCATTTGAAATCATTGTAGCTATGAAATTTCAAACACCCAAACCAAAAAATTTCAATGAATGAAACAAGTTAAAAAGCGGGATAGTGAAGATGATCTTCCATGTCAGACTTACCATCAAAACATGGAGGGGGGAAGTTAAGGTATGCATAAAGGTGAAATCTAGATCTAGCGGTGCTTGGTCTAGGTTGAGGCTGAACCCAAACATTTGAATCCATTTGAAGCCAACTATTTTCATATCTTCATCTATCAAGCCAACCTGACTCAACCCGATCCAACTAGTTATATTTTTTAACTAATTTAAATTGGGTTGAATTTGGGGTGGCCAATTTAAGTTAGGATTCTCTAAAGTGTAAAGTATATTTTAGAGAGTAAAGTATTAATCGATGGCTATTAATAAGAAAATTAATAGTCATAATTATCTCAATTTTATGAATTGTAATTTACTTATTTGTATTTATTAACAATTATAACTATTAATTTTCTCATTAATAATTATTTCTTATACTTTACTCTTTAAAATATACTTTATACTTTAAAAAATTTAAATTCGGCTAGTTTACATGCACCCTTAGTATACCGTAGGCTTATTTTGTTAGTTTAGACCATAAACACAAGATCCATCTGATATAACTATATATAAATAAAATTTTTTTAACAGAATTGAATTGAAAACAATTGATGTTGAAAAAGCAATTACTTTAAAATTAATACATATGGATATGCTATTTTAAACTTTATTTTACAATATTTGATTATACATGTTCTGATAAAATGCATAAAATTCTTTTAAATATAAAATATGCTAAAAATAATTATAAAATAATTTTCAATTGTAGTAGTTGAATGTTATTAAATGAGAAAAAAATTAGTATACTAACATCATATATGAGTAGAATTAATTTTTTCTATCAAAAAAGTAAAACTTTCCTCTCTTTAAAATAATCCCCTTCATTAATTTTACAACCCAAACAACACAAGTTAGAGTTGAAATTAATTTTAAGGTTGTAGAAATCCTTTTGCACCCCTCAAAAAGAATGCCAAAGTCACACATTTCTTAATTACAAAATAATAAAGAGTAAATTGCGTATTTAAAAAGAGCATAAAAGAAATGGGCTGTAGCTGTGAAAAAAGTCCAAATTAGGCGAATATTTAAGTGTCATATGATTCATATTTTTGACATTCTGTGGTGTACATGTGAGGGAGAAATTAAAGAGAGTGCAGTGCGCTTTACACGCTCAATGTAGAGTTGGGTCGACTGCATGCTAGAGTGAAACGTGCGCCGCATGAACTTCGAGCACGCAGCCATATGCCCATCTTTTTTAAGGATTTGTTGTCTTTTTTTATCTTTAAATATCCAAAATTAAGGGATTCAGATCTAAATAATAAAATTTAATGACCAAAGCATTGGCATAGTAAAAAATAGTTGGGTTTTAAGAAATGTTAAGATAGAAAATAGTTGGGTTTTTAAGAAATCTTGAGATAATTTGTCACTACTGGTTTAAGCCTGGAGCATTCACTTTTGTTGAAAAGAGTTAATGTTAATAATTTCTATTTCAAAAAAAAATTAAATCTTTACTCAAAAAAATTGAAGAATGTCTTAAAGAAATTAGTAAAAAATTCAACAGCCACCTTACTAGTATATATTTGTATACTTTATAATCTATGTCATTTATTCATTTTATATTAACTAAATATATACACTTCATATTTTATTCTTTAAAATATATTTTGTGTTGCTTATTTTTTCTCTCTACTTTTTAAGATTTATATTTCTTTAATTCATATATTTTGATGCTCAAAAGTAGTCATTGTATGCAACTTTTGATAAACTGATATGATGCGAAGGTAGAATATGGATGGTCTTGACCATTGAAGTCAAGAAATAATCATTTCCAAGGTAGAAAATCACAGCTTCCGCATCATTTTCTTCAAGTAAGTGTAAAAAAAAAAATATATATATATATATATAATGATATGATTCAATAATTGGACATTATAATTGTTATTTTTATGATATCACTAATTTCCTAAATTTAAGTGAATGAGAAAAGATAGTCCTTAGCTGTCTGTCACTCTATATGTTGAGAGTTATCTCGTATTAATTATAAAAACAAAAATTAGATGTAAGATTATAAGTGTGAGAAAATTTTTTTTTAACATAAGCTAGTTTCTAGGTTAAAAAACTTAAAGTCCACTTTTTTCAATTTTAATTTTTCTTGACTATATGAACATCATCGTTGGAAATGGCTAGCAAATATTCACATGTAATAAATAATTGGCAATTTAGATTCTTATAATTTCGAAAATTGAATTAATTAAATAATGTCCAAACTTAGTATAGTTGCTAAAAAAATACAAAAAAGTATGATTAAGTGTGTCATTGTCCTTCAATAAATGCAACCTTTTTGTGGCAAATATTTGGCCAAAAACAAAGTATGGCACTTGTTGCTTGGCTCCATAATGTTTATTGAAAGAAAACTAAAGAACAAGGAGCATGAAATTGTTGACAAAATGAGTCCTTCGGGAATGATCGCCAATGTTGCGTGGCATTGATTGCAAGTATTTTAGTCAACGGGAGGCAGGTTGTTTGTTTGGTTTCGGCAGTACCAAGAATCTAATGGAAATGGACGTCCCAACTGAAACTAAATGTCAATAATTTCCCCAAACTAATCAAACACTCTAGATGAAACAACTTTTTCTCTTTTTTTTTTTTATTAAAGATGTATTCATAAATTTTCAGGATAAGAAATATATTCACTTCAAAAGAACCCTTCTTTTGAAGTTTTTTTTTTTTTAATGTCTTTTGGGCCTTTTTGGTAGGATATTAATTCCTTTTTAAGTTTGAAATTTTTAACAAAAATAACTTTAAACTTAAATTCATATTAAAATTTTTAAGTCTTTTATACTTATAGAAAACGTTTTCTTTCATTTTCACAGATTAAATTTTATAAATATAAAATATTAAATTTATTAAATATCTTAATCTACAAAATTTAACATATGTAATATTTTATATTAAATTTAATATAAATTTTATAAACTTAATTTAATGGATTTAGTTTTTTCCATAACTAAATGATGTATATTCTGTACATTTGTGCATAGATCATTCAATTTTTTTTATAATAGATTGAGCTGTTTTTAAGTGCACCATAAATTTTATATAACAAAATATAAAATAAATTATCATTAAAAATGAACAGTAGTATACATTATATTTGTAAACTAAAAAATAAATAATAATTCATGTATTTAAAATAAGTTTTCTTTAATTTTTTAACTATGACTCTTACATATTAATATATAGAGAAAATATCCAATTTTATTTATATAAGATATCATTAACATCATATAAGTCCTTAAAAAAAATTACTACTCGATGGAACTTCTCTTCAAGACATTAACAAATTATCTGATTCTCTAAAATAACATCAACTAATTGTCCAATTCTTTAAATTTTACAGCATTGAACTATAAATTAGTTAATGATATATGCACACAATTATACACATCATATATATATATATATATATATGTATATGTGTGTGTGTGTGTGTGTGTGTGTGTGTAAAAAAATCTTATAAGAAGACAGAGAAAGTCATAATAAATAGTAAGAGAAAGTCAGAAATAAAATTAAGAAAAAATTAGTAAGACAAAAAAATTAAAACCCATAAATTTATATATTAATAGAGACAAAGAAATGTAATTTGGAAGATTGACTGCTAGCTTTTGTAACAAAGCCAATGGACATGGTGACAAGGAGGAAACAGAAGACACCTGTATATTTTGGAAGAAGTTTGGTGTATACGAAAATGAAATGTAATAAATATAAGAAAGTGTACAAGTACAGATGTGTGAATTTGAGATAAGTAGCGTACTTGGGCGTATCTCTCCAAATGAGTATCAATCACACCATTTCCCCATCATGTTAGGCAACAAAGGACTTTTCTCCTAATCTGCTTTTATCACAGTGAATATTGCAGATCACCTACTCTGCCAAATATTAGAACCTCAATCATATCTTCAAATGCTTTGACCATCATGCCACACATCTAGTTATTGTCTACATTGATTATGTATTATGTAACGCAACAACCATGTTATATATTTTTCTAATCACCTAAAGTATATTCTCTAAAAAATACTTGATGTATGTATAGTAAAATATCTTCTACGTATGCTGATTAAAAAAAAAAATTTTAAAGAAACGATGCGTTTCACATCATTTTTTTAAAATTTCTATTTTTTTTACTTACATACACGCCTACTAAAATTTAATTCTCTATATGTTTATTCCACTCTTACATTTAAATATTCAATAACATAGAATTAAATCATAATAGTAACTTGCTGAGATATATGATTTTGTCTTTCATTTTTGTGTATAATATAAAATATATAAAAATAAATAATTAATAAACTAAACACTATAATATTTAATGATTATAAAAAATTTCAAGAGCATCTCTTTCTTTTTTTATATATGTCAAGTGCACCTCTTTTTTAATTCATGATCAACTATATCTTTCATTATTTTTTTTATATAATCTCTTTTACAAATATATTTTTATGGATAAAGATATTAATACTTTGTAAGTGTCAAAAATCATATTCACAGTAAGTATTAATTTTATAAATTAAATCTTATTAAATATTTATTTATAAATTTTAAATTATTAATTTTATTAAATTTTTATAATATGAGATTGTATGACAAAATCAATGACAATTTAATAATTTACTCATTAGTTGGGCTATCCATTTTTGGTCAACCAGAAAATTATCTAAAAAAAATTAAGAAGAACAATACCAGAATGACCCTTTTATCTGAAAATTACCACATAATTAAACTGTAGTTTTTAACATGATTTTTTTAACAAAACATTAATAACTACTCGGTTAATTCATATTTTACTCTACGGCGCAGGCCAGGCCCATGCGCTGCGCTACAGCCATGGACTCAGCCAGCTACGCTTTCAACTCGATCAACTTCATGCGGAGGCGGAAGGCACCTGAGCCAAGGTTACGCCTTTCCTTTCTCTCTCTCTCTCCCTCCCCCCCCCCCCCCCCCCCCCCAACTTTGCATGATAATTTGTTAAGTTTCTTGCTTAATTAACTACCAATGACCCCTTTCTTTTCCTTTCTTGCTGCTTTATATAATTGTGCATAAGTTTATCTGAAACAGCCACTGTTTCCTGGAAAATCGCTGTCCTGGTTGAATTAAAAGCGCTATATAGATATCATCAAAGGAATTACGTGACATATTATATATAAAGAATTGAATTATGCATAAGTTGGTTACTTTTCTTACCAAAAATTGAATTTCTGCTTAAGATGATTTCTAAAGTTTTGCTTTTGATGTCTGGTCGGTTGTTTTTCACCTTTACTCATTCTTGAGTAATAGTGGGGTCCTCTAATGAGTGAGAATAACATTGCCTGAGGCAGTCATTTAGACTTGCAATGCAAGGCCCTAAGAAACATGTGAATCATCCAATTGTCAGGAATTTTGAATTCTGAGTATACCCTCCAAAATCATATCACCCACATGAGCTTTTACCAGGATTATCCTCTGATCATTAATCTGTTTATTTTCAGGACCCAGGTGATGACTTTGAAAAGTGCAAATGTTGCATCAACTGCTTGAGTTTTGTTTAATGGTGCTGAAAGCTAGTCACATGATTTTGTTGGCAAAACTCACTCTTTCGCACTTTCTTTTTGATACTAATGATTTTCTTCGTCTCTTTGACCATTTTCACTGTTACAGTTACAGTGCCAGTGCCTCCAAAAATTTTAAAGTGGACTGCTTAAAAGTTGACTTATTGTTGTTCAAGGAGCAAACAAAGCTAGATCAAGGCTCCTACGATTGTCAGGGGCAGCAGAGAAGCTTGAAAAGCAAGCAGCTAGAAGCATTCAAAAGGGGAAGACAATGATGGAAAGGAAATGCTTTTCCTTTTACAGAGAAAGGTAGTCTTGCAATCTTTGAAGAAGCCTAAGAGCCACATTGATTTGCTTGATGCGCTTGCTATGAAACACAGTGAGGTAAAACAGATTGATAATCACTATCAGAATATAATGGTCATACAAACGCTTTGACCGTCTTTATATGTAACTACCAATTTGTTGGGAGAGAATATTACAGTTATAGATTATCCATTTCATTGGCACATTTAGTGCTTAATCTCTTGAATGGCCAGCATTGTTGAGTGAGAGAATTATTTCTAGTACATGTGAAAAAGTTGTGATTTGTTTACAAGTAGAGGCATGAGCACCTGCAGATGCATAGGTACATACCTACAGGTTTCACAGCTCAATTTGAACCGGAGTCAGATTAATTATACTGTTTATAGTTGATTTATGACGATCTAGGAATTGAAGAAAAAGGGTCTGAGTTCAAATTTTTTTTATTAGAGATGGTAATAAGTTTAGGCATGATCACTTCCAGATGAGCATCTAAGGAAAGACTAAATAGACTTAATTCTTATACAAATAAAAACGGTAACTTGTTTACAAGCAGCGGCATGAACACCTGCTGATGCACCGACTGATACCTATGGGTTTCAAAGTTTAATTTTGAACAAAATTCAAATTAATTACCGGCTCTTTAGTCGATTTTTGAACATCTAGGAATTCAAGTAAAGAGCTCTGAGTTTAAATTATTGATTAGATATGGTAAAAAGTAAAGGAATGAGCAGCTGCAGATGCCCTGACACATACCTACAGGTTTCAAAGCTCAATTTGAACAAGAGTCAGATTTATTTACCTTTTCTATAGTTGATCTATGAACATCTATGAATTTAAGAAAAGAGCTGAGTTCAAACTACTCTCATTAGAGATGATAATAAGTTCATGCATTAGATCTGGTTATTTGTAGATATATCTACAAATGAAGATATAGACGAGAAGACTTTAACATTTTTGATAAGAAAACAATCTTATGTAACTTTGTAAGATACAAACTGTATGTGTGTGTATTGTCAGACATGAAAGCAAACAGTTCTTGCCATTGAAATTTGCATTGTCCTCCATAGTGTATATGTTGGCTGGTAAGCCATTATGGAAGGGTAAAAAGTTGCAGTCTAGTTTCTTTATCTTCTTTCTTTGGGAGGGATATTTTTTAATTGAAGTTAGAATGAAGGGCTGCTTGAGTTTTCCAGCAGTGCTTATTCAGACACTAATACATTATTTGCATTAGAGTTGAGGGATGAGAAAGTAAAATGGGAAGTTAATACTTCAAGTCAGTATGGTGAAGGAAAAAGGGTTTAAAAGGATTGGTCCTTAAATTTGACTGATTTGTGGATGGGAATAAAACTAAATGAAAGTACGAATAAAATTGAGAAATGGAAAGACAGGTAGGAAAGGATGATGAAACATTGATTATTGAGTCTTACACAAACTTATTAACCTATTATGAAGTATAGCCATTGGGGGAAGCAAACTTGATAAAAATTTCAGTAATCCCAGTTTTCCATGACCTTCAAAAAGTGTTGCCTAGAAAATGTTGCGCTAAAGGTTTTCCAGAGTAGAGAAAGCAAATTTGTTGAGAATTTCATCAATTCCCTGTGTCAAACTTGCTAACTTTGAATTTAATTTTAACGCTATACGCCACTTGCACATTTCTTCTTTGTTGTGGAGCCAGTTTTGCAAAGCATTGAGCAACTTGCAGAGAAGCCATTTTAAAAATAATAATAAATCTTAAAACATTTGTAATCCAGGTGCCTTGACTCAATTTAAATAATACATCCATCTTTAGTGACATGGTAATCAATATTTTAGAGGCTCATTATTCTCACAATTTTATTCTTATTTTACTTTTATAATTAATAATTTAAATTATTAAATTCATAAAATTTTATAGATTTTATAGCTTACACGTGAGCTTTTTATACAAAAATTATGTGGACTTATCATATTTATTAATTTTATGATAATCTTTTCTCACTATGATTACTTTATTTGATCTCTCTTCCTCTTTTCCCACCCCTTTCTTGGTCTACTTCTATCATGTCATGGTCTCTCTCCCCAGCCAAACTTATCTTTCTTCTGCTTTCTATGATAACTTTTTCTTCAATTCAGCTTTGTGTTTTTATTCTCATCATTCTGGCCTTGACAAGAAAGGGAGGAACTGCCCCGCCCCTTACTCCCTGTCGGCACGTTTTAAATTCTTCCCTTCCTCCTCCTTTCCTTTCATTATTTGTGGGTGCTAACTTGTTAGGAAAATAATTATTCTGAAAAGTAATTTCATTCTGAATCCGTCCCCACTAGGCCACTATCTTAAGAAGCATACCTGGAAAGCAATTATTGTGCATGTATGCAATAATAATTTGTTTGCATGTTATTTATTACTCACTTTTTTCATTTTACAAAATTGTAATTTGAAAGAATATATTACTATCCTGCATTAAAAATATTTGTTTTGGAATATTTTCTATAGTGCCTAAACTGAAAGCAAATCCTGAATCTGCTTCTGAACTACCTAAAACTTCAATAATTTACTACCTATTTTGTGAGAGAGTGGTCTACCCTTATTCTTTTAGAACAGATGTTTAACTTAGACGATTTCCATGACATCAGCGAAAGTAATCTTTCCACAGTTGCTACTATCCAAGAAATCAAATTGTTTGCTTATTTGCAGAATGTCTACCTCAGTTATCTTCCCCATCTCCTTAAGCTTGTATATGACAAATTCAGACTTACTGCAACCATGAAGGGAAAATGTCACAAAAGATGGAAGTATTTCCACAAGTTTCAGCTGCACATAATGAAGTGTTTTCAATCTTTATCCATTATTTTTGCAGAATCTATTTCATATTTTCCATAGACATGATTATGGTTAACTTTTTGTGATAGAAAAAAATTTTGTTCCATACAAAGGTCAATCCAAGGCAAAAATGTAGATAAAGATACAAATCAATATTTCTCATGCTCTGCAAATTTCTGCCTTGTCTTTACTTGTGGAAGTAGGCCTATTGGCTGAACCATGCATTCATTCTTGATCCTCTTTAGCCACGTTTGCTCAAAGTTAGTTCTATAATGTTCTTAAAACATTAGATCTAGTCTTGATGTCACTCTAAACCAAAAGAGGAATCATGTCATCATGTATTCCAAGATCCTATACAAATGGTACTAGAATTGGGCTCCAATCTCATCATGGTTGATTGTAAAGCACAATCAACTACAAAATGCTCGAGGAAACACACAAAAACTTTGACATCAGATTCAGACCTAATATTTTCCTACCAGTTTTTTTTTTTTTTTTAATTTCTTAGTACTATTAGAAATGGTTGGCTATTCCCTTCAGTTAATATGCTGTCTATTCTTGCTTTTAGGTGGGCCTTGGCTCCAAATGATGATATCTCTCAATTATAGCTAATATACTGATTTTGGTCTGATATAACCTATACATATTGTCAAAATGAAGACTTAATCACCATTTATCCACTATTCCAAGAGTCGTTTTAAAATCAGAGTTTGAAAAGGAGAAAAAAAATAAAAAAGAAGTTCCTTGAACTATAAACAAGAAAAATACCTGATTGATCCATCATTGTCAAGGTCAGCAGCCATCAAATCTGACAAGGTCATCTTCTTGTGAAGAATCAATTTTGCGGTCCTCCTGTTTCTCTTGTCAACACTGTATTCCGTAAGGTATAGAAAGGCCCTAGCAACTGCCAATGTACTTACCAATAGCCATATAATTGCAAAACATCTTCCTGTTAAAGTAGTGAAAGCATAATCCCCATAACCAACTGTTGTAACAGAAGTGATGGAGAGATAAAAGCTGTCAATCCAATCCAAGTCCTCAAGAAAGTGGGCTGCAATTGTTCCCATGGCAATGCAGCAAATCACAACAGCCAAAGCCAGGCACACTTTGGTTCTTATCCTCATTCTCCCTTTCTCTTTGTCAATCATGGAAGTCCTAACCATTGAATTAAACCGATTCTCATTCATTGTGCTCAATAAAATGGCTTCTTGTGTATCACAAATGTATTCAACCAACCCATTAAGCAGAATACCAATAAATCCAAAACCCACTAAAATGAATCCACAAGTAAATATTTTGGCAAATGTAGTGTCAGGAACAATATCTCCATACCCAATTGTGCAGAGAGTTACCATTGTGAAGTACACAGCATCTACGGGCTTGAATGTGGCATTGCCCTTGAAACTCTCACTTATTAAGTACACCGCAACCCCAGTTGCTACATACAAGATAACCCCAACGAAAGATAGCCTAACTATGAGAGGTGATGCCTTTCGGACAGGTCTGGGGTCCAATGAATCATGTACATGACCCTTGATATCAGTGAAGACACATGGAGCTGAATGTGAGCGGTGGGTAATTTTTTTTTTCCAATTCAGATTGGCTATGAGGTTCACATAAGAAGGTGTCCTGGGGCTGGGGGTGCTAATCATCTCAATGATATCTTCATGAGGGATGAGATGAGCGGTAGATTGGCGCCAGGCGGTGCCAATATTTGAAGGAAATTCTCTTGTGGGCGATGCCCTGCTTGATGATTCTACAACGCATTTCTTGGAAAGAAGGGGTTCATCCATTGTGAATCCGCATGGTGGGCTCAGAATTCACACGCTGCCGTATCAGAGAGTTTCTTTGTGTTTTCATGGATGCTAGAAGTTTCAGAGCCTCAACTACGAGTCAATTTCAGAGAAGAATGGAGGTTTCTAACTGAGAGTCATACATGGGTCTGAAGTGTCAGCTGGGTCAGAGAGAGAAGGAGAGAGACAGCCCATACATAATGGTTTGCAACTGCTCCAACTACTTTTCTTGTTGTTAATAGTGGAGTTTGCGGCAAAGCTTTCACCTGACATTGGAAAAGGGAAAGCAAAAGGGGTACCACGTAATAAGAATATCTAAATGTTCATAAAATATGTTTGTAAACGGCTGAATTTATGAGTTTTATAATTTAAATTATAAAATTTAATATTTAAATTATTTTAATTTTTTCCTATTTTTCTTCTTTTCTATGAACTGCTCTGTTCTTACATGTCACTGTTGCCAGAATAAAATGTCCAATTGTGTAATAAAAATTAGTCATTGCTTGTGACCTGGTCATAAAAGTCAAGAATATCTTCTGTCAGCTAAAATATACATTTCCAATTGCCCTTATAATTTTTTCTCTATTTCATGCTCAAACTTTGAATTTATTTTATCTCCATTTTATGCTCAATCTATATTTCATTTCCTCAAATTATATAGATTGATGCTAATAGAGCCTATATAATGAATAGGACCTTAATTAAAACATCTTGCTAAAATAACAAGTTATAAACTAAGCGTTAATTAGTAAAAAAAAAATTAGCTTTCAAAAAATAGTAAGAAATTGATCTAAATTAATGAGTTGACAATTTAACTTGTCATATGGATTTCAAATTTTTATTTAGAAAGAGCAGTTCCTCTTAGATACACTACTGAAGCATAAAATTACCAAAATCTAAGGTAACGTTCTTAGCTAAGCAACTGGTTGAGAATCTTGAGATGTATCTCACTCAAGACATTCATATAGCCGGATACAAGACGGTGGACTTAGACAATTATCAACTTTTCAGAAAGCATCTTGGCTATGCATTTTGCTAATGGCCCAATAGGAAAAGCCCACATATAACTAAGTGGTATATTAACTGCTCTTTTATATCCTTTTTTTTTTAAAAAATAAGGATGTTTTTAGTCATTTAATATTTTTAAAAGTATAATTTAATTTTTTTTTATTTAGACAAATTCATCCTTTTAAAAATTCAATTGATAGATAACGAGTATTAGTTTATTGAATTTCTTAGTTTTCATTTCATTAAATACTAATGTAGCAAAAGTGTATAATTGTAAGGGGAATTTTTTTGCCTTATCTATTATGTGATAGATATATATATTGATTTTTCTATAAGTCCAGTAAGAAAATAAACAAAGCAAAAAGAAAAAAAAAATGAATCTACATACCTATCACGTGATAAATAAGATAAATAAAATTTTCTTTACATAGTACCATTTGGATACATTAACTTTTAATTGGATGTAAAAGTGGTAGCCCTGGTGAGACAAAAATTGCTCTCTGTCCATTGAACTTTTAAGAAATAAATTTGACTAAATTAAATAATGGGGAACAAAATTACACTGTAAAAAATGTTAATAAACTAAAGGTACCCTTATTACTAATCATTATGTTGATCTTTATGAGCCAAGTACCATTACTAATTTAAGCACCAATGTCTATCCATTTATTATTCATCATGTTAAGATCTATTGATTATTATCAATGACTTAACCATCTAAGTCTCTCCAAGGGTTTCGGCCTTTGAGATTTCATGGTTTTGAGTTCAATTTCCACAGAAAGTGCCAAAAAGTTATGGATTACAGATGTAAAATAGAATGGGAGCCTAGATTTTAACACTAAAAAATCTCATCTTTTCATGCCAAAAACAAAATCTCATCTTTTATATTATTTTGATGTTTGAGTTTTTATAGGACTTATCCTCTAATTTACTTTAGTGTTCTATTAGTGATAATAGTAGGTATATCAACAGAGAAATTTATTAAAATGAGGATGACTCTCTTCAAATTTAGAATTACTTCATGTCTAATCTGTGTTCACCAAAGGCGGTTGAAGGATTAGATGAACTGTTGAAGGGTCAATCAGTACCTAAGTTACTTAAAAAAAAAAAAAAGATATTTTTACGAAATTTAAATTTTTCAAAGTGTAAGATACACTTTAAAAAATAAAGTATAAATAGATAATTATTGATCAAAAAAATTAATTGTGTAAATTATTATAAAATATAAGTAAAACAAAATTTATAAACTTAAGATAATTTATATTATTAATTTTTTCATTATTAATCATACATTTACAGTTTACTTTCTAAAATATAACTTATACTTTAAAAACCTCAACTCATTTCAACTTATTTATTCACAGAAAAAGATTGTGTGAGATCTTTTGATATACATAAATTTTATAATTCAGTTTGTAATAATTTTGAAGGTTTAGATTTTGTTTTGTTATTATTAAATAGAAACAAAGTTGTGAAAATAATATTTTTATTAAAAAAACATCAATAATCAAGTACAAGAAACGGAAAATCAATCAAAACTAATACAATTCACTAAGCTGAAGGATTAAACCT
This sequence comes from Dicorynia guianensis, assembly GCA_037013595.1. Lineage (NCBI taxonomy): Eukaryota > Viridiplantae > Streptophyta > Magnoliopsida > Fabales > Fabaceae > Dicorynia > Dicorynia guianensis. Next base: position 40,757,191 of record JASUAB010000002.1, read on the forward strand.
TGTTATAAAGTAGCTCTCTGCGTCAACAGAAATCCCATACTGAAATCATTGAGTCTTGAGGCCAATAAGGATTTCTCTACATATATGGTTGATATCATTCAAGAGATTGGTACTACAAGGAGTTCAACCCCCATTAACCACCTTCCACAGATGAATTACTACACTTTGAAGTTTGATCTTTAACTAAATTTAAGAATTTTCACAGCCCTGCCTTCTTTGGTGGCGATTGATTACAACTGCATCTCCTTTGCGCCCCCGAAGTGGTACATGAGGTGGACCATCTTTTTACACCCAAAAATATGGTTAAAGAAGAATTTATTCTGTTTAATTCTCTTACAACAACCTCAACTTTTTGTCTGCCTTAACAAGATGAAATATTCAAATAACAATAATATACAAAACTTTATCATATCGGCTATACAGATTAAACAATACTATTAAATTTTATCAAAAATTAAATTTTTTAAAAATATCATTTATTAATAAAGTGGTCAATAATTCACATAAAATGAAGAAATTGGTATTGTATATTATGCAATAACTAATTATAAAATAAAAAATAGAGAACAACAAGTATGTTGTCAAACCAAATTAAACCTACATTTATATTAATCACAGAAAAAACCCTACCTTTATATTTGGAAACAAAAATCTTGCTCCTAGCTAACAAGAGGATCAAAAGAGAGAATGTGATGATAGACATGTGAAGAAGAGGATGATTTGGCAAAAGGCTTTTGGGGAGGGATGGATTGCTTAGGCAGTGAGTGTGAACTGCTAAACTCACTAGCATAGTCAACGTGGTTGTTACCAACATGTACAAAATCCTCCCCATACCTAAATATTACTATTTCTCTTTAAAATGGGTTTCTTTGAAATTTTATTATCAGTTTTATTGCACCAACCAAAATTTGTTAAAAATTTTCACTGCTAAAAATTTTGATACAATTTGGTAAAATTTTATATTATCAACGGATAATCATATGAAAAATATATGCAAAGCGAAGGAAAAAATTAGTGGTGAACTACTAAGTTGTCAAAAATTTGTCAGCTTCTTAATGAGAAATAAATACCGGTGATTTTCTGCAACGGATTATTTGTCAAAAAATAATTTCTTACATTGTTGACATACTATCTCTTGAAAACTAAAACATTATCTTTTTGTATGTATGAATTATTGAAGAATAATCTGTTGATAATATCTTTAATTGAAATAATTTATTTTGTTTATTGAAAGATTATTTGTAGATAAAAAAATGAACCGTTTTAATTAAATATATTACTAAATTTTGGTAGTGATTGATTTCCAGTCAATATATTAAAAAATTGGAAAAAAATTAGAAAAATCTTGTAATTCAAATATATTCAAAATCTTATAAAGCTGAATCTAGTGATTTACCAAACAACATTATTGGAACATTTATTAATTTAAAAATTGTAAGTAAATAAGTATGAAAGGGAAGTTAATAACATTTGGTTGGATTTGCGGTGCTGTTGACTGGGAAGTCTTTGCATACAATGGTGCATTTAAATCCAAGTCTTTTCAGTTCAAGATATCCCTTCCGCCCTCCGAAATAACACCATTGAATGGCCTTTAATTAAGATAAAAGAACATCTATTTAAGAGTTTATTTAACTTAATACACTTTTTGGATTATATTATGTTTGATAAGTAAAAATTAATTTTTTTGTCGAGAGCTTTTGGCTTCTTTGGCATTTGATATGCAGATTCAAATCCCCTTTCCCTTATCTCCCGTTCCACTCCACTCAAATATATGGAGTCCTATATTACTAAAAAAAAAATTTCGAGATATTAAAGGCACTAAAGTAGCTAAATTTCTTCTAAGCAAATTAGCTATATATATAAAGTATGAATTGAATACAAAACAATTTATTTAAAGTGTTTAAATTCTTACTACTTGAGTCAACTTATGTTAATCTTAATACTTTTGTAGCTCAAGCAGAAAACCATTGTTTCTCAAGTATTAAATATACCAAAAGTATTACAAAATTAATACATAATTTTAATCACCGCATATACTAAGTAAAGAGGGAGATTGGATCATGGATATCACTGGATTTTTCTGACCTTTCTATATGTCATTAATTCTATATGTAATCTACATCAAGTTATCTATAATCATTTTTATCGGATGTCCCCGAAGGGACAAGTTATCTATAATCATTATATCATATATATACACACACTATATGAATATTTTTGTGACACAACTTATTAACAATATTACCATTGATGACTTTTGGCTTGAGGGAAATCTAAGTAGATCCAAAATAAGGAAGAGTTATTTCTAATATTCAAAGGAAATAGTAACCTTTGAAATTTTTTAAATAACTAAAATGGAATTCATTTGCATGAAGGATCAAAATCTTATGAGTTTTGAAGCTGTGAGGTGTAGTTTAGTAATAAGGGATTTGAGTAATATTGCTGCTATATTATACCAAAAAAATCTTATAAATTTTGGTGAAAATTTCAGTTTAAAAGAACCAAATCTAAAGGGGAAGAAAGCAGGATATATACGGGGAGGGCACTTTCCTTAACAATCCCTATAACTACTCTTGTGATTTTATCAACTCAAGCTCAGCGTGTGACCAGGCCATGTCCTTCGGTGAATTTATTCTCATCTTCACGTGTCAATCATAGTCTTTCTCTTCGCCCATTAATGGATGCCACCAAAACGGGTACACAATTAATGTTTTCAGGTTTTTCCATTTCTGAATATAAATATTTTTAACTGAGTTTTGTGGATTTCGAAAAATAAGTTAATTTCAATACGAATGGAAACTGATATTTTTATATAGAGTTTATCCAGTTCATAAGATTTTAAGCTATTTGTACATAAGGTTCAGGTTAATTTAAATTTTACTGTTAGTAATATTTTTTAATAAGTGATTTGTAAATATTATTATAGACCCTCATTAAAGCATGTAACATGTTTAGCCTAACAATAAAGTAGCTTCCCTATCCTAAATTTTATTTGATGTACCCAAAAAAAGTTACTTTTCATTCATTTTTTCATAAACCTTACCAACCTGCCATTTATTTCCACCCCATTTCTGTATAACCTTAAGGTTCTAGGTTTTTTCATTTCGTAATTTATTTTTAGTCTAATTATTTGAATAATTTTATTTTAACTTAAATTTTTTAATATAAAATTTAAACATATTAAATGCATTAAATCTTATAAATTTAATTATAAAATTCAACAGATTATTCATAAAAAAATTAATAAATTAATATACTACATCATCTAATTATAAAAAATATGTAATAAAGCTAAAATAGATATAACATTTTTTCTTTATTTTTTGGGTGTAAACTTTTATTTCATAGTTTATATATGGTAGTAACAAATAGAAAATGACGTCGCCTTTTTGCTGTTGTTCACCGGACAAAAGACTGTGGCCTCACCTTGTTGGACAAAAGGTTGAAATTGCGGTGAGAGAAATTCATAGCATGCATCCTTCAATGACCATTCTTGAAGTGAGGAAAGGCATGCCTTTTACCGTAAGATGTTGGGAGCACAGGGGACTTGCCATGATAATTGCCACCAAAGATGGGACAATTAAGCAAATTATCAAGGTTGAAAAGGGCTGAAATTATGGTTTTCTTTCAACCCAAAAGAAAAAAAAAATGGTTATCTAAGAAAAAGTAATTGATGGCGATTGATGTCATTTTAGTACAAACAAGGTATCGTTTCCGACTTTTAGAAACCCATGCAATGCATTTGATTTCAATGTTATTATTAAATTCTTATCCAACAAATTTTAAGTTGTTTCAACTACTGTATAATATGTCACTCACATAATATATATATATATATATATGGTACTCGGATTTCTTAATTTTTTAAAAAAAATTAGTTAAAGTGTATAATAAAAAATAAACAAATACAGAATTTATAAAAAAATAAAAATATATATTAAATTATAAAATAAGCAAAAAAACTCACCAAAACAAATAAAAAAGCAAGTCTGAATCTAAATTCATGAGAAATAATACTTTGAGTATTCCACAACTTTTTACTCACTTAATACTTACACTTTTTTAAGTGATAGGTAATTTATTAAAATTTAAAGTTTAATTATTGAAATTTAATAAATTTAATAATATAAATTTTATATTATAAAAATTAAATAAAAATAATAAGAATAGTAAAACTGATTGAATATATATATATATATATATAAGTTACAAATAATTATCAATTTCACAATTACTATAATTGTGTCAAAGTCATTTACTTAAAAGAAATAATTTAATATGATGCTATTTAATTTATTTTACATTTGCCTCGTCACTTGTACTGCTTATAATATTGATCAGTTACAAGTTACTTTTATTAAAAATAATTAAGTAGCTTATTTGCAGGGCGCAATTTAATTTTTGACTGTATCTATGCATTTTTTTATACATATTAATACTAAATCTTTTATTTTTGCTAATGCTGTATTCATTTTTTGCCATTAGATAAGAAAGGCAATTGGACGGGTCCTATTCCCTCTTTAATTTTTTTAGATTAAATTGTTTACCCCAAATTGGAGGGTAAACAAAGGATAGACCACTTATTTCTTTTTTTTTTTTTAAGGGTTTTCAAAATTAATTAGAAACACTCCAATTCAATTTGACTAAAATCAACCACTCAATTAAATAATTCTTTTAAGAAAATGGATTGGTTTGGTTCGATTTGATTTATAAATGAGTAATTGAAAAAATTGGTTACAATCAAACTATCTTTATAATTATATAAAATTTATATATAATACTAGTAAACCACCCAAAAAATACAAGCCATGTCTTAGGTGGACTGATCTCCTAATTCTTTACTGTTGATCATGATGTGCTTAATTGTTTTGCACTTACAAGCTAACTAATATATCAACATACGTAATCAATGTCATTTGGTTTTATTTTTTAAAGAACAAAAATTTAGGAAAGATGAAGTATATCTATGCCTTTTTATCTCAAGTTCCGAGATGCTATAAACAAAATGTTACACCTCCATTCATTAAAGGTTAAGAAAAATGTTGTATAGTCACGGGTTTTACAATTATAACTATAGGCAACTTTGTAACATTAATATAACGGTTCTATAAGTAAAAAAGAAAAAGAAAAAATTGAAACACTTGAAAGGAATTAAACTTTTTTTTTTGACATGATTTGATTTAACAGATCCAATTCAAACCGATCAAATATGATTTGGATCAATTAAGTTTTAACTAAAGTGATTGGTTGAATTGTATTACTTTTTCTATCAACTGATTTAATCCATTCAATTAGATGAGATGGACCAACCAAATCTATCTAAACTAATGAATACCATGTTCTTTTTTTTTGAGAGAAAAGATAAACATATTGTTTTTCTGGGTGAATAGATAAACACATTGTTTAATCCTTGTTATGTCACTTGTTTCCTTCATTAATTGTCCTAACAAAGGGAATGTTTCCCTTTTTTTTTTTTCATTCTATTTGGTTATTTCCCATAGAATCTCTACATCCAAATGGCTTTTATGTAATATCTTCCAAATAGGGGTGGACCTAAATTGTCCACCCCGTTTCAACCTGTATTAAATTGGACAAAAATTATCATTGGGTTAGTTCGGGTCACACCATTGAGTTGAATTGGTTGCAAATTTAGGTTCAAATGGTGATAATCGGTTGGGTTTAGGTTCCACTAAATGAAACCCACGACAACCTGTTTCAAACCGAATCCCATACATTAGAATTGATATTGACCTTAATTAATAACCATATAAATCTCATCTTCGATTCTCCCACCCCTTTCCATCTCCTCCCTCTTAATTCTAAAGTTCTTTTCCTTGCTCCCTCAAATTTTCGTTTTGCATCTCTAATCAGATAGCGTCATCGCCGCCAACAGAGATGAAGAGTATTGCCTACGTTAACAGAGACAAAGAGGACAGACAGCTAGAGGGATTGTTTGGCGTCCCTTTGACACTATGCCTAGTTGGCAATGGCAAGCCCTCTGGGGTACTTTTTCCAATGCCACCTCTCTTGTCCTTTCTCTCTCTTAACACAAGAAAAGAAATCTTCCACTTGTAACATCATGAAATTTTTAACAACACAATAGCTCTAAAGAAATTTGGCATGGATGTATTAAAAGTGGTTGTGGCTTTCTACACCAATGCTAGCGAGCCCCAATCTTTTTCAAGTTTGTTCATCTTATAGTTATGTGTTTGTATTCTTCTCTATTAATCCGAATCCAATGGCATTTGGTTTGTTGCCTCTTGATCTGAACCGTCACTTCAATGGCATGGGTTAGCTTATAGGGACACCATTGAAAGACTGATTCAACCCACCCGAAATTTCTCTTAACTGAAGGAAATCGAAGTTTTGGATGAGGTGAATACATGGGCTGAAATTAGACAAATAATTTTCATCTATCAGGCTGGTTGAATTTGGATCCAATAGGACCCGATTTGACCTAACCTAATCATGCCCACCTGTACTCCCAAATGTTAGCTTGCAACCTCGACATAACAGCTCAATACCTTTAAATACTTACAACCAATCATTATAAGATATGCATAGTCAATACGCATATTAATATTATATCCTTTTAATTATTGGCAAGATTCTACTCCTATGATCTCATGGCAAGTATTTCTTGAAATCACCTTTCCAATAAATAGAAGGCAAGTCAATTCTCATTTCTTTAATTGGATTACAATTATCACAATTTTATTTTTATAATATAAAATTTAAGTTATTAAATTTATTAAATTTTATAAATTAAATTTTGAGACTTAACAAATTTACTAGTACATTTTAATTTTGTGACCATTTTGTAACACACTTTTAATGGAAAAACTTTTTCTTTTTCAATTACCCTTGACATTCACAAACTTAAATTTTCTTAATTTTAAGATCTAAAATTAGGCTATATTTAGAACAAAGAGATAAAAAAATAAAAAAAATTAATGCTACCTATAAATAGAAATGACCATCTATTATCTTTTTCTATAAAATCATCAAAATTAAAAAAGTTTTAGATGCAGAAAATTCAAATCTCTATGTCACATTAAAAAGTTAGCTACTCATACTTTAGTAAAAAAAAAAAACCATTATTTGTGCTGACTCCCAATTTAGATCCCAAGATATAAATTAAAATATTACAAGTCATTCTTATAATTAAAAAACTTCTTCATTATTTTTGTTATAATCTTTTTCTTCTTTCTCAAGTTTTGTTTCTTTTGGAGTTTCCTAATACTTTATATCTGAATTACCATAACTAGAAAAAATATCAATATTCATGTAAAGAACTTCAAATCAAAGTGTAATTTGAATAGATATAAATTTAAGATTGACTTTTTCTCACCCTTAAATGACTAATGTTTTGCCTTCTATCATGTTGAGTGCTTTCCTTCTTTCACAAAGCTTTATTAACTATTCCTCATTTCATATCTTCCCATAAGAAACCTCTTTAATAGGTGCAACATACACATCATAAAACACAGCTAAGAGATAAATTAATTAAATAATAAGAAAAAAAAAAACAAGATTTGAGTAAAGAATGTATTGAGGTACAGACAACATGAGCTCCTCACATTGTCATCAAAAAATAAATTTTGTAATAATTATAAGTAATAATTCAATCAATTATATATTCAAGTTTCAAGTTAATTTTTTTAAACAATTCAGTATCTACTAATAAAGCATAAATTTGTTAAAAAAAATCTTATTCATGATAAAAGAATCTCCAAATAACATTTGAGTTTAAAAAAAAATCTTATGTGCATGACTTCACATCCTAATGCAATTAAAAAGTAGACTATCCCAACTTTTTGATTAACCTAATGAAAAGAAGGTATTAGCTGATTGGTCACCCAAAGGAATGAGAAATATGTTTCAATTGAAAAGGAAGTCAGAGTAGACAACCTTGTACTACCATGAAGTCCATTGTTAAATGTAAGGCCAACCAACTTTAATTGACTCTACTTTTGCTATTTTTTAGTCACTAAGGTTGGGGAAAATATCCTATATTTTTACAGATTTTATTATTTTTATAAATAAATTATTATTAAAAATTTAACTTATTAAATAAATAAAATTTTATAAATTAAATTATAAATTTATATAAACATTTTATGAACTATTTGTGAATATTGGCTGAGCAATGATTTTCAATTTTTCTTACCAAAAAATTCAACCCATGAAATTTATAATTTAAAAAAACTTGATACCCTGAAAGGGGATATTTAAGGTAACCCAACTTAGATGCATGTCTGGGGAAGTCCCCATACAGATGGCTTAATATAGATGGATGAAGTTGTGTGCTTTGCTATATGAAGTGCGACAGACAGTGAGAATAGTGTGCCCCGACGACTTTGTAATTTCTTATACTCAATCAGTCCACTAGAGAAGGAAAAGTGCTATATATATATATATAGCCGAGGGTGAGACAAGGGAAAGGATTGTGTGTTTCGTAGAGGTGGGGTGCTGTTTGGTTGATTTGAAAATTTCGGAAAAACCAGCCGCAAAAAAAAGAGCTTTCCTTCCCGAAGAAATACGAAGTGTGCGACAAATTTCCAGGCAGAGATAAGATGGGCAGTGAGAACAAGAACAGGATTGGTGATAGCGTTGGAGGACGAGGAGCAGGGCAGGGGATACCGGCGACGATGAAGAAGGTGGTGCAGAGCTTGAAGGAGATCGTCAACTGTACGGACTGTACGGAGCAAGAGATCTATGCCATTCTCAAAGAATGTGATATGGACCCGAACAGTGCCGTGGAAAGGCTTCTTGCCCAAGGTTTTGCAGTTCACTGTGAATTTTCTTTTGTGCATTCTGTGTTGGAATAGAACATCTTTCTATTTTGTGTTTGGCTGTCTGTAAAATTGCTGGAGATAAGAAAGAAAGCAATGGTTTTTATTGCTTTCGAGCGCAAATAGTTGTATTTAGTTGACTTGGTTATTTCTATATTTGGTTTTGTGGGCTTGATTTTTTTGTACGCTTTTCAAAGAATAAAAAATGTTCTATCTGAAATTATTTTGTCTCTTATTTCGTGTACAGTCCACATGAACATTTGAGAATAATATTATATATTTTTCATTTTGTCTGGCTTTGTTTTGTTGTCCTTTCTGGTAGTTGTTTATTGAGGGGATGGCTAAAATCAATTAGCATTGATTTTTTAGAATCAGAAACAAGTACTACTAAATTTGCGCCCCTCAGCGATTTAGTTGAGTAATATAACTAGCCCAGTTTGTTCATCCTTATGTTTAGATTCACTGTGGATTTATCTTTTCCTGATATTTTTTATCTGCATTTGCTATATCTTTCCTTTCCTTTCTAAGAATTTGTGTTTTATGAGTGAGGACTCTTTTTGTGTGTATGTCTGCTGTGCTGATATGTTTATAATTTATACCATTGTCATCACTAACTCTGTAACTTCTAATTATAGATACTTTTCATGAGGTGAAAAGCAAACGTGAAAAAAGAAAAGAGGTATTCCTCGCATAAAATTGTTAATCTCTGTAAGAGTATCTTAGAAATGCACCTACTGTGAGATAAATAGTTGATTTGCTTACTGTATTCAGATGAAGGAGGCGTTAGACTCAAGGTCCAGGGGTAATAATGTTGGTCTGAGTCGTGGAAGCAAAGCTGGTACTGAACGTAATGTTGTGCAGAGTGGACCAGCACATGTTACACATAATGGTATATTTATTTATTACTGAAAATCAACCATTTTCTGTTGCATGCACTTACTACATTGATGTGGTTTTTATGTTTGCATTGGCTTACATTGTCAAATATGTGTAACATCTGTCAGAACTTGGTAAAGCTGCAGACGAGGGAGAGGGTGAGTCAGGTTGTCCTTCACTTACATCTTCCACAACCCTTGTTATAGGGAAAAATAATAATAGGTTAGTTTTTCTTGTAATCCAGTTGCTTATGTGATTCCAAATGTTACCAATCGGTGGAGTGTGGTTTGATGTCTGTGTTTTCCACTATTCCATGAGACAGTTTATGTTGCTTCCCTAGCAATATAGATGTAAGAAAGTTTTGGCAATGGCTTTGACACATTTTATGCATATTTAATAGCGCTATGTTGTATGCAATTCACCCTTATTAGCCAAATATATCCCTGTCCAATAAGTCCTTAGTTTTCTTTCGTACTTGAATTCAGCTTTTCATCATGAATTACAGGGCGCTTGGTGGTTGATGATTGGAGGTGATTAGAGCCTCAACAGCTGGATTATAATTTTTCCTATGTTTTAAACTCTCCTTTTGGGCTCTTTCTTTCTATTGTGTTGAGTTTAAAACACTTGAGATGGTTTTGCCAAGTGCTACTCCTATCTATTTTCACGCTTGGCATACTGGTTATACTGTTGTAAGGTGCATATCACACTGGTATTGGATGTAATTATTGCAGTTTTTTTTCACTGCAGTCATGCAAGAATTTTTTGTAATTTGTATCATATAGCTGAAAAACATCTCTGAGTACTAATGTTCTTAGGGTGAGACTTGAGTTCTTGCTTTACCAATATATGAAAATGAAAATATTGCTTCATTTGATTAGCTATTCTTGTGACGACATTGGTATCACAGGTATATGAATGCTACAATATGATGCATTACTGTAAATTAAATGTCTGAATACTCATCTTAGGTCATTTTTATAAAATTTTCTGCAGTGACTCTTTTAGTACTGATAATGGAAGACGGTCATTAGGAACAGGAGATTCCATCTCAGTATCTGCCCAAGTTTCTCAAGGACTTCAACCTACTTGGCTAGGAGTGAACAAAGAACATCTTTCAATGGCTGACATTGTAAGGATGAGTAGGCCTTCTCAAGATGCTATTTTGCACTACCATCCTAAGGCCCCCAATTCATCTGCAAAGTCAGAGTCAAGCCTAAGTCTACACTCTCCAAATCATTCTGGGCAGGAAGTCTTTCATGATCAATGGTCTGTAATTGAGCAGCCAATAGTTGACAATGCATCACATGCTTTGAATACGTTGAATGCTAACGTACTATCTAACCATTCTAACATGCATGCTGATGCAGTTAGTATGTTTGGGAATTGTGAATCAGATTTAGAAGCCCCAGTTTCTCAGGGGGATTTCATTAGTGATGATGTTAATTTTGACAAAATTGAATCTGCTACTATATCTAGCACACATACCATTATGAAAAATGCTGAACTAGCATTCCATTCCAAGTTTAACTTAAAGAATACTGGTTCCTCTGATTCTCATAGCTGTTTGGAGCTTCATGAAGGTGACTATATTAACCTTAGTTTAAGGTTTAGAATGATTTTCCTTGGCTATGTTGCTATAAAATGTAAATCATGATTCTAACAATGTGCAAATTCTTTATAGCAGAGTTTATACTGATAGCTTTATTATTTGCTCAGCAGATATAATGCACAATCTGTAGCATGGTTTCTTTATCTCTATGGATATAATAACTGCCTTGAAAATTTTAAAATTGGGATTTATAAGTTAGACATGCTGTTATCTATTTGTCCTTTCTCTATCATTTTGCTGAGTTATGAGGTTCTTGTTTCCATTACTGCCATGTCCTCCCTGCTTTTGTTTTATTTATCTATTCATACTTTTTTTAAATGTGAATCCGTGGGAAAATTCTTTTACTAAAGTATGTAGGTAGCATTGGGTTTCTAATTCACTGGGAGATTCTCCAAAAAAGCAACATTTTTATGGTAAATTAACGGAGGAACTCCTCCAAGTAGGCTTAGATGATAATTGTTCATTTTGTAACGAGGGAAAATTTGGATGTTGAATTTTGGTGTCAGATGGTTGCCTAGTTACCAATTTGAGAATTGTGAATAAGTTTTATTTCATAACAGAAACTGATAGGTTTCAAGAGTTGATGTTGAATTTTTAGATTTTTGTAAGATGTATTGTTGATATGTATGACAGTGTTTTCCTAATATTGATGATTGATTATTATCTCCACTGAAATATTTAGATATTCCATTTCTCTAGTTTTTATTTTAAGTATTTGTATCTTTATATTTTTCTTGTTTCAATTGTTTCCTATTGATTGTGCTGAATGTACATGGCTGTGATGAACTTCAAAGCCATGAACTCTTTACCCTGGTTGTTTGAGGAGTGATGTCAGTTAAACCAGAAGGTTGTTGGTGATGATTTAATTTGAATCCTCGGTTTGTTGTCTGATGTTATGGTAAGTAGGTATATTTTTTAATGAATCAACTCTATTTGTGGAAAGGAGGAGTACATTGTTGTGATGTTGCTATTAGTTGAAGTAGAAGATTGTATTTTTGTGGAGCAAACAACATCTCTGTATCAAGGTGTCTCATTGCAGTTTGGGTAAGGTCACTGTCATGATTCAAAATCATATTATAGTTTGGATTTGGGGGTTACAAGAGGATTATGGTGGAATTTAGGGTTCTACAAGCATTGGGAACTTGGGATTAAGCTTTTTGGAGGACTGGAAGTGATACTTCTTTCACAGTTATAATATAGTTTACACTTATCTCCCTGGTAATGAGTTAATTGTTGGATCTTTCATGACCAAAGACCATTTTTCTTTTTATCTGTGTCAAGCGATTCCTTGGACTGTAAACTTCAATCTTGAGCCTGAAGGGAGAAAAGTTACTAGTTTGAATGGTATTGATTATAATTCCTAACTTCTATATATAAAGTTTATAAATTGTTGTCTTATTCTTGATGCAAAAACGAAATCTAATCAATGTCTATAGAAATTGATGCTTGAATATTCTGCTTTTTTACATGCTTGATACGTGGAAATGAGTAGGTCTCTGCATGTCACACAGTGTTTACTGCTTGGTATTTTTATCTCTCTTGGAAACTCTAAATGATATCCTTAACTGGTAGTTTGTTTCTAACCATTGTGTATTCTCTGGAGCAGGTAGTAGCTCACAGCAATCCTTTTTAAATTATTTGGACACTAGTGTTGCTGTGGTAGATGTTTCATCAGCTGCGTCAAGCTTTCAGCGGATGAGCATAAGAGACTCCAAACCGGAAGTGCCATCCATAGAAGATAACCGTGCAGTGGTTTTCCCAAATCATTTACAGGTCTTGGCTGCTGAGTGCTCACATTTGAGTTTGGGTACATATAATGTTGGCAGTAATTCTGCATCTTCTGCAATTCTGGAATCCAATCTTTCTACGAGTGGCATGGAAGCAAAGGCTGCAGCTGTAGATAGTCCTTCTGTTCATCATATAAATACCAGGCATTTTTCTCTCCTGCTTCAACATCTTAGATACTTGGCTTTGTTTATTGAAACTAATTTTCTTCCCCATTTTCCCTTTTCAGCAACTCTGTATACTACGGTGATAAACAGCTTGGGTTTGATGTATTTAAAGAGACAGCCAGTGATAAAAATTATGAATTTCTTTCAACACAACGGCAGGAGCTACTGAAGCATGTAATTCCTGAGGTAACTATTGGTCATGAATACACCATGTCATCTGTTCCTGGTCCTGGTTTTCAAAAATCCATGTGGGGGACTCCTTCACTGCCTTTTAAGAGGCCAGACTGGCAGAGTGGAAGCCTCTCAACTTTTCCTAGAGAAATGGTAACACTATGACCCATAAGACTTATGTTCATATTCTTTTTTATAAGGGCTTCCTACATGATAAAGCTCTCACATGTTGCACTAATCAGCAGTTGCATATGGGCAGTGACATAAGATAACATGAGTGTTATTTTGTACGTGTAGTAACACTGATGGGTGATTTGTGTTCACATCATAGTGGTTGGGTGCAGTTCTATTGTCATTTGTAATGACAAGTAGAACTGGCAGTATGTGTCTCAAGATGGCATGCATAACTGTTACAAGCTTAGGAACACATAGTTCATTTGAAGTTTATACCGAGAACATATGCTTGTTAGCATGACTGAAATCTGTCTTACATGCTGAGGTGCATTGATTAGGTTCATTCTGCTGTCTTGTTTTTTATATTCATGTTTTGCAAATATTGTGCTGTATGATTTGTGTTGGGTATGATGCTTACACTTCTTAACTAAACATTGTTTCTGGAAAACATATTTGTTGTTGGTTTTGCATCTTGTTAAGGTTCCAAGGTGGAGGAATTCTGTGTTGTCTTTAATGTTTATTTATCTACTATTTGGTTTCAAAGCTTCTTAAATGCTATATAATTTTGAAAATGGCTTCTGTTTATCCTGATGCAGCATGCTGATACAAACTTAATACCTGATGATTTATTGGCATTCCGCATGAAACAATCACAACATGCAAGACACAGCAATGCAGTATCATCCATAAGTAGTCCAGCCATCTACATACCTGAGGTATCTAGGGAATGTGTTGTTGCTTGCTGGCTCTGTAATTCTATCTGCAATGTGTCCCGTTTTATTGTGATATTCTCTGCTATTGCTTTGTTTGGTTAGAGTTAAGCTGCCTGCATTACTTTGCAACACATGATTTGGTCTAATGGCAAAATGGGAATGGGCTTGTGTTGAGGGGAAAAGTTGTTTGGATCCATACAGATATCAAATCTGACATTGAGAATTAACAATGAAATAAAGTCTGATTGTGAATATATATGATGATCTTTGGTTAAATGGTATATCCAAAAATTTAGTTTTGGATAGAAGTGTATGGCGTCGTTTGATCCATATAGCCGACCTCACCTAGTGAGAAAAGGCTCGGTTTGTTGTTGTTGTTGTTGTGAATATATATGATGGAATGACCCTTTTTGATGGCTTTACCTTAAAACCATATATTTCATAATTTCTTGACCTTGAAATGTTACTTATTCCTTTATGGTGGTCAACAAGTGGAACTAAGGATTTGGGCCCAAATACATTGAAATTAAAGGCTTAAGGCAAAGTGTGTTGTTGCCTCTAATTTGAGGTCCAATAGCAGCCAAGGGATAAGGAACCTCTACCATTGAAACTTAATGAATTGTACCTAGTAGTTAATTCCATTGATATTTTTGACAGTTGTTGCACCATGCAGGTTGTGAGACCGGGTGCCTTTGCTCTACCTCACAGATCTGCACTTCCACAGGATTGTACAGTGCCAACCTTATTACGCACAGAACAATTAGCTGATATTAGAGGATATCATTCCCAACCCCAGAATCGCCCCCATATGTCATCCATTAATTCACAGCAAGCTCTTTCAGGTAGTACTGTATATGATCAATATCTGGCAGACATGAAGTACAGCCTTCCACAAAGTAGAAATGAAATCTTTGAGAGTAGGTTGTCTTCTACCAGAGATGCATTTGGTTATGGAAATCTTGGCTCTTCTTCCTTCAACCCCAGAAGCTTCCTGCCTCTTTCATCTCTTGGCCCGATGATGCATTTAAGTAACTTTGATGAGATTTTACCTTCTCAGTATAATGGTGGACGTAACTTAAGCCCTCTTCAACAGGTAGGTCAAGTTTTACTCTTAGTGAGGAAAATTGAGCTTGTATTATATGAAGTTATTGACTTATTGTTAGTGTGTTGATAATGGTTCTGCTACTCTTTTTTTTGGGTGGTTGGTAAGATTATAGTGGTCCTTAAATAATGGTTGCCGCATGATTGAATGTTATTGACCATAGTGCATATTGTGAGAAGATTGCCAGTACAAGGTATTAATTGTTGATCGATATATACCTAATTTCCATATACTTCCAAAAGTGGAAGAAAAAGAAGACATATCAAGCTCTTTAAAGCTTTAAATTGTGTAATAAATGTTTCAGTCTGACCTCAGATTTAATCTGTCATCCTTTGTTTATGAAACTGTGAAACCTCTAAGTCTGATGGACAATTACCTAGCCGATTGACCTCCATGGGGTATTTTATAAAAAACTTTACTTCAGCAGGTCCCATACAAAAGTATTTCCTGCAGAAGGGCAAAATTTTGCCATGTAATACCACCTAAGCTTCTTTTCTTGCCTGAAACAATCACTTCAAGTGCCAGTTTCTGGCACCTAAAACTGGTACTTGATGTGCCAGTATAGTAGGCATCAGGATTTTCAAACTCGCACAAATTTGCATTGCTTATTGTTGTGACATGGTTATTTCGAGTGCTAGTTTCATGCAATCAAAGGTTCGATTTCAAGTGCTAGTTTCATGCAATTACTGGTTCAATTGACAATAAATCATGCCAATTTCATAGTGTTATTCTAAATAATGATTTCTGTTGTGATAAAACTGTCGTTTAAAGTGACGGTTTCAGGACAACACAAAATTTTCAAGTGTTGGCCTTCACTCTGAATCCTACTGAACCAGCACTCCAAGCACCGGTTTTAAACACCCAAAACTGGCACTTGAGGTGCTGATTTCAAACAAAATGCATGAAAAAAAAATAAAATAAAATGCTAATGTGGCTGCTTGCAATGCATATTTTACCCCTTCGTGGGAAATACTTTGCAATTGGTCAAATGTCCCAATTATCCTTGTCATACTTTACCCTACGAGGCTTAGTTGGTAACAATTTATCACTTTCCCTAACTAGATTTTATTGGCATTTTGCTGATCAGCATGGTAGTTTTTCCACATGGGATTTTGGGGATGAATCGAGATCATTGTCTCTTCCGGATAGCACACGCCATAGCTTCCTGGGACAACCAAGTCAGACATCCTCTCAGTATATAACTTCTGGAAATTCTGACGTTTATCATTCTCAGGCGGGGGTTGTGGCAGAACTTCAGCGACAAGGTGGATCCCTGGATTTATCATCTCAGCAATTACATGAATTTTGGCAGCACAGCCACTAACAGCTTATTTTCTGCTCATTTTTTTGTCCCTGTTTTTTAATGAGGGATTATTGTAGCGAGATTAGAAGGTAAATCAGGGTGTTATTACCATTCAGACTTGTCTGTTAATTCAATTGTGTATATACATTAAAGAGAATACAACATGTCTTACGTGGTTCTGTTCTCAATTGTTTTACTTGGGCATGATTTTGAGGGCAGTGTTGATTAATTGGGTATTCCCGTCAGAGCAAGAGCAATATGAAATCAGCTTAATAGAACTCTGATTGTTGGCTTACAAACGTACGCTACATGCAGTTTATATTGAAATCACGTTAGGGGGATTTATTATTGGTAGCTTTATGGCCAGGAGAGAAGGACGTGGGTAGCTGAGTTTGGGAAGTTGTGAAGGGGAATATCTATTATGTTTTTAGTGACATGAGATATCTGCTGGGGTAGGCAATTGATGAGGCCAAAGTAAGTCATAGTTAGGCAGTGAGAGTAATGCATAAGACAATAATATATGGTAGGGTTGGTGTTACTTAATTCCATGCTAAACGTCAATCATTCTTTTGGGATCCTATAGCATTTATAGTCAGAAAACCTCTATATAAGTTTACTTCCAGGAGAAGAGAATGATTTGCTCTTAATGACTGCATATTTGTCAGAGGCAATATCTGAAAGTACCTTGTGTTAGTTCGGATGGATAGAAAACAAGAACAAGATAAGGGGAGCCAGAATAGGCCTGGCATTGATGTTACTCTTGTGTCTCCCAAAATCCCAAAAGCAGTCTCACCAGTTTCTTCTGTGGCAGAGGGGGAAACCACTAGGCGACCTCGTGGGAGGCCCGCTGGCTCTAAAAACAAACCAGAACCACCAATTATTGTAACCAAGGACAGTGCTAATGCTCTTCGGGTGCATGCCATGGAAGTGAGTTCTGGCTATGATGTGAACGAAAGCTTGTTATACTTTGCAAGGAGGAAGCAGCGAGGCATTTGTATTCTTAGCGGGACAGGCCGTGTAACAAATGTAACATTGTGCCAACCAACCTCATCTGCTGTAATTGTGACCCTTCGTGGTCGGTTCGAGATTCTCTCGCTGCTGGGGTCGATCTTGCCTCCACCAGCACCACCGGGGATTACGGGTCTAACCATTTACTCAGCAGGTGCTCGAGGGCACGTTGTGGGGGGTAACGTAGTTGGTGCTCTAATTGCTTCAGGTCCTGTAATAATCAGGGCTGCATCATTCATGAATGCTACTTTCGATCGTCTACCCTTGGATGATGATGAAATTGCTGCTGCATTGCAGAATCAGCATTACCATAATGCTCGCAGCCATCATTTTGGTATCTCAGATTTGTATGGAATGCCACAGAACTTGCTGACGAATGGTGCAATGTCCCCTGAGATGTACTCTTGGGCACCAGGGCGGAACTTGTCAAAAACCTGAAACTTAGCCTATTTGTTAGCAATTCTCTCACATCTACACAACAAACAAGTGTGGCTATTATGACGCCACGTTCTTGTAAAAGCAGGGATCTTTGTAGGTCACATTGCTAAACATGAGATGCTTATTTTGATATGGTAACGATTGATTTATTAAGTTATGTACTGTCATGATTTTAATTAGACTGACGTCTATAATTAAGAGATCATCTATGCAGTTGGATTTGGTGCTACAAAGGGTAAAACAGAACAAGCATCCAGCGCACAAGCCAAGACTCTTCACTGGGGTCTATTTGTAGACACCGCATATTAGCACAGTGAGTGACAGACAAGCCTCAATCAGAGGTCAATTGGACCTGGATTCAAGTCTACACAAGTTTTTGCGTAAACACAGGCGTAATTTTATCAATCCACTCCTTCTTTTCTCATAAACTCTCATAAAAATTTTACTTTAAAAAATTTTAAAAATTAAATTTATTAAATCATACAATTTAACTAAAAATAAAAAATTTAACAAATTTAACAACTTATATTATATTTTGTGAGATTTTATAAGCCCAATTAAATATGTTTGCTTTTTCCTTACCAATTAACTTAACCAAGCAACAAGATATATATATATATATATATATTTTTCATATGACAAAGAAAAGGGCACCTAAAAAATATAATTTCTTAATATCATTTTAGTCTGAGAGCTTTCTTTTCTCAATAAATCTACAAATCCAGTAAATGGGATGCTGGGACTGAACTATGATGACAAACACTCGATATCTGGTTGCATTTTGTTAATCTCATATGCTAAAAAGCCAATCAGAAATACTGATTTCAATTCAGGGCAAATTTCTGTTGTGATCCTTCTTCTAAATAAAAATTGATTTTAGTTTTGAACTTTAGATTATTAACAATGTTAACAGTATCATTTCAGATGTAATTAATCAATCTAACGAAGTACAGATCCCGAGTCATTCAGTAGAGAATATATCTCTAGGGCTTTTGGATGCAGCCTCCCCCCAGCTAGGAACTCGTGAACTTCTCCATATATTTCAATTGAACTGCATCCTGGTTCTTTCTCTGCCGAGCTTTCCTTCATCAAAAGCCTTTCCTCTATTGCCTTATCAAATTGGTTGGATGCAGCATGAACATTAGACATAAGCACGTAACCACAGGAGTCATTTGGTTTTAATTCACAAACTTGCTTAGCAACCCGTTTTGCCATCTCTACGTTCCGATGCTTCCTACAAGATGAGAGCAGGGACCCCCATATAATAGCGTCTGGCTTTACAGACATACCCTTTATTAGTTCTTCCGCCTCTTCAAGGCGTCCAGCTTGACCTAGCGCTTCCACCATGCAAGTATAGTGTTTTATTGATGGTTCAATCTCATATTTGTCCATCATTAGTGTGAGATAGTCCTTTGCTTCATCTATTGCCCCCAAATGTTTACAAGCGGTTAAAACACCAATAAAACTCACATAGTCTGGCTTTAGATTTGATGATTCAAGCCTAGAGAATAACCCGATAGCTTCTTTTTCATGTCCATTCATGGCTAGCCCAATTATAATGGAGTTCCAACATGATAATGCTTTCGTAGGGAACGCCTCAAACACTTGAAGAGCATTTTCGAGAGATCCACACTTGCAATACATGTCAATAATTGCTGTTAGAACAATGACATTTAACTCAAAATTATTCCTTTTTATATAATCATGAATCCATAGGCCGTGTTGAAGAGCTCCTAAGTGAGCACAAGCATTTAACAAGCTTACCATTGTAAATTCACTAGGCTTAATTCCTTCTTCCTGCATCTTGTGAAAAAGCTCTAATGCCTCCATTAACTTCCCATTCCTAACATACCCACTAATCATAGAATTCCAAGCTATTGCGGTTCTTGTTGGCATTTTATCAAACAGCCTCTTAGACTCATCAACTTGCCCACATTTAGCAAGACCCATAATCATTGAGTTCCAAGCTACAGGATCAAAGTCCATGCGCTCAAACATCCTTCTCGCTTCACTCAAAAGCCCACTATTCGCGTACATGTATATAATTGTATTACGAATATAGGGATCGTTTTCAAGACCCAATTTTGCAACTCTGCCATGAAGCTGAGCTCCATCTTGGCCAACACCCAGTTGTGCATAAGCTTTGAAAACCGAAGGGTAAGTCAATCGGTTGGGTTCAATTGTTGAATACAACATGTCAATGACGAGTGATATAGCAAACTGTGGGGTTGAGCTTCGAGAGAACCCTCTAATAATGGTGTTCCAAGAATAGAGATTTGGGTTTGCCATTCGGGTGAATACCAAGTATGCATAGTTCATGTCACCAGCTGAAGAGGAGCAGAAGGTCAAAATTCGGCTAGCAGCAATGGTATCCATGGCTAGGCCAGTTTTGATTAAGGGGCCGTGAATTTTATGGAGGTCTATCATGGTGGAGCAGTGTTTGTCTAGCATAGTGAGGTATGGTTCGTCTGAGATGAACTTGGATATGGAGGGTGATGACGGGGAGTGTAAGCAAGAGGATGGTGTCATTTGCGGTAGCCCTGTGTGTTTTGCAGCAGAGTTTGTCCTATCTTCTTTGCCGAGACCGCAGAACCATATCTATCACATAGCATAGATTATTGCAGAATAAATATTGCATAATTTGTGTGAAATGTTATCTTTATTATTCAGCAAAAAATAAGTGAACTTTGCTATTTAATATTTAGGGTCCATTTGAATTAATTTTTAAAAAATTGTTGGGCCTTTTTAGAAAAAATTTTAAGGAAGATAAAAATTATTTTGTATTTAGATAGAGTAATATAAAAATGTTTTTTGAGTTATAATTTTTCAATGAAAAATGTACAATTATTATTGAGTGATAAAATTATTG
Organism: Dicorynia guianensis; assembly: GCA_037013595.1. Lineage (NCBI taxonomy): Eukaryota > Viridiplantae > Streptophyta > Magnoliopsida > Fabales > Fabaceae > Dicorynia > Dicorynia guianensis. The sequence continues at coordinate 40,778,201 of JASUAB010000002.1, forward strand.
AAAGAACATAGAAGTTTTAAGTGATGGGTTGTCAACGAATTCTCAATGGTTAGTGTCATGGCTTCAAGTATTGAGTAATCAATTAAAGGGAACAATATTTAAAAAGGACAATGACAATGGAAGACACTTAATTTTGATTGATGTGGTAAAATTGTACCCATTGGGATTGAGTGTTTGTATAGGCCTTGCTTATCCAAGAATCACTCATTTAGGTGTCCACTTTGAAACTTTTAATGGATCATTCAATATATACTTCAATAATAAGATATTTATGTTGTTAGCAAGAATTTGGCTAGCTGTGCTATTTTATGATATAGATCAAACTGTTCAAAGGACTTAGATCAAATTGCTTTCTTATTTTAAACAATTAAACATCATTATTTCATTTGAAATTAAAAAGAATTGAATCAACGAGCATCACTAAAAAATAAAAATCAAAGAAGTGTAACTAATTTTTTTTTTTTTTGTGACAAGAGGAGTGAAAATTACTTAAGATACATGTAAATTCTTGAATTCAAACATAAATTAAAAAAAAAAAAAGGCCTCAAGACAATAATTAAGTACCACTTTAATTCATAATCTTATATGATCGGTTACTTTGGCCGAATTGACTAATTTAAATTTCCTTATGGTCAAGTTGTGTTTATCCAAACACTGCCTGTCAGCTTCTTAAACAAATGTTCAGATTCACACAATCATACAGGATCTTAAACAAGTTCCTACAAGCCACAAATGCATATTCTTTTTGTGGGGTGGGTGGGTGAGGAGAAAAAGGTGTTCTCTGTTTTCAAAGAGATAGGTGCTCAAATTTCTCATTAGAAAGCTAGGGAAGTGTGATAGGTTGAAGATTATTTGCTGTCAAAGACTAACATGGCCTTCAATAATTGTAGCATGCTCCCTCAGTCTAATTTTCATAAATAAAATTTTATTAAATTATAATTTAAAATAGTTTAAATCATTAAATCTTATTAAATTTTAATAACTAAACTATAAAACCTATCAAATTTAACAGCAATTTAGGTGAGAGTTTAATATTTTCACATTAAATATCAATTGGAGCAACATTCAAGAAGCACCTTTACTAAGAACTAGAAGGGATCTATGATTATATAATACTTTTAGGTGCCTTTAAAATCCAATTGGTCTAAAGTGCAGATTTAGGATAGAGTTTTGGACGGTGTTTAACTTTGGACATGAACTTTCACTAACTAAAATTAATTTGGTTTATAACCATATGGGGATGGTGACATGATCCACCCACATGTGCAGCTATAATTTCTCCAAATTATATTGGCAATCAAAAGCTGAACATAAGTGGGTTCTACTAGCTTTGAGTCTTGGTTATCACTTGTTAGCTGTGATAAAAATAGCATATGGAATTCTATGTCCCATTAATTAGGGTATTCTACTGCTTTTTCACCTCTCAACTGCTGATATAGAATGCTGTTTTTAAGTCATAGTGGTACTAATTTTACTTTCATCTTATTATTAAGAGATCAAATTAAAAGTGAAAATATAATATTTATTTAAATAAAGTAATTTTGTTAAATTTATTAGATTTTATAATTTATATTATAAAATTTATTTAATTTTATGATTTAATTTATAAAATTTAATAAATTTAATAATTTATATTTTTGAAATAAATTTTTATAAATTTTATTTTATAAAAATACAAAGATTGTATTACTGAGATGGTCGGTGTCAAAATTGGGGAGCATCTGGGGTAGGGAAGATTGATACCCAACTGTGCATAAGACCAAGTCAAGTTGAAGTGGGAACTCGATGCCTTCCCAAAGTTGGGTTAGTCCAAGAAAGTTTGACTTCTCTGCTGGGACAACCATATGGCCACCGTTCATTACAACAAACATGGAATCAGTTAAAGTAAGAAATGTTGAAAAAGATTATAGTACAACCAAATGACAATAATCACTGAGGACACATTTGCTCCTGCACATAGGAGTCACAGTCAAATAACAACCCACCCATAATACACCTTGATTATAAAATTTATCTAAAGGCTCTCTTTTATTCCTTCCTTGATGTAGATCCATAACCTAAGTAGAAGCTCAAATAAGTAACAATTATTAAATTATCATAAAATAATTCACCAATAGTTTAATTTTATAATTTTATTTAAAATTTAATAATTTTAATTCGATTTCATGAGTATGAACCGATTATTAATTGGTATTACAAATTCACATTAGAATAATAATATTATAAAAAAGAAAATCAAGCATGGTAACAACCTCCTAATGTACCCAAAAGAAAAAGAGGATGAAAGACAGAAATAATATATTTTGGTCTAATCCATCAACATGTCCAGGCCACAGACAAAGATAATGCAGAAACACATTATTAAGCAGAGTGCTTAGCTTAAATAGAGATTGTGAGAACATTTGGGTCCATAGAATTTTAGTTTAATATCCTTCCTGTCAATAATAAAAGAAAAAGAGGGAAGAAGAAAAAGAAAAGAAAAGAAGGAGAAGAAGAATAAGTCCTATAAAACAGTAAAAAGAGAAGCGGAAAAGAGAAAGGCAAAATGCCCACATCAGCACCATCATTACAATCATCACTTACCAGCCCACACCGAACCTAAATTCCAAAACAATTCTTCCTTTACTTTGTTTTCAACCCTTCTTCCCTCCTTTTTGCTCCTTCTCTTGCTTGCAACCTCCTACAACCCATGTATCCTTTCTCATGTTCTCTCCCTCTTTGTCTCTCAGGATTCCACATAGTCCTAAAATATATATATAGATTTTTAATTTCACTTCATTAGTCCACAAAACATTTCTTTTTCTTCCTCAACATCGTTCATAATCTCTAGTTTATGATATCTTCCTTTCTCTTTCATTGCTACAAAGGAAGAACCAGCATAATTGGAGAACTACATTGAAGAGTAAGAAAGAGGAGAAGAAGTGCGAAAGAAGAAGTTGAAGATGGGAAGCAGTTCAAATCACCATTTTGTGTTTCTCCAATTTCTCCTTTTGGTTCAATTTCTCTGTTCTGGTAATTTTCTGTCTCTCTCTTGTTTGGTTCATGGTTCTTCCTGCCCTTTGTTATCTTGCTTCTTCAGTTCTATTCTGAAATTGGCAGCTCATTTGATTCTGAATTAAGAAATTGTTTCTCACTATCTTTGCTTCCCCTTTTCTCTGTGTTTCTAATTTTTTTCCCTTTGTGTTCTTTACCATTTGCATATATTTTCTGCTTTTCACTTTAGCTAATAGGAGCAGATTCTTTGGAGCCCTGGATATGTTCTGAATTCTTAAACCACAAATTGCATTTCTGCCATGAAGTTTGGCATCTCAACTGCAGTATTTTCTTAGTTCAACTTGTATGGATATACTTGTTGCACCTACTGAGTGTTAATCTCTTTTCTAAACTGGTTCGTCCATTTTTTTGGGTTCGTTCTCTTGGAATATGGTTGAATATTAAAGAACCTATTTTCTGCCCATTGAATTTTTAATGGATAATAATTGTCGTAGTTCAAAATGTTGTCTCTTTTAAAGTTTGGTTTATTATTATACTTGGCTTGCTTAGCTGATTTTCAGCCAGTTTCTTCAAGCAATTATAGAGCCGCACTATAGAACATTGAATAAGTCAGTTTCTTGCTCAACTTTCTGGGAATTCCACATTGGGCGGCCTGTATTGCAACCAACCTTTCCCCATCTCACCGTTTCTTGAAAAGATGTGGAGGGCCCATCTGCTTTGACTTTCATAGAATGCCTCTGTACATAGGATACCCCACTTGTCTGAAGTAGTCCATGTAGATGCACTGTGATAGATTGTTGGCTTTTGAAACAATGTAGAGGCTCAACGACTAATTCGAATCGCCGAGATTTTATTTTAGATAATGTGTGTGTGTGTATATATATATATATATGTAACGGGTATGTTATGTGAAAAATTTATTCTTAAATTGATATGGTAACATACTCGTCCTGTACTGAATATTTACCCGTACCTATGCAACTCAACTAATAATTAGTTTGAATGCTGATTTCACCAACTATGCATATGAAGAGAGGAACAGGTTTGGGTTTTTATTTCAAGTTTGAATGTTATAGGCACATTTTAGATCCAGCTAGCCTGTTTTACCTCACTAAAAAGAGAGAGTTCAGAGTTGATTCCAAATCTCTTCACATGCTTTTTTGGACAGACATCAGAACAAGATAAAGCTTACTTCTTCACTTACAGGTTCAAGTAGGACAGGCAAGGAAGCACATGGGCATGTGAATGTAGCAGCACATGAAGAGAAAATACAACTAGAATTCACTGCCCCAATTTTGACCACCCAGAGAGACATCACCACTCCAATCACTACTGTTCCAAACTTAGTTCCCACCATTCCCACCACTTCAACATCACCAATCCTGAACCCTAATTCCAACCCTGATATTACAGTCTCTCCAGCCTCCACAACCCCAGTTACTACTCCAACCGCAACCAATGCGCCAGTGTCATTTGGTGTAAGTTGGTGCATTGCTAGCCCAACTGCCTCACAGACTGCTTTACAAGTTGCATTGGACTATGCTTGTGGCTATGGCGGTGCTGATTGTTCTGCAATTCAGCCAGGTGGAAGCTGTTACATCCCAAATTCTGTCCGAGACCATGCTTCTTTTGCCTTCAATAAATATTATCAGAAGAACCCTGTTCCAAATAGCTGCAATTTTGCTGGAACTGCTGTCATCACTAGCACTAACCCAAGTAAGGCTTTTCCTTTTACAATTTTTTGATGTGACATATTCCTAATAATGTTACATGCATTTCCAAGAAGGAAAATTTTTCACCCATGGGAGAAAACTCGTTTTTGATATGAGTAGGAATACCTTCTTAAATTTTGCTTGTTCATAAACTGAAAACATACAAGGGCAGGCTAGCTTTGGGAGGTAATTATGCATGACCCCATGGAGGATTGTTGGGCTTCATTCTGCAAAGACGAAAGAAAAAAAAACTTTTGCTATGCCTTTAATTTCTTGATAGTGTGGCTTAAGGGTTATAGGAGCTACAAAAGTGCCCCTTGAGTGATCCATAAGTCAAACTTTTTCTTCTTTTCCACTATGTTGGAAGCCGCACCTTGAAAGGGTTCTAGCACTGCTGATTACAAGTTTCATTAATGAAAAAAATGCTGGATTCAAGGGAAAGACTGCATGATGAATACAAAGATTAAATAATAAGTATTCATTATTTCTGTTTTATAAAGCATTATGTGATTATGTAAAAGCAGTGATACTCCCACGTTGGATTCCCCCACCTTTTCTCTACGCTCTCTGTTATTTGAACATCTTTTTTTGATTTTTTTCACTCCATATCTCCTAGAGCTAATATACTCCTTATACTGACTTAAGACATAAAATTATCATTTCCTTTACGTAACGGTATCATTACTAAAAAAATTTTCTTCAAGAGCCTATTGAATCTCAATGTACAAATTTTTTTCCTTTTAGAGTTAGAGTGTACGGATACTCAATAACTCTAAAGACTCCCTAAACATTATCAGTAATTTTCTATTCATGCTTTTCCATTTCTTCCTTCTTTTTTCTTGTTTCAACCTTTATTGATTCATTGTAAATTTTATATATTTTGCAGGTAGTGGCACATGTCAGTATCCATCCACTAGGTGACCTCTTCTTCCCAAATCTGCTTCCATTTGTTTTTCTGAACAGATGATCTCAAAATTGGTTTCTGACATTGCAGTACAAGTTCATCAGTCTTAAACACAACAAACTCAAGCGGAGCGAATGTTTTTGGTTCAGTCCCAAGACCCCTAAACCCTTCTCCCTCAGCTGCAGCAGCCGCAACAAATAGCTTTGCACAGATTTGTGTCATTCTATGGGTAACAGATTATCTGGCAAAGAAATGCTTCTAAATTGGATGACATTAAGATTCCTCTTAGCAAAATTAATTTTGTCCTTCTATAAGGGTTCTTTGGGTCACTGGAAATTATATACGAAGAAGAGCGACAAGTAGAAATACATGGTAGAATTGTAGAGAGAGAAAAGAGAATAGGCAATGTGCTTCACATATGTAGAGGTTGATACCGTATAAACGTTTTTCCTTTGTTTTGTTCATATATTTTTTGTTTTAATAAACTTTCCGTTTTATTGTAAGAACAATAATATATCTATTTCTTTTGGTAGCAACAATAATTTATCTATCTATTTAAACATGTCCCATTATTTATAGCTTAATAAAATGCAAATCTTAAAATCTTTTTTTCTTAAAATTTCTTATTAGTATAAATATGTAAAATAAGAGCATAGATATATTTACATCGATATTTTTTATTTTTAAATTTTCTATAAAATATAACTAATATTCATTTAAAGTAAGAGTTGAATAATATATTTTTTTGATAATAATAATTTAAGAATAGAACTTTAAATATATAATATGTCTCAAACTAACTTAAAATATTTTTATTAATTATGTTTACATCTATATTTATACAGAATTCATATACTTATTTTATTATAATCATTAATTAACTGCATAAATTTCTTTATAGTCAATCAATAATTATTACCGAATAGGAGTGAACATTCTAAATGTATACTAGCGTGGGGGTAGATTTTTTTGGTAAAACAATATCAGGTTGGCTGTGGCTTGTAGAAATGTCACTTTCAGATAAAAAAAAATCCAATAAATTTGGTCCCATGTCTTGTTTGATCAGCAAAATGGTCCTCTCCAATTCCCCAGCTGTGCTGTATTGAATGCTACTATTTTAGTTACATTGAAAATAGTTGTTCAATGTTATAACCATGCAAAAGATATAGCTACCAATTTGAAAGGATTTAAATGTTATGTATAAAATGAAATAAAGAGTGAAACAGTACATTACATTAGACGTTAGACGTAGCAAAAACATCTTCCACAAAACATAAAACAACTTTACCCATATGATTGTTGTGCCCATCTTCTATGAGTTAAACAAAATTTCTTTTCTTTTCTTTTCTTGCCTTCCCTTTTGTAAACTCCATTTGATTGATAAAATTAGTTTTTAGAAAAATAATGAATACTTTTACATATTTTTTATATAAATAATATGGTGCATTATCTAATTTCAGTAGCTCATGACTAAGTCAATCTTTATCGAATAGGAGTCAGTTTATTATAAGATTAATGTTGTATGATGATATATATATATATATATATATATATATATATATATATATATAGATTTGCATGCTCTTTTGAATATTAAATTATATAATATATTATGAACAAAACATCACAATCAGAGATTGGATCTTTGGCTGGTTCACATTGTCTATAATATATTGCCTTCTCACATTTTATACTTTTTTTGGGTAACTTTTCTTTCAGTTTCTCTCTTTTTTGAATGAAAATCTTGCTCTTTTTTTTTAAAAAAAATTATTTTATATTTTTGTTTAGAGAGGAAGAGGGATTAATATATATATATATAAGTAATAATATGATGTTCCATAAATTTAATATAATCCATTGATGTACATGTATTAAAAATTCTAAGATTTTATAAGAGAAATTATAGTGGCCATAGGCGTGACTAAGTTTAAAAAAGAAAAAAGAAAAATGCTTGTATAATTACTTCATAATAACAAATATATGTGTGATTTTGTGTCATTAATTTATAAGATAATTTGTCAAATTAATGACTTAAAATAAGATTTTTTTTTTTACAAAAAAAGTATAAATTCCTTAATACATATAAAAAATTTTGAGTTCAAACTCAGTAATCCGAAAAAGAAAATTCTTAAATAACAGCCAAATGCCCTTATATTATTAAGGATATCAAGAAGCTAAATTTTAAACCACTAAATATAGTTTAATGATAAGAGAGATTCAAACAATATTATAAAAAGACTTAACTTCAAATACCATATTTATCCTCAAAAAAGCAAAAGTTTATATTGGAGGAAATGGCCCATGCAGCCACAATATGATAAACAATTTATTAAGTTAGGACCTGCAAACCCATTTTCACTATGAGAATTAAGCATTCGTTGATTAAAGATAAGTTAGTGTGGTGCCTTTCTCACTTTTTGTCCATATTTATATATGAACTAAAAGAGGTGTTTATAATGGAATTGAATCTCTTAAATTTTTATTTTTAATTTTAATAATTTTTATTTTATATAAATATTCATGTTATAAGTCTCATTTTTTTACTAACTTTTTTTAATCTTAATTTTATTTTTATTGTTTTTAACTTTTAAAATTAAAAATTAAAAAAAATCCTAAATTACTATGTTTGTCCACAAACAATTTTCTATAAAATATTTACTTACAAAATAAATAATTAAATTTATTAAATTTTATATATTGAATTACATAACTCAAACATCAAATCACTTACAAATTATTCATAAACATTCGTGCTTTCCCAATTTTATAAGCTTCGCATTTTTCATTATATTTTACTGAATAAAAATTCCACGCAACTTATTACTTAGTTTTAATTCCCTCATCATCAGCTTTTTCTGTATAAATGAGGACGATCCTTTGGCAGGCAGGCAGTCAGATTCAAAAACACTATAAATATCATAACAACTTTAATTTGTTTGAGCTATATATATAATGATTTGAAATTGGACATCAACGTCAGTGCTACAAAGACAGCCCTTGTTGAGGACATCTATCCTCCAACCAATGCAAGCATTCAAATCAAAAATTAAATGTGCTAAAAGTGAGCTACCTTATTCTTTCCTGCACACATAATTCATATTCAAATATATTAGTAAAAAAAAAAAAAAAATCAACTTCACTCCTTACATCTATTTATGAATAATACACCTAAAAGAGGCATGGGATTGTCATAAAAAATTTACATAAGAGTATGTTACTTTAGTCTAAAGTCAAGATATATTATAAACTTTAACAAAAATTTATAATAATATTTATAAATTATTTATTAAAATATTGTTAATAAAGAGATTCAATCTTAAATTTCATAAATAAAACAGATCAACTCATCTATGTATTTTTTGTTATTCTTAATGTAAGATAGCAGCGTCTACATTAAATTTTACATTAGGTAGTTGGGATTTGAAAAATACTTGAACTCAAATTATGCAAACACCATAAAATTTCAAAGTTGTTTCAAAAACAAAAACCAATTATAAATTAAGACCAATACAAAACGAACTGAGTTTGCATTTAAGGGAAAGATAGATATTTGTAAAATGCAGTGTTCTGCCTGTATGAAAAGATATGTCCAGTGTTGAGGATCATATATTTGTATAGATCTACATTTAATAAGCAGTTTATATACAGTTGGCCTTAACTGATCTATAAGGAAGCAATATTTAATCCTGATTTTTCTTTCTTTTAAAAGAAAAATTCAAGATATTTTAGTACACATATATGTGTCTCAAATCTTTGTGAATAATAATAGAATTATGTTTTTGCTTTTACATTTTTAGTATAACAATCTATCTAAGATCAATTTTAAATAAATTATAAAATTTTATATAATAAAAAATAAATCTAAAATTAATGATTATATTAAAAATATAAAAATAAAAACATAATTTTATCGATCTTTTAAGATGACTTACCGAGAATTGGGGCACATTAGGTTTGGCCCATGACCATGAGCACAACGTTATAAAAGCCAATCTAATCTCCATAGTTGGGAAACCATAGTTATTACAAAATATAAAAATTAAAAATATAGTAATAAAAATAAGAAACATAAAATATGTTTAAATATAAATTATAAAAAATATTAAAATAAATAAAAAAATAAAAATAGAGAATCGAATTATAATTAAGTTTATTTAGAGTGTTTAATAAATTTAATAATTCAATTTTTTTAAATTAAAATTTTAATTTATGAAAATAAAAAAATACATTTTTATTTCTTATTCATTTTAAGATGAATATGACACTTCTATAAGTTGCCTAAAGTGCATGGGACGACCATATTTTATATCAGTCCTTCCCGTCCAATGACACATTAATATTGTTCGGTTGATTGAAATTAGTTGGGAAAGACATATTTAATGTATTACGCCAACCTATCACTATCATTACAACATTTTATGAAAATGTCAATAATATCTTTAGATAATGTTTGTAAGATTACGGATTGAAAAACTTAAAGGAGGATCTACGTAGAGACTACAAAATATACATTAATTACATTGAAATGAGTTGAGCGTTCATTCAAGAGTTTCAATATACAAAAATATATATGGTGACACTTTCATTCTGCAATATCATCAGATCTATTCAAAAGAAAGAAGCCACATATGGTATACAACACAATTGATGTTTTGTTTATTTTTTATAGAGTAACGAAATGGTATATTGGTTATCTACTGAGCTAAAAAAACAAGTGGACACTGTACCAAAAAAAAAACCAAAAAAAAAAAAAAAACAAGTGGACAAAAACCAAGATGGGATTTCAAAGGATGAAAGAGGATAAGGACTTGTCTAATTTCCTCTTCGTTTCTTGAACAACCCCTTCATTCCCTGCAAGCATCATGTACTTATCCCTTCTTGTAAGAGTGGTGCACTCAAATCCCAAAGCAGCAGCCAACTGCCTCTGTATGTAATTTGCTACTTCACAACAAGACCTCCCTCCAGCACATGTGAATTCTTTGGGTACCTTCTCAAGGATTTCAATTTGGTAGGAAGGCCTTGGATTCATCAAAAAGATAATTGGGTCCAAACATTTTAGCCCACTGGCTGTGGTCCCATAGAACATGCTCACATTGGTGTTCATAGCCACGGGCACAATCTCATCAGCCAATTCTGCAAACAGTGAGCTAAATCTTAACAGATATGGCTCCCTACAAGTTGTTCCTTCAGGACACACCACCAAATCCCCTTCTTTAAGCAACTTTTGCATTGTAATCCCATCCTGTTCTCTGTCCCTTGTCAGTCTTACTGTTTTGATTGGGGCTATGAACTCAGACACTTTGCTTAAGCTGTATGTGACTGCAGTCAAAGGCTTCCCCAAACTTGTACTCAGAAAAACTGGATCCAGTAGAGTTCTGTGGGAGCAAACATAGAGCACTCCTTTGTTTGGATCTGATCTTTGAGGGCTACACCCTTTGACATTAAGATCTACACCACTCCAAATTCCTAGTGTCATTGCTAATTTATAAGGAAGGAAAATTCCCACAAGGATTCTGCCAATGGCTAAGACTATCCCAATTGGGAGCCACATGAACATGCAGAGAATTGCTGAAGGTGTAGGCAAGAATGCTAGCCTTCCATCATGAAATATTAAAGGCTTTGGGTATTTTTCCCTTGGCATCACTGAGCTTGCTGGACTGCTCTTGCATTCTTCATTGTTCACCACAAAAGCTTCCTGTCAATGTCATGTAGTCGGAATTAGACATAATACATCAAACATATATCCACCAAAAAATTTAGTAACGAAACATATATCCATTAAATATTGAAATACTACTCTGTGCCAACAAACATTAACTTGTCGGTTGGTGAAATAATACCGTACACATTGCATGCTTTACGTTTGTGTTTTTGTTTAACAGAACCAGAGAAAACAACATTTTTCAACCTTTGTTCCCAGATCCTCCTTGTAGGCATTTGTATATTCCCCAAGATCAGTAAATCAAACTCTAGCCTTTGAAACATTATCTTTGATGTTACCTTGCAATGGGAGATGAAAAGATGATCATGTACACTTGAGAGTCCTAGTCCAATGTCAGGCTTCGTGTCTCCAAAATACTCCTTGAGGGCTCTATGTTTCACAAGCAAACCAGAATCAGAGAGCAAACCAGTGAAGCAGCAGCCAACTGTATGCAGCTCTGTACCTATAACATCATCAACACTCAAATATTCCTTGAGGAATCCTTCTACCATGACTCTAGGAACACTTGTGAAGACAACTTTAGACCCTGCTGAAGCCAAAACCTCATAAACCTGAAGGTTGAGATTCTCCAGATAGAACTTGGGTAAAACTGCCCTTGAAGTGCTTTCCATGTCCTTTATTCTTAGCCCACAAAAGGAGATGAAGATCATGACCCTAAGCTTAAGCTCGTAACCCAAAACCCACAATATAGGACATGACAAAAGCAAAAGAAGTGCTCTGAAAATGCTACCGCCTTCAAAGGCAACGAGCATGAAATAGGGAAAGAAGGAGTGGGACCTTAACAGGACTCCATGAATGTCACAAGCAAGTGTTTGTGACCCTCTACCCTCCAAGCCACATTTGGTAATACTAGGGAATGAAGAAGGGTGCTGTGATTGTTTAAGTGACAGATTGCCCAAATGGAACCCATAACCTATCAATTTTCTTGCAGCTCTATAACATGAGTTAGCTAGCAACTGGTACAAGACCCAGTCTGCAAGCCTGAGGAGCACCATTGCGAACACCATGCTCTCTCTTTCGAATTTCTCTCACTGCTGATGATATTTCAGAGTAAGAACAAGCAAGAAATTTGGCAGAGATAAGGACAAAGGCAGCAAATTGGAGAAGGCTCTAGCAGTCTATTTGTGGCATAGAGGAAGGTTGCAGAGAATATTTATAGTCATTAAAAGGGTGCTGCAGGGGAAAGTTGACTGCAGTATTTTGGTTAACCACACCGCTGGCATTAACTTCCCCCTTGGCATTTTTATTTTTGGATAATTCCTTAACAACTACTTTATCACATAATCTAAACACCCATTTAATGAATGTATAAATTGCTAGAGTAGCACTAACTTTTTTTTTTTTAGATTTTTTCTTTCAATAGCATTGTCCCTACTATTTAGTAATTTTTAAATTTATTAAATTCATAGTTTAATTTATAAATTTTAATAAATTTTATAATTTAAATTTTTTAAATAAATATTTAATAAAATTAAATTTTAGGAATAGCAAAAATGATTTCCTTTCATGCAAGTTCCATCTACATGTTGCCTTGCCAGTTGCCACTCCCTTTCATGTTAGTCTTTGCTTGGCCACTGACATATACATGGCAGGTAAGGTTAAATGTTGGTGACCATCTTTTGCTGTGCGCGTTTTTCTTTTTTGAAAAATGGACTCACTTCTTCCACGCACACGTTGTCCAACATGTTTTTCTATAGCATTGCCATGCGTGAGAGCATTTTGGAACATTCATCAACAGTTTTCCCCAACCTCTGCATTTTCTCTAGTCAATATTTGGGCAAATGGGCCAATAATAAGTTAGATCACCCACATCATCGGATCAATTGACTTTTTGAAACCCATTTGAAGCAATCACAAGTCAAACTCCCTGGTTGAATATTACCTGTCATTGACGATCTGACTTTTGTAACAACCAAATTACCTAGCTTGTACGTGTATTCCCAAGGCTATTGATACAAGAAGTGTCTACGGAGCAACTAATCACATTCATTAATCATCATTAATGTTTTAATTGGTTGCTAGCCCATTAAAAAAAATTTACAAAGCAATGTAAATGCATGTAGTGTGTATTTGTTATTATGCACTTTACATGGTCACGAATTAGGGTATGTTGAATATCTGATTTTGGTCACTTTAAACAAAATAGAAAGGTTAGAAACTGATTCTTTTTTGTAAGTTTCACATTTTTACTGATTTCTTTTAACTTTATCTATTTTTCTTTTACTACATTTCATTTTAGACTCCACAATTAAAATATCTGAATTCTAAATTAGGTATTTGGGTATAACAATATTCAAATAAAAGAAGAGTAAATCTTCAGCAAACATTATAAATTGAATGATAGGTTTCACATTACAAAGAAAGAGAGAAATAATTCATCTTCCAAGGCATTCTAATTTAGCTTCACCTTAGTTGTACATGCAAAGTGAACTACAAAAAGAATAGAGTATGATGGTATAATGCAATATAAGGACAAGGTTGTTTAAGAAAGGATGCAGCGGATCTCTGACCAAATAATCGAGGGGACTATACCTTTTGCAATTTCCTTCAAGCCAGGTAGGGCAGCAAGGTAGGTAAAAGAAAGGCAAACTTGGTTCAAATCTTAATTGCATTACCAAAATCTTATGGGATTCTTGGTTTTGCTAGTTTGTGTGGCAGTTAGGACCAATTCATGTCATTCTCATATAGGGGTTTGGTGAACCATTATAATGATTTGATGTGGCTGTTGAATGCACATAATTTGCATGGAAACAGTAAGAACATTCACGAATCTATGGCCTCTCATTTTGTTTTTACCTCTTTCCTGTCTCTTCTTTCGTGAATAACTGAATATACACATAGATTTCCCTATGCTACATGTCATAATTATTTTAAGAAAAGTTTAGGTAGATTCAATTGAATTTGACCCATTAATATAGTAAAACTGAACCTTTTAAGACTTGAGAAAGGAACTAAGCGGGCTCAGCTTTAAATTGCATATGTAATTAGAAAAATCTCCATCACTTTAACTCCATAAAATATAAGTAGAGTCATTAAATCTATTAAATTTCATCATTTAAATAATAAAAAAAATAAAATCATGATTGATGAATTCTATCATTTTTTCTAGAAAGTTCTAAGAAAGAGTTGGAGTTGAGGTGGCAAGGTACATGCAAGAATTGATACAATGTCAACATAAGTATGCATTACACTACTAACATCAGTTCTGAGACAAATTAGGGTTGAAAGGATGCGGTGAAGGCTCAAGTCAAGACTGAAGAGGCCCTCGGGCTTACTTGTGGCTTGAAATTGGTGCATTAACTGCCCGACACGCACACGAAGTGCCCGTACCGACCCTACATTGCAATGGGGTGGCAAAGAAGTTGTTGCAGGCCGTGCGGTTGAACCATGGGCAGAGTTTGGGCATTTGCCTTCGGCCTCAACCGTGGGCCACTACATCTATTCCTAAAGCCCGATTAAAATCACAGGCAGGCCTGGACAAGTTATCTTAAACGAAGGCTACCTAGCTTTGGAAATGGAACAGACCCAATTCAACGCATCGTTTAACCATCAGTTGGAGTGGGATTATGTTGTCATTTTCAACTAAGTTAGCTGCTAGAAGTTAACATTATTTTTTTTTGGGAAACTACATAATAAATAAATTTTGTAGAATAAGTTTTGCGGTTAGAGGAGTGGTTAACTATTTAAATACAGATAAAATTTTAGATTTAAATCAAAGAAAAGAATTTTGAAATAATATCAAATGTTTTGATCAGCCAAATATTTATAAATAAGTTGCTTACACACAAGTGAGAGTAACTCAATTGTTACAAGCAACTTATAAACCATTTGATTTAATGAATTACACCGATCAATTATATAAGATATAATAAATTTAATAATTTAAATTTTTAAATAAGAACTATTAAATTTTAGGTTAAAATATATAAAATTATTTACAAATAATGCTTTTATATTTTTAATTTTTTCACTAAACTTTCTTAAATTTATAAAATATTATAATATACCATTTCTATTCATTTTCCTGTTCAAACAATGATAGAAACCCAAAAAAAATGATGAAACCCCAAGTTGATTAGTATTAATAACCTATGATACTTTATTATTAATTTTATTAAATCCTCCTTCACTTTTATATAAGTTGCAATTTATTCTTATCAAATTTTTACAAATTACAAACAATTCTCTTAAGAATTTCAATTTTTTGAGGGGCATTCTTAAAAATTTCTTAATGGTCAACATTTTTATGTTTGAACAAAAAAAATAGATAAAAAGAACACATTATAATATTTTATGAATTTAGAAAAGTTTTATACCTAAATTAAAAGTAAGGGTTATTTACAAATAATGCTAAGTACATATGGATTCTATATATTTTAATTTAAATTTTATTTGTAAAAATATCATAATTATTTATTTAATTAGTAATGTAAAGGTATAGTACCTTATTTATGTTAAAAAGTTTTAAATTCTTTTAAAATTAATTTTATAATAACATATTTAAATATAAATTAATACTTACAAAATTATTTTTTTTAAATCACTTTATTCTAAATTAATTATACTCAGTCAAAATAAACATTTTCATTAAGTTTTCACTCCTTTTAATTTTATTAGCATCCGTCTTGCCGCAGCCCTCGAAGACCAAAGTCAGGTTCGGCATCCCTAAATTCTCGGTCTCGCTTTGTCTGCAAGCCACAGTAAATGGTAATGGAGAAGTCTGCCAAGAAGCAGGTCAATCTCTTCTACTCCCTCGAGTGCGAAGAACTTGCCCGTAGGGTCGCTGCTCACTGCGACCATATCATTCTCCAGGATATCCGTTGGAGGTGTTTTCCCTCTCTCTCTCAAACCCCTTTCCTTGCCTGTAACTTTGATTTTTAATGGCTTCTATATCAGTTTCTTTTACTCTTCAATTTATTTTTTCAAACTGTTTTTCTGTCTCTCTGTAATGTGCTAATTCTTTGTATAATTTCCTTTACCTTTGAACTTTATGTTATGGGATTATCATTGCTTGTTTCTACTCATCGTTTGCTGTGTTAGAGTATGACAGTTTGTACTCTGCCTTGACCTGAACCAAAACATATATTGTTTCTACAGTGTGAGGATACATGTTGTTGTCTTCTCTATACTTGATACTTCTATGCTTGCTAAGAGTATGCAAGCAAAAAACCATCGGACTTTCCTAATCATATTCCACCGAGTGACACTCATGGGAATATGGGATGGTTAGGACTGGTTTATTTTGTCATGAGATGTAATCTGATGTTGGTATCTGGAACCTTATTTTTATATTTGCATTCTATGAACTTCATATTATCTAATTAATTGGATGTTGTGACTAGCTTGGGCATAAAAAACTGCATGGTCTATTCTTCGTCAATGAAATTCTGAATGTGATTGATCCCTTCTCTCTTAATGATATTGTTGCAAATTGTAAAAGGCTGACTGGAGAGATGGTTTAACAAAATGATGGGGAAGAAGATTGTCTTTGTGATGATACTTTAATTTAGAGGGATATTGCTAAAGCATCTGGGCCTAGGCAATGAGCGTGTAGCAAACCAATATCAAAAGTCCAAGCTCCAATGCGACAGATATTAAAGAGCAAAAGGCTAATTTGGAGAAAACAAAGGAATAAATTGAGGACTATAGATCTAGTGGTGCTGGATTTGTTGTTGATGAAGATGTTTGTGATGGTTGCTGAAAATACAGACTAGTTTTACTTCTCTTCGAATGTGCTAGAAAATAATTTTATCATCTTCATTTGGTTTGCACTTATATTTCAATGCTTTGTCATGCATTGATTTTCATTGAGGTATTGTTTTGAGCAATATAGTTATTTAAATTACTTATTTTCCTTATGTTTAGTTCCTGTTTATTATTATTATTATTTTTTTGGTTCTTCCAGTGATTTCTGTTTCAATAGCTCAGGTTGTCGGGGATGTTGGCTCCTTAAGCCAGCTTAAGTTTAAGAATACTATCATGAACAAATTTCATATGAAGTATATATATTGTATGAGTGTATGCTTGTTTAAATGTAATTGGAAAACTGATAAAGTTTTATGCTTATCCAGGTCTTTCGCTGATGGATTTCCAAATATTTACATAAATAATGCAGAAGAGCTCCGAGGTCAACACGTTGCTTTTCTGGCATCTTTCAGTTCCCCAGCACATGTATTTGAACAACTTTCTGTCATATATGCACTCCCACGTCTATTTGTTGCTTCCTTCACATTGGTATTGCCTTTTTTTCCAACTGGGTCCTTTGAGCGAATGGAAGAAGAAGGAGACGTAGCAACTGCATTCACTCTTGCCAGGATGTTGTCAAATATTCCCATATCAAGAGGTGGTCCAACTAGTTTAGTTATATATGACATACATGCTTTGCAGGTTTGTGTACTCAATGCATTGAACAGATGTATTTCTCTTTGCTTTTGTAGAATGCATTTAAATAAATTTACTGTAACTGCAAATTTTGTTGCATCGTCAATTCAGTTTTGCATGATGGATGTTGTATTTTTAATTGTCTGTATGATTTATCATCATTCTCACATTTGTTCTCTCTTCCCTGTTTCTTTTCACATGAATTAGGTGTTGTGTCTGCATTTTTCGAGTGTAATTATACTGTAATTTTAATAATTATGCAGGAGAGGTTTTATTTTGGAGATGAGGTTTTGCCTTTGTTTGAGACTGGCATTCCTCTTTTAAAACAACACTTGTACCAACTTCCTGATGCTGATAATGTGAGTGTTCTGCGCTATTTCACTTTCCTTTACCTTTAGATCTCGTAAATTTCAGAAAGGTAAAGATAGTGATTCTCATATTATAGGCCTCATTGCATTGCTTGCTATACTCTCAATATCTTTCTATATCCAGAATTTCTAATTATAGTATTCTTCAGATAGTTATTGCATTTCCTGATGATGGTGCTTGGAAGCGATTTCACAAGCAGTTTGACAATTTTTCTGTGGTGGGTCTCCATTAAGTATCTCTTTATTTACTTTATAAGTGATTTTTATAGAGTATCTGATCATTTGATGTGGCAGTTGGTGTGTACAAAGGTTCGTGAAGGTGATAAGCGGATAGTTCGCCTCAAGGAAGGAAACCCTACTGGCCGTCATGTAGTCATTGTTGATGATTTGGTCCAATCTGGAGGAACCCTTATTGAGTGTCAGGTGAGTGATTCAATTTGTATATGAAAGTTGGTTATTTTTCAATGGAATTGTTGTGATTATGCTAGTTTTCATTATTGCTAAATTTGGTTATCCTTGTTTACTGTTTTCATCACATTATATTTACATCTTTTCTTTTTCCCAACCCTAGTTCTCTCTAAGTATCCTTTAAGTGAAAATGAAGATTTTCTTATATTAATTCTTTATCTTGGATGCATTACTCATCAGATTGTTTCTAATATGTCATTTGTCAGTACATATCCAGATGCTACATTGCCTGTTTTTGTATTATGAAGTTCTTTAAATATTACATCTTTTCCAAATTACAACAGAAGATTTTCCTGGGTATTTTACTCTTCATGAGTAGGGAGTCTCATTCACATCAAAAAGTTTTTGTTCCCCATTTCTTCTATATATTTTTACTATTGAGGTGGTATTATCTTTCTTCTGAATCTGTGTGATTGGAGATTTCGGGTGTTGATGTTGGATATTCTACTTCAAATTAAGCAGCATGCAATATTTACTTGATAATCGTAAATATTATTGTCAGTGATAGTGTGTGCGTCCAGATGCAACTTGACATTTGTATGTTTTTCTTGTTGGTTTCCCTAGAAAGTGTTGGCTGCCCACGGTGCAGCTAAGGTGAGTGCCTATGTCACCCATGGTGTGTTTCCTAATCAGTCGTGGGAGCGATTTACTCATAAAAATGGTTAGCCCCATCATCATAGAACATTTTCCTGTATTACTATTTTTTCTCTATAATTGATCATCATTGCCGTTAAACTTAATTTGCAGAAGGCTTGCAGAATGCATTTGCCCACTTCTGGATTACAGACTCTTGTCCACTTACTGTCAAAGCTATAGCAAATAAAGCTCCTTTTGAAGTATTAAGCCTAGCAGGGTCCATTGCTAATGCACTACAAATTTGACGGAAAAAACATCATAAATAACTTACTAAAATTAGTGAGAAAAGGGGTTACTGATTACAGTATTTCCCCTTTTTATTATTATTAAACATAGAATTCGGCAACTAAAATTTATTTGCCTACCCTCAGTCTTGTTTGACTGTTGTCTGAACTGATAATCTCAGTGTTGGCTCCTGTAGAAGACCTTTGTTCGAATCATAATATTATTAATCTTGTCTTCGTTTTTGTTTCCTGTAAGCTTGGAGTCCTTGTTTAAATTGCATAGGATGGACTGTGTCTGATTTTGGATGTGGGGTACTATCATGAAAGCTCTTTGGCTCGATAAACTTTTCTTCATTTTCAGAACCATTTCTGTATTTAAGTTATGGTTAATTTTTGAAATTTTTTGTGAATTAACTTTTGTAATTCTCAAATCAAAGCACAACTTGTTCAACGTAATTTCTCCCATTTTTTAAAAGGGTAACTTTACTGGCATTAGTGCCCATTTGGATGGCTAAAAAATGACTTTTTGTCATATGTATTCCCCCCCCCCCCCCCCCCCTTCTCAAAATAAGTTTTCCGACTAGTAAAAGTTATTTTGTGTTTAGATATAATATTTAAGAAATACTTTTAAATTAAATAACCATTACTATGTTAAAATGAAAAATCAAATTACTAAAAAACAGCTTACATAGATACTTTTTTATATAACATCGTCGTTATGATAATAGATTGATTACATAATCACTTTCTTACTTCTATTGTTTTTATAAGCGATAAATTTGAGCTTTAAAAAGCACAATTTTCAACTTTTTGTATGCTTTTGCATGTTTTGTCCAAGCCCACACAATCACCTAGCCTTTCTTTAGAAGCTCTTCGTTTAAAAAATGTGTTTTTTACTGAAGAATGTTTCTCCAAACGGGTTCCATCATCTAATACAAGTTATGGTAACAAATTGGGAATTTTGAAAACAAAATTGAGAATGCCCTTATCATCTGTTTGCATTTAGTACTTAGTGCCAGGTTGGATTTTTCTGTAATTCGGGGCATGAGTAACGATCCTTATGAAAAAGCACTATTTTTATATTTTAGTCCATTAAAGCGGTATGTTATGCATCTAAAGGAAACAGTTGATACTTAGCATACACTCACGTGCAAGGAACGTTTAGACTTTGTCCTGGATGCAATAACAGACGACATAAAAATACTTACATGCCCAACTCTAGAAATCTCCTGAATTATTTAGATATGTACAGAATTATGTAGATATGTGTAGAACTTTTTAAGCTATTATAAAAGCTTTAGAAGTTTCATGTATCTTGTAAATATCTAAGTATTTTGAAACAAGATTCTGAAAACTTCTCTCTATTGTAGAATACAATCGATCTTCACCATTCATTGAGGAGGTGAAAGCCTATAGTAGGGATTGCCTCATTTGACAAACCACCAAGCGAGCTAGGTATTCAAGCACTTGTAACCACTTTTCTTCCAGATCAATACAATTTTCATTCTCTCAAACTCTTCAAGCCTTCTTAGTTATTTGTCTTTGACTTTGCTGTTAGCTCAGGATTTAAGGTTGTGATCTAAGTAAGGCCAGCACAATTTTGATGAGGGCAATATCGAGGCCGTGATTTGACACCAGCAAAATGAACATCATTCACAAGAGATTAATCTCATAAAGACATCATTAAATTTCTCAATTAGGATTTTTTAAAGTGTAGATATATTTTAAAGAATAAAGAGTAAATAAATAATTATTAATAAAAAAATTAATAGTTATGATTATTATAAAATATAAGTAAATGAATTATCATTTATAAACTTAAATAATTAAAATTATTAATTTTTTATTAATAATCATTTATTTATATTTTACTTTCTAAAATACACTCTAAATATACAAATGGGGTAGAACGCATATCCTAAACCCTTCACAGAATGTACAAATATGGTAAAATGCATGTTATTTTATCTAATTAACTAATTGTATAAATGTGTGAATTTTGTTTAAATATGTAAGAAAAAGGATAGTTATGATACTTGAATGGTTGAGTTTGTGCATCCATTTTGTGTAATTATTTATTTTGCATAATATTAACATTATTTTGCTATCATAGTGCAACAAACCGAAGAACTTCTGATCTTTGTTAAAAGGATGGCATAAAAATTAATACATTACTTCAAATAATCTCCGGTACTATTCAAGGATTTAGACTTCAGGTAATAATATTCAGAAAGAAATACAGTGGCAATAAACACCGTACTGTCATTGAACATATATACATTCATTCAACATTTTCTTGGCTACAAAACAACACATACACAGGATAGTTACATGTTTCCCTTCTACACAACTTTTTCACAGTGAATTGTATTTAAACCCATATACACATTAATTACATATGTAGATATGCCAGAAGGGCCAGAACAGAGGGGGGGAAAATAAAAAATAAATCCCAGTCGGTGTTATCCTGCACAATCTGGCGTTCCTGCAATACTGCTGTAGAGATTAAGGATCGAGCAATATGCTCCACCTTATTCTTTTCCACTGCTTAAATAACAATTGTCTCTCTACACATCAACAAACTGCCCTGATTCTTTGCCATGGACGATTATTATGAATTATTAACATATTGAGACTCCTTAGTCTCCCGCCACTGATAACTGGGCCGCTCCTTCTGCTTTATATACCATCTTTCATAAATCAACTTTGTACACCTTAAATTTACCTAAGATGTGGTTAGCACTCCTAGACCCCATTTCTTTTGGCCAGGAACAAGATATCTAACAAATAGTTAAATCTTCTCTAGCTTCTCATCCAAGTTGCCTTTTGGACTCTCCAATAAATCACCAGAGTAAGAACCATCCGGTTGACGAATGCATATATTCAGATTGCTGGATAGGAAAGGTTCCTACATGGGATGCAGAGAAGATAGTCAGCCGAGTCCTTCCAGATGGAATAAAAACAAAAATGAAGACTATTGGTCAATGACTGTGGCTTTTATACAAATTTATTTATATAATATATACTCTTAACATAAAATTTGTCTTATAGCTTAAATTTTGAATTACCAAGAAGAGCTTACAAGTGCTTTCTGCCATCTCAGCCATGGGGGAAAGCACTTTATTTTGCTAGCCAATCTCAATCCTCCATAGAGACATCAACTAAACCAAAGGTAGTTCAATAAATTTATAGCTAAACCTTTACAGCTAACTTTGGCCTACTCCTATGTAGGTCTAATCCTAATTACTGAAACTAAAAGTTGCAGTGGAAAGGTTTAATATCCAATTCCATTCACACTTTTCATTTTTAAGGTACGAAGTCATGTAAAGACAATGGAATAACGGGTCCAGCACTCTAGTAATTATAATCATGTGCAGTCAAAAAGAACCTGGTCACCAGTCTCTTGGCCCTCTGAATGAAAGAGAATCGGTCGGCAGCGCTTATCCTCATTCATTAGGCTTGAATTCTGAAAATGAGTTACAAGCGCAGCCTTTCCCTGGATCCGTGCATATGCCAACGAAGCAACTTTTTCACTGTTAAACTTCTCCCACTTCTTTCCATTGAATGCCTGCATATATTCTCCATGATTAAACTTCTTTAAAATGGTATACTTGCTTCTTCAGATCAGTACAATTTAGGTAATTGGACATGCCAGAAAATACTGATAAAATTACTTTCCTCAAAGAATTTAGTAGTTATGAAAAAATTATAAATCAGAATAACCCCGATACAGACATTTGTCCTCATGATAAATGTCACTTTAAGCCAACCCTCGCAGCACAAATTATGTACAAGAATATTTAATAAAAATAACAGAAATATGACTTGAGACAAGCAGAGTTTAGAGTACAAAACCTTATAGAAAGGGATAATGTGTGAAGGAGACACCATATTGATGAAAGCATAACCCACATTACACTTGTTCTGCAAGCAAAAGAAACATAAGCAACAAATCATCTTGAAGAAGAATTTTTAAAAGATCTATAGGATTATGTACCTTAAAGTCAATTGGCAAATAGAGAAAGTCATAAGTGCCCCGGTGGTTCTCATCAATTGCAGCCAACAGCATTTTTGAAGTGTACCTTAATACCAATCACAACAGGCAAATCATCAAGAAATTTATCACGTACCAGGTCTCTACTCAAATTGCTAATATAGTGCCCACATCATTATGATACTTGTTCTTACTTGTTAGGAATGTTTTTTATCATTAAGGTAGTCCTTGTATCCCCCCCACTGATAATTTTGTCCAGATCAAGCTGATACTGCTTCTTGCTATCAATCTGGTTCCCACTATTTTCAGATCGCCTATTTCGACCACGTTCAGCTAGTACCTCATTGTTAGTTGCTCCTGCTCCAGAATAAGAACCATTTCCCAGGAACAATGAACCATGCCTAGGCATTGACATCATTGTGAAACCAGGAGAACTAATCTCAGTTGTATTTCCTGAAAGACCACCGCCAACTCCTACAGCTGCACGAGTACCCATGTTCATCATAAAATTCCCATCATTTTGATTTAAACTCCCAAATGCTACCGGACTCATGAAAGAAGCCTCCGGTGACTCTGGGAAGTAGCTAAAATGCCTATCAAGAGGAAGCCCAGATGGTGCAGATCCTACATGATGATGGGAATGAGAACTAAGAAAAGAATTGGGCTGACTAGCATATGGGAAACCCTGCCTCTGGCCACCAGATGTAAATGGGAGACTTACTGAAGATGAAGACCAAACAGAAGAATTTGAAGGAGTTGGACTTCCCCAGAGAAATTGAGGACCAGACAATGTTCCGATGCTTGATGAACTTGATTCACCAATAGTAGATATGGGTCTGGGACTTGCATTTATCTTTTGCTCAGGAAAGGATAGAGAATTCTGAAAGGCTGCTCCTTGTGTTGATCCAGAGTTAGTAAAAATCTGATTTGCATTATTTACCCTTCCTGGGTCCTTGCCAATGGGTGCAATCTTCGCAGAATTTGATACGTGAGAGGAAAGAATTGCAGCCAACCCAGGCAAATGGTTGCTAGTCATGGGGGTGGCACGGCCCAAACCAGGGGACTTGCTGAAAGAACCTAAAGGACCATGTTCAACTGGACTGCCAAATTGAGCCCAGTTACCTGTACACAATTGCCACCAAGTTTAGCTTGCAGTTGAAAATGCCTTTACCGAATAATAGAGCTCAAACTAAGCACATAAGACAATAAGTCAGGATAAAGAGACATTTACCAGGAGGTGAATTGGCCAATGGTGAACCCACTTGATGTCTAAAAGTCCGTGCTTCATCTTGTTCCAGCTCTTGACTCAATTGCTGCATCAAGCTAACAAGATAGAAGGCACAGCAATATTCTACTGGCTCAATTATGCAATAATAACGTTGCATTTTATTCAAGGTACAACATAATATTAGCCTAAACCATACATAAGACAATTTAATGCTAAAAGAATTTAAAAAATGCATGAGAGACCAAAGCCTCAAATTCAAAAGATTAGATAGAAATTGGGAGAGAATAATTTAGAAAGAAAACTTGTGAGATTAGCCTCTCACTTGTGTTATTTATAATAAGTCTGTACAATCAATGAGCCTCATCTAGGGCTACAAGGCCTAAAAATAGGCAACTAATTATGTATAAAACACATGTCTATTTACAATATGCACACGCCTAATTCTAACATATGTCTAATTCTAACAGAAACTATATGGCCACAAAATAAATGCATCTTGTAACAAAAGTGGGGGAAGCAAAGACATGCTGAGGAAGTTACTTACAAAGCAGGGGAAAGGAAAATGGCAATACACCTTCCAAGAGTATAAAATTTACTCCTTTATATTTATTACATTCCGTGCAAGAATCCCTATTTTCAATTTATATACGATTTAACTGCTTAAAGAATGCCTATTTAGCATTACTAGTTATTCAAATTTGAATATAAAACACTACTTCAAAATTCCTTCACAGCAGAAAATTCTAGAGGATGTCAAACAAACTAGTTGCTTTAGCTATCCTAATGAGGTGGTGCTAGCGCACTCCAAGCAGTCAATTAATACTTCAGAGTACAAATAGGATCACATTCTTTTCTTTCATTTTCTAGATAGTTTCTACCACCCATAGTTGATTAGGCTTGTCATTACATCATTGAAGCAACTGCTTCTACAACTACTGATGTAAAACTAAACATGTTCTGCACTTTTGGAGGGTGCACTTTTGACAAAATATACCACCAGACTCTAGGCCGCCTCACATCGGTCATGCTTTTAAAATTCATATGAAATTATGAATTACAAACTGATGCACACTCCACCAACATTACTTAAAATTAATATTAATTGTAGTTGCCCCCTTTTTAATACCAAACAAATTTTAAAGCAAAAAAATATAATTTAGTAATTTATACAAGAAACAAGTAAATACTTCATGGAATGGTCAATGATGTCCATTACAAATACAATTGAGTGACCAAGATCAATACAATAAAAGCAATAGGATTTTAATTTGTTTAAAGGTCCTTTGCATCATTTGCTCTATCTAAGTATTTTAGTTCTAATAGTTATAGGAAAATCTTATTCATGAATCCAAAATTTCACTCTACTAGATGAAAGGTGTTCATATGCTTTTACAGGCAAACTGTAACCTAACGCGGCTAATTAATATGAAACTCCACTTACTTTCTACGTGCCCCACCAGGGCGGCTGGGTTCAAGTTTTATGCGCTTCCCAGCTATATCACTTCGATTTAATGCCTTAAGAGCTGCCTCTGCCGCTCTAACATCATAAAATTCGATAAATTTATGGTGTCTCTTATGTGGTGTTTCCCTGATCTGTTATTTTAGCAACAAAAAATTACAACCAATTCATGCGCTAGGTTAATTTAAGCAGAGATCAAAGAAACTTGAAGTCAATAGCTGATTAAATTTTCACCTCTTTGACTTCTCCATAAACCCCAAATATTTGTCGAAGGTCATCATTTGATACTGATGGATCCAAATTGAACACTACAAGAGTTCCTTGGTTGATGTCCTTTTCTGAGGGGTTATCCTGGAACCAACAGTGGAAAAAATAAATAACACAAAGACAACTTCAATAATAATAAGTTAAATCTTAAGTACAGCAATATAAGTCAAACCTTAGGAATTGAAAAATGAATGTCAAGTTTTCTTCGTCTCAATGGCTTGTTTTGTAAAGCACGCATTGCAGTGCGAGCAGCTCGGATATCATAGTATGATATCATCACAAAACCCCTATGCTTGCATGCAGTGTACAAAGTTCTGATATCCCCATATTGCTTTTAAAGGAGACAGATCAAGAAATACCAGAAGAAGCAGTAAAGAATCAGCATTAAGATAGGCATAATAACTTTTTGAATGTAAATTAATAAGAAATATACAATTAAAGTAAACCTTTCAAACAAATTATAATTTCCTCTCACCAACAAACCTAGATAAATGCTCAGAAAGTGACCAAATCTTTTATGACAACGAGAATAAAACAAAAAAGGAAATTACAAGATGCCACCAACAGAACTTTGGGTGCTTGTCATGAATCATCTTGATTCACTTAAGCTGTTTCATACATTTACACCTTCCCTATGTTTGGATGTCTAATAAGAATTAATAAAGCATTCTACCCCCCCCCCCCCCCTTTTTTCTTTTCTGTTGACTTAGAAGGGATTCTTTTCAAATAGAACGGTACTGGTGTCTTGACAGGCACTATGTGCATGTCAATCTGCATTTTTAAAGTTGAATAAGAGTTTTAAAATTCTAATAACTACCTACTACTTATTGTCTTTTCTCATAATTGTTTTATAAAGCATATATTCAGTAAAAAAATAGCAACTACCCACTATTCATAAGTTTTAACATTTAAGGGTAAGGCTATTATAGTGGGAAGAGACCAAACACCAAACCTATGTTTTGGCATTACAATAGTATAGATTCCTCTGGGTCATGTGGTTCTTTGACGTGGTTTTAGGTCATGGGAAGGAATAGTAATAACAAAAGAAAGATCTCAACAGACAGAGGAGGGAGAGAAACCTAGAAGAATGAGGATCCAAATTCCAAGTTTCCAATCATCTTTTCCACAGAAGTGAAAACAAAAGTAAGAAAAAACATTTTCATTGGTGCTTTCTACATTATTGTCAATATAAAACTCACTGTTTTGGATTCATTCTTTAACCATCATTTCTTTATGGGCTGCATTTATATCAGTCAAAGTGAATGTGCTAGCAGATTGTCTTAAAATAGAAAGATTAGTTTTCTAAACCTTATCATATAAAGAGTAGTATCCCCCCTTGCCTATTTAGAAATCGCAACTTGGCCAATTCCATATTAGTCGCGACATTCACACTGTTAATTATTTGGGAATAAAATTAGTATGGAATTTGGATGAATTAAAAAAAAAAAAATCACCTTACATCATCATAGCAGATAGATAGATAACTAACCATTGCCTATTTCACTAGTTTAAGCTAACTAGGCATTAATTTGTTTGGAAAACTGGAGATTTCACCTACTCTTCTATCAATTTTCCAGCAATATTGACTCATTTCAACAAACTAACAAAGTAAAATGTTAACTTGGTAGTAACTTTAAACACCTAGCCAGAGCCTAAACAGTAATCAGCAAAATGACTATACAAGTGATTGCTATAGAAATGTATTAGCTAAATGATCATACAAGTGATTTCCTTAGAAACTCCTGTTAACAGGTCAAGTACCAATTCCTTATGGAACACAATGGCACCAAGGTTTAAACCTAAGACCTCCAAAAAACTACACAAACCCCTCCCAACAACACCTCACCTAGTGGCTTGGTAAAAACTTATTAATAACCAAGTAAATACTAAAGAAAGGAATATAACTAAACTAGCCATCACCAAAAACACTAAATAGTCATTGAAGATAGACAATACTCTATTTAAGCATTTAAATTAACAGACTATACCTCAAATAGTGATCTTAATTCAGAGTCCTCAACATTACTATTTATGTTACGAACAAATAATGTTCTTGATGGATGCTCTCCATAGGGATGCTCACCAGCCACTGTTCCCACGCCATTTGGAAGTGCATAATGACCAATACCATTTGAAGCAATGCCATCAGATATGCTTAGCATTGACATGCCAATACCAAGGTTCTCTTGGGGTTCAAAATCCATTTCAAACCCCCCTCCACTACCAAACAGATCATTTTCATCAAGATCCTCCAGCTGGCTGGGCAACCCACTAAGGTCAAAATCATCCGTTAGTCCAGCTAACAGCTCTTCCTCGTCATCAGGAAGCATGTTTCCAATTGCATTGGTTTCAAGGTCTTCAAGTGGATCGTGTCCCTTATCTTCTTTGTGAACTTTCATTAATATTGACAAGTTATCATCAACAGCTTGGCCATAATTCTCTGGATCTGTAAAATTAACTGCATATTGAGAACAAGAAAAAAAAAGGAAAGTCTTAACAATCATTTAGAGTGATACAAAGCCCTGAAATATGTAAGAGCATCTCAAGCTTACACTTTTCATGGGGAAGAACAGGCAATGAACTAGAAAACAAGCTAAGATCACTTGACGAATGATATGCACCAATCGCATGTGGTATCCCCCATGAACTGCTTTGCAAATTTTTAGCAGCATTAAGTGAGGATATCTCAGATGGGCCTACAAAAACAGTGTGAATAACTGATTAAAAGACAAGACTTGTATGTTTATCAAAGAATGTATGCCTTACATATGAATCAAGAGGAAGCACCTGCAGCACCATGAGCTGACACAGAATCCCCTGAACGTTTGTCCATTCAACTACTTTCTAGTAACATAGCAAAATGAAGAAAACAGAGTAAGATTAATACTTATTACTGAAAGAGATTATGAACATGTGTCACTGTCACAAATCATAACCAAAAAAAATGCCACAATCAAGTAAGGAAGGAGTATCACAATTCAACCTACCTAAAGACAAACAGATTTTCGCATAATTTTTACTAACTTTTTTGAGTCAAGAGAATTCAGCAGGAGAAGTAATATGTAATCATTCTCATACCCAACAGAACTCAACTTTCACCAAGAAAAACTAAGTTGAATTAATCAACAATTTTAGCCACAACAGTGTGTTGATTGATCCAACTTTCAAAACTTGTTTGGGTAGAAGAACTAGATCAGAAAGAAATGAATAGTTAAGGCAGGATTATCTGGTCCTATCTTCTGATGAATTACAAACAATGAAAGCAGCAGAATGATGCATTCACTTGTATCCTAGTTTCTCTCATTGTTTTATTGCTTCAGAAAGTGATCGGAAAGGGGAAAGAGTGGAAAGATTAAAAGGATTTGGGTGCTGAGGGGGTGGCAACGGGACCAGGTTTATAAAGTAGTATGTTCTTGGAAATTACAAACACTTTCCTTTCTATTCTTTAAGCTTCCGAACAAGTTTCCTTGTCTTTCCCTATAATAAAAATTTTTAAAAAAAAATCATCATTTTCCTTTTCGTTATGTTCATTCTTTGATTCAACTATGTTTCTTTCCCTTTTTTTTCGTTCAACCCATTCAAACAAGCCATCAAGAATTTTGTAGTCTTGACTAGAATTCAAACATAATATCACTTACCAGTGTAGTACGCACAAATGCACAATCCTATATAACAGGAAGGATAACTTCAAAGACTAAAAAAATCCGCTAGAGAACATTAAGCAGTGATGAATTCCACAATTGCGACAGACCATAGAGTCAACTTAAGTTTTATATTAAAACTAGCCAGTAAATCTAATCAACAGAATATCAGTGTTCTGCGCATAAATGCACAAGCTTAGGAAGGGCCAATGAGATATTAAAGAAAACCAACGAGAGAATAATTAGTCACCGATGCATTTTATAGCAGGGTTAGACTGTTGAGTCAACTTAAGCTCCAAGCCAAAATTACCCAGCAAATTTAATCAACTTGAGGAAACCCCGTAAGTAAAGAAAATACAGTTACTGCCAAATTGCACACGATAACCACCACCAAGCCTAGAAGCAAGGAAACAGTTCTCACCGACAGCTCAAGTTTATTTGCCAAATTACCAAAGAACCACATGCTAAGTAAACCGATCACGAGTAGCATGGAAAATTACGAAAGAAAAATCCCAAATTTGAGTCACCCTGGAAGCACAAAAGAGAGAAAAAGTAGAAGAAACAGAGAGCAAGAATACCTTGTGAACAGAAGATGAAAGTGAGAAGCATTAGCGGGAGTTCAAGAAGGATAGTTATCAAGCTGCTGGCGATTGTGTTGATCACGGAAATTGGAGAAGAAGAGTTTCGTAGAAGCAGAGAAACTTATTTCTTCCACTCTTCTACTTCCTCCTCTGTCGCCGGGAAACCAGAGCGCAGGTTGAAGAAATTTTCCGAGAAAATCAGAAAGAGAAAAGAAAAAAGAAAAGAGAAGAAAATGATTGGAGGGAAGATGTACAAGTTCAGGAAATTATTGGGAAAGTATATAAATAATTATTTATAGAATATTAAAAAAAAAAATAAAACATCATGCCCCGCTTTCTCCCCTAGAGTTGCTCTCTCTAATCTACTTTGAAATTCTGCCATATTTGATTTATACTTGGCGTCCGTTGACACGAGTGCTCTACATTCAACCAGCACTCCTCGGGTTCTGAATTTTTTATAAATTAAAAAAATAAATAAGAATATTTCTTATTAAATAACACTAACTTTTACTATTTCACCTCAAGTTAAGATTTAATTAAATTTTAAAAATCATTTTCTTCAATTTTAAGCTTTTGTAAAAAGATTAAATCTCATAATATTTAAAAAAAAAACACAAACTTTTTGTTTGAAATTAAAAAACTTACACTAATTGTTAAGCATTGTACATTGAGATGAAAATATAATATTTTATATCAATGATAAAGTTAACATCTAACAAGATAATTGATCATTTTCATGACTAATAATTTCTTTCTTACTTAATTTATATATATTAAAGATATGTAAATCACCTAAACTTGATTCAATTTAAATTAATTCGAAACAATCTAAATTTAATTTATCACCCATACACTTATATATCAATCAGTAACCATTTTTTTTTTTTTACTAAACTCAACTAATCAATAAAAATATACATAAAAATCCATCAACTTGTTCAAATTCAACTTATGCATATTTTATATTGAGTTCAAGCCAAAATTTTCAAACCTCAATTCTCCAATCTACCTTATTTTTTTCTCTGACATAATCTAAAACAGTTATACATGAAAGTCCCACGCATCTCAGTAATGATACATATACTTTATAATTCTATACATATTCTATATATTATCTTATATTTTCTCGCATTTACATTTTTCTCCCTTCTTTCTAGTATGAAACCACGTACCAACTTTCTACTGGTTTTAGATGTGGGTCCATTATTTTCCCACATATCTAGACTAGAGTTGCTCCTATACATTAGCTAGTATTAATTTTATGATAATAAAGATTAACTTAACTGCTTCAAGGTAAGTTCTTCCAATTTCAAACTCCAACACCTACCTACTTTGACCAAAATCCTAGTAGAGAAATTTTAAAATAATTTATTTAGTTCATTTATCCATCTTTCCAGAAGCCTTGTAATGCATTTTTGGATAATAATTCTGGCATTATAAAATGATAAAGATCTAAACACCATAGAAAGAAAAGTATATGTCATTTACAAAATTTCAACATTAAATTTAGCAAAATTTCAATATCTAATTGTCACTGACTACTAAGTAACTTTAGATGCAATGTTTGGCAGCACATTAAATGGCAATATTTGTTAATAGCATTATTTTAAAAAATCATAACAACTTCTATGAAATTTTACCAATGATGGCTTCAGTTGCACTAATAGATTATGCAAATAGAAGTGAATTTGTTTAGACATGGTACTAACATGTTTACTAAAGAGAAATTTTGGTTGTAAGAGACAAAAAATTAGATCATTTGTGTAGGACAAATGGTACATTTAGAAGTGGAGTCCTAAATAATTGCTTAATAAAAATAATTTATCCGAAATAATTGTTCAATAAAAATGATATATTAAATATAATGAGTATAGTTGAATTTATAAAATTTAATAATTAAAATTATTCTAAATAAATATTTAATAACAAATGATTTGTAATTTTTTATTATTATAATATTTTGCAACAAATAATTATTCGTCGCATGTAAGAAAATCCGATACAAAAAAAATACCAAGGCAAGAACTGACGTGGCGTTGCGTCGGCAAAGCGGCTGTGTTCATCTGCCTTTTCATGCGAAACTTTCGGGACAGACGACAATTGAATGCACGTTTGCTTACAATTTTTCGCTTTTTCCTTTTGTTTCAATCTTAGTCCCGCTTTTTTCTAATTTAATAATTGGTTTCTTTTTGCGTCCTTTGAATTTAATCAGCTTGCAAACTTTAATTAACTATATCAGATCTCGGTTTTGAAATATATGTCGGACATTAAAGTAATTTTTTTTTACATGAACTTTGTCTTTTTCATTTTTTTGTATTTTCTAATATATTTTTCTTTACTTTCCTCTCTCCGTCAATCAACATTAATTTAATTTATAATTTGTTCATATATATATTAAATAAATATTAAAATTATAATTTTTTAAAAATTTGACTTCAATCTATACATAAATTTAAAATGTTTTTTTTCTCTTTCCAAACAAATTTACTCCAGGGAATGTACGTTTCCTCGTGCCCTCCACGTTTTCCTGGAAAAACACGTGACTTAATCATTGGACAG
This sequence comes from Dicorynia guianensis, assembly GCA_037013595.1. NCBI lineage: Eukaryota > Viridiplantae > Streptophyta > Magnoliopsida > Fabales > Fabaceae > Dicorynia > Dicorynia guianensis. The sequence continues at coordinate 40,811,339 of JASUAB010000002.1, forward strand.
AACTGTTAGTCAACCAAATTGGCTTGATTGTGCCGACACGGTCAGGCCCATTTTCAGAGATTGGATCAATACGGTGAGAAGCAATATTATTCGTATATTTTTATTTATAATTTTTATTTTTTATATTTACTTTTTAATAAATCTATATTCAATAATGTTAATCACAAGAATCTGACTATCGCATTTCCGTAAAAGGAATATGGAGTTCAACTTGGGCCAAACATCCCCCCAATATAAATGGGATGAAAGATAAGCAGTGATGCGTCTTTCAATCTGGTCCAGGTCTTACATATTCGTTCATTTTACCGTACCTTTATTTTTGTCGTCCTAATTAAATTATAATATTATTAATAATAATGCTTATTATAATGCATGACTGCTAATTGGTAAACACTTTTTTACATAAAAATAAAAGATATTTTGTTATTGTATTAGAGGACAAGAGACTTTTAAAACTTTTATATTAAATTTATATAATTAAAAAATGGAGTATCAAACAAATATTTTAACCTTTTATATTTTTTGTAAAAATTCTAGTTGAAGATATTAATTCATGGCGGGCGGGCGGGCGTGACATATTTGATCCAAATGGAGAGAGCAACGACAATACATGACCCTTCCTCATTGTCGGGTAGGTGCAACCGACGGCCAGATGGTCCGGCTGCGGGGGCCACGCATATTTGGTCGCCCGCTGAAGGAAGGTTCACGTGGCCACGTGGGGGTACCAGCACCGATCCACCCGGGCCAGGCTCTGGCACGGGATATTCTCGTTGCCGTGCGTTGAAGGCTAAGCATATCCCTCTTCTCTCGCTCCCCGTTTCCACCCCAGAACTAAAATTTGTGTACGTATTTGTACACGCTGCGACCGGCATAGGACATGGTGTATTTATACAAGGTTCTGTTAAACACGGCAGGGGTGGATATGTAAATATGAAAAAAGACCGAAATTGGAATTGACCGGAAAATGCTACGGATCCGTACAGTGACTCATGCATGGACTAGAATTTACGTCCGAGCCTTTGGCAGCTTTTGAGTTTTGTTTGTGAATGGGTGATGGCAAAATATTTGGCCTTTTTTGGCTACTAGGAAAGAACTACATGGGTGTTAGTCATAAAGAGATGTAATGGGACAATGGGAGACAGAATATTTAGAAGCTTTTTACATTTGATATTATTATTTACATGATACTTTGTTGCAACGATTACATTACAAACTAGGGCATTAATAGTATGATAATACAAGCATTTATATGCAGCTTTTTAATTATTTGTGATAATACATTGAGATGTGATGAATGTGGGATATTGTTTGACGTTGCTCATTTTATTACAGGGAGGTGAAGACTATAGGTATTATTGTATGTTGTTTGTTAATAAGTGCACCCAACAAAAATAAGTTATTTTTGCAATTTTAAAATATTTAGAGGTTACCTGGGGAATTAAAAATTTTCAAATAAAATATATAAGAAATTATTAAAAAATTTTAAAATTATTACAGATTATACATAATATTTTACAAAATTAATTTAGGTGAATGTTTTAAAATTTTCTATGATTCATATGTAATTTTTTAAAATTCAAAAAGATTAAGAAAGATTTTAAAAAATTCAAGGGGCCAAACTAAAAATCTTTAAAATTTTTTTATAGTATATATATAAATACTACATATATGTATATATATATATACACACACACACACATAAGAATTTTTAAAGTTATAGAAAGTAGGTTCCCTCGCACCCATATAGCTACTCCTACTCTTTCTTAACTTTTTGACTATTTATTTATTTCTTATTATTTTATAGTATTTTTCTCTTATTTATTGTATAAATTTAAACACAAAATTAAAAACTCATTAAAATTATATAATAACAAAGTTCCTATCCAAATTCAATGAATAGAGCGTGTAACTAATCATTATATGTGAATCAGTCAATGACAACAATTGGATCCATGTCTACTGGACCCTTAGTATCCACTTGAAGTTAAAGACAAATGCAAACCCAAAAAGAAAACCAAAAAAAAAAAAAATCAAATTGGTTTATTGTGAATGATACTCCACCAATCTGTTTCAATGCTGATAAAAGGTCCATGTCGGAGGTTGTGGACTACCTTTCAAGTACCCAAACCCAATATATAAATACATATATACAACACCAACTCCACATTTTGAATCATATATTGTAATCAACTTCAAATGTCTCACATTATTATATATAACTATTAATTAATATAACTTGTATCATAATGTTCATGCCAAAAGTTATATCTAATGTTGCAAAGTCTTAATGATAATTAAATTTAAATGTAATTCAACTCATAGATAGTGTCAAGTCATAGTTATTACATATATGAAATAAAATGTCTTTTGTAATTTCCTTTTTCTTTTTGCCTACAACAAGCCAACAAAAATAATTAGATTATAAGTAGACATTAGGTTAAATAGTCAATACTCTTAATTGGCACTCAATTATTGTTGATTTTTTTTTAATTTTGAGTTAAAATTCAAAAGTTACTTAGTTATTTTTTGATAGTACAAAAATTTAGAATGAGGGAAAGTTCTTCCCATTTCAACAATAAATTATTAATTTTAGCAAAAATTTATGATGAATTATAAATTATTTACTAATAGAGAATTCTTAAAATTGAACTCAAATCATATAATTATTATGAATAAAAAATCAATCAGGTTATGTATTAAGTATTGTGCTAGGCTTCTGATTTCTACAAGCAACATTTAAAGGGGGAAAAAGGAACACAAGTTTTTTTTTTTTTTCTCTAACAAGAAACATGTTTTGCACATGTTTACATAGGTATGGCCAGTAGAGTTGGGTAAAAATGTTGTTGCTGTGTCATTGGCACGCTGGCCACTGCTTTATCCGTTAAAGTCCAGCAAATTAATGCAATGTCTGAAAAGTTTAATTCAAATTAAAGTTGATGGGGGCACTGATGTATCCCACTAGCTAGCAATAGTAAATGCAACATTATGTGAATCAACCTAATACCAAACATATCTCAAAGCAATTATTATAAAATTTATGTGGTTTTCTGTTACAGCTTTGAAAACTATGGATGGAAAGAAAATCTTGTCACTATGCATAATATAAACATGTATTAATGTATAATTGTTGAAATTCCACACAGTAATTATGAATGGTGATTCTTGCTGGTCATTAAATGTAGAAATTAATTAAATTTAATTTATCTAGATGGAAAAAGGAGCTGGTTAAATCACATGCAATAAATTATTTCATTAAAAAACAATTTCATTTTCACTGTGAAATCATTACACTAATTGAGTGGTCGTTTAGAAAATTGTATGGATAAGTAAGAAGTTAGGGAAAATAAAATAACTCCCAATAAATAAAATTTTTTTGGCTCCCACAGTTGTTAACTCCCAATAAATAAAATACTAATCAAACACTTGGTGATGAATTATTGATAGTAATTAATTTTTTTAATTTCATTTATATATATTTTGCTTACAATTTGATATATTCATTCTTTTTCAATCTCAATGCCAATGAGTGACTTTGTTCTTTTCTAAAGATGAAAAGACCCCCCTTTTTTTTTTGTATTTGTAATGTTATTAAAGTTTTTTTTTTATGAAAAATTATTAATGGTTTTTGGGTTGGGTGGAAAGTCGCTGGTTTTCTTTGAGTGCAAGAGCCATTGGTATTTTCCGTAAAGGGAAAGGTAGGTTAAAATATGTATGGCCTATCATTCTATATATTATAATATATACTGTATTAACTAGAAGACAGAAAAATTATAAGCAACCCAATTTGTGCCCATCTATTTTGTCAAACATCGAAACATACAAAATACAAGTAAAAATTATAGTGTTAAATTCGCGACATATTATTATTGCAAAATTTTGAAACAATCGTTAATCAAATAGGTTTTGCTGTTACAACATTCTAAAATTTTTGTATCTTGAAGCAGTCGCATCAATATTTCTGATACAATTTTTATGGGTGAAACTCAATATTAAAGGGTGTATCATATTTATATAGTTAAATGATTCATGTTGTCAAGTCCTCCATTAATTTTGAAGTGCTCTATATGCTTTTATAAGTTATGGATGGACGTAATTGGACACAACTTGCTCACTTTAATGTGCATTAATACGAGGTGCTGAGTTTAGTGTGCCATGCTATGTTGGCCACTATAATTCGGTCACAATCTTTATAAAAGAGAAAAAAAAATAGGGCTCAAACACAAATGTACTACGTATCATATTATTACAATTATTTTATGTTTTATATATAAGTAATTTGTCAGTCTTTTATTAATATATTAGCATCAGATGTTAGTTCAAATATTTTTTAATATTTTAAGTTGAAATTTAAAATTTTAGTGTAAAAAGATACATATAAATAGTTAGATTGAAGTGCAAAGATGATGCAAAATCCTTTGACACCATATATTGTTGTCTATACAAAGCAAATATTAGGATGATAGTAACTTTTTTTTTATTTTTATGAAATATTTTTATTTTTTAAATGAAATTAATTTTGATTTAAAATAATAATTGGATAATAAAATTTTTTTAATATTATAAAATTAAATTTTGAATATATAACTTATTTTAAGATAGTTTAAATGATAATGAATTATTATTGTGTTATAGGAATATAATAACATTGCGATTAAAAAAGGCTGCCCTATATTCTATGCTGCCACGTAGGACACCATACCAGTTTTGACCTCTTAAATGTTGACACGTGATCAACATGACCCTGTCCCACTATGACACGTGTAACTAAAAAATAAGCCAGGAAACACCACAGTAGGGAATCTGTCTTCCCACCCGGCCAAGCCAACCGCAACTGAATTTACTAAGGTGCTCTCACTACTCACCCAAAATAACATGTACCCCACTTTCGTATAAAGAATCCGATATCCGTATCTCATACGATCCGGATAAGAAACACTAATAGAAATAGATTAACCCCATCCATCTTCCCCTAGATTTAAGCCTCAAAGCTTTCAAATTTTTCACTCTGATAGATGCTTTTCTCTTTTTTATCTCTCTATTTATCCCTTCTCGTGTCGGTGTACAGATCTTGCGCACTCTACGCTTTTCTCTCTCTACTGGCTTTTCATTCACTTCATCTTCAGCTGCACCCATCGTGCTTGTCTCATACTTTTTTGGTGGAGGCTAGCAAGTGGGTTTTCAAAACTCAGATCCTTGGGTGAAAATGAGTGAGTTATCGCTGCTGGGTTGGAGCTGGGTCGCTTTATGATTGTGGGTGGTGGCTGTTTTTGCGGTTTGGTGCGTCTGGTATTGGAATTGGAGGAAAGGGTGCATGTGGTATTTCATTTGGATTCTTCTATGTTGTTTCGGGAAGGATTTGGGAAGAAGAATACACTGGAATTCTGGCCTTGTGATCCGGAGCAGGGGTAGGTGGGGCAAATGTGGCTGATTTTTGGGGCAAATTGAGAGCTCATTTTTATGATTTTGTGCCTGATCTTAACTCCATTGGACGTTTTTGGAGATTGTTGTGGTGTCGGCAGAAAATGCAACAAGATCAAAGGAAAAAGGTGGATTGTTTCCCATATCAGTTCCGGCTTCTTTAAACTTTTGTAATTACTTGAGAATACTATTACTTTTATGTTCTGTTTGAATAATGAAGGTACCTGTTACCACGATAATTAAAAGAATGACAATATCATGTTTATACTGGGGGGTACTGAGAATTTTCAATGGAATAAGTCTACGGTGAGTCCGGTTCGATGGGGTCATGTTAGCTGAGACAGCGACATAATCGGTTTTGGTCATTCTCCAGATATTTAATACACTACGTACGTCCTCCTGTTTCTGATCCTCATGGAGGATAACGGCATGATTGGCAAGATCTTATCTTTTCTCTTCCAATGGCAATGGTTTAACCCTTTTTGTTGTCTGGGATTCCAACCATTGATGAAACAGCTTCTTTTTAAACTAGTTAGATATGGTTGTTCTTTCGATCCTTTCGTCCTTCCCGACGTGGTTTGTCTAAAGATAAGAGAGCGCATATTTTCCTAGATGCTTGCAGGATTTCCTAGAGGTTATTCCCTTTATATTTTGTATGCAATTAATCAACTTCTATTTTTAAACTAATTTTGCGTTTTATGTTTTCTTCACCCCCTTGCTCTTCCTCATCCTCTACCTCACCCTCTGCCTGCAAATCCCGTTTCGTTCTTTGTCTCTGTTTCCTTATAAAATTTTACCCCTATGTGAGTCTATCTTTTCCTCAAGTATTGATATTTTTTCTTCCCTTCTATTATCGAGTTAAGTACAAGTGATTTTATCAGACTTCCAAGTAGTTGGTTGAGTTGTAAAAATACTAAATTTAGGTCCATTATACATGATTGATGCTAAGAAAATCACTTCGTACTTTGCGACTGAGTTGAGGTGAAGTTAGAATGTTCCAAATTGTTTGATTGTAATTTTTAATATGAGTGGACTGAAGCAAAAGGAATAATTGGGGAAGAGAGGAGTAATTTGGTCTCGGGTAGAGGTTTTTATGTCGTTGAACTGTGATATATTTTATTGTATTAGTTTAGATGTTATATTTTCTCCTTCTTTTGGTGGTGCCCCACCGGGGTCGGGGATTGAGCCTGTTGCATGAGGACAATGTTCATTATTTTTTGGTTTGCGTATGTTATTCCACTCTTTGCAGAAATGATCATATTCATGTAAAAATAGTCATTCTTCTTTACCTATGAGTTTATGAATCTTCGATGCCATGGTGATTTCATTATGTAAATTGTAAACAACCATACGAATTTGAATAACTTCCATCATTTTATTGATAAGTACAGATATAACTCCAATTTATATTAATTTCTCTCCTATAAAGAATTTTTTTTTAAATAATCGTATAAATGGAACTTTGTTCCTTGTGATCTGTTGCTTTAGCTTGAGTTATGAAAAATTTTGAGATTATAAAATTTGTTCTTGCCTGATTTTGCTATCTGAAATAAGCATAACTTGGGTATCTCTGCTACAGAATTCAACAGAGATGGAATTTTTCTCTGAATATGGTGATGCCAACCGGTACAAAATTCAAGAAGTCATTGGAAAAGGAAGTTATGGTGTTGTCTGTTCAGCAGTTGACACTCATACCGGTGAAAAAGTGGCAATAAAAAAAATACATGACATCTTTGAACACATATCTGATGCTGCTCGTATTCTTCGTGAGATAAAGTTGCTCCGACTTCTAAGACATCCTGATATAGTTGAAATTAAACACATTATGCTGCCTCCTTCTAGGAAGGACTTTAAAGATATCTATGTTGTTTTTGAGCTCATGGAGTCAGATCTTCATCAAGTTATTAAAGCCAATGATGATTTAACGAAAGAGCATTATCAGTTTTTTCTTTACCAGTTACTTCGAGCATTGAAATATATTCACACGGGTATATTTCAATATCTCGTAGTTATATGTTCATGAATGTCTTATATTTTCCACTTATCTACATCATACATGAGCATTTATCTCTTTTAAAATGTCAGCATGTTACTTATTATGTTGTCTAGCTGTTGCCATTTCTTCCATTAAAGCCCTGTATCATCCTAAAATTGCATGCTATTTTTGTCAATATTGACTACTAGTTTGTTTGTCATTTTTGTCCTTAAATTCTAGTTCTCAATATGACCTTACTGGTGTTGATCTTGATCTTTCTCATCTAATGCTTAGCTATATACTGCAGCAAATGTCTATCATAGAGACTTGAAACCAAAGAATATACTGGCCAACGCAAACTGTAAACTTAAAATTTGTGATTTTGGATTAGCTAGAGTTGCCTTCAGTGACACACCATCCACTGTATTTTGGACGGTATGGTATTCAAACATGTTATCTGTTTATTTCCTTTTTACATTTTTTCTCAGCTTTACTCAACATAGTTTTTACTTTTCATATATTATTTAGGTTAGTAGGAGCTGATGTTTTCTTACTTACTTTATGTGCATATATAGGATTATGTTGCTACGAGGTGGTATAGAGCTCCAGAGCTCTGTGGATCGTTCTACTCAAAGGTATGGCTTTGTCCAGAATATTTTGGACATTGTAAAAGTATTAGACAATACAAATATGCATAATTTTGATTCATCATACTTCAAAGTTTGTAACTTATGAATCTACCACTTATATTTGTCTATTTTTTTCTTATGTATTAAGAAGCTAGCAGTCAGGTCTTATCTGTTAATAACCGCCTTAGTATTTGTATTGGATGTTAAATTGAAGAGAAGTTACATGCCTGTACAGTTTTTTTTAGCTGCATCACCAGTACGTATAGAGTGGTTGATATTTGGTTGCCACATGGTGTTTGATGTTACATATGATATTTTGTGTGAACAAATTACAGATAATGCAGTTGTTTTTCTTTACATTCCATTGGCACTAGTCCGTTAAAAGATACATTTCCTGATTATGGTAGGATGAGGTTGACTGTCCCGCATTTGAATTTGACATTTTTGGACATTAAATGGGGGGAGCATTGTTTGAAATTAATCAAATCTCCGAAGAGATGGGATTCCCCATGTAGAGTTAGCTCATCTTTTAACTTCAAATGGGAGTGAGTTAAGAGTTAATTAGGCACATAGATGCTTATTGAAGAAATTAATAAGTCGATGACAAATAAAATTCTAATGTAAACAATTTTTTCATGCCTTTCATCAAATCCATGGCTTATTGAAAAACAGTTGCCTAAAGTGGTTACGCCTTAATGCATAAGGTTACTCATTAATTGAACTGGTGAGTGGGTGACCTTCTGACATTCTGACACTGAACGATAAATTTGTGTTATTGTTTATGGTTGTGTCAGTGAACAATAAATTTGTATAAATTTGACATTTCAAGTAAACAAAAGAGTGGCAAACATGCATCCGTTCCAATCTCAACTATTTCTTTGCTGCTTTTAATCCTTCCACCCTTACTTGTCCTGAAATATGTGAGAACAGTGTAAAAGTCAATTTAGATTGTTAGTGAAATGAAAGCAACAAAAATGACTAGGAAGAATAGTGATCTGAACTTTAAACAACATCAATCTTAAAATTTAATGTAACATGAGTTAATATTTCTTTTACATGAGTCAAAAATTTCGGTTGACATATGCTTTGATAACTTTTAAAAAGTCACCATCATGGTTAAAAAAGTATAATCATAGTTTTGGAAGGTGTTTAAAAAAGATGTGCAAGAAGATTATTCTTATTAGTATGGTTTAACAAAGAGATTTTCATTTTTTGGGCAACAAAAACAAGAAATAAAGAAATTTGAGGAAATAGAAAATAAAAGTTGGGCAGGCATGACAGACAAAATGGTTGGGAATTGTATGTTGGCAGGGGCAATTATGAAGTCTTAAAATACATTGCAAGCTACTTATGGCAACACATACCCCACTGAGCTCCTTACCCAACGGATGGCTTTCTTGATTAGTGTCCAGCATTATGCCACCTTTCCTTATTAATCTATCTATTTATCTTTCTTTTTTGGTTAGTCCCAATATTTGGCTCCTTACTTTCTATGCCTTTTGTCATAAATGAAAATATTTTAGCTTATGCATAGGTTATGTTTGGCCGCTGATAACTATAGAATCATCTGATGTGTTTTCAATCCCAAGTTTATTTGGCATGGCTGATGGGGCTCATCTACAATTGATAATGAAATACTGAATTTTATCTCAATTATTATGCATTGCAAATATGGGGCTTCTTTCCTCATAGCTTCCAGTACATATATTATATTGTTTTCATAATTAGATTTGCATGTAATGTGGATTTTATTGAGAGGTGGGTATTGTAGTCTGGTAATTCGTGTCAAAGTCAAAGCCAATTTCTATTTCTGTTATCCTTGTTATCTACAATATCAGTCATAAGGTTCATTTTTGTAATATCTTATGAATCTTGATGCAGTATACACCAGCAATTGATATATGGAGTATAGGTTGCATCTTTGCTGAAGTGTTAACCGGAAAGCCACTTTTTCCTGGGAAAAATGTTGTCCATCAGTTGGATCTAATGACTGATCTTCTTGGGACTCCCTCACTGGATACCATATCTCGGGTAAGTTTTTTACCCTATAGTGGAAACTTTCCTTGTATCGCTTAATTCTGCACCAACAGTGTGATTCCACATGTGACAATGTTATGTGTTTGATGCAGGTACGAAATGACAAGGCTAGGAGGTACCTGACTAGCATGAGGAAAAAGCAGCCTGTGCCATTTGCGCAAAAATTTCCAAATGCAGATCCTTTAGCACTACAACTTCTGGAAAGGTTGCTTGCCTTTGATCCAAAAGACAGGCCTACTGCTGGAGAGGTTTGTTACATTGTATTGACGTCAAGTGAGATGTTTTTTTGGTTGGATATGTGACGGTGTCTTAGGGCACTTTTTTTCATCTGGAGTTTCGTCAAAAGGAGGTCATATGAATTAAAGTAGAGCAAGTTTATCAATCATGAATGTCATTTTTTCTTTCTTGATCCAGATATTTAAAGGTTTTTGTGTCTTCAGGCATTGGCGGATCCTTACTTCAAAGGACTGGCAAAAGTTGAGAGGGAACCATCCTGCCAACCTATCACAAAAATGGAGTTTGAATTTGAAAGGCGAAGGGTCACAAAGGAAGAAATACGAGAGCTAATCTTCCGTGAGATTTTAGAGTATCATCCTCAACTATTGAAAGACTACATGAATGGAACGGAGAGAACAAATTTTCTTTATCCAAGGTTTTATTTTCTTGGTTGCTTTACAACTATTATGTCGTTTTATATTTTCCTCTCCTTGATAAGTACCAATTCTGATTTCTATTTTATTATTTTCTACTACTTTTTGGGTGCATATTCATTTCAGCGCCGTTGATAACTTCAGAAAGCAGTTTGCTCATCTTGAGGAAAATGGTGGTAAAAGTGGGCCCGTTATGCCTTTTGAAAGAAAGCATGTTTCTCTTCCAAGGTAATTTAGTAACTTGTTGCTTTTTTTCTGTCATCTTGAGAAAGGTTAGGTTTGATTACATTGTACTTACATGAAGCTAGGATTAAATTTTTAAAACTGCCATTAATTTTTTAAAACAACATGGGATGCATACGCAAAGAGAAACTGGTCCAGAGCACTTGACTCAGTCTGATTCAGCAACTGCAATTGTGCATGTCGAATTCAATTTATTGAGCGTTGTTATGCAGTATTTTGGTGTCAACGGTAGTGTTTATGGTGAATGATGTGATTGTGCATAGATGCAAATCAGCGATATTTAAAACTAAACTTAGAGTATATCAACTATGTTGTGGATGTATACTGCTACTGCTAATGAAGAGTTACAGATCCCTTTTAATTTAGACCTGTTAAGATAGGTTTAAGAACGCCATGCTTTTCAGTGGGAATTTAGTGTCCATGAAGCTTCTTTTGAGAATTTATTGCTGAATCGTTCAATAATCTGCTCTTTCATCATTGTAGCATGGTGTGGTCAGTGGACTAAACCGTTTTCACCCTATCCAGTCTGCATTTGCTCCCATCTATGAACGACTATTTTCATCTCTAAGGAACATAGATAGGGGAAAAGATTTATATATTCCTGATTTCCTTAAATCACTGACAGGTCTACAATTGTACATTCAAATATAGTCCCTCCAAAGGAGCAATCAAATGTTGCTTCCTGCAAAAGCCGTAAAACTGCAGAGGAATACAATAAGAGTTTCAGAGATACAGAAATTCCAGTGCCAAGGTCCACACACGGCCCACAAAGAATTCCACAAGGTATTCACTTCTCCCTCGATTATGTTGTAGTCTGTTTATTATATGTAGTATGATTACTAAATATGCTTCCCTTTCAGCTAAACCTGGTAAAGTTGTTGGGCCAGTTGTTCCATACGACTATGGGAGTGTCGTCAAGGATTCTTATGATCCAAGGGCATTTATCAGAGGTGCCATGCTTCCTTCTCAATCTGTTCCCCCTGCATATTACTACCAAAGAACTAGCGCTGGAAGTCAAGAAAGATCAGCAACAGAAGCTGATAAGAGCGTGTCTTTGCAAGCCAAACATGCCCAGCAATGTGGAGTGAATGCCAAAATAGCACCAGATATAGCTATTAATATTGACACAAATCCCTTTTTTATGACACGGGCAGGAGTGAACAAGATAGAACAGGATGATCGAATAGCTATTGACACAAACTTGCTGCAGTCAAAGGCTCAATATGGGGGGCTTAGTGCTGCAGCTGGGGCCACTGCTCATAGAAAGGTTGGGCCTGTTCAGTATGGCATGACAAGGATGTTCTAGCAGACAGTCGTCCCACAAACATTTTGACCAGGTAGAGCTATCCTTGTAGAGAAAAAAGGTTCTCTGTAGGGAAGCAGCTGTAATCTCTGGGGGGTTGTGTAAAATGAGAGTTTTAGGCAGTGCTTTCTTCCGAGGAGCCAGCTTTCCCTGGTCAGACGCTAAAAACTTCAGTTACAACTATCAAGAAATTGTATCATTAAAATTGAGTCTTTTCTTGTAATTCAATCTTCGGTCTCCGTTCGCTCTCCCTAATCTCTCTTCCACTCCTCTCAAGAGCAACTAGTTGCATGGCCTTTGCGGTGAAATCAAATCACGACCTGTAAGGATATGACAATCTCATGGATGTTACCGCTAGATAATTTGCGCAGTTTAGCATTGACAAGTTGTTGCCAGAATTTGGTACACACAAAGCTATAGTATTGCATGCATAGAACTGACTTATCAAAGAATTTCTCTACTCTTACAGAAAGTTTCTCTCCGGAGTTCTGTGGGAACCTTGGATGTATTGTGGATCCTAAACAATGTGGGACCCACACCACATCTAAGGGTTCCAACAAATTTTAGTGAGAATCTTGTCTCCACTATACTGTGAATAGTCCCACTCCTTATCAAATGAGAATTTGGGTTTTGACAATTGTAGGAGTGTCTTTTTCTAAATTGGTTTTTTTATTTATTTTTATAATTTTAATTTTATTTAATCATCATAATACAAAATATAAATTATTAAATTTATAAAATTTTACAAATTAAATTGTGTAACTTAATAAATCAACACATCACATAACTTAATTAGAAAAATTATGCAACAAAATTATTGTGAAAATATTTTTTCTAAAACATTTTTATAAAAGAAAACACTTGTCACGAAAGCACTTCAAATAATTCTCACCAATTTTCATGGCAAGAAAGTTTACACACAGACCAAACTAGCAGTAAGTGATTATTTTCAGCAATGGAGGTATTAAACAGTTTGATTACCTTATACTTGAGAGACTATAGTAGAAAGTTAGGCATCATAAAGGTTGGGGACTCTATGGTGGGTGATTGGACTAAATGAAATGGCAGTAATTGCCATCTCCCTTTCTGACACAGTGCAATGGTTGCTGAATTATTCATCTCTCTGTAGAGATACACTCCCAGAGGTATGAGACATGACATGGGGCACCCACCGCCAAGGTTGGGCCTTTGATTGTCTCTGGCATCAGGACTACTGTGAGACTTTGTGTGTTGTAATGACCTATCATCTGTTTGTGTGGAAAAGAAGAGTGCTTGGAGTTTATGAGATTTATTACATTATCCTAAAATTGCTACCACCATAATACCTAAAGCTGTGCCACAGTCCTCTCTCTGCTCACATATTTATGCAATGCATGTTACTATAACTCTTTTTAAGGTTAATTATTCCATGGATGCCATGGTTTCCGGCCAATGTGGGCTCCATTATTTTGTATTACTCTAGATTTGTTGGATAAGGATAATACTTTAGGTTTGCTTTTTTATGCAATTGAATTAGTTCAACTTGCATAAATTAGTAATTTTGGTATTTCTTGAAGATTTCTTCAAAGCTTTATATCAGTTAGGTCACTAAAGGGAAGTAAAATAATATCAATAAAAAGTTAAACCTTATTTCATTAGTGAGGTTAGGTATATAAATTAAGAACAGTGATACGTGTATATAATTTTTTATATGCATTTTGCATATTTACTCAAAATTTCATTTCTCTCTCTTCTTATTCTTATAAATTTTTATTTTTTTAATGTATGTAGGAGTATTTATGAATCATTTTTTATAAATTAAATGATATTATTAAATTTTATAAAAGTTTAAATTTATATCAAAGAATCAATTATTTTATTAAGTGAAAGAGTTTTTCTCAAGGCTGTCATGTGGTTATTAGTTGTGGAAGAAAGAGAGATCACATGAAGGCACAGAAGGAGTTAAGAAGCTGAAGTGAAAGAAAGGAGATGAGGGAATGCATAGAAATGAATTTGTTGGGTTTTGCAGAGTTGGCATTTAATCAATTGGCAAACACCATAGCTGCAAACTGCAGGGAGCGGGGCTCACAGTTTAATGGCGGAGTCAATTGAGGTGGGCTAGCAAGTTGGTCATTAGGTTGAACAAGGGTGAGAGACTGCATTTTGGGATCTGCACAGGGAAACAAGAGCAAGAATGAATGGATAAGAGAGCAGCAAGGTCTGAACTTTGAACTTTGAAGTCAAAAAAATACGTTAAGACAATGACATAATTGGGTTGTAGAAAGGCCCTTGATGAATTGTTGTCATCAATTATGCTAACAGCTGAGCCTAAGTTTGACCAAAACACCAGAATTTGTGTACTTGAAATGGGTACGGATCCCCATTAGCCCCAAAAAGAGAGGATTTAAAGAAGAAGAATGAAACGGGAAATTGTGGGAAGTAAAAATATAAATAAGAGGAGAGTGTAGTGTGTGAAAGTGACATGAACAAAGGGATCGGAGTGGGTCTGAGCACATGGAGTCCCATATGCCCAACACAACCAAATCTCTCATACAATCCCAATGACCCAATCCGCCTGCTGGTTTCCTTCTTGGAAACACCACCATCCCCCTTTCCCTCATTCTCCACCACAACCTCTCACCTCCACTATCTCCCCATCCTTTTCTTTACCCTACTCCTATTATTTACTACTTAAATACCTATCTCATCACACATCAATTGAAACCATGTTATATTCAATATTATTTGCTATGAAATATCTCTTTAGCTTTTGAAGGGTTTGGCTAATAACAATAATGAAGCTTATGGTTTGGCTAATAACAATAATGAAGCTTATCTTATTAGATGGATTGACAATATAATTGATCATTTTTCATTTGTAATACGGTTAAATAAAAAGTAGGATAGTAACAAATAAGTACATGACAAAACTCTTTATAAAAATTTTATTTAAAAAAATTTAAGTGTTAACACGAAATATAATTGCTATTTTTAAAAAAGTTATAAATGATATTTTTTTTAATAAAAATATTTTTAAGACTTAAACTTATATACATTAATATTAAATTTTTTAAAAATATAATTAATCTTCCTAGACCAACACTTTATTGATCACTTTAGTGAAATTTATACTTCAAAACTAGTGCATATGTTGAAATTTTGATACCTTTTCCCAAACAAAATTTATAATTGTTTAATATTTTGTACACTAAATTTGATCATTAGTTTATTAAACTAATAATTTAATCATTATTCATTCAATTTTTTCTAAACTAATCTTTACTCAAATTTCTGACTGTTCTTAATTTGATTCAGCTGATTTATAAGAGTAATTAGGGCTAGAAAGGGCAGGGGATAGGGGGTTTTGTGGTGCTCAAGGTCGGGTCCGGCAAGAAAGTGTCACGTGGCAGTCATGCGAATGTAGGGAAGCGGATCATGGGAAAGGGAGAGAGTTGGGAGGCACATGGTGGGTGTTAGGTTCAAGGAATTCATGTGAGCACATGTGCTTTCACCCCTTTGTTGTGCCCTGTGGGACCATTTTTATGCCCTTCACAGGTGACCCTAAACGGGGGTACGTTTTAGCCCATAAACTTTACCGTCCCCCACACCCGCGGCACTTTCACGAACCTATCTGCGCGTGCGCCTCTCTCTCAACCCCGGCACCCACAACCAACCCTCCCCAACCCAATTACAGTTAATGATATTTAATAATTACATATTTATCTCAATTATCAATTTGTATAATTTTATTAGAAAAATTTACTCCTATATTTTTAATCTTATATAATCTTCGTACATTTTAGTATATCTATTCAGTTTTTTAGTTAAATATATGAAATTTAATAAATTTAATATTATACAAATAAAATAAAATTATAAAATAATAAAACTCATTTTTATTAGTATTAATGCATAGGATTACTATACCCATAATTATTGAAAAAAGTTAATCTTATAAAACTCTATTTACAAATAATGTATGAAATTAATTATATGGTATTGAAATCGTTAAATTGTAAACTTTAATAAATTTAATGATTAAAATTATTTTAAATAAAAATTTTATAAATTATAATTTGGATGAATATAAAAATTATAACTATTTCTCATCTAATAAGAGAGTAATTGACAGATTTTTTTAATAATATGAAAATAAAAATTTAAATTATTTATGTAAAGATATCTCTAGCTTGTTATAAATTGGCTTTAGAACATTTGAAAGTGTGTGTATAAGATAAAGTCAAATGCGTAATACACCATTTGAGGAGTTTAATTTATGGATTCTGTTGCCAATTATCAAAATATTGTTATGATCAATTTTATTTTTTATATATTACAAGATATATAATTTAAAGTACATTTAAATTTTTATAAAATGTTTTTTATTCAATAATTAAATAATAATCTTTTCAAGATTTGATCAATTGCTTAAATAATTTTTTTTTAATTTTTTTAATACACAAAAATTGAATCCAATCTACAATAACTTATTTAATACATATATATATATATATATATATATATAAAGTAGATTAGTAATAAAGAAGGGGAATGCTTTGTTAGGAAATGATGAGGTGAAAGTAAAAATAGAGAAATGGGCATGGACGACGCTCGTGTTGGGGCTGGTGAATAGGAAGAGGGTGGCTGCAATCCAAATGGGGTGGGGCCAGCTTCGTTGGCATTGACATGGTAGAGTTCAAACAATAATTTAACGTGTTGCTGTTTCTTTTGTTCCCACCCTCATTCCCCACCATTCTCCCCACTCTCTTATCATAAACGCTTGAAAACCTCTCATTTATCATGTAACCTAATAATCCCTCATTAATTCCCCCTTCTTCCGTTACACATCTTTCTATCATCTATGGAACAACAAACCGCAGAAACCCACACGCTGTCAGGCCAATACACCTCTGATATGCCCGCCATTAACAATGGAGTTCACAAGTCTTTGCATGTTCTCCGCCGAACCCAAAGACGGCGGAGACACCCCAGCTGCGGGCAGCTCAACAAGATGCAGCAGCTGAACCAGCTCCAGAAACAAAAGGAGGAAGCAGAACAAGAGGAGGAGGAGAGGGAAGAGATAGAGAGGAAGATTCGGGCATTGCAGAGGATTGTGCCTGATGGGGAGTCATTTGGGGTGGACGAGCTGTTTGATGAAACTGCTGCTTATATTGTGGCTTTGCAGTACCGAGTCAAAACCTTGAGAGCTCTCACAACCTTCTTTGGCAAGTTAGAGAAGGAGAAGACCAAGTTTGGAGGTTGATGATCTATCAATGATGGTGATCAAGATGATGAACACCTTTTCTTAACTGCTTTCATCACAAATCCATTACTTCTAGCTAGTTATGTAGAAATTTCTTTTGCCCTTTTACTTTGAGCCTAGATCGAGAAGAATATTTCATTTCCCAAGCCTTTTTAGATTTTTCTTTTGATTTCTTTATTTTGGAGATAATGTTTATATGTTCGGTTATCTATCTTGATAGTGTTGATAATTGATTCTTACTCCGGATGAAGGGAGGTTGGTGTTAGTACTACACAATAGGAGTTACGAATTTTGAGCGATGAATTGCATTGTAGCAGTCTTCTGACTCAATCTCTTTCATTTCATCTCCATGGCAGTGTTACAGTGGTTGTGTGTTCATGGCAATATGGTGTGGCTCATGATAGCTGCCAGATATCTCTCTCGTCTTACAGACTGGAGTGCTGATATGTATGAATGTAGACTGTTGCACACTTTTCATCTTAAGCGCATAGTTTCCAAGTTTATGACATTTTAAAATTTGAGGTGTTGATATTAATTTATAATATATTATTTAATAATAGAAAAATTAATGTAAAGTTTTTTTGATCTGAAAGACTGAACCAGTTCGTAAAACGAAATAGGTAGAAATAAATCTGGTAATTATGTTCCAGTGGGCCCCGGTCTACTTGGTCTGAATGAGATCCGACAGTTTCAAAGGTGGCATTGCACATATACAGACTCCCATTGGCCTCTTTCTGTTTGTCATGAAAACTTGCTTGGAGGCTTTTTGGATTTGGCATAGGCTTTAAGAATTAGAATACAGTTTGCACATGAAACCACGCTAGGTAAAAAATAGGCAGATGCAGATTGGGAGCCAGAGAAAGAGGGAAACAATGGAGAAGGATTAAAGTGGGGCGCCAAATTATATTTTGACATTCAAATTGGCTTCAGCAGGTTTGATTGGCGAGGGGAGTCAAATCGGTACCTCTGAAAATTTGGAGCATCAAAGTTCCTATGAAAACTAAGATATTTTTTATGGATATTAGGCTTCTCGTACAAAACATTCTGGATAAACCAGATTGCGCTCTTATGTCAAAGAGCTTTAGAATCCATTCACTACCTTTTCCAAGCTTGTTATCCAACCTTTACTCAGAACATTCAAGATCCTACGTTGGATCAGAAACCAGCACTTTATTCGAAATATGTTTCTTTTTTTTTTTTTCTGGGATAGCTTAATCGAAATATGTTTATTATTGTTGAAAATGCTGTTCCTAACTTTTGCTGCAGTCTGGGCAACTTTGATAAGCATGCTGAAGCGGTTATAGGACGGTTTCTTTGGACTGTGTGGTTGGCTAGGAACAAGCATAGTCGAGTACAAACAGAATCTGCCATCGAACTAACTGAATCTAAATTACAACAATAATAATATATAAAATTTTATTACATTAGGTGAGATAGGTTAAATTTAAATTTTTTAATTTTTTTATCTTTTTAAAATTTAATATATAATTTTTTTTGTCATTAACTTTTTTTTCTCTTAATTTTATATGTATTTCTAGACAAAAAATCAGATTTAGGTCGGCTACATGGATTCGTTGAATTTTATTAAAATTAAATTTTTAAAAATATTATTTATCAAATAATCTCTTTTAATAATCTTTAGAATATTTTTTTATTTTTTTTTTAAAATTTATTTGATAAATTTTTTTTATTAAAATCTTTAATGATCTTTTTTTACATTAGAATAAAATTAACTTTCTTTTAAATATAATTATTTTAAATGATAATAATTTTTTCGACAATCAAATGCTATCAATTTCACACTTCAAAATTATAATTCCTTTCTATGTTCCCTTTATAAAGTTTTCCAACTATGTTATTAGAGAAAAGACAGTCTCCTTTTACTTTATCATAAATTCTTCACAAAATTTAATATTAGGCATTAGATAAGTTGAGTTTAAATTAAATTTAGATAAAAGATTTAATAAATTTAATAATATATAATTTTTGTGAATAAAGTTTGTGAGAATATTTATTTACTTAATACTTACTTAAAATAAATTTTATTAAATACTTATTTAAAATAATTTAAAATTTAAAATTTACACTGTCACAGATTTATTGCTTAAATAAATTTCGTGTCAATTTCTTGATGCCCAATTTCGTGGGCCTATTTATATTCTATTTGGGTTGGGTCATGGTTTTTACTTAGGGCTTTGGGCTTCTGCTTTCTGCAATCATCCGATATTCCCAGGTAGTTCGGAGCCGTTGGGCATGCTGCCCGCGCTGAGAGCATGTCAAATCTCAACCGTTCGTTCTTCGTTTGCAGTGATTCCACATTTTTTTCTATTTCTGTGGAAAAGTGAAAATGGAAAGTTTGAGATATTTTTGGGATGGAATTTCAAAAACCCTAGTCGTGCGAATCCACCGCTCTTCCAAAAGGATAGGTGGAGCTTCCTTTGTCGCCTTTCCGGATAATCCTCTCAAAATTTTCTCGAAATTGGTCCTCGTCTTTGATTTTCTCGGATACTTTGGCACTTACCACTGCTGCATTCTTTTCAAGTCCCAAGAGCGTAGTTATCTGGTCTTTTTCCTTCCTCTATTTTAGTCGTAATTTGTTGTTTGGATAGTGAGAAAGCATGAGAAGATTACTTGAAATTTGTAATCTTTTGTTCTGTATAATTTAGTTATTATTGCTGATCAATGAGTTTAGTTTCCTCGATTCTGGTTTTCTTGGGAACCAAACAGCGTGGTCGTTTTCCAAATCTTTCAATTTTACTTGGATGGTACAAACCTTAGATTGTTGTTTCTTTTCCTGTAGAATAAGCAATGGCGGAAAACACAGTTGTTAATGGCGTTGCACCAGCAGGGCTTGATGATCAGGCCGGGGAGAATTTTTATGATTCAGATCAACGCGAGAGTAATGTTCATGTTGCAGAATTGACGAAGAAGGTCGAGGTATTGGAGCGCGAGAGAGATGAATTGGTTAAAGAAAATGAAGAAAGTAAGGCGGAAATCAAGAAATTGACGCTGGAGATCACTGGCTTGAGAAGCGATGAACTGGAGATGAGGGGGAAGATGGGAGAATTGGAGCGAGAGGTCGAACAGTCCCAGGAGGCCAGAAGGGCTGCGGAAGTTATTGCAGAGAGAGCTGCGGAGCTTGAGACTGAGGTGGCGAGGCTTCAGCATGATTCCATAACTGAGATGAGTGCTGCTGAGGAAGCTAGAATAGAGGCAGCTGGATTGAGGAGGATGTTGGGGGAGAAGGAATCAAGGGTTGAGGCCCTAGAGAGAGAAGTAGAGAGGTTAAAGCAAGCTAAGGCTGAAAGTGAGATGAAGACGAGGGATTTGGAGAGGAAAATTGGGGTTCTGGAAATGAAGGAAATTGAGGAAAGGAACAAGAAAATTAGGGTCGAGGAGGAGATGAGAGAGAAAATTGATGAAAAAGACGGGGAAATTCGTAGGTTCAGGCAGATGATTGAGGAGTTGGAAAAATTTGTTGCAGGGAAGGGATCTGAATTGGAGAAGTGGGTTAAGGAAAAAATGAATTTGGAGGAGGCACTGAGAGAGTCAGAGGAGAAATTGATGGAAGCGGAGAAGGCTATTCAAACACTGAAGGAGAAGGCAGTTGAGGCAGTCAATGGACCTGTGAATGGCATAGATGGTGAAGTGAAGGGGATGAAGGGAGTGAAGTTGCAGTGGCCAGCATTGGCAGCAGGATCTACAGGAGCGATTGCTGCAGCAGCTGCTGTAATCTATGTTTGCTATGGAAAACGTAGGTGATTTTCTACGATCAAGGAGTGACTAAGGGAGAAGGGAATATGAATATGACAAGATGAAGAGTAGAGGTTAGGATTTACCATTTCGTTAGTCACAAATATGCTTCAATTTTGTTTCTTATAATGCTTTTCTGGCTTTTGTTTTAAAAGCCTGTGAATTTTTTTTGGGTACAATTAAAGCCTATGAATTTTGATTCGTATTAATGTTTGCATCTTGTTTGGTAGTTACTTGCTGCTTGTGAGAAGAACTAAATCATTTTGTGTACTGCAGTTACTAGGTTTTTGTTGTGCTGATTAAGGATCTAATATCAGATGCTTACTAAGCATGGATCTAATTATAGAATTGCAAAATTGAAATTACAGGTTTCTGTTTATTATGATCCTTACTAGCTAGAATTATGGCTCGTTGTTATTGACGGTTTAGGACTCACCTGGTTGCTATAGCTGGAAGGCAAATGTAGCTGAAAGTTGGCCACAATTATATTTCTTGTCTTTTTTTTATTTTTTTTAATTTCTGAAGTTGTCTTCATCAAGGTTAGTCTTTCCCATGGTGAAGCTTGGAGCCTTGTGTAGGTTGTACAGCATATGTTGAACCCTGCTTTTTAATCCTATTTGATGGCTAGATCATGATCCCTGATTTTTCTCGTTAACAGTGGCATTCTGTTTGGCGTTGATGGATCGGGGAAATAGTTGCAATGTGCTTATGTTTATCTGTTTTGAACATTTGCTTGGATGCCTGTGTCCCATAAATACGAGAATTTGATGGTGTTGATAACTTGATGGGGTTGGGAATTTGCGTTGGCCTTTTCCTTTTGCAAGCTTTATGTGGTTTTGGTCGACCCTCTTTTTGTTAATAAACAAATATGAGCAGAGACTTTGTGAATCAGGTATATGTGGTTAATTTTTTTTGACCAAAACAGGTTCAGTGAAGTATTGTTTGTTCAACTCAATTGCCCTTTTAACAGCCAATTTGCTCTGTCCATAATTTTTTCCCCAAGTTTGAGAACATAAATTATTGTTGGATACATAGGGCATGCCAACAACGAAAGACCATCGCACATGGCTACTCTTAGTTAGCTTCGGAACTGTGTAAAAACAACAGAATAAGGTGAGTCATGCATAATCAAAAGGGAACATATACTCCCACACCTTAATATTCTCATACCCTTTGACGTGAATCTTTAAATGTGCTGAATTTCTTAGTGTATTCTATGGTATTCAGTAAATTTAATGGTTTAAATTTTGTGTTATGAGAATTAAATGAAAATAAAGTTGTGAGAATAGTGGGTCTCTAATAAAAACAATGAACCTACAATGATGTGGATTGTTAGATTTGTTGAATTTCTCAATTTAGTCTATAGAAATTAATAAACTTAATGATTGGAATTTTGTGTTATAAGAATTAAGTGACAATAAAATGTAGGAATAATGAGATTGATGAACATTGTAAGGGAAGGAGTTGAGATAATTAAGGAGGCTACTCGTTGTTAGTTGCTGGGCTAAATCATTTTGTTATTAATTCTGTTGTAGTGATTAGGATTACAATATAAGACGCTTCCACATCTTGGATTTAATTAAATAAATTGCTGGTCTGAAATGCTGCTGTGTTTGGGTTTTAGATTAAAAGAAGCTTCAGTTGTAAGCAGCTGCGTTTTTGTAGATTTTAGCTGTAATCACTTACTCAGCAAGTTCAACCCAGGAAGATATTATGCATGTATAGGCTAATTTATGAGCCAACGTTGCTAAGCAAAGCATAAGCATAGTATCATCCTTGGCAGCAAACCATAAATATCGGAAGGGAAGCATATTGGCATCAAACTGCCCAGAAAAGGCATGCCAAACAAGAAGACGCCATTACATTCAACTCCTTATTTTCATCATATATATAGCAACGGCAATGTGAGATTAAAGAGGAAAGCTTTACTACTTGGGGTGCGGTGAAGTTCCCCAATTAGGAAAGAGGTGGATACTTGCGTAGACGGTCCAACATGCATTGCTGCAATTCTCCCTCGAGCTTCCGTTTCCCACCTTTGGTGTCTCCTTCTTCTTCCTCTATAAGCTCGAGACGACTTTGATAACGTTTTCGGCAATCATCCCTGCACTTTTTCGCTTTCTTAATGAATCTTACGCGCTTTAGGTTTTCACGTCGAGCCTTTACCAGAGATCGAGTGATTTCAAGGGAAGTAGAGTGTGGTAGCAGAAGCAGATAAGGAAGGATACTGATCATATGATATCGCCATGACAACCTTGATCAGTGTGAGTACTGCCAAAGCCAAACGCAGGGTAAAACTCATCTTTTGCCTCATTGCTTTCTAAAGATTGAGGTTGTTCCGTGTTAGAAACCTTGATTTGGTTCTATTCATTTATATATTACATGCACTATATCCATATTGGATTGCTTCTACATTTTTGCTATTTGAATATTTCTTTTTATTGGATGAATATTTGATAATTTTAAAAATATGACGTTGGTAATTGATGTTTTTAGAAGTCAATTTCGTTGGCCAAAATATATGCAGAAGGTTGCGTTCATGTTAGTGAAATTTTGAAAAAAAAAAAAAAATTCATTTGACAATCACTTATCATACGCTTAGGTTTCAATTAATGTAATGCTAATTTTCTAATAATACAATGTTATATATTTTCTCTCTTGTGCTTGCAAGAAGATCAGACAGGATATCACAATGTCATAAATTTAAAACAAATTTATTATATTTATTTGGTCTTCAATTTGGTTGATAAAAATTAACAAATTTTTAATTAAAGTTCTTTTAAATAAAAATTCATTAAGTTTTATTTATAAAAATAATAAGGTCATATTTTTAATGGAGTAAGGATACTTTTAGTTATTTTATTTTTATAAAAGAATAATTTAGTTCTTTAATTTTTAAGTAAAATAATTTAATTCTACAATTATAATTGAAGTAATTTAATTCTTTATTTATTAATTTTTTTTGAATATGATGTGGTTCATAATTGATGATAATTTAAATGTTATTTTTTTTATTATAATATAATGTGATTGTTACATAAATTTTTCTTAGAGTATAGGACTAAGTGAAAAAGAAGATAACTTAAGTTAAGAGGATGTCAAAATTTTTAGGATAAAAATAAAGTTTAAATCAGTATCATGTTAAAAAAAGGTAAATTTAATAAATAAAATATTAAATTATTTTAATTATAATTATGAAGATATTAAATTATTTTAATTATATTTATAGAAAGATTAAATTATTTAAATTATAATTATAAAAATATTAAATTATTTAATTTAAAAATTAAAAAAATCAAATTATTCAACCGTTACTCCTAATTTTAATACCCTTTCAACTCCGAACACATAAAGGGGCCACAGGCAGCCTGCAACAGACACAGGTTTACATGTTAGTTATGATTTGATAATTAACGAGGCTATTCTTTGTCGTGCCCTTAGGACTTGATCCTGTAATATGATAATTTACGAATATAAATATTATTTCTTTTTTCTTTTGCTTGCTAAAAGATTATACAGTATTATATAATTTGTTTCGTAACTCAATGCTTTTCTTTTCTTTTCTTTTCTTTTCTTCTCCCCCTAAAGCCTGCGAATTATGATTATTGTAATACTTGTTTGGCAGTTTTAGTTACCGTTTGTAAGGGCAAATTAGGTGTATAATTAATAATTAATTAGTATTATTATTAATTAATTGGTAAGTGGTAAAGATTACACTGCAAAATAACTCGTCTCCATTTCTTTTTTTTTTTTCTTGATGTTAAATTTTGCATGCAATATCTAAATATTACTATTAAATACAAAATTAATCTATATTTAAAATCAATTGTTAGTAATTCATCGCAACTCATCTCCATTTCTGAAACACTAAAAAGAGATATTTCTTCTTTCAAGACAACATAAGATAAAAGTTGCCAAATTAGGGTTGGCCCGGACGGAGTGCAGGTGGAAGAGGAGGATGCATATCTAGACAGTCTAACATGCAACGTTGCAAAGCAATCCTGAGCTTCAGTACCTCAGCTTTGATATTCCATTGACCTATTCCGAAACGTTTCTTGCAATCTTTTCTGCACTTAACTGCTTCTTTCATATAATTTATCCGATATCGAGAGATAAAAAATGAACCAGAAAGTGTGGTAGAGGATGAAGAAGGGTTTAGATCACAAGATTGCATCACAGAAAGGCTAATTAGTAGAAGCATTGCCAAAGCTAAATACAGTATCCCACTCGCCTTACCAATCATTCCTGTCATAAAGGTTGACCCTTGTTACAAACAGTGGATTCTGAACTATTACCCGTTGACATAAATGCACTATATATACGAATGCAGCGAATGCCAGCTTCAACAGTTCTGCTATTTGAATATTATTCTTTTATATATATAATATATATAAATATATAAAATACCATTTCAGCTGTTTCAAGGTTTTGTCAAAAAATTAATTATTTTAAAAATTTAAATTATTAAGTAAAAATTTATAAATAATTTTATATTTAATATTTTTAATATATTCTTTCACATAAATTTTTTTTAAGCTTAAAATATAAATAATTTTCAATTATGAGGTGCGAGTACCTAATTCTTAAAACACTATACCATAAAGACTTTAATATATTATTAAAAACTTAATTGTTCTAAAAACTTGCGTTATTGAATAAAAACTTAAAAATAATTTTATAGTTTATATATTCAAACACATAAAAGAGTCGAAGAATAGCCTTCAAGTGACAATATTCTATGTTGGAGGTTTGCTTGTTAGTCATATTTTGATAGTTAAAGTGGCTACTCTTTGTCATGCCCTTTGGACTTAATCATGTTATATGATGATTTTTTGATATAAATATTTACATTACGAGAAACCAACTTCCACTAGCGAAATTTTTATTAAATTTTCACAAACAAGCAGATAGTTTTTAGATTTGTAAGATTTTATAGCTTAATTTATGAAATTTAATAATTTAAATTTTAAATATTTAATAAAATTTAATTTATTAAAATAGCAAGACTCTTTCAATTATTAAAAGAAGTAACACCAAGGGAAAGTGAATTTTATTACATATTTACAGAAAGTGTTTGCATCATTTGATCAATTTGTGATTCTTATAATATAATTTATGAGATTGATTTAAATTTTTAAATAAAAATTTAATAAAATTTTATCTATATAAATAGCAAGACTGAATCATTAATTACGTTTTTAAAGTACTTTATTGGTAAAGCTTATACTACAAAATATACTTTTCTCCATTTCTATACACCAAAGGAGATGCCTCTTCTTTTCCCCGTGAAGACAAATTCAGTTAAATGTCTTTTATGTTCATTGAATATTAAAGACTTGTTTTTTAATTTTTTCATTGTGAGCAAAGGGCCTTATTAGTTGACACATTCACATATTATTATTATGGTTAGAAGAAATTTCATAACTAGAAAATGAGAGAGGATATTGCTTTTCATAGTGGTGAACAGTTTAAATAATATTATAATTAAGAAAATCTAATTTTTTTTGGTTATAAAGAAACCGTATGGCTAATAGTTATAGAAAATAGGGATCAAACTTATATTACAAAGTTCGAGAAAATAATAGAATGCCAAATGAACTGTAGTCTCACGCGAACCTAATTCTCTATTGAAGTTGAGACCAAACGACCACTTATGGAAGAAAAGCAAGCCGATGCTTGTGGTTCTAGCAATTTAGGTGGAAGCAAACAAGAATATTGATGGGCTTTTGAAACATTTGAGAAGCAAATGAGTCACTGTTTCAGCCTCTTTCACCACAGAAAAGGCAGCTTGAAACACACACAACTCTCTGTAGGTTGTGCACATAATAGTTAAATTTGAAAAGTTACTCTTTCAAGACTTCTGTTATGTGAACTAATTTATGGATATAAAATTTGTACAATCTTTTACAGTTTTTTATATATTTTTTATTTATATCTGTTCATTTATATATAATATGTAAAACTCACGTGTACAAATAATTTATTTTAATATAAATAAATTATACATTCGTATATAATGTACAAAACCTGGCTGCACATATAATTTTCTCTTGTCATAGCCTGTCGTTTCAATTAATAAGCAGCTCTTCCAATAACACAATATAATTTCGTTTTCTCTCAAGCTCTTAGCCCTTATGTTAAAAGAGTTTTGTTATGTTATCAAATAGAATTTTATTAGATTAAAAGAATTAAATCTCACATAAAATTTAATTAATTTGACAATAATTACTTTATTTATAAGTATTTAGTATTCTCATATTTAATAATATTGCTTTTATTTTATATTAAAAGGCAACTCAAACTCAATACGAAAGTTTAAAATAATGAAAAAATAGAAATAAATTTGTTTTCCTTATTAAAGAAAGATTAATTTTGTATTTAATAATAATATGAAGATATTTTATAAAAAATAGAAAAAAATAAATTTGTTTCAGATTAATATGAACTCCCTGCCGGCAGTAAACCTTTTATAAACAAATTCTAATATATGCCAGTCTACAATATAACAACAGAAATGTGCAATTCACTTCTCTTTTTCCAAGTAAAACAATGTAACAAATCTGTAATCAAGCAGGAAAGCACACTCGTACACAACAAGATATGGTTCTCAATCTGGCACTCAAACTATGAATTCAGAACAAATTTTGTCACCGTCACAGCCTCAAGCACTCAACTCAAACTCCAACCTTCCATCATGCTCTGCCCTTTTAACATTGCAAATCAAATCAACAAAATAACTCACAAATCAGAAAAGGATTCCCATGCAGATAATATACAACCTCAATTGACACAACTTTGAAAGACAATAAATGAACAGCAAAATCAATCCAGAAGGCCCTTGAATTATCTATCATCACGCCTCAGAATTTCAAGAAGTCCGCAGCAGCTGCTCCAAGAGGTGAGTTGGCGTTGACTCACAGATACAATAGTCTGTGGCACAATTTGAAAAACAGAAGCATTATATGATCGTTAAAACTGAGTGCAGGCGTCATCACAGAAGAGAAATTCTAAAACTGGAAAACATGCACAACTTAAGGTACTTATCAGAAATTGTCAGGGATCTACTCACTGGATTTTCAGTGCTTCTGGGTATCTCTGTCTTGTGCTGTAGAGGGCCACCGGTGGCTTCAGCCGCAGGAACATTTGGACACGGTTCCAACGATTCATTAACTTGTTCCTTGGATGAGTCTAGGACAACTGACTGCTTCCCAACTTTCTCATCTGTAGCTGGCAATCTTGAATCTTCAACTCCTTTTAACACTGCTTTTGTTGTGGCAGGAGGAACCTTGTCACTCTCATCTGATTTTGTAAAAGTTGTATCACTTGAAACCACATCAGTTGGAGGCAGTGAAGATCCAATATTTTCCCCTGAAGGGAGTAAGTTCCTCTCATCACTCTCCCTCAACACCTCATCTGTTCCAACTGAGGACAACACATTCTTTTCCTCTGATGGAGTTACTTCATTTTCCTCAGCACCAGTCAAATCCTGGATTGCTTCAACTTCTTCAGTTTCTCTTAAGCCCTCATTTGCAACAGCTGAAGCAATCTCATTGTTATCTGAAGGAGACAACTCAGTGTCCTCAAGTCCCTTTACCCCTTCATCAGAATCTTCTGGAGACAGCAAATCTTTCTCCTGCTTTTCCTTCGATATGTCATCGGAAGCCTTTAAATTGTCAACTGGAGCTTTTATCGCATCAATGAAGTCTTTGGCTGAGGACACAATAGGCTCAAAAGAGTGAACAACTGATTCTGAAACCCCTTCTGCCTCTTCCACTTCTCCTGAATCAACTCTGTGTCTATTCCCCTCATTTTCCTTTGCCTCTTCTTCCATGATGGTAGTATTACCAGCAGTTGAATCATAACCATCTTGAGTTTGATCACTTGCAGACCTGGATTTGTCATTAGCAGCAACTTCACCACCCAAGTCAACAATTGATTTAACCCCTTCATCAACCACCTCCTTATCTTCACTTTGAGATTCTACTTTCAGGGTCTCGTCCCATGTTCCATTGAAAGATCCTTCCATTATGTTATGACTTCAGAAACTACAACCTCTGCAGATAAAGAACGCCCCTTTTTCTTGCCTTTCTCCTATGCAACTACCACAACCGGAAACCTTTCCCTAATGTCTCAGAGAATTCACTGCTGCTATTTCCTTCCGTACGAAGATGACGTCAATTCAGACTTGCCTAAAATAGTTTGCTAACAAGGAACAAAACGACAATCAGAAAACAAAATAAGTACAGTGATTCAAGACATGATCAGAATACAAAAGATACCCAACAAGAAAGGTAACAGAATAGTACTAACAAGAGCATTAAAGGAAAATGGGAGAAGAAGGGTAAGGCAGATGAAAGGAAGGTGGAGGATAGCAAGGTGTCAGAGAGTGTAGAATCACCATCGAATTGAACGGCAGGCGAAGAATGGTTGTTGGGTGCAGTCAAAGTTTTCAACTTCTTGGCTCGTTTTGCTATCCTCCATAAAGATGAACGCGAAGGCACGACTGATTGGTAGCCGTGTTTGTTTCGCAGAGAAAGTTAGATGTGTACAACTGTACATGCGTTGGGTTCGTTGCTGTCCCTTTCTCTCTCACTTTCTATGTCTGATATTTTAATATATAGAAGTGCGTTGAAATTGAAACGGCCATGGAGGGAAGAGAAGCCTTGAGCAAGTGGAGTGGGAAGGGAAGACCAAAGGCTGCAGGGCGGGAAGGTGGACAGACAATGAAGCTCAAGAAAACGAAGGAATAATTGAATAAAGATGGAGACTGCGAGAACGATACTATGCATACACAGCAAATTTTGGGAGAATATACTAAATTAATAAATTTGATTTGTGGTTTATGTATAATCAAAATTTGTAAAATTTTATTTATAAAAATAAAATAATTTTATCAAAAACAATTATTTAATTATCTAAAATTTTAAATTAATTTTAATAATATTCTCTTCCATTTTTTATAATTTAATATATTTATTATTATTATTATTTTACATTGTATTTACTTATTTATTTTTTTTACTTTTACCATAAGGGATATGAAGTTTAAAACAAGCAACTAAATTATTTTGGAAAGTACAAAGTTTTGTTTTTTCTGAGTGAGATGGATTTGGATTTTTTGCAGTGATAAGTGCACTTTAAAATTCAAGTTAATAATTATTAATTTAAAATATTAATGACGAAAATTATCATAAAATATAAATAAATAATAATTTAAATTTAAAATAATTATATTAATAATTTTTTATTTATATTTTATTTTATTAAAAAATTTCGATAAAGGTGTTTTGAACTAAGATGATTATTTTATTAAAATTATATGCCAATATTGCTATTTTTGCTTTTGTTATCGTTTGTGGGTCGAGTTGGAAATGGGCCTCCCTCTTACAGTTCCCACACTTGACAAATCCAAGGACCACCCCGAAACATGACGAAGACCCTCTTGGAAAACGCCCAAGCCTTCGTACGAGGCCGAAGCCCCTAAATTCCCCTCATTAAACCCTACTTTGGTATCATACCGTCATCTTTTCACTCTGTCTTAAACCCTAGAACCACAGCTCTGAGCCACCGTTGCTCATGGCTGTGCCGAATCCAGCACCCGCATCTTCTACGATGTCCGAAAGGGTGAGCCCCAAAGTGGTCCAACAAGCGGTGAATTCCCTCCTCAAATGGAGGAGTTCCAAGTCCCAGAATGAAAAGCCCAAGCTTTTTGACCAAGACGATGAAGAATTTGTCTACCTCGTTCTAACCCTCAAAAAGATCCCTCCAAAGGGTCGCGTTAATCCCCACAAGATTTTACTACCACATTCTTTATTGTCTGAATTTTCCGAGCTCTGTTTGATCATTGATGACAGACCTAAGTCCAATCTCACCAAAGAAGATGCGCAGAAGAAAATCAAGTCGGAGAATATACCGGTATCGAAGGTTTTGAAGCTTTCGAAGCTCAAGTCCGATTATCGTCCGTTTGAGGCGAAGCGGAAGCTGTGTGATTCTTACCACGCCTTTTTCGCAGATAAGAGGGTGATACCACTTTTGCCTCGGCTATTGGGTAAGCATTTCTTTAAGAAGAAGAAGATTCCTGTGCCGTTGGATTTGCAGCATAAGAATTGGAAGGAGCAGATCGAGAGGGCATGTTCTTCAGCGTTGTTGTTCCTCAGGACGGGTACCTGTAGCGTGGTGAGAGTTGCTAAAGTGTCAATGGAAAAGGATGAGATTGTTGCAAATGTGGTTGCTGCTATCAACGGGATTGTGGAGGTTGTGCCGAAAAAGTGGGGGAATGTCAGGTCATTTCATTTGAAGTTGCTGGAGTCACTCGCATTGCCCATTTATCAGGCAGTTCCGGATATGAAATTGAGGATTGAGGGAGTCAGTGAAAAGGAAGTTGGGGTGGTACCGGCGCAAGGGCATAAAGAGATTGGTAAAGATGTGGCTAAGAAGGATAAAAAAGTGGGTAAGAAGAAGGGGAGAATTCATGAAGTTAGGTACATGGATGATGAGGTTGGCGAGGAACCTAGTGAAGATGAATTAGGTGGCGAGGGTGAAGAAAACACTGCAGACGAAGATATTGAGAATGATGACACTGTTAGTGGCGAATTGATGGATAATAAGAGAAAGAAAGGGAATTTAGCAAATGAAGAGGCTCTTGTTGAACTCAACAGCGTGAAGCGATTGAGAAAGTCAGTTAGTGAGAAGCATAAAAAACTTGTCAAACGAAAGAAAGATGGGTTGTCCACCGAAGTGATGAAGGAAAATGTTATCAAGCCAAAGAAAAATGCTGAAGAGTCAGGCCATATGAAGAAGAAAAGTGGACTGGTAAAATCAGAAGGTGGAGATTTGAAAGTAAAGGTTAAAAAAATAAATAAGGCTGCATAAGTTGACTGGAGATGTCAAAGAGGTTTTGCTGTTAGATTTCACTACGGGATGGATCTTAGCGTAGCCTTGTATTGATACTTTATAGAATCCTCTGGCAGTTTTTGTTTTGAGCATATCATTATGGTATTTCTTGTGATCCTTTTAAATCCTTTTATCTAATATATTATATTTACCTTCCATATACTTGCGCTTTAGAAAAGTTCTCAACGGGCATAGTTTACAATTGTGTTTATTGTTTCTGATAACTATATTTTCTGCGTCACAATAAGGAAAGTATCTCTTTCACGGTGATCTGAAGTTAAATTACATGTTTGATTGATACTAAAAATTAGGATATGAAAAATGAATGCTTCATTTTAGCTGGCTACAGGTGGTGGTGATAAGTAAAGTTTATCAAGGAAGTGGTAGGAGAATGCCGAGAACAAAATCATACTTTCTGTGAGTTGAAAGCTGGTTCCTATGTGTCCCTTGGCAGTGCTAATGTCATTGTTTTTTGTCTGTGTTTAATCTATTCACTTGCTTCTCTTAGTATGGTCCTATATATTCGATTTGATTTATTTAGTTACTTAATTTCTTGAATGTGTAAATATTGGCATAAAGCTTATTCTGGATTGATCTATTACGTCTGACACTCTTGCTCACCAGCATCAATAGTTCAAGCATTCTCCTTATGGGATGATTGGATAAGAAGGGTTCTGGGTTTTAAAGTATGTCTTGGATTCAGAAATTTTGTAATATTTTCAGTTGGAGTATATCAGTTTCTCCATTACTTTTTTTCAGATACTGATTGAAGGAACAGAGGCATCAATAGTATATATCGTGCATGACTTGGTTATAAAATATATCTATTGAACTTCTGTTTTAATTTAGTTTGCAATCTCAGACTTAGTTGTGAAAACTCTGGGGTTTTCTCTGTTTTTTTGTGGGTGGGTTAATCAGGTATGTATGAAATTGAGGATTGAGTTAAGGACAAGGAAGATGGGGTGGTAGAGGAGGAAGACTGTCAAGTGATTGGTAAAGATGTAGCTTATAAGGATCAGAAAGTGGATAAAATGGAGGGAGGATGAATACTAAAATTGGCATATGGATAATAAAGTTGCCGAGGAAGTCAGTTGAGGAGTCAGGTAGTGAGAATGATGGGCAGATTGCTGAAGATATAGTGAGAATGGGGAAATGGTTATTGAGACTTGATAGTTGTTCTGACAAGCCACTTGAATGTGCTGTTTTTAATAAACTGTTAACCAGTTTTTTTAATTTCTTTTTCTGCTCTATTGTTATGCTGTGCATTTAATTAAATTTAATTGATTTATTGAATACTGAAAATATTGGTAAAAAGAATTCTGTAGTGATAGAATAAGAAGGGCTTACATGTTTTTAAGATGATTTACATACAGAGTTAATTATATCAGAGTTAATTAAATTCGGATAATAAGGATTTACATGTTTGATAATAGAATAATTATATGTGCAGAATCTTTTTGTACGCAAGCTGGCATACTGACATGTCTCAGTATTTTAATTTAACTGGCACTATCAGAGTTAATTTCAAGTGGGGTTAGTCAAATTCGGCCATGGCCATGTGGTGGTTTGTGTAAATATCATTCCTACAAAGAAGAGGCATCAATGGTACATATGTTGTGCCTTGATCAATTTTGTGCTTTTAACTCCATGTGTGCATTCCTCTTGGGAACTAGGATATTGAGATGAAAATTCTGAATGAGTTCTTTAGGTGGTGAGGTGTGGCTGGGGTAATCAATCAGTCATGTTCCGAGAGCATGTAAAATTCGGATATAGCCTTGTGTTAGTTTTTGTAAGTATCATTGCTCCAAGTCAGAGGCATCAGTAGTACATTTGAGGCACACTTGCATTGCTTGTAGTCAAATTTTGTGCTTTTGACTTCTGTTTACATTCCTCTTGGAAACTCAAATATGAGATGCAAGATTCTGCATGAGTTCTTTAGGTGGAGGGGTATGGCTGCAGTAATCATCTGTCATGTTTAACTGTTTGCTTACATGGTGATGATTAGATTCAGGGAAGAAAACATGACCAGCTTTTGGAAAACAATATTTAGAATAAATAAGGTGCAAGTAATCTGTTGACATTTTTACCGTGTTCTCTTCCTAGAGTCCGGTAGTTGGATACATGCTTCAGTAAAGCACTTAAACATAATACATTGGATGAGAGAGGACGCGTCTCGTGTTGGAATTATATCCTCCAAATATGCGGATACTAATGATGTTCTATTGTCAGAATTGGGTGTACTTCTATTCTAATTAGCTCTGTTTCTTTAGGATCTCGTTGAGATGTAACATTTTTCTGACTTGGTGCGTAAAAATATTTTTAGGTTAAAATATATATATATTTTGAGTCTTACTCTATGATAAAAATTTTTTTGAACTTTTAATTATGACAACAAACACATTTACATTTTAATAATAGCAATTGACCTATTCATTTGGTTTATCATCCAATTTAACAATCCTTATGTGACAATGTTCACCTTGCAAACAAAAGCCCTTGTGAACCCCGTGCAGATTCAAAGATAGCCTTGTGAGTAACCCTTTGCGATGGTTAGGGTCTTTTGCCTTTTAAGGTAGGAAAATATAAGATAGAGTCAAAATTAAAAGAGAGAATAAGTAGTGAACAAATTTATATATTAAATTATAAAAAATAGAAAAAGCTTATCAAAATTAAAAAATAAAAAGTTAAAAAATTTAAATTTACTTGCGCTAATGCAGATTGAAAAAACTCGGAGGTGATTGGAGCATCTCCTTAGTGCATTCCACCATGTACCCAGCATACCCCTGTTTATAAACATGTAATGTGCCCATCATCAAGTTTGATTAAACACCAACCATTTGTAGCCATTTGAAATCAAACAATCATCTGAGATACTGAGGAACTCTTAAAACAAACAAACAGAACCAAGGAAAAAAAAGAAAAGGACAGTATCATTGGTATTGTCTGATATTTTCGATATTTATACGTTTAATCTGTCTCCCACGAATGCAGGGGCAGCGATGTAGGTGGTACCAATCTTCACCATTCGCCATTAACAGTCCCCGTACAATGCAATGCTTGCAACCTTTTTGCTTCTGCCATGATTTTCCAGACATGGTGCTGCACTTTGACAAGAACATTTTGATCAATTCTGTCTTTGTTAGGCACAGCCGGGGCTCGATGCCATTCCAGAATAGAAATCTCTTCCCTAAACACGGAATCATAGTATGAGTTTAATTAAATTAATTAAATTGCCAATGTTTTGATAAGATGACAGTGGTGATCATGCATATGATCGATTTATACCATATTGTGGGTGATGGTTTTCATATCTTGGGATGTGGCTCTGGAGACGAGGGAGGCCATGGCTAAGATGTTGCCCAAGAAGAAGCGAGGTTTCGGGCCACGCATGGTGAATATTGTCACGTGAGGGTCCTTAGGAATTTAATGACAGGTTAATGGAGTTGCTCAATTTTGATGGCATAAATATATTAATTATTATAATTAAAAGTGTAAAATTTTTTTATATCAAAATAAGAAGTATAAGAAAATTTTATATATTTTTGCCATATTTTTACAAGGTTTCGATAGACTACTAGCTATGGGTTTCTATGAACTATCTAGATTGCTGTCTGCTAAATTACGTAGTCCTTTTAAGCAGAACTGCTGACAGTTCCTGGCAGGGCATGTGAAGTGTAGGTTCCTGCATCTGATGAGTGCTGGTATGGTCCACGACGAATTAGCATCAGCTTATTTTCACATTTTGGGATTTTGATAAATTCCCTTTTATTTGTTTAATTTTATATTTAAATTTTATTTTTAACTAAAATTTTTTAATTTTTCTTTTACACTACACTGTAACTTCATAAGAAATCATTCAATTCTTATTTGATATATGATAGTGCCTAAATGATTAAGCTTTTATATTTTCTGATTTTAATAATTTTATATCCTTTTTATTTTACATTTAAATTATTATATGAATTGCACTTTTTTTTTAACTTGGGCGATCAACTAAATCAACCCCAATTGAACTTTTTTTAACGAAAAGATTACCTTTACTTATTTATAAAATTTTAAAAATTTAATAATTATAATTATATATATATATATATATATATAATACATAAAAGGATTTTTTGAACATTTTATGCACCTCTCGATTACCATGGCCATTGGCCTATAAATTGGTTGAGAGTGAATTCTAACAAATAATCATGGTAGATAAGAATTTTGTCGTGTTTATTGTTCATAAGTTGGTTGCTTATATTTTGATTGTGGCTTATGTCACACCATAGCCATTTGTGGCAGGTTGGTGATCAGCCCTTCACTGATATTGAATTACGGCAATCAATATGGGTTTCTAACTGTTTTGACTGAGCCTTGCAGTCTTGTTGAGGAGCCATTTATTGTCAAGCAGGTTTTTTTGTATGTGATCTTTATTTTCTCTTTAGTGTTTTATGAGTTTTTCATTTGTTTTTTTCTTTTAAATGAAAGAAAAATTTTAGTAGCAGAAGTGAAATGAGAAAAACTAATGAGGAGAAAATCCTATTAGCAAAGTAAAAACAGAATAAAACAGAAAAAATATCAAGCAGAGAATTTCCCTGAGCTTCTTAAGAGACAACTGATGAAACTCCAGGAAATTGTCAAAAGCAAATGCCCGCATGGGATTGAGAACTTATTCCAAAACATTTGATAGGTGAAAGTTGGTACTTAAAATATTTAGGTTGATTTGATTTACAACACTTGTCCCTCATCTGGGTGATTCTAGGAGCCTAATGGAAGGTTTAGAATCATTCTATGTTGTCATGTTAGATTTTGTTATTTCATATGTGATATCTTTAAATTCATGTTCAAAAGCCTCATGCATCTGTTATCTCATCATATTTAAAATGCCATGGTCAGTGCGGATTGATCCCCAAAAATTTTTTGTTGAAATACCTTGCTTATTAAGTCACCTTACTATCAGTTAAAGATATTTTAATTTTTCCTTTTATTGATATATCTGATTCTCCTTCTATTGTTCTTCTTGACAAACAAATTATTGATCGTTTCAGCCTTGCTCTGCTAATATTATATACTGAAGACTTTTTTTTTGGTGATCCAACTTTTTGTTTAATGAAGAAAGGGAGAGTTAGTAGTCTTGTAATTTGATAAACTCTTCAACTTCATAATTTTCATACAGCCCTGGAACTCCAGCTGCATTTCTCCATCTCATCCATTTCATGAGTGTCCTGAGGACTGCATCTGACTTGATCAAACCAAGGTGCAGGAGATAACCACTCTTTAGCATCTTTTATGTGTAAATTTTGTGAAGGCTTTCTTCCCCTGCTCCTATGCTTGGTTTTGTTCTACTGAATCTGAAATAGGAAAAATGGCTAATTCATAATTTTGATCTCATTAATTGGTGGTGTCATCTTCAGTATATTCACTATACTTGATAATGCAGTTATGCATGTGGGAAGTTTTGAGTTCCAACATTATAATCCAAGGAATAGAACTGTAACTGTAAGATTGATGGTCAGCATGGAAATTAAGCATTCATATGGCAAGGGATAGGCTATTTGGCGAGGGTAGGTTTGGGGTTGACACATGAAAGTTTTAAATTTGACAAATGGGGACTGCTGTTTAATTTAGTCAGGCACTCTGAATGGTAGGCAAGAGGCTGGGAGAATTTCGAAGTACGAGTTTGAAGACTTGTTGAAGGGCAAATTAGGTTGCTGGATTTTCACAATTACATTGGGTGCAATTTCATGGTGCATGGCACTATATGAACTTGTATGCACAGAGGAAGGTTTGTTCTTTCAGAACTTGGTCGAATTTTACAGGGATGCCATTACTTGGATTGGTGTTTCCTATTATGAGCCAAGAGATTGTAGAATCTAATTTTATGAAGTTTTCATATAACTTTTTAGGGAAACAACGCTTCTATTCAAATTCTTGCGCAAGCCAAATATAGGAATTGCATATAGTCAATATCCGTTGCTCTTGGTGACCATCTTTACATAAGTAATTAAGTAGATAAATCAATCGCTTATCAAGTTGGTGCATCGACTTTCAACTTTCAAGATAAGAGAGACAAAAACAGTCTGAACAAGTTCCTATATAACTTTCTTTTAAGGAAGACTATTCTCCAAACAGATTTCCTAGAAAGAGGAGCATTTATTACAGGGTCCTTTCAAGCACAATTCATTTGGGGAAGACGATAACAGCAATATCCAAGCGTAATGTGCAAGTTGGCATATATTTATTGGGCATGGGCACAGGTTCGTGCATCGACTTTCAACTTTCAAGAAAAGAAAGACAAAAAATCTTCTAGGGTATTTGGGAAGTTAATGACAATCAAATTTGCTAAGCATCCCTGAATGTAGATAAACATATAAATTATACAATCCATATAACTATTTTTTAAAGAAGCAACAAAATACAATGAGAAAGAAGATTATAGAGTATGAAAAAACAAAGAAAAAGAATGTACCAAAGAAAAATAAAGAAGGAAAAGAATGATACACAACTGTTTGCTGAAGATGGTGCTCAGCAGGGTCGGTGGTCCCCTGTTCTGGAAAATATTAATTGTTTATCTTCCTTTCATACATATTTTGACAGTTCTAATCCTTTTCCTCCCCTTCCACTCTCATTTCAACTTGACAATAAGAAAATCATGGCGTTGAAGTCACGTTCCTTATGCCACAAATTTTTAGGTTGGTCATGACACTATGGAAATCAGATACTGCCATGATTCATGACAGTAAACTGACTTATTTTCTTACAGAGACAGCGATATATATGCCTTTGGTTTCTTACTTCAATGGTTTTGTTTTCTGATAAGATTCTCTCTTAATAATTTGGCTTGTTGCTTTAATGTTCCGTTTTATGATTATGATTTAATGGCTGGTTTGAAGTAAAGGTAGAGATCCCACAAAATATATATTTAATGAAACAGATTTTCTCTTTGTTTGAGAAGGTTATGCAAGAGAGATAGACGGAATGGAACTTAACTAATCTTAGTGGGACTGACTTTTTTATACCTTTCTCTCTCTAGAATCACAACATGAAAACAGATGAAAACCAGATTCTTGTTTTAAAGAATTAAAAACATGAAATGGATGCTATTCATGTGACTGCTCATGTCTCCGTTTTCCTCAATTTAACTAGATATTGACTATAAATGCGTAAGTTTTGTTATTTTTACAATCTGTATTTTATTAAATATTTATTTAAAAATATTAATAATTAAATTTATAAAATTTTATAGATTAATCTATAAAAGTCAAAATTTTAAAAACCCAAATAAATTTTATAAATATTAGCCATGTCCTAAGTACCAGCTTTATAGTTATAGGCATGAAGGACACCAAAAAATAAAGAACTCAATTATTATAAGCTTTTCAGCAACGTGTGCAAAAATACAACAATTGTATATGCTATTGGCTCATGTGTACTTTGGAGAAATTCTGATAGGCATTCCCAGGGAAGGGATAGGCAGAGGATCCATGGTGATAGGTTCCTCTGGATGCACTAATGACCAATCATACTTAGTCATAACATGATGCACAAAGAGAAGTATATTCAGCTTAGCCAATTGGTACCCTGCACAAATTCTTGGCCCTCCTCCAAAGGGAACAAATGCGTATGGTGGTATTGCTTCCTCAAACCTACTTGGGTTGAAACTCAGAGGATCCTTGAAATACTCTGCATTGTGATGAGTCCCATATACTGTCCACAGCACCTGCATAAAACCACCAAACACGAAATTCCATTTAGGCCTTAATTCACAAATTTGTAGTTGATGATGCTATGAAATTTATCAGTGAGACAATCTATCCAACTAATGACAAAACTTGAGTTATGATTTTTCTAAGGTCTATTATTCCCACAATTTTATTCTCACTTAATCTTTAAAGCACAGAATTTACACCATTAGCATTCTCACCTTCCATCCTTTGGGTATTGTGAATCCTTCATATTCAATGTCAACAATTGCCTTTCTGAAAGAGCCAAAGATGGGAGGAAACAGTCTCATGCTTTCTCGAGCAGCTTGCCATGTATACTTCATTTTCTGTATGTCTTCCACTGTTAGATTCTCTCCCCATTTCTTTTTGTTCATTATATCCACATGCTCTGCGTAAAGTTAGGTAGTAGGCACTGTCAACTATTGACTCCATATTATAATTACCATGAATAATGGCGATTTTGAACTGAATGGAAGCTGAAAATATAGTACCTTGAAGGACTTCACTATAGCTGTCTGGATGCTGAGCCAGCATTTTGAATGTCATGGCAATGGCAGAAGAAGTAGTATCATGAGCTGCAAAAACTAGCAGCACCATATTATCTATGACCTCTTGTTCATTAATCTCCTCTTGAATCATACCAGCTACCAATCTAGAGAAGAGCTTTCCATCTTCTCCTCCTTGCAAACCGCCCTCCATTTCCTTTCTTTTCTTTCTCAAAAACATTTACTAACATCTTTTCTATCTCCATCCTTGCTTTCTTTGCTCTCCAAAATTTGGAGCCAGGAAGCATGATTGCTGGAGAAAATACCCCTTCCAGAACTCTCTCAAAGGTATCTAGCATACCTGGCTCCACGTTGATCCCCAACAAGCATTCAAACACTATGGTAAATGTCAGCACTTTCGTCGAACGGTAAAGGCTAACCTTATCTTGGCCATGCCAGTTGGTTGCTAAATGCATCTGAACATAGCTGCTGATATCTGGAATGTGCTTTTCAAGCCCTGCATAACCAAGGCTGGTGCCCATAATGCCACGCAGGCTGCGGTGCCTGTCCCCTTCTTCTGCCATGATAGAGTTACTGCCCATGAGCTCAACTGATGAAGTAGGCCAAGAGCTTATCACCAACTTGAACTCAGTAGACAAGAAAAACTTGTTGGCCTCAGCTCCACTCACAATTACTGTTGGAGACCCCATTAGCCTTGTTTTGAAGATCTCCCCATGTTTTCGAATCCGAGGTTGAACAAACTTCTCATATAATTGGTTTCTCCTTTGAGCATTGAAGAATTCCATGGTCTCACCAATCCATGGAAGCCCCATTTGCCCTGGTGGCAGTCTTCTTTTTTTTCTGTAGCAGCTTTGCTTGTACCCTAAGAAATTGAAAGAGGCTAATGCAACCAAGGGGAAGAACACCCAAAAGATAAAATAGGCGAAATAGACAGCCATGGGTGAAGATTCAGGAATTAAGGACTTCAATAATCTTTGAACTGAGCTTCAGAAATTGAGGTTTGGATTGTGACAACGCCAAGTGCTGGTCCACACATTTATAGGAACCTGTGGGCTGAGGCTATAGCAAGAAGAGGAGTTAAGTCAATCCCATTTGAATTTTGTTACAAGGTCAACCATTCTTTAAATCAACCGTCCTCAAAAATTTTATTATTTGAAAATCTGTCATCCGGTTGAGTCGACTACAAGGAAACACAGAGTCTCTGAATGCTGAACATGGGCTTGCATTGTATGGATGACTGGATTCTCTATTTTTTATTAATTTTTTATTTCGTATTTTATAATTTTTTTAGTTTATATTTAAATATATTTTGTAAATCTTATTTTATTTTTTCTTTTAATTTTATAAGTATCTTTACTACAGTTCTTACCTATAAATTTTCCAAGGTAGGAGATAAGAAAATGTTACTCCCTTTGGTCTACAAAATTTGTCGTTTTAAAGTTTTTATATTGATAATTTTTAATTGTTACTTTCGTAAAACTAAAATACCATGAATTACTTGTTATAAACATTAACTTCTATTTTTATTACATATTCAACTAATTGAATTTTTTTATAAAAGGATATTTTAAAAAAATAAAAGAATATTTTATTACTTTTAAAATTGTTTAATAACTTTTTATTTGTTATATTTATACCTTTAACAACAAATGTTATAAACCAAATAAAGTATGAGTCTGGAAGGGTATGTGCTGACAACAAATAATGAGTAAAAAGAGAAAGAATAAAAGAATATAAAAATATTATAATCTATGTGTAAGAATATTATATGCCTGAATCATCGCTCAGAATTCTAAATCCCTTCTTGACAAAAGTAGGTTCATTGTCCCAGAAAAATAACACGTAATCATCATATTACACCTGAAAATTTTCATTAGAAAAAAAAAAAAAATCGTGACTCTTCATGGGTCAATGCTGGAATCTTTTTAATTACCCAAAAAATCCCCAAAAATCTGGTGAAGTCTCAATATTTTGTGCCACTTTGGAACCCCTTCTAACCATGTTTGCTCATTAATGTAGCAATATATGGATAACGGTGGAGAATCAACGGTCTTTTGAACCTACAAC
Organism: Dicorynia guianensis; assembly: GCA_037013595.1. Classification (NCBI taxonomy): domain Eukaryota; kingdom Viridiplantae; phylum Streptophyta; class Magnoliopsida; order Fabales; family Fabaceae; genus Dicorynia; species Dicorynia guianensis. Next base: position 40,853,764 of record JASUAB010000002.1, read on the forward strand.
TGCATTATTAGTATTTCTTTAAACTAATTACAAAGGTAGGCTCTAAATAAATGTTTGTTTGCCACCCCTTAATGGTTGATTCATCTTTTTGAAGTGGATTCAAAGAACAGAATGGAGATGCCCACATTATCATGGTCAATGTTAGGAAGCAAGATTTTGTGGATCTATTTGCATCTTTTGTACAAGAAAAAGTTGCTTCTATATATAATATACCAACGATCCCAAAGTTGTTAGATATTTATGGTTAGGTTTTATAATTTGAGATTTAATAAATATAATAATTTAAATTTTATAAAATAAAAATTAAATAAAATATAATTATTGAAAATAATAAATTTATTTATGTAATTAATACATAAAGTTCAGGAGTTGTACATATTTATGTACGTAACGACATGTGAAAGGAGATGAAAGCAAGCTGAGAATAGATTGCTTACAGGTGTTTCTTTAGATTTAATACTATGGGAGTTTGAGTGTATTACAAGATTGAGGAATCCAAATGTTTCTATTCTATATTACTCTAACGACTGTATTTGCTTTCTCTCAAGTAAAGATGGGTAGAGATTTGAATCCTGTGATTTTTTTTTATTTTATTAATTTTATTTATTGTTTATTATATATTTAAACATAAATTGTAAGTCCTTTTTTTATTAATTTTTTTAAAATTTTATCTTTATTTTTTTATTATATTCTAATTTACTTTCTAAGAAGTAAAGTTAAAAGATTCTTTTTACGTTAAAGAAAAATTTTTATTTTTTGATTTTTTTAATCTTTAATTTTTTATCTTTATATAATTACTTATATAAAATTTATTTTTATTATTTTTTTATCTCTTAATTTTATATATTTTTCTTTCTAACCATCTCAAATCTAAAGCCATGCAAAGGGTGCACGCAATTGTCTAAGGTTACGTATACGAAATTTTGAGATGCAACATTAACACAAAATTCTATGTTTTCATTAAATTGAGATGGGATAGCAAAATTTTTAGTGGAATCCACCCCATTTAATAAGAAACGAAGGGCGTGTCCCAAAATTTCGCGGCCACGGAATTATGGATTGCAGTTACAGGTTGGTGGGTTGATTTAGGGTGCGAGAAAAAGATTTTGCTATCCCAAACCAACTAATTGTGGCTTAGTTTTGGATTATTGGGTTCCTGACTTTAAAAATTTCACGACTTCAATGATATTAGGCAAATTTAAATCTTATTTGTAAATCTCATATTTATTTTATTTTTATTTTTTTATGTAAAGTTTAAGTTGTATACTATTTGCACAATCTCTTTTTTCTTACAATTTAATTTTTTCAAATGAACCGATGACTGTATCTCAAAACGATACATGGGATTATTGAATTCGGAAAATATACACTCAAATAATTACACTCACAACATTATCACCTACAATAGATAAAAAAAAATATTTATACTTTTTATAATAATAAAAAAATTAACTTTTATTTATTATACATAACAAAAATATGGGTATAAATCATAAAAGAATAGACTTGTTCTGTTAAATTTAGGTACAGCAAAAATTGTCAATTTTCTGCCCATTGTGGGGAGAATATTTATGTCATCAATTGTGTTATTCTGTAATTTAATTACATCTATCCCCCACGGTAATGCATTCTACATATAATCCTTTCCTTCAATTTTATTGAAGTTTAATATAATTTTCTTCAAGAATCATGCTAACTGCAATTTAATTATAAATTTCTTCTAAATCAAAAATTACATTTGATCGGGAAACTTTAGCATATGAAAAATAAATTTTAATTAAGACAATCACGATTCAATTGGATAAACTAAAATAGTGTAAGCAAGTTGAATCAAGTTAAATATTGACTAGTTTGGGCTAAGCAAGTTTATTATACAAACTTTTCAAACTTGCCTTATTTAATAAATTAGCGAGCTTGTTCATGAAAATTCATTTAAATTTTAACATCTTTTTTTAAAATTATATAAATCAAAATTTAAATAAAGTTAATGAATTTTATTTAAAATTATATGATTTTAAACATATTATTACCTTAAAGTAAATTTTATTATGTGACATAAATTATTTTATAATATAAATATACAAAATTATGATAATAAATAACTTATTTTATTCTAATTTTATTATTTTATTAATAATGAACTTTACAAACTGAATATTAAATATTATAAATTTAACTTATTTAATAAATAAGCCTATAATAATACTCAAATTTATTTATTTAATATATAAACAAATTTAAATTAAACTTTAAACAAACTGCATCTAAATAGTGAACGAATAACTTAATTTATTTACACCCCTAAACTAAACTGAAGCTCACAGTGAAACTAATGGGTGGCTTACTAGTTCAGACTGCCATTTCAACTTGGATAAACTAGGCACTGGACCCTTCTTTACTGATGTCTCTGCCCAAATGTGAGAGCTCAGGGGGTTCCAGCTCACAGCCAACCTATCCTCTTCAGGAAATGCTACTTACATAAAACTTTTATGTATAAAAATTATAAGTGAGATGTAGCCTTTATAAAATTAAGAAATAATTTTATATTTCTAATTCTATAACTTATGTTAATATTAATTATTCATAACTTTTATAAAAATTATTTATTAATTTTATAAAAACATAAATTGCATATAATTTTTATACACAAATGTTATGTGAATAACATTATTTCTTGCATTCGTACCCAGCCATTTATATTAATTAAAATAGGGATGGGAATTTCTCTCTCTTTTTCAAATGAAAGGCAAAGTCATTCAAGGTTCGGATTAAATAGTGACCCAACAGTGGCACCAAACTTACTAACCCTATTCACTCCTCTCCCAACATTTTTGTGCAATCTCACCCACTCTCTGCCAATGTCATTGAGTTCTATTAACTCACTCACACTAGTAAATTCATAGTTTTGGGTCTCTTTTTCCCATCATTTGCCATTTGTCTCATTTCATATCTAAATGGGTCACCCCTGTGATATTTTTATGGGTGGTCTTCCTTTATAGTAATACTTAGCTGAAATAGTTGAACACATAATTTATCCATATCGCTTGGGTCTTGCCACTGAGAAGAAAATTGTGTAGACTAGTTCCATTTAATGGAAACACAAGATCTGCAACATATGAGCTGGGCCAGAGATGCAAAATCATGATAGATATGTTGGGAAGGAGTTTTGACCATTATATCCAAATCCACTCATGCCAAACTAAGATCTGCTGTCTCTGAACCACAGCAGATATTTGTTTTCTTTCTCCTGTCTAATAAAATAATTTGTTGATAACTCTTTTTCTGAATCTGTAGGCACCAAAGCGAGAATATATTGAAGGAAGAAAAGAAAGTGGAATGAAAATTGGTAAATCAGGTTAATTTGATTTCTTTCAGCTAGAAAAACCACCCCCATACGAACAATATACAGATAAAATTGCAGCTTTGTCTACAAGGATTTTGTTTTTTCTACGTATGAATCTGTTTGAGATTTACAGAAAGGTAACGTACATTATATATTGATGGCTACAGTCTGTAGTGCAACCACTGGTGTTTGTATCTTTAAGATATTCATGTTATGAAGTTCAATCCTAGGATATAGGTCTCCGTCAGCCCCATCAATGGGTGTTGTAGGTTATACCATAATTACCAAATTCACTGATACCTCTACTTTATGAATTGGTTTAATGTCTTGAATCATACTATAAAAATATTTTGTATTGATTTTTTCATTACTAAGTAATATGTTATAAACTAATTTTAATATTTTAAATCATGAAACGTTATGAACTTAATAATTATTGGCTTCAGTGTCAAGTGTTTCATATAATATTCAAAGGGGCTCTACTAAATTCATTGGAGGAGAGAGAGATGTTAACACTAGCCAACTGAACTTTGATATCCAAATTTTTTTAAGAATAATCACAATGAATGAGTAACTTGTACACAATCATTCCAGCTTAACCCTATGATCAACAGCCTAGGAGAGGGGAGGGGTTAGACATGTTCAGTTGGATTCAAGTCCTCTGTACAATAATTAAACATTATTGTAGGAAGAAGGAGTGGTAAAAATTATGAGTAAATGCACCCTGCAACACATCAACTAACCACATACTTTTCCACCTGCTAATATTTACTTCACTCTGCGAACTGAGCCATTTTATATTCCCTGTCCGCTCTCTGCTCCAAGGCACTTCAGATATATCCTTCAACCTTGCTTCCTTTCTTCTTACTCAGAGTGTTCTAGGCAGTCAGAGATATGGAGAGGAAAAGAAGCACTCGTTCTACTCTATTCATGTGCACCTTGCTTGCTACATTGCTTTCTCAGAACCTTGTAATCCCTGTGAAATCCACCACCATTGAAGACCAGAAGAACTACTACTCTCCTGATCCACATGCAGGAAGTCCTCCCACAGGTCTTTCTAATTCTCTATGTAATTCTCTAACCGAAGCATCCATTTTAGAACACTACTATCTTCGTCAAGGCAGAGGCTATTTTGTTCTTGCTTCACTAGAGGACTATATGTATTTTATATGTAATCTTTCTGAAAGATCCAAGTTCATGCATTTACTATAAAGTGAAAAGAACTGAAGAAAACAATCAAAGGCTTATAAAGGATCTGTTTATATTTCCTTCTAAACACATAGCAAGCATGTTGTCTTGATTTCTTGTAGGCTCACACAGGAGTCCTCCATCTCATGGTGGCGGCGGCTATGGAAGCACACCACCCTCTCATGGGACCCCATCACATGGAGGTGGAAGTCACAATCCAACCCCACCCTCAGGTGGCAACTGTGGATCACCCCCATCAACACCATCAACCCCATCAACACCATCAACACCATCAACCCCATCAACACCATCAACACCATCAACCCCATCAAACCCTCCCTCAGGAGGTGGTGGATACTATAACTCACCACCACCATCTGATGAAGGTGGTGGTGGCAGCCCCCCAACTCCTATCACTGTGAGCCCGCCAAGCAACCCAATCACTGACCCTGGCACGCCCACGATCCCCTCGCCCCCTTTCCTTCCTTCCCCATCTCCCTTCACTGGCACATGCAAGTAAGTTCCTTTTACTTCACAAATCACAGTACAATATTACTATGTAAACTATTTATATATTGCCGCACTGTAATAACCTTCCGGAGTCCGGACCTTTTTCTTTGATCTGCAGCTACTGGAGGAATCACCCAGGAATCATATGGGGATTGCTCGGCTGGTGGGGTAGCTTGGGGAGCGCATTTGGTGTCACCAGCGTTCCAGGCTTTGGTGCCAGTCTCAGCTTGCCTCAAGCACTTTCTAACACCAGAAATGATGGGCTTGGAGCACTCTACAGAGAAGGGACGGCTTCCTTTCTCAATTCCTTGGTGAACAACAAGTTCCCTTACACTACCAAACAAGTCAGGGACAGGTTTGTGGCGTCACTTAGCTCAAACAAGGCTGCAGCAACACAAGCCCACCTCTTCAAATTGGCCAATGAGGGGCGAATGAAGCCTTGAGCTTGATCTAGATATGGTTTGTCTCTGTTTGTTCAGTTGAGAGCATTGTATCTTAAGACTTCAGCCAGTGTGTGTTGTTTAGGTTCCCATGCGTTACTATCTTCATATTAAGATGGATATTGAGTTAATTTTAAAATTAAATGTTAGCTTTATGGCTTCTTAGTTTTAAATAAAGTTTATTAATTTTCAGTTTGATAGCTCAAAATATTCATTCAGCAAATTTCAAGTTCAAAAGCTCCAAACATGAAGCATTGTCATAATCTCAGAAGAAAAGGTATAACACAGCCATAAACTGTATGCCAAAAATCAGAAGTTAACTTGGAATTGGAAGACTATGGAGTTATTTCACAAAAAATCATTTTGTAATCATAAAAAAAATGGTTAGTTTCTCATTAAATGATTGCTTTCACCAGTAAAGGAAGGAATCTGCAGTAAATCTCGGGCAATATCTTCTAAAAATGAATTGAAATGCCAGACAGAGTAATTCAGAAGTAGCCTTGCAAATGTCAATTGTACGAAATACATATTGATTGCATTAAAGTGACAGCTCCACACCTTTGTAAATGCTGAAAGTTTTCCTTGTATTGTTTCCTAGGGAAAAGCAAGGGCATGGTTTGGTTGTCAATTAGAAACAGTGTCACCATATGGGCCAACAAGTGCCTTTATGAAATGGGAAGTTTTGAGCTCTAGTCAGGAATGAAAGATTGAAAAGCCAAGAGATGTTCAATTCAGAAATGTTGGGTTACGTTCAGTGAAGGAAAAAAATTTTGAAACAAATTGTTTTAATTTTTTCTAAGTATAACGCCACTTTGTTCAATTAGTGTCTATTTTAAGTGTTCTGAACAGCTAGGGGGGAATTTGGTTGTCAAAAGCGTGCATGCCTTGAAGTGTAGATTTGTATGCTATATGCTATCAAAAGCTTCTACTTGCCGGTGGGCGTTTAGCCCAGCTGGCACATATGATCAGCAGCTTCGGACCCTTGTACGGGTTCGAATCCCACTACCCTCTTCCCCTTAGGAAGCCCGCCTATATGGCTCATGTATGTAACCAAAAAAAAAAGAAGCTTCTACTTTTACTGTAAAGGGTATATCGGTTGAAAAAGAATGAAGCCTGCTTTAAAGCGCTAAAAGCGTTACAACTGTTCTTCAAAACACACTTTTGCACTTAAGTAGTGATATACAATATTTGTTGGACGAAGGAACACTTAACTCAAATGATTAAATTTAATTTTGTTATTTTTTTCTTTGAATTTAATTTTTATATTATAATATTTTTAGTATTAAAAAAACAATAATTGTCTAATGGATGCAAACAATTAAGAAGCTTCAGTGGGGGATGTAATCCATGTCCAAAGTATATAAAATGCGGAACAAATAGTAATCGCTGAAATGTCTGATGAGATTTCATTCAACAGGGAGCAAAAGAAGAGACCGACAACTGTGAAACGGCAGGCATGAGTGATGACCTCCATTATAGAACCACACAACCCCAAAATGTTACCCACTCAACTACACCATGGCAATAACATTCCGACGACTAGACAGTTACTTAGAAATCCAGAGATCAATGGATGACTATAAACTATTAACAACAGCCATATAGGGCATTATGTTCCAAGATGCGTCCTTCAAGTTGTTTAGCCCATCCATAACCAAGCTTGCATAATCTTTCAAAAAAATGTTTCAAACCAAGAAACTTAAGCCTCAGCCAAAGAAGGTGAACTGATGAAGTAGGCAAAAGCTCTTCAGTAACTGTAAACACAACCTTACAAGGTTTTTTAATGGGCCAAACCACGAGGGGGAACAATGTTTATGGGCCAAATCAACTCCCAGAAAAGTTAATCCCAAAATTCATGCTTTTGGGCATGAAAGGAAACGCGCTACCAATGCATGGGGATGGGTCAAATGTTAGGACTTATCTCTATTATGAAGATGTTGCTGAGGCATTTGAAGTAATTCTCCACAGAGGTGAAGTAGGGCATGTTTACAATATTGAGACAAAGAAAGAAAGGAGAGTGATTGATGTGGCCAGAGACATTTGCAACCTTTTCTCTCTGGATCGAGATACTCATATTAAGTTTGTAAAGAATAGGCCTTTTAATGAACAGAGATACTACTTGGATGATCAAAAGCTGAAGAATTTGGGATGGTTTGAGAGAACTACTTGGGAGGAGGGTCTAACAAGGACCATGGAATTGTATGTGAAAAATCCTGATTGGTGGGGAGATGTTTCTGGAGCATTGCTTCCCCATCCAAGAATGCTGACCATGCCTGGATTTGAGAAAAATTTTAAAGGGTCAGATCTCAAAAAGTCTGCTTCCTCTGTTGCTGTAAACAATTCTAGTCAGAATAGAATGGCAGTTCCTACTCCAAGGGACAATCTTTCAACTCAGAAGCCATCTCTGAAGTTTTTGATATATGGCGGAGCAGGGTCGATAGGAACTGTCCTGGGAAAAATTTGTCAGACGCAAGGAATAGCTTTTGAGTATGGAAAGAGGCGCTTAGAAGAGACATCACAGCTCTTGAAGGATATTGAGACCATAAAACCAACTCATGTATTTAATGCTTCTGGTGCGACTGGTGCACCAAATGTGAAATGGGTTGAAGCTCATAAACCAGAAACAATCCGCAGCAATGTTGTAGGTGTGTTAACGTTGGCAGATGTCTGCAAAGAGCATGGCCTCCTTATGATAAATTATGCCATTAGTGATAATTTTGAAGACGGGCCCAATTCTACAGGTTCTTCCTATTCTAAAATTCATGCCATGGTATGTTTCTGAAAATTGAACTTTTCTTTTTGTTGCCCAACTTTTATACTATTTAGTTTTGGTAAAATATGCTCCCGCTAAATTTTTCCTACTAAATGCTCACCATCTTTAAAATGTGCTATCAAATCTCTTTGATTTGGATAATAGTTTAGATTCTTTTAAATAAGTATTTAATAAGATTAAATTTGTAGGAATGGCAAGACTCTTTAATTTTTCTATAACTGCAAAAGTGTCTCTTTTACAATATCTGTCAGGTTGAACAACTTCTGAAAGACTATGACAATGTGTGCACACTCAGAATCCAGTTGCCAGTTTCCTCTGATCTCAGCAACCCACATAACTTCATCACTAAGATAGCAAGATTTGATAAAGTGGCCCGTATTCCAGTTAGCCTTACCGTCTTGGATGAACTCCTGCCTATTTCAGTTGAAATGGCCAAAAGAAATTGCAGGGGTCTTTGGAACTTCACAAATCCTGGTATTGTGACCCTTAATGAGATTCTGGAGATGTACAAGAATTATGTTGACCATAATTTCAAGTGGGTTAATTTTACACTCCAAGAACAGGCCAATGCTAGTCTTTCTTCTCAAAGTTTCCAGGAAAAGGATGCACTAAAATTGAAGAATGAATTTCCTGAGCTGTTGCCTATCAAGGACTCGTTGATCAAATATGTCTTTCAACCCATGATTTGAAAGGCTTTGCTTATTGATTACCACAATCAAGCATGCAAAGATATATACATTATGATATATCTAAGCATTTTCCCCCTCTTAGTGATGTGGTTTGTATTGCCTTGATGCTTTTCTGCACCTAAGTTTTCATTCTAAAATTTATTTTGGTCAATGTCATTATGTCTTGTAAGGTAATATATTCCCACGGAATGTGGTATTGTTCTTTCTAAATTTGTGGAAATAATTCGAATGTACACCTGAATGACTTTTGAGTGTCCAATTTCTACTGTTAGCAAGATCTTGATCTATATATATATATATATATATATATATATATATATATATATATTCATTTTTGTTTTAAGAATTGAATTGATAAAATATAATCACAAAGGCAAATCACCCTTTAAACCATTTTACTTATAGGGTAATAAAAGTTTTACAAAATCTACTCTCATTTAATTGTCACAAAATTAATATAGAAGGTTAGAGTTTTATAGTTTAAATAGTAGAACCTAGAATTTAATAAATTTAAAATTTTCAAGTAAAATTTTTGGCAACTTTCGACTGTGAAAAAGAAACTGTGACATGTAAATTGTATGGTAAAAGGAGCTCATTAGTTTGACCTCCAAAGAAAAAAAGAAAAACAAGGTCCCCCTTTGGTCTGAATGTTTTCTTCTGGGCCTTTGTTTGATTGGTTTATATTGGGCCTCCTAAACATGTACAAATGTCATTGGTGAATTTTTTTTTTATAATTTAATATTTAAAATTTATTTTTTTCTCTTTTTTATTCTATTTATCTTTTTCTTACTATATATCTAAATTTTTTTAAAAGAAGTTAAGGAATCTGGATCTCTACATGCCTTTTTTCTTCATGGTTAAGCAAATTTTGAATAATTACTTTAGATTAAAAAATTATTATGTTTCAGCTAAATCATTCTTTCACGGCTGTGTGAGTTAAGCAGCATCTAATCTAGATTCAGTATTGGAGAATTCGATGTCTAAAGGTTTAATCTTTTATTATTTTTGTTGGACTATATTCTTTCTTAAAGTTTTTTTATTTGTTGGAGAATTTCTAATAAGGTATATTTTTACAAATTTATTCAGCGTAGATGTTGTCATCATCTCCAATTATCAAAGTATTCGGTTTGAGACAGCTCCATGTGCATGCGATATTACACGACAGAACAATTTTTCCTGGGTCTTACAAAAGTGTCTTTGTTTGCCCAATGATGTAAGGGCCAGAGAAGGCCAACATCCACCAATTTCCCTTGCGAGGTCGCTTAAGCAAAGCCAGCAAGCAGCATGCAAAAAAAGCTCAACCATGTGCTATGCATGCATGGCTGCCAATATAAGCAAAAGTAAAGTACGTACTAAATCAATCATTCAGCTTTTCATTTTGTGTCTTTACAACGCATTGAGTTTTCAGTACCGGGCGCTTTCAGATCATGGCAAACTTAAGTTCAGACTCTCTGCTTCTTACACCTTAAAACAAAGAGAGTGGTCACTGGTCATGATGCGACATTTTCTACTTTCGGATTCAAATCCAGAGCATAAGACAACAGCAATTGGTTAATTTCTTTTCTACGGAGAGAAGGGGAAAACATAGAAGACAAAGACACCATTGTTTTCAGAAAAATACTAAATGAAAAGAATTCTGACACGAGTGAAGGATGATTGATTTTCCCAACATACAGGTATTTATTTTATTCTACGTTCGGCTGTGCTATTCACATGAAGACTCCCTCATGAAAATTTCACAAAAAGCAATCACAAACATTAAGTGGTTCTCTAAAGCTCAACAATGTGAATCTCACATCCTTAATTAATGGTTATAATTATTTTTTGTGAGATTTTAGTATATGAATTTTATTGCAAATAGAGGTTCCCATCATATCTGGATGACACTGTTCTCATGAGTCATGCCACATGCAGTCACATTAACAAACACACAACTTTAATATTTTTGAAATACAGTTATTTATTTTATAAATTAAATTTTATTTATTATTCATTTAACATATTTAAATTATTAAACTTATCAAATTTTATAAACTAAATTATGAGCTATATAACTCTAATATCCTATGTTAAGCTTTATCACTAGTTAGTAACACTTTGTTTCTGTTTTCATTGAAATATGGATAGCAAATGATTTTTAACTCAATAATTCTTTAAACATGATTGTGTTCCTTTGTACCGTATATAGTATGGTCGTTTTTTATTATTTTTATAAATTAAATTTTATTAAATATTTATTTTAAAAAATTTAAATTTAAAAATTTTTAAATTTATAAATTAAATTATAAGATTAAACAAATTTAGTTAATAAACATTTAATGATCTATACCTAGTTTAGAGTATTGTTTTCCTATTCATCCACCCTCCCCATCGAAGAGAGACAAAAAAGCTGCGTATTTTGTTGGGATGCAGCGAGTGATTGCTCGTGCCCACATACACATGGTACAGTCTTAACTGTAGTGGGCTAGAGTAGGCCCACTTGGATGTTGAATGTCTTTCTTCCCTATGACAGAAGCAACAAAGCAGCAACCTTGTAAAAGCTCAACCATGTGCATGATCGCTGAATTCAGCCACGTTCTGTACCTGTGCTGCGTTGCTCCATAACTATCAGCTCTTGACTTTAAGCTTTCACTCCCAGTCCTCTTTTAATGTGGTTCACTCGGGTCTTTGAAAAAATCATAAAGCATGCACTATCTTTTCAAGATATTCAATGATGTTATAACGCTATCATTATTTATGAGGACTAGTGTTTTTCTTCGTTCCCAATGTACATATCTTTTGTTTAACTTCGTTCACCTTATATCCATGTGAAATTTTAGGATTTTATAGGATTCGTTATATGACATTATGAATTTTTTAGTATATATAAAACTTTGTTTACCACAAGTGAAATAAGTTGCTTGAGTAGCTAGCATCCCTAATGATACTAGGGGTGTAGATGGTCAAGTTTGGGTTAGGTTGAAAAAACAAGTCAGTTAGAATGAAAAAAAATCAAGTTTATAATTTTTTATACAAATTCAATCAAAATTATGTCTATGTTGGGTTTGAATCAATCAGGATGGCAGTATTTTATCTGTGTTTTTGCTGGTTAAGTTGAATTTGGTAAAAATATAATAATCATTACCGACAAGAGTATATACATGCAAGTCATAGGTCAAACTCAGATTGCTTTGAATCGGGTCAGATGCAAATTATTTGTATCATCCTAAATGATACAAAGACACCTACTATTATTTTAAGATTTTTATTTTTAAAATTTTAAATTTAAACCTTATATATATGTAATGAGAGTTATTACTCTCTTATAAAAAAAAAAATCAATTATTGGATTAGTGAGTGATCATTTTCAAGCTTAGAATAGGAGTGCCAAATTACACTTTCTTTTTGCCTTTTTTAAGCATAAAAATTGATGAAAACGCTATTAATATCATAGAAATTTATATAATACCTAATATAAAATACATATCATAAATAAAGATGGAATCCACAGTATGGGGATAGTAGCATGGATAAATTTGTTGTCGGCACAAGGATAGTTTGGAAGAAGGAGGATTGGGGTGTTACATATGATAATTGGAAGCCAGACGTTGTGATAAGATAATCGAAAGTCAAACAGATGAAAGGGTACTGAAAGAATATCTGTCAAAACATTGAATTGCAAAGGACAACGTAGAGTCTGAGTTCGTAGAGTAACACTGCATTTCTGAACAAAAGAAATGAATTCTACTGCCTTGTCGGTAGCAAAATAAGGTTGTAATTTGAGACGGTATGTGGAATACAAATGTTCATGTATAATTCATAAATTGTTTATTTGAATTTGACAACTTGATTTATAAAATTTTATGAATTTTGATTTAATATTTTATAAATAAAAATATATATGAAGCGAAAGTGGGTGATAATGAGAATTTGAATTCTCAGTTTTTATTATTTTATTTTAATAATTTTTTCTAATTTATATTAAAACATATTTTATAAATTTTATTTTTATTCTTTCTTTTAATTTTATATTTTCCTTTCTTACTTCTTAAGAATATCCATTTCTATGGTAACCAAGGGAGGCCAATCACAAAAGGTTGGGAAAGACTACATATATTTCAAAAGCAATAGTTGAAATACTAAGGACATTGCTGGATCTGAGAGTGGCGTAAAGGTACAATAAATCATTCTTATTCGTTGATTGAAAAGAAAAAGTCTACTCATTTGGGGTGCCTCCATAACGTGGTTGCTTATTTCTTCATCATGACGGTTGCATATTCTGCGCAACCACTCATTTATTTTTTTTTTTTATAATTATAGAAGTTAAAGATAGTTTTAAAAGAATACAAAATTAGGGATTAAATTTGTGACAAAATTTGAAGAATAAGTATTTTATGTCACCAGAGCCGCAGTTCTGAAGCGCACAACCACTCATTTAATACAGATATCAACTATGAGGAATGAAGGTGCAACGCAAGAATCAAATTCTTCATCATATAATTCAAAGATATTATATATATATAATTTAAATTTTTTATAATAATTTAAATTTTTTAATGATTCAAATTCATTAATAATATTAAAATTTTATAATAATTTAATAATTTAAATTTTTAAAAATAAATATTTAATAAAATTCAAATAAAAAAAGCAGAACTATACATAATATTTAATTACCAAATAATTCATATACGTCATTTTGCTATCATTGTCCAATATTGAAACGGTCTCCTATCATAAAAAATAAAGAAAGAAAGGGTCTCCAAGTTCGTGTAATCGTACATGTATGCAGAAGTATATGACTGGCACACAGGGGAAATGAACCCTAAAATAAAATCGTTAAAGCGGTGTGTGACGGGACACACCTAATTGTATAAGGCCCGAGTCAAATGGCATGTCTCCATCTTTCTATACGCATGGCGTGCAACGCCATCATCTATTTATCAGAAACCACATTCATTATTTCCTAAATATCTATAAAAAGAAAAAGAAAAATCCGACATAATGCACGACTGCTGCATTCTTATCCATTACAATGTCAAAAGGAGTGACATCCATGTATCAGGTCATGTCACATATCTTGAGTAGCATTTGCATTAAATAACATTATCATCTTTATGTACCAAAAAAAAAAAAACATTATCATCTTACCTGCCAAATGCTACAAATTTGAAACTGTAAGTAGGTACAGGGGCAATCATATTTTAGAACTGCTTACATTTTTAATTAATTCAGAATTCTAACCCTAAAATTTTAAATGAAAGGTGATTCAAATAGATACATCCCTTATTTTATGTTATTTAGTTTTTCAAAATGTTAATTTTTATGTTACATATTTCATAAAATTGTTGAAGAAAACCTTTTATTCTTATCTAATAAGATAATATTTTCAACTCATCGTAGTAAAAAAAAAAAAGTTTAAAAATTTTCGTGTATTTCATAAAAATTCAAATTCAATCATGCACAAATATAGTCAGCGTGTTAAGATAAACAGTGAGTAAAACAAAAGGGAAAATTTGAAAAAGTAAACTCCAAATTAAGCTTGCATGAACGTATGCAAGATTTGACTGTTGTATAGATAAATGCCTAAATGTTTTCATTAAACAAAAAACAAAGAATACCTAATAAATTAGTACGTTAAATTCTGTAAAGCAATGCAACATAAATACAGAAGTGGTAGCTGATGCAAAGATTATAAGATGCTTTTGCGTGAAAGGAGCACCAGAGACAAATAGGACAGAGATTCCCTGTTTGCCAAATGTTTGGGAGCTGGAAACATTATTCTAAAAAGAGAGATTCCATTTGCGCACCTATGTCATGAATTGCTGCAGAGTCACAAGCAAGCCAATACTCTCTTCCTTTACTTCACTCAGTGCTCATCACTACAAAAGCATTGGCATTTTCCTCAAAATGGGAGGCCACGAAGTCTTGCAATGTTACTCATGTGAAGCAGTTAGGAGAGGCGCAGGCCAAACAGTGAATATTAATGGTGCTAATGTCACGCAAAGGAAACTCTTTCCATGATATTTAACAGTTGTAATTCTCACTAACGCAAGTTGACATAGATAATAAATATTTATGATTTTTAAATATATTATTTTAAATTTAATTTAAATTATATGTATAAAAAAATTTATTTTAATAATTTTTATTTTTTAAAAAATTAGTTATCAATCAAAAAAATTTTAATAATTAAAAAAATATTGTATTTTTTTAAAAAAAAATTAAATATAATTAAAATTACAATATAATATCTTTAGAAATTGTCTTCTTATATTTATAGAGATGGTTAGGGATGTAGAGTAGGCAAGATGGTCATAGTTGACAGTGATAGTGATAGAGAATTTGCTGATATTGATTATGACAACAACAACACGATGTGATGTGGTTGTAATCCATTGATAATATATTATATAGTAATTAGACGGTAAGGAAGAAATATATACAATCGAAAAAGAAATGAATAAAAGAACATGATGGTTGCAAATTGTTAGAGTTTTGCAAATTTTTAATGAAAAAATGAATTATATATTGCAAATAAAAAGGACGAAATCAGGGTTAGTAAATACAGTACAGAGAGTATAAGCGTACCACCAA
Organism: Dicorynia guianensis; assembly: GCA_037013595.1. Taxonomy (NCBI): domain Eukaryota; kingdom Viridiplantae; phylum Streptophyta; class Magnoliopsida; order Fabales; family Fabaceae; genus Dicorynia; species Dicorynia guianensis. The sequence goes on from JASUAB010000002.1 coordinate 40,869,283, forward strand.
AGATCAATTATAGTGAGGATGTGGATAAGAGTGCAATTACACATGCCGTGGACCTTGTAATCACGATGTCAATGAAGCTGTAGCAATAATTTAGTAGGTATATAGGACTAGTGGCAGTGATTCGGTGGCTATATGATAGACTGGATACTAATGGACCAATGGTGTTGGTAATTAATCTACCATCAAATTGATTATAAGTAGTGGAAAAAATGGTTGGCAGGGGCCATGCCTTTTTGGATGGAAAATATTACCCGGAGGACATTTTTCCTATGTTTAAAAATAAATATTTGGAGAAAACAAGATTAAGAAGAGTAAAAATATAAAAATATATGTAAAATTTATGTGTATATATATCATTATTTTTTTGGATAAAGGGTTTTCCACATAAATAAGATTATATCTCACAAACAGCTATGTGAGTTATAGAATTAATGGGTATCTTAGTTTAATTTAAAAAATTTAATAATTTTTATTTTTTTCGTAAGACTTTTGTAATATTTAATTTATAAAAGTAGAAGGATTATACCTTCTTACTAACACTTTTATTATAAAACCTTTTGTTTTTTAATTATCTTGTCATTTAATTTTTTTAAATTAAAATTAAGATTGTTATTATACCTTTAATTTGGTTAAAACAAAGTTTATAGTCCATGTAATGAGATTTAAGTCTTAGTTTGTCAAAAAAACTTTTGATTATATATCTCAATTTGGATATGATCAAAGTATTTTAATTATATTCAAAATGAAAGGAATGGGTGGTAGAGATAATAATATAATTATCTTTGTTTTACAATGTTTTTTTCTGTTTTCTAAATATGTACTGGTACGATTGTGCATGATACGTGTGCCTCGCGATGGCAATATGAGTTGAAGTTGTGCCAATAATTTAGTAGGTAGGACAGATATGTGAACATGACGCAGAAAAAGGTAATTGGAAGGATTAAGGACATGTTTGGTTTACATACAATCTAAGTATTCGATATTTTCAAATATTTTGGACATTTTATAATTTGTGTAGCATTAATCTTATCTTTCATGATAATATGTAATTAAATATGTGATGAGCATCTCTCAACATGTAACAATCCTACATTGTCTGTCATATATATAAGAAGTCTCATCAAGTTTTAAAACATTATAAAAACAAATCTAATTAAGATATTGATGTACCAGATACCTATCTAAATGATTGTAAGGGCTGGGGGTTGAAGCATTTTTCTTCAAATTCTTGTAAGACTAAACTTTGTAAACTGGCCATATTCAAGTTTAGGTTAGATTACAAATTTAGTTCTTTAAGAATTATCATTTCATCAATATTTTCACTAGACTTTGAATTTAGTCAAACATGTCCTTAAATTGAAACTATTTTATTTAATTAATTAGATATTGGATGCTTATAATTAATTATACCACTAGGTAGACTTTTGCATTTTCAAACATTTATTAATTGAATAAATTATTCTTTATATATTTACTCAGCTTCGTGTTGTTTTTTTTTCTTTTTTAAAGGAATTCTCTTTCAAATTAAACAAGTGAATAATCCTCGATAGCCTGGCTTACAATTGCAACTTGAGGAGGAATCTCGTCCTCTACCCAAATGCTATCAGGATTTTTCTAAGGCCAAGCTACCAAAGCATGTGCAAATTTGTTGCAAGACCTCGAGATACATGTGATAACAAACATGAACAAGAAGAACTTGTTAAAACTCGACGGTATGGCCCCAAAATAGGACCGCCCTGCATGTTGTTGAGAATGAAAAGCTTGGGTCAATTTCCAGCATATAGAAGCTTTGTGATGCTAGTTAAATTGTATCCATATGAGAAAAAATAATTAATCTCATAAATTTAAAGCTGCAAATGGATAAAGACTCGTCTTTATCCCCACAGGACAGGAATGAAGACGACCATGCATAAAAGGTATAGCTCGTGGCTCTTATGGGAGCGAAGGGGTACTTATTCTGCTATATAAAATTGCCACTAGGAAGAAAGGGACGAGCTGAGAGAGTGCCAAGGGCAAGGGGTGAAAGTGTACTACCGCAAAAACCAGAAAAAGAACCTTCGGTGCTAACAAAAGGAGAGCAACGAAGATGGAGTGTGAAACAGTGAGTGGGAAGAGTAGGAGAGCTGCACAGGAAAAGTGGAGAACAATTCTGAGTGAAGCAAAAAGCTAGAGAGAGAAATACCCTAAGCATTGTCACCAGGTTGGGTCCAAGTTTCCAGTCTTAGGGAGCGTGTTTTGGTTTGCATGGGACCCGACACAAGTCTCGCTTGCGTCTTGGTCTTCTGCTCTCTACTTCCCCACGATTTTTCTTCTTCTCCAAAGGTAGTTGACATTGCTCTTCCACACTCTAGAATGCATGGATCTTCATATATGCATGGCTACGGGCTCAGGTGCAGAGAATGGGACAGGTGTAGGCGCAGAGAAGTCCATTACCTCACCCGCAAAAGGTAGGTGCAGTAGTCACTAAGTTTGTATCCCTCGCTCGAGACTTAGGCCCTTTGGCGTGGTGGCATACCTAGGTCCGAATGGTACTTACAATTAAAATACCGAACCTCTTTAAAAACTACCATCCGATGAGTAGTTTCTTGAGTTTTCTTTGTTTATTTTGTTAGTTGGGGCTTTTTAGCACCTTTTGTTAAAAAAAGAAAAAACCCACCATTTAACCTGCTATTTTATTCTCTTTCCTTCTCTTTCATATTGCTCCATTTCTTTCCTCTTCTAACTCCCAAACAAACCTAAGTGATAAGGTATGCGTTGAAGATGGAATAGCGAAATTCGCTTCCTGTCTCTTTTAAAAACTGACCAAAAGGAAAAATCAGCCTACCCATTTGGATTTTAACTGTCTTTGAATTTGCAAAGTTAGCTAAACTCTCAGTGGTTCCTCTCCTAACATCGAATTAGGCATTTAAATGTGATGCCGTACCAAAATATTAAGAACTCAAGTATAAAAGGCCAACCAACCGCTTTTCAAAACCAAGATGCAGAATCCTGCTGCTCTGTACCAGTTCCTTTTCATCTCAATCTCAGTTTCATCTTGCTATTTTTATTAATAAAATTTTATTAAATTTTTATTTAAAATAATTTAAATTATTAACTTTATTAAATTTTATATATTAAATTATAAAATTAATAAATTTATAATCAATTCATAATTTATAAGTATTTAATAACTTTACATTTGATAAAATTAAATTTATTTATCTCTTAGTTAATTACCGCATTACTAAAATTCATGTCAACCTTATAGAACCTATGGAGTAATATATGCACATATAAATTATATATTTTTACTTATTTTTTTAAAAAACTTATATCTAAACATATAGGAAGTGTAGGTTCCTCACATATTAGTAGCATTCTCCTTAATAAATCTTAAATTTAAGTATTTAAATTTTTTTACTTTATTTTTACTAATTTTAATAAATTTTTTCTCTTTTTATTTTTTTCTTCGTTTCTTTTATACTCCGCTGCGGTAACTGCCGCGATCCATGTCCTAAGCTCGAACATGTGGGAACTGGTCACTCAGCACCGACTTTACTTTAGTTTTAAGTAAGATATGTCAAAAGTGGTAATTACGTTTCTCATTTGATAATTGACAAATAACTGTCACATTCGTGTAAGATACCCTGCGGTCGGCCCCATTGTCAACATGAGAAGTGTGTGCCACGTCATGGAGGTGTCGGTGAGAGAGGGCCAGGAGGAGGGCCAAACGCGTAATAACAGCAAAAAGCCAGTGGCAAAAGGCGAACACGCAATTCTGTGAGTCGCGCATATATAATTGCGTTGGCGTTCCGATTTACCAATTTCCCGCGGCTTTGAACGCGGCTTTGGTTTTGGCTTTTCCCCCACACTCTGTCTCTCTCCTCTGTCTTGAAAGTTTCATGAAAACTAATTTGAAATTCTCGTTTTTCTGCCTGATCTCACAAGAGTTCATCGCACAGTTGGGGAAGAAAAATTCGAAACCCGTGAACTCATTCCTCTACAAATGCGGCTCGCTCTGGTTCTTTCTCTCAACACTTCCACTCTCTTACTGATCCAGTGAGTCAATGAAGCTTCAGATCTCTTGGTAATTCGATCCACAAGGTGAAGACTGGCATTGGATTAATGGAATTGAGAAGATGAAGTTCTACATATCTGCGACGGGGATAAAGAGAGTCACGATATCGAACGCCGCCGGAGCTGGAAAAGGATCGGCCAAGACGACGGCGGCGAGTGGTGCCACCGGTCGCCGGTTTTCCACCCGGACGGTGCTGCCGCTGGTGCTTCTTCTAGGGATCTTCTTGCCGTTCCTCTTTGTGAGGATCGCGTTTTTGGTGCTTGAATCTGCTGCCGTTTGCTCCTCATTAGGTAAATTTCAGTCTCATTTCTCTGCTATTCTTGATTATTTTAATATGAATAATATTTTTCTCATTTTGAAATTACTTTACGCTTCCCAATAATTTGGCTGTAGTATTGATTCCTTTCTCTATTTGTAAAATTCTCTCTTATGTTTTTCAGAATTTTAATTTCGTCTGTGAAGTCAAAATCAGTAAATTAAGTAGTTGGATGGCGATTAGCCGATTACGCTTCGTCTATAGTTATTTTTTCTTCAAATTTATAAAAATTTGGAAACAGGAACAAGTTTACAAGCTCAATCTGTATCCGTTTTGCCTTGTGATTATTTAATGACTGGTGGTGGGGTCTGCCATTAGTGAGAAAAAAGAAATGAATTTCAGTCTTTTTCAGTGTACCATTTGTACAACCTACCACGTACAACGCAGTCACACCAGCACAGCTGGCGTCAGCCTCCAACTTTTCGAGTCTTTTTTCTCCCCAAGCTTTTTGGCTGAAATTTTATTTTCTTGGGGCCCGCACGTATGTGATGAAACAGTTTAGTGTACTTTTTCTTTTTTTTTCTTGAAACTCATTTTTCTTCGTTTTTGTATTGAGACTGTGAAAGGTTTCTGATATTTTTTCTCTTAAAAATGATCTTGCTTGTTTATTTGTCTGAAATTATAAAAACGGAAATTTTGTTCGCTGAAACGTTCATGACAATGACCGTGGAATGCATCATCACAGATTGCATAGGATGGAGGTTTTTCAGCGGGAGTGACACGTCTCTGGTATGTGTTCAGACTCTAATTACAAAATTACCCTCTTAAATTTCTGTATTTTTTTTTCTTGTTTTCTTATTAGTTTTTGTTATTAAATTTTCTTCAAGTTATACTCGTGATCATTGATGTCCTATAGTTTCCAAGATGCACTTTTCGCATTTTTTTTTTAATTTTAACAATAAAAAGAATCATATATATATGTGTATATATATATATAGTAAAGTATTATAAATAACTTTTACAATTTGTATAATGTTGCTTATTTTCCAGATTTTACTTAATTTTAAATATTTAACCAGATTTTACTTAATTAACTTCTTTAGTATCCGTTGATTTATCTGCAAGCAAAAGTATCGTATGAACTGTGTATCAAATGGAAAATGAAGAGCACAGAAAAAAAGGGAAGAAAGTCTTACCCTTAACATATGGTTCAACATATTCAACCAATCATCATTGTAAATACGGATCTAAAATTTGTGCATTGGTGAGACTCCAGGTGTCAAGCTGTCGATCTGTCAACGCTGTGAGCACTGTTTTTTTCCAATATATTGACAAAATCAAACAAAGTTTTGAATAAAGATTTGGATCTAGAGTAAAACCCTCTTTTGATCTTTCAAAGATGAACAAATTTTTAATTTAGTCTCTCACTATTAAATTTTTCTATTTTAGTCCTTCAGAGATCAATTAACTTTTATTTTAATCCCTCATTGTTAAAAATTTCTAATTAAGTCCTCCAAAGATTGAAATTGATATCAATCAAGTCTCTCAATTAGGATGATTGCTAACAAAGTCAAAATTGTTGACGTGACATGATGACGTGGCAAAAATTGTTGACGTGGCCGATGACATCAGCATGCCACGTCATCCAAATTCATCCACGTCACCATGTCACGTCAGCCAAATGTCCTGCCACGTCAGTAACTTTTGCCTTGTCAGCATGCCACGTCATTCAAATTCTGCCACATCAGCATGACACGTCAGCAATTTTTGCCACGTCAGCATGACACGTCAGCAATTTTTGCCACGTCAGCAATTTTGACCTTATTAGCAATCATCTTAATTGAGGGACTTGATTGATATTAATTTCAATCTTTGGAGGACTTAATTAGGAATTTTTAACAATGAAGGACTAAAATAGAAGTTAATTGATTTCTAAAGGACCAAAATAGAAAAATTTAACAGTGAGGGACTAAATTAGAAATTTGTTCATCTTTGAGGGACCAAAAGAAGGTTTTAGTCTTGGATCTTTTTAGATGTAGTGATTATTTTGTAAAATAAAGTATAAATAAATAATTATTTATTATAATATTTATGTAAATTATTTAAATTTAAAATTTAAAATATTATTTTTAACTTCATACGGTATATAATTTATATTTTATTTTGTAATATAGGTGTCACATTTTTAATTATGTCTTTCCTTTGAATGAATCACATCCATGCAGTGTCCAGACAGTTGGTTATTGTTCTTTTCTTTTCATTTGCTTGTCAATTTCGATCTAATGTGGAATCTGCACTCCATAGGCCTGTGGTTTGGTTGTTTGCTAGGTACTAGTGTTTAGAAATTGAGCTAGAAAAAAAAATAAGACAAAGGAACCGCCAAAAAAATTGTCAACAATATTCAACAAAGTCATTAAATAGTAGGAAAATGAAAATGATGAAGCCTTCATGTTTATCCATTTATTTCTGCATTATTAATCAGGATATTGTGTTTTCTATTTTATATATCTTGTCTTTTTTAAAAAAAAAAAAAGAATTCAAGGCACCGGGGAACAACTGAGATTACTTGTAATATTCTTTCATATGCTGACTCCTCACTAATTATTAGGAGTAGATGGAAATTTAACTCGTTTAATATTCTGTATTATAAAAACTATTTATGGGTTCGAGCAAGTCTTTAATATAAAACATCAGAATAAAATATACTATTTGTCTAGATATTAAATTCAGAAAATCACATCTTTTTCGAACCTACCAGCCAAAGACATTTTTGTCCGTCCAAAAACAGTTTTGGCCGATAGCTCCACATAATACATGGCATAGCCGTGAATTGATCCATTTCGGGGGCTGTTAGTTACAATATCTTCCTTCAGAAACCTTACTCGGTTTTTTATACCTTACAAAATAATTATCGTTGGATCTGTCTCAAGTCTCAAAGTTTAATAGAGTTGAATGAGTTTAATAATTTAATTTTTTTAAGTAAATGTTTAGCGAGAGGAAAAATTTAAAAAAATAACATGACTAATCCTCCTTTCTGCCAGTTGGACTGCAATCATATATCCTCTTCCACTTTTTCTGATCATTAGTAAACCATATCAAGCAATTAATTAATTTAATAATTGGCGGGTGGGAGCTACCTCCACAGTCATTTTAGCTGCATTTCTTACCCGCAAGCATCTAAATTATGAGTGGCAATATCTTTATATTTAGTACGATGGCGTAGGAAGCATTTAACCTTGTCTGGATGCACCAGCACACGTCAACACAATGTCTCTTTATCTTTGGGTCTATTGTAATGTGGAAACAGCAACTGTAATCAAATATTCGATCATTTAATTTATTTTTTATGGTGGTGATGCATGCACATGAAGAAACTCAGAGATGAGTTGAGTAGAGCACTACTGGAGGCAAGTGATGGTAATTTCAATGAAGGCGTTGAGTCATTCAACGAGCTTGTGAAAGAGATGACGTCAAAACGACAAGACCTTAAGGCATTTGCTTTCAAGACCAAAGCCATGGTACGAAAATTTCGGGATTCACTATGCTTGTGCTATTTACTGTTACGAATCTAAGATGATGTTTCTTTTGCTTGTGATTGCTTTGTCTGTTTCTGGTGTTGGGCAACTATCAGGCCTCCTCTGTAGGAAATGCTTATCCAAACCTGCAAACTGGATATGAATTGCTTCAGTCAGGGTCATGCATTGCAGGAGTAAGAATCTGGATAAGCCAATACAACTAGATTGAGGAATATAATACAGTCGTGAATAGTAATAGAGACAGATAAATGAATATAAAGAACTACAAGTGTTTATCGTTAGTAGCTTACATTCTGATTGGAAGTCTATAAGCCACATGGTACGGTTCAGGAGTGTCCAAAAACTATTAGCATAGCTTGAAATTGAAAGAGTTCAAATCAAGATAAAGGATTGACTAGGTTTCTGAATTACATTTTTTTTTTGGTCTTTTTTTGTGAAATTTTATTTTTCTACTGACAATTGTTTTGCATAGGTTGAATCCTTAAAGTCTGTTTACAAAACAAAAATTTTCTCGTTCTGTTCAGGGGAAGAAACATGTGAAATTCCACATGTCTAGTTCAATGAACAAACAAATACTCACAATCATATATTATTGTAAAAATTTTTGCTAGTGATGCAATTTCCTAAAGGTGCAAAGAAATATCAAAAGTAAAAAAATATTTTCTAAATCGTGGTTGTTATCTTAATGAATAATTATGAAAGTAAGTTAAATCCATCAATTAACAAAAGTTATGATTTGAAACTGTCAAAGATGCAATTTGAAATCTGTAAAAGTCACAAGTCCGTATTCCAAACTTGTTTTATATCAATATGTTTTATGATTTAAGTGAACTAACTTAAATTTGTATATCCTAAGGATAGATTATTGCTTCTGTGAAAACTACTTTGACTTTATAAATTAGGTATGTAGTTGCAGTTGCTTATGCTAGTTGGGTAAATCGTTTCTTCTGTGAAAGAAATTGTTGACAAAGTTACTAGATTACTCAATTATTATAGAATATTTGTAAAAGGAAAACTACTATATATACAAGACTACCACATCTACTGTAGTCAATCAGTTATTTCATCAATTGTATGAGACTCTTGCAACATCTTTGCAGTTGGGGAGTACCGCTAGGGTTCCCAATATGTAGTAGTTATAACTAATTTGCTCAAATCAGATTCTTTGGCAAATTTTAAAAACAGGACAAAATATTGAATCAGCCTACCATTGTTTTGGTTACGCTAATTGTTGTCAATTGTTTGTTTCTTTGTTAACTTAAAATTTTTCCATAGCAATTACTATGGTTTAGTTTGAACCTGTAGGAAGCCTATTTAAAATTTGAATGAAATCACTTGGTTGGTGAAACCATCCTACTGTAATGTTGTGAGCTTTTGTGAATGCAACTCCAAAGTTTTCCAAGGCATGGATGACATTACAGAAGTTTGTATGCAATTTGAGAATAATTGAAAATTGCGCAATTACTTGAGATTTCATTATGTTGTTTTGTTGTGTACTACGGTATTATTGGCATAAGTTCGACCAAATAGTAAACTAACTGTAAAGATTGGATGACAGGATCTTATCAAACTCAATTTTACTAAAGTTCTATAACTCTGTGTCAAGTTTCTAAAAAATTGAAGTTATAGTGAACTTCAAGTTTTAAAGGCTTGATAGGACCAAAATCAAGAGTTTGGTAAAGTATTTACAACTTTGATAAGCAACTTTTCCCTGTTCTAATCTTGACGAAAAAAAAAGGGTATTTTGATGTTTATATACCAAAATTGTTGGTAACTTTCATTTCAATGCTGTTTATGGACACTGATATTAATTTCATAACTGTTGATGGCAGTGGATCCAATGTGGAAAATTCTGAGAATGATTACTAGATTAAAAGAATCATGTTAGTTGCAATAATCTATTTTTTTTTATTAATTTATAATTTAAGCTTTGCGAAGAGAGTGGGGGGAGGGAAGGAAGAATTATTCTCACAATCCCCCTCTTTAAATGGAATTGCTTCTCTGCATTGTTTGCCAATTAGCCATAGGTTTTTCTGAGCCGTAGATATTCACTTAGAATGAAGAGTCTCTGAAGTTGTACGTCCTCTGAAAATCGTGTCTGTTCGTTTGCAGCTCTCTCAGATGGAGCGCAAGGTGCAGTCAGCCAGACAGCAGGAGTCAGTTTATTGGCTTCTAGCTGCAAATGGTGTTCCCAAAAGTCTACATTGTCTTTGTCTGAAGTTGGCTGACGAATATGCTGTAAATGCCATGGCCAGATCTCGTCTACCTCCTCCTGAATATGTGTCTCGACTTGTTGATCCTGCTTTTCAACATGTAGTTCTCCTGACTGATAACGTCCTTGCTGCTTCTGTTGTTGTAACTTCTACAGTTGAAAATTCAGCCAACCCTGAAAAATTAGTTTTCCACATTGTAACTGACAAGAAAACTTATACTCCAATGCACGCATGGTTTGCAACCAATTCTATTAAATCAGCAGTAGTGGAAGTTAGAGGATTACACCAATATGACTGGTCTGAAGAAGTGAATGCTGGTGTTAAAGAGGTCCTGGAGATTAATCACTTAATTTGGAAGCGCTATTACAACAATTTTAAAGAAGACCTTAACTATGGACAAGAGCAGAACAGATATTTGGAGGCTTTCAGGCCCAGCAGCCTTTCCTTGATGAATCATCTCCGCATTTATATCCCTGAGGTAATTCATTGTTTTCGATGGCCCTCTGATTGACTAGTAACAAGTCCATATGCATGATTGATGATGGTTGTTTCATCATCTGACTTTTGTCGACCACCACAGCTGTTTCCAGATCTCAACAAGATAGTATTCTTGGACGATGATGTTGTAGTACAACATGACATATCTTCTTTGTGGGAACTGGATCTTAACGGCAAAGTCAGTGGTTCAGTATTCCAGTCATGGTGTGGAGACATCTGTTGCCCTGGAAGCAAGTACATCAACTACTTGAACTTTTCACATCCTTTCATATCATCCAACTTTGATGGAGATCTGTGTGCATGGCTCTATGGCATGAATATATTTGATCTTGAAGCTTGGAGGAGAACAAATATCACTGAGATTTACCATAAATGGCTAAAACTTGTGAGTATCTGTTCATGTACTTATTGGAGTTAGCTGCTATATTCTGTTGTAAAATGTATTTTGCTGAGTGTTGTATGTGTATCAAGATGAAACTAGCTAGATAATGTTTAACATAAATATCTAAAACATGTGTTTCACTCTCAATAAAGCACTATAGATTTTGAAAGCTGCATCTGAATGATTTGAAAAATTCATGAATTGTTTCTTATACTGAACGATGAGAAGCTAGAATCAATTGATCTGAAGTGCTGAAATACATTTTGCTTGAATGTCTTTTGTTATAAAGTGCTGGTTTATGTTTTTTAAGCCATATTGTTGAAGATGAAAATTTGTTCGAGTCTTATGGACTTCTCCAGTGTGTAGTATGTTTATTGAAGATTTGTGTTTTTTAACTTTTTGTATTGTCCTGATATTAATATCTGTATATTATGTGATTTCATAGAACCTCAAGTCTGGGTTGGCATTATGGAATCCAGGAGTACTTCCTCCTGCCTTGATTGCGTTTGAGGGCCAAGTGCATCCCATAGATTCATCCTGGCTTGTGACTAACTTAGGTTATCGCCATCAATCAGAAGAGATTAGCAGAGAGAGATTGGAAGCTGCTGCTGTTATTCATTTCAGTGGTCCTGCAAAGCCTTGGCTTGAAATTGGGTTCCCAGAGGTTCGAAGTTTATGGAACAGATATGTAAATTTCTCCCATAAGTTTATTAGGAGATGTAGAATAACAGGGTGAAGGGACAAAGTTCTTCCACCTACAAAATTTATTTTGAAACTGAATCGGTGATCGCGTATGGGATCAGAGGGAAGAAGGTATTGCCTTCAGTCTCTGACTCAAACACGCTGCACAGTATGATATCAATTGCACCGTGTCCATAGATAGATGAAGTCACCGCGCGATACCCTCCCCCTATAAGAAGCAGTATCTTCAGTCAAGAGATATAACCAGCACGATCCTAGTTGGTTCGCAATACTGTATATTATTTGATTCAAAGAGATTTTTAAATAGAAAAATGCTTCTATAGCATTTATAGTCCCTTCAATTTAATCAATCTTTCTTGGTTTAAATACAGTTGTACAGCTCGAGTTTTCTTACATAAAAAACCCTTGGTCATCATTTACCAGGTAGCTTGATAGATATCCCTTTGATCTTTTTAGTGCTTGCTCTGCAAACGGTAACTTAGTTTGGTTTAGGATTAGCCTAGTGTGGAAATGAATATGGGTAGGTGATGCTCGTCATTAAAGCAGCGGTAAATGATGATAGATAACATTAAATACATTGTGATTTTTTATCCCTACATGTCCCTTCCTTCTCACTCTTATGACGTATACATAGGATATTTTTATTTTTTTATCTTTTTAAAATATTTTTATTTGATAAATAAAAATCAAATTTTTTAAATATTGGGAGTGATAAAGTAAATAATCTTCTTTCAAATAATTTTTTTATATATAAAATTTGAATTTAATTTAAAAACTCTTAATTAATGCCTCCAAATCTATATCAATTAAGGCAAAGGCTAATAATTCCGTCTCTCTTTTTTTTTGTTTGTTTAAAGAACAAGATTGACTTGACTAAGTACCGACAAAAGTGGGGTATACAAATTCCAAGTTTAGATGCATCCTTCATTTCTATGTATTCCATTTTTCCCCTTCTCTCAAGCACTAAGTTGATGACTACATTGCTGCTCTGCCCCATACATCTGAGTAGCTTCAGACTAGAGATCGGCCTCTTCTAAAGTACACGGACTTTATTGGGGTAAGTAGGCAAAAAAATAAAAAGAAGAGCCTGTGCTCTTTTAGGTTGTTTTGTTTAGTTCTTTAAATTTTTTATTTCTTGATAACTGGATTGGTTCACATACACAAAGAGATTATTTCCCATTCATCACGACGATCATTTTAGCTTCACGTTGCGGTTTCTCATCCTGACTATTTGGTCCATCTTTCGTCTCTAGAATTGCAGTTTTATTTTAAAATAAATCAACAATAATTCGAGTATATTTTCAAAGGGTTATTTTGTCCTCTTCTTTGCCATGCATCGTATTCCATACATATAATACTGCCTTTTTCTTGAGATCAAGAATAGCCGGTATAATTAAAAAAGAAATCAACGAAGAAGGATGAATAGTTACTATTTAAATGGTGTAAATCTCAAAATATTGTCAAATTCGGCTCTTCAGCACAATAATCTAGAAACCAAGACATTTGGAAAATTAGAATTAAAAGATATTAAGGCGCTGACCACTAAGTCTTCTAGTTCCTAAATCAAGAGGAAGTGCCACAAGACCAATTGGTGATTAGCTTCTCTTCCCCTCTTCTCATTTATCGTTTACTTTTGCCAAGTATACTGTTAGATATGTATTATTTAATGCACGTTGTTAACTTTATATTCTTATATTTACGTTTTGATTACAACGTATAATTTAAAATTAAATTTAAATCATTGATTTTGAAATCAATATTAAATAGTGCGTTGTAAACAAAATATAAGTTTAAAAATATAAATATAATATTTTTCTTTTTTAATATTATCAGCTTGTATTAGTAGTAGGCTTGACCTAAGGGAATGGATACTTCAAAATTTTTTATGTTGGTAAGTGGGTGAATAAAGAGCAATCCTTATTTGTGTATCCTACATTGTTTTTCTACTCATTTTTTGACTTACGTTTTTCTCATTCTAACTGTACTTAAAGTCTGGAATCCGGATCCAACTAAACACATGTAAAAGGATCAAGATAGTTTACTAAACAAGTACATGAACAATATTATATGAAGTATAGGTGCAATTGCTGGTTCTCTATTTAGTTCACAGATGTAAAAAATCTAGTCATGCAAATTCTAATGACATTGACTCAGGAAACTTAGACATGATTGTTCTTTAAGTACCATAGACGACAGAATTGAAAGCATTCAGATAGATGAAACGATAGAAAGACAGCAGCAGAAATTCCAGGTGCCTTCATTTTCGTCAGCTGCATCCAAAAGAAGCAGAAAAAAGGGGTCAGAAGCGCTTCAAAGGTTTAATGCTGTTATGGGAATCACAAGCAAAGCCATGAACTCTACTAGCCTGAAGCGATTACCCAAAATTACCAACTAACCAAATGAGTAAATATGTAACAATGGAAAACACACGACATGGGAAACGTTCCCCTTTCTCTTTATCCCTGTTTGGTATTTTGTGGGTAGGTAGCACTAACTTGTTACAACGTAATTGACTCAATTCTAACTAGACCGGATTTATTTTTCTGTTTAAATATGGTTGGATCACGAGATTTGTATTTAACTCAAGTGGTTAAATTTAATTTTTTTTAATTTTAAATTTAATTTTTATATTATAACTTTTTTAATATTAAAAAAAATATATAGTTAGATCACTTTAGCGCTGTTATTGAGCAACTAGTATTAGTAGATAGTAGAAAGATGAATTAATGCTTACACGAGTTGGAGAGCAGTCTGGTCTTGACGTGAATATTGATTAGAATTAAGGAGATTTACAGGGAAGAAATTCCGATCATATGATTGCGAAGGCATGGTCTCGCACACAGCTCCCTGCATCAAATTTGTTTGCTGCTGTTGTGATCTCTCAGTCTCAGCTATCTGCACCATCCAAATTTTTTAAAGAGTATTGATATACACACACAAGCCTGATGTGTTTTAGTTCACAATCTCACATAGATGTGCTCGGTGTTTGTGTGTGATTTCGAAAGTAAGGCACAGACCTTTGCTCGCAGATAATTATTATGGTTTTGCAGCTCAATTTCCTGCACAATGTTCGTAAGCATAAAGATGTTAGAAGAGATTCACCTGCAATACATTGAATATTTTCCTATTGGGTTAACAAGTTCCTAAGCTGTTCTTTAAAAGCTGGTGAGAAATGTCAGATGGACTTTCTGAAAGGGAACACATTAGGAAAAGTACGTAAACTCATGCACCAAACTCAAGTAAACTAAATAAAGAGCATCTCTACTTGTAATTTTTTTTTTAACAATATTAAATAGAGATTGTACTTGAGAATTGCATGAATGAGTTTATTATCAGTAAGTTGACATCGTAGAAAACTAATCGATACTTATTTTGATTCCGCTAGCGAAGAGAATTTTTTAAATGATTAGTACCAAAATTGTTACAGCAGCATTTGTCATATTCTTCCAACAGTTTGGCTGAGTGAGAGTTCGTCCAAATGATGGAAGTATAAGGCAAATTGCTTAGTGTGCTGGCCAAGATATATAAAAAAATCACACCAAAGGATATGATGAATACCCGCTTTTGCATGAACTCAACTTCGGCAAACAACGTTTCATGCTGTGAAGAATTCAGGTGCGTCAGTCCAAAGGAACAATTAATCATATTCTAAGAGATATAAAAATACATACAATAATGAACAATTTCCAACTTTTGGCATGCAGTATCACTCTTAGATCTTTACATATCTTGAAACTAAATCAAAAGTCACCAAAATATAAGTTGTCCCTGTACCAAACTAAAGGGACATGAGCATATGAATAGAAATATACGTATGTGTGTGCATACGTACATACATATGTAAGTATATATATACCAATGCAAGAAGATGAAGTCATTACACTCAAAAGCCTATCAAAAGACAATTCAAGAGATCCCTTACTATATTCAAAAGCTTATCGTAGGACAATTAAAGACGACCCTTCCCCTTCATTAAAAAGTTACTCGTCCTCTTCCAAAGCATGTGGACGATATACATACATACATACACACACATACATATAAAATCCAATCCATATATAGTACAAGATGAGACTAGCTCAAATTGTCTCACAATTATATATTAAGTGGTTTTATATTTCACTGTGGGAGTTTATTTAATGTTATCGCTTTGGAGATTCAGGCATCACATTTTACCAATCAATGTGCTTGTTTGGCACAATGATAACAATATACCAAACCAAATATCTGTCGTGAGCTTATAATACCTTTCTAGATCTAACTCTGCTTAAACCTTTCTCCAATCTTCCCTCAAGGTTCTTCAGTTCCTTGAGACTCAAGGAGCTAAGAGCTTCTCCAAGAATGTGCCTGGAAAGAAAAAATTAATTCTTATAATTTTATCCAATGAACAAGTCTCTTGACAAATGTGATAACCTCACACAAAACTCACCTGTTTAGATTCTGAATTTCTCGAATCTGTCTTCTTAATTTGGATGATTCTTGCTGGTAAAACTGATATGTACATACAGAGATAGCACGTTAGAGAGCCTTGTGGAGCAGAATTATATGGTAAATTAGTAACACTGTTGTGCATAACTATAAGGCTAAACAAATCAGGAACACAAACTTAAATGTTTCCCCTTTAATATTCCAATATATAGAATGCCAAACCTTGGATATGATTTCTACATGAAAGCACAGCAAAAATATGTTTGTACATGCGTTCAAGATGGGGGAACTAAATCTAAGAAGAATAGTTGATATAATAACAGATGATAAAGTTGACTTTTAAAAATGCGCATATATATATAGTTCCCTCATACAACAAATCACAGCGCTTAACCCAATTCTTTTTCAAGAGGAAGGAGAATTGCCCCTAGACTTGTATGCTCTGGACATGGTAGTGCCAAAATTCTAAGTAATGGTATTACTATACCTCAAACTTGTAACTTCTATGGTGGGCTGGGTTGGAGTAGAAATGCAAGGGGAAGGAGTGAAAATCGCTAATATATCAAACTATATAGCAATCAATCTTCAATCCTCGTCCTACTTCATTTTTCACTTTTACGAACCCTTATGTTTTGGACTGGAGGAAAGAAAACAAGCGAGAAGAGAAAATTTTGAAAATCAAAAGAAGAGAAAATTAGGGGAGAAAATTATGACATATCTATCTTAGGTTTTCTTTTCCCCTTAAATTTTCTCCCAATCTAAGGACAAACTTTCTTCCCTATAATTTCTTTTTCTCAATCCAAAAGGGGCCTACAACTGTAACTGATTATATCAAGTTGATTACAAAATGACAGTAGGACAATGGAATACACCTAGTTAAAGGACATCCCTGTTGCTTGGTTTGCTTCTAACTTTTCCTACTCTTTTATATTTTGTGGTCTCCTAAACCAAGAGAAAAGGTATGGAGGAAAACCTGCCTTTCCCTTCAAAATGTTATGAGTTTTGCCCTCTCCAAATAAGTGACAAAAGAGTGAGTACAGAAGGGCTTGGATTCCACAAAAAATTTATGTTACAGCACATGATGCCAGTTCCACAAGCAGATTTATCAATTCACAGTTTCAAGAATATGAGATTAAACTAGTCGTAATATTCCGAATGCTAGCTTGGAAAAAAAAAAGTATTTAGAAAAAAACATTAATATGCCATTGTTTTTAGCGCTAGCTCCTCACCAGCCATCTTTTGATACATATGAATGAAATTTACCTGTGTATTGGCTTCAGAAACAGATTCTGTGTTTGAGGAAGCAGCACATGCTTTCTTGTACCTTTCAATACTTGCCCTAACACTGCAAACAATGAAGGCAATGATAGAACTAAATTATGGCAAATCTAATAAAAACAGGCATGATGAAAATTATAACATCAACATAAACATATGGTTAAATCTACGTGTGGAAAGGATGAAATTGACTAGAGGTTCTGATTTCATGTCAAAAAAGTTTGCTCTCTCAAAAGTTTAAGGTGATAGATGTAAGCCGTAAATGGTCTTAGATCTCTAACACTTTTACATGGCATGGAACTTTTGAGGGAAGAAATGACATGGAAATTATAGGTTTGAAACCAATGTGCAGACTATTTAAGACGAGCTAGAAAGATGCAAAAAGGTACCATTTATGACAAAGCTAAACTAATTGAGAAATCTTGTGAAAAAGATTAAACCACTACCTATATCTGAAACCAACTATTTTTTGAAAAGTTCTAAAAGTTTGATATAGTTACTTAATCAAATTCAGTCGATATAGATAATAACATTTATAATTTATAATAACTGAGAGGAAAATGATACATAAAATTTTTAATAAATATTCTAAGATTAAATACAAGATAATTAGAATTGATAGGGTATGCCCGTATGTCTTGCATGCTAATTAGTCTACGTGTGTAACAGAAGCTATTGTATGCGGCCACCTGGAGACATTTGGGAATTTGCGAGAATTTAGGTAGAAAGTCTTTGTTTCAAGTTATGGTAGAGATTCTCATTATACCAAAATTTAATAGCTCTTGCGTGTGTGTGTATACAATCCGTCGCTTATATTTACCGTTTTACCAGTTACGCACGTAATGTCACGTTATTATATAATCATCAGCCTCAACTATTTGGGGTACTATTGCAGAAAGAGCGCATGATAAGAATCATAGCCACATTAGTTAATCATATTATCATATATCTTATAAATTATAAAGCAAAGTTCTAGCTCCTTGATTTTCTTCAGACATGATACAGCCAGTGCAATTCAACACTGCTCTCTAAATCGTTGAAAGATCTTTAACAATATCTAGAATTCTGATCAGAAGCAATCCTCTCAATCATCCATAATCGGTTCTCTATATACTATCAATCACTTAACGTCTGTGCATAGAAAGGCAAGTGATTGCATGTTTTATGCACTTCATCTCCAGCAAGCAATCAAGTATCAGACATTCCCATGCACAGATTATGGTCTTACATTCCTAGATATTTTATCCACTTCATCTCCAGCAAGCAATCAAGTATCATATGACAAATTAACCTGCAACCTTGTATTACTCACTTAGAACAATCAAGAAGATTTGTAATACCCTAGGAGAAATATAAAGAGCAGTGTTAAATGTATAATATAATTGTACACTCTCTGCGTACAATCTCTCTCATTTTCACTCTTCCTGTTTCTCTCTCTAAAATCTTTTTATTTCACAACATGGGCAGAGCAAAATAGATATCTATTATTTTTTATTATAAATGTACTCCTTAATTTGATGATGTATTGCGTAAGCCCTGGCAACAAAGCAGATGCAGTGATCAAACCTACCTGCAACTTGTTACACTTACGCACAAAGACATGACAAACTTATCACCTTGCTTTCTCATGTGCAAGTGGTGCGCAACTAAGCTTGTTCACATACCATGTAAAGCTACAAGGCCTGTCTTTTCTGCCAGAGTTCATTGCACAAGTTGAAGTCCTACTACTATACTTAATTTTTCGAGTTCTTGATTGGCTGTCTCTGCCAAGCTGGTGCTTTACCCAGAAATGTCATTGGCTCGAGTTTGAGCATTCCTAACTTAAGGCCCACGTGTCACATGCCCATTAAACATCGTGTAATAATCAAGGGAATTCCTATATAACTTACCTCGATTACCTCAAAATCCATAGAATATGGCCGAGGTACTTTCGCTTATAAAAGAACTGAAGGAGTTTCTGTCAGTGAACACCGTGAACTTAGAAAGTGCATATCAACTTGTCAAGCTGCAGCTAATCATGCACGTTTCTCATCCCTTTGCACAAAAATGAGCTAGAAATATAGCAGAACTTGCTATTGGGTTGTACGCCCTTACTTTCTTTTCCCTCTTACCTTTCGCTGTTACTTGTTCTGATTCCTTCTGCTACTCATTAAAACTCTTCGCTAATATTTTCATGAACACAAATAAGTGGACGCTGAATTATCATAACGTATCATTCTTTGACTCCTGTCAGATTTAGACGGGCCCAAATTTCTTTTTTTTTTAAGGCCAAAATTTATGAAGTTTAGTATGTATCACCATTAAAATAGATGCTTTCATGAGAAAGATATCTGTAAAGAATGTTGGACCTCTCTCTCACTTTCTGAAACTTCTCTAAAGTCCAAACTCAAACTGGTACGTATCACAATAGTTAATACAATATGTACGAAGAAGCATTGAAATTTCCAAAGCACAAAATAAGAAGTATGTAGACAATTATATTGACGTCAAGTATGAGAAACTTTATTTCCAGAAAGATGAAACCCTCAGAAAAAGAAGGGGGAAGTGAAAAAGAGAACACGATAAAGAAGAGATCAGCAAGTTTTTGCTTCTATATTCTTATTTTTAGAAATCTGATATCTTGGTTTTAACTCTTTAGCTTCTCAAGGTAAAAAAAAGAGAAACCCAGAAGAAAGAAAAAAAATCTAAACACAATGTTATTTAACTTGTTTTGGGTTTTAAGAGTTGAAAAAATAAAAGAACTAGAGAGAAAATGAAGTTGACAGCATTATATATGCATGACAGAAGGATGAAGTACCCAGCAGAAGAATACAGACAATACCTCTTGTCGCTAGTGAAGAACTGAGAAATTATATTCTGACGTGAACAAATATTCGTATTTTGTAATTACTTGTAGAAACGGACTTTTGTCATTAAGGAAAAAATTGCACACACAGCTCATGAAAGAAAACCCTAACTATCACACACTTGTTTTAGTTTACCAATTCAATGGACTAGCACCAGCCAGGTAGGTTCAAATCAAGGCCAAAAATAACAAGTTTTTTTTTTGTGGATAAAAATAATAAGTTATAATTGGAAAATAATCAAACCCCTTTGCCAAAATTCTGTTGGAGACAATAAGTTATGGATATCGATAACACCCATATTGGCTGGTAAACCCTAACTATTCCAACATGCTCTCTGTGCCGGTAAAGTACAAAATTTATGAAACTGGGAAGGAGAAATAAGCATCCATGAACCTGATCCAGACACGATAACTTTTAGTTGTGGCAGAATGGCAAGTAAAATTTGTAACACAATTGAGGGAGAAAAAAAAGAAAAAGACGTAGTCCATAGCAAAAACCCTTATATTTAATTTGATTTGATTCTTGTTCATTGCCACTTGTACGAATGTAAACCAGAAATAAAAAATTAAATGGATTATTTTTCCTCGAAAAGGGCATTTAATAAACAGCTTTTGCCAAATAATTTTAAAAATGAACTGGTTGAGGTATAGCTAGTGAAAGTTTTGAAGATATACCCATAAATTAGACAAGTAGTTGATGAGGGTTTGAAACCCTAACCTTCAATTGGATGAGCTGCTTGTGTCACGGCAAGTTAGTATTAAGGAGGAGTCAAGAGATGGAAGAGAAGGGTGAATAACGAGTGTATGACAGCTTTTTGTGGCAGACTTTTTAGATTTGAAGGTTGACATGTGAGGAGGGAGGGAGGGAGGGAGAGAGAGAGAGAGAGAGAGAGAGAGAGAGAGAGAGAGAGAGAGAGGGAGAGGATATGGGCAGAGATTAATAGTTTGGGAGAGACAATGCAATGAATCATACAATATCTCTGACCTGAAAATCTTTGTAACCCTAAACAGCTGTTGCTCTTTCCCTTCTGCTATGCCTGCTAGCAAATATATAGTATTGCATCTTAACGTCTATTCCTAACTATTTCCCAGATCTGCAACCTATTATACAGTAACTGGGAAGAAGCGCATAATATAAGGTAATTAATAAATTAATAGACAACCAAAAGAAAGGACGGAAGAAAGAAAGATAGGTTTTGAAATATATGAAACTATCACTTGACTCAGAATTGACAGCTGGTCTTAATTTCACAAACTTGTGAATTTGTGATATGCCCAAGAGGGGGAACACCCACATTTGTAAGTGTGAACTTCTATGAACCAAATATTAAAACCCTCAAATATGTACAACTAAACAACTTCAAAATAGCTTAAAAAATAAGCAAAATTTGAAGCAGTTGGTATTCAAAATTCATATATAAAACTAAAGAATCATAATCAAGTTGATATGGAGGTTGAAAAGAGGAGGCGTGAGTATGCTTACCTGTTGTTGGCATACTCATAGAGGCGGCCACGGTTTGAGAAGACAATAAGAGCAACTTCAGCATCACACAACACAGACAATTCATAGGCTTTCTTCAGCAAACCATTGCGTCGCTTACAGAAGGTGACTTGCCTATTAGTTGTATTCTCGATCCGCTTGATTTCAATTTTACCTCTTCCTGTTTTCTTCTGAGACGATCCCTCTGCCGCTTGATTGGAAAGCTCCATGGTTGGAAGCTGAAAGTGATGACCAAATCCAAATTTTTAATTGGCAATTCAACAATATGGATTAGAACTTTGAGCAAACAACACAATATAAACCAAACGGGTTTTCCTTTACTGTGATACTTGATTAATTTGATGGCACACTAATCTACTAATCATGAACAGAGGTAACAATTAAAGACAGTTTATTAAAAAAAAAAAAAAAAGAAGAGGGCAGGAATAGAATACTCTGTGAACTAATTCTAGTTCTATGGTGTTATGCAGAAACTCTGCTGAAAAGGTTACAAAATATGGAAGTGGGTTGGGCGAGGAGACGGGTATTTATGGGCAGAAAATAGACCCTTCAACCTTTACCCAACTCTCACTAAAAACTAACACCCTCTGTGTTGGAGAATTAAAGAAAGGGCAGATAGAGAGAGAGGGGATTGGGAATTGATCAGATTCACCTTTGAAGTCCCATTGACCGTCCATTTCTTCATGTATGGGAAAAAGGCGAGGATGACATATACGAGAAAAAGGGACTTTCGGAAAGTGACTTTTGTTGAAGGATTCTTTGTTCAATGAGAGGGACTTGAATAGTTAAACCCAATTAAACCCCGAACTTTTTATGTTGAGAGACTGCAGTGGAAAATCCCAAAAAAACTGAGAGAAAGAGACCTGCCACTACTCAAGTCCCATGTTATATTTACTTCTTGGATTTTGAGTTTTCGCCTTCTACTCTTAGAATCTCAGGATTTTGTTACCTGACCCCAGCTAGCTTCTTTTTCGTGGTTGAAACTTGAATGTTTACAAACATATCCCCCCTATCTGTCTCTCTCTTGCATTATTAAAATTATTGGAAATGCATTTTGCTAGGCTTGTGATGTAACCGCGTTGGCCCCCCACGTGACGCCCTGATCATAATATTCAATTCTTACAACTATGTATAGATAGTATTAGTGGCAAAGGGAAAGCCATTCTGATATTTTCAGTTGCAATTTGTTTCCTCATTCGCTTTTTGTTGCATTGATTTCTGATGCCCTCCTTCATTTCAAAACGCTTTAGAATTTTGGAAGGGCTGCTTCTTAAACTCTGCAATTACAACCCTTTATAATTGCATACTTGACTGCATTTGACTCTTAAACAATCTTTTTTTTAAACTTAAATGAAATAAAGTCATGTAAATAATTATCTAGAATTCTACTCTAACTTCGTGTAAATACTAAATATATACTACATAAGGTTATTATAACTGTCAATGCAAGCTTGAAGTATGCATGTTAAACTATTGATAAATATGGTTTTAGTATAACTGGTTTAAAAATAATTGATATTGAAAAAATTTATTATCTTAATTATAATTGATTTGTAAAATAAAATGATTAAAATTACTTTAAATGTAAAATGACAAAAAGATATATGAAAGTAATTTTTAATTATAGTAATTGGATATTATTAAATGAGAATAAAATAATATTCATATCTTGTATAGTATCACTGATTTTTCAATAAAAATGTAAAAATTTTCTCACTTCTACCGGAGTTATCCTACTTTTTCATCAAAATGCATCCAAACATCTATATTTACAATAAGAATTAATTTTAGGGCGTAGAATTAATTTTGGAGGGGTATCCAAAGAGGCACTATTTGTTGAGCATAAAACCCTACCTTATAATTGTATGCCTACAAATTAAAAAACTAGAGGAAGATAGGACAATACACATTCTTTTCCTTAGAAAAACCTAAACTTAATTTCTACGGTTGTTAGTTTAGGCTGGAGCACCATCTATAATAATATTATTGACTATAAGTCAAATTGAACAGTGTCAAATTCATAATATTTTGTTAAAAAAGTATCAAATTAGAGTTTGGCACCATGATCTCTTCAGCATATGAATTTAGTCACGAAAATAAATATTATGGTTACTTGACAATTGTTACTAAAAATTTTTAAGAGGGATTAAATGCATTAATTTGTATGTGAAAACATCATTCAATCATGAATAAATCTCCTCTTACACCTAGTTTAACACACCATTCTTATCTGTTTTATTACAACCATTGATGGTCTGTGTGATTGAGACCTATACAATCAGCCAATGATTGTAATGGAATGAGTGTGAATGTAGCAAGGTTCTTTGATCATTACATCAAGCTGAAAATGCTTAAGCATTCAATTGTTTTTTAGAAGTAAGGTTTATTTCCAAGCTTGTGCTTAATTAACAACCCATAAGTTGTAAGAGAGTCTTTGTTTCTTAGAATTAACTTTGATTAGCTGTTAAGATAAGGAACATCTCAGGCATGTTCTAGTCAATTGTGTGTGTGTATAACTCAGGTGCTTGCCTGCTGGGAGTAGGTGGGATTTGGGTAGAGCCATGTTATAACTAGACTTAATTAATATAATTTGTGGAAAAGCTTGGAAAGTGATAGGAGAAAAATTATAAAAGATATTTGATACACTAATTAACATTTTCACACCAACACATAAGATACTCTGCTACCTTTTTTTTTTTGTTGATCATACTCTGATATATATATATATATATATAAGAATCCTATCATCATAGATGTAGTATACTTAAATTTACATAAATGATTCTTATATAAAATATAACAAATTGGGATTGTCTGATTTCTTCAAAAGAAAGTCAAATTGCATTTCTTTCACAAAAGGTGAGAAGAAAGTTCCAAAAAAAAAAAAATTACCACCTTTAATAAGAGGAAGACAGACAATCTTAATCTACATATAATATACACCAAAAATAAAAAATTTAATCACAGTTGTTCAACTATTGAAACCCACCAATGGGGCCCACTATTTCATCGGCTGTGATCAAATTTTATCTACTTTGCATGTGTTTTGTTTTGTCTATAGATGAACTCTAAATTTAAGATGCTCTCACTCTATGGACGTATTTCATGTACATTTGTAATGTTTTTATGTCTTTTAATTCTTGTACCAAAATTTTTCTTTCTCTCAAACTGTAATTCTCCTTGATAAAAAGTCTAAGACTTTATTAAGAAAATATAAAAGGCGTCAATAAGATTCAAAAATGAAATTATTAACACGGTGTTGGTGGAGCTCAAATCTCAAAGAGGAAATTTTGTTGAAAAAAGAAGAAATAGTTAATGCTCTAATACAAAAGTAGTTGCTCCATTCGACCACCATTTTACATAAAAAAAAAAAAGAAATTATCAAATTTGAACAAAAAGAGAAATTATTAACCAAAATGTTAACTATGTCATACTAGTTACGTTTCAAACTAAACAATGCAAAACAGAAAATTAATCATGATATATATTGGAACTTTGGAAAGTCAAAATGAATTTCATAATTTGGGGCTATGGCCCCAACTTGCACCAAAAAAATCCATAGTAGAGCTCTATGTATTGAACTAAAGGAGGTTAGGCCCCTGAACTTTGAAAAATTTTGTATATATCATAAAAAATTTTAATTTAACCCCTTTTGAATTTTGTAAAATTTTATATATAAATTTTAAAAGTTTTAAATAACCTTTATATATATCACATAAATTTGTTTTAAATTATTAAAGTGACCCTTAAATATAACTTTACAAAAATATCTTTGCATTAGACCGCTGGTTACATAAAGTAACGTGTAATTTCGGTCCCTAAAAAAATCTTGACTCCGCCTATATTTATAGGTTTATTAATCTTGTTTTCCAGTAATTATACTCGTCACTATTAGTGATCACATACAGTTTCTTTGCTAGGCATTCAGAAGGGAAATAACATGATCTTCCATTGACCTATGCTACATTTTCATTTAAATCTTTTATTTAGTTAATTAGACATTTCAAGTGTAATTTGAATATTATAGTATAAAAGCCCTCCTTTTAAAACTTGGTATTTCTAGCTAGTTATATATATTAATAACCCATCAAATTTTGATTTATTTATTATTGATTTGATTATTGAGTTTTAACTATATTTAAATCTACCGACTCTTAAATAGTTTAGTGGCACTCAACGTGATTTGAAGACTTTCCCTATTCAAAATTTTAAATTCGAATTCAAAAATTAAGCGGTTTACCACTTTTCTTATTACAAAAGAACATGTATCTTCATCCCCAAGAAAGAACCTGGAAGTCACTTAGCAAAGGATTTCTTTACTACCGTACTAGCAAGAGAGAAAATTAGCTGACGGATGGAATTATATATGTAGTTTCAACAACCTAAGCTCAGCACATTGTTGTAGACATGGAGGACAAAGTATGTATCTTCTCTGGTAGGTCAAATGATGGCCTAAACTCCATATGATAGAGGAGTATCTCAACAGAAGAAAAGGCAACATATTTGTTCAACGATAAGGAAGCAAAGCATTAATTACCATTCCCATGCATCGTCCCCACCCATTTCTCCGATCTGTGTAGTGATTGGTAATTACTGATTGAAATGTTTCATCATATGTGTAATCGTATGGACAATTTAGACCAGAACCAGAAAGTTTTCTCTCTCGATGCCTAATTCCTTTTTGCTCTACGAAATGCATTGTTCGTTTTAGGTACAATGTAAAGATCACTATTAGATATTTCCTGCATAGGCGAAGCCTGCTAGTGAGATCGAAATAGGCTCATTCATAGATCAAGATCAATGCGTTGTGGATATATTGATCCTTTTCCATTATTCGGTTTTCCTAATTCTTGTCACAATGCTTTTGATTTGATACTCTATGTGATTCTGTTCAATGTTCCTGCTAAACTTTAAATGCAAACTTTGCCCATGCCCACCTGTTCTGAAGCTGTTTAATGCCATTGCTGAGGCCATATTCTATGGCCTAGCTAGGGACTTTACATCATAAAAGGAAATTTGAATCCTTGAAGTTTCTGCTTTGAGGACCACAATGTTATAGCCTGGAAAGGGATTTGACAATAACCCATTGATAAATGCAATTATTCCTCTATACCAACCCCTCATCATAATGTCAGGAATTTGGGTATACAATCATCTTCTCCTTGACAATTTTTCATTCATCACATGCATGGTTAAAGACTTGTGGTACTACCTAGGGGTATATGACCCACAGAGTAGTTAATAAGTTCAAGTTCTTTCAATTTTTTAACGCCAAGCCACAAAAAATTTTTTGGTATTTTTTCTAAAAATTATTCTCTTCAGATTGAACCTAGCCATAACCATTTGCATAACTATCTAAAGTCTTTATTATATATTAGTATATGTTTAAAGAAACCGATGTTCTTACACCTCTTAGCTCAATCCTTTTTCATATTTTGTGGTGTGTGTTGTTAAATCAACTAGATTCTAAATTTAATAGTTTGAGTTTCATTAAGTAAAAATTGTGTGAAAGTAAAAATATAAAAATAGAAGAACTGCATTGTAAATGGTCTTTAATTGAGTTGAAATATGAAGTAATCAAAATGCATACAGGATTTGAATTTCCTAATTGTACTTATTTTAGAGAGGCAAAGAATAAGGAGTACTTTTTATTTGTAAATCTTTTTTTTTCTCTCATTAATATTTCTACTCCTCATTTTTCTCCTTACTTTGGATCTCAAAATGAGGGATTTGGTGGATCTTACCTTTTTTTGGTAATTTTAGAAAACAAAGAGAATAAAGAATGATATGTATTCGTATTTTTTCTCACTAATATTTTCACCTTTTTTTTTTCTATCTCCACTCCTTACTTTGAATCTCAAAATGATTAAGGATTTGAATCCATAGAAGCATGCATGTATAACAACAACTGTGACTGTATGAATTTGGATTGCCTACCATTTAAATTTTTGACTTTAAAGAATTTTAAAGAATAGCATATGCAAATGCTAATTGTAGTAGATCCTATTTTCTCTCACTTTTTTTCAACCACTTAAATCGTTCTATTCTCTCTCTAAAGTTCTCCCATGGGCTGTAGTGAATCTAGGTCTGTGACCGTACGAAGCAGTAATAAACAGGAATAAATAATTAGCTTAATTGGTTGCCAAAAACTAATTAGCTTAATTAACCAAAATTGCTACACATCACTTATGCTTGTCTAGTTAATTAGGTGCAATTGTTGGAGAGAGAATTATGCAAATTTGTTTGAGTGTCCAGTTATTTATTTTCTACGGAATATCTTACCATATTGCATACCAGCTATACTGTTCGTGACCATATCACCATACCAACTGTTCTGATCCAATTTTCAAAACCCTAAATGATAGGACCAGATAGCTAATTGTCCAAACTGCAAGTTAGCATTTGATGCTGTACAGAGAATAGGAAGCAATTTGTATGGGTGAGGGACCACGACTACAACCTGATGATGTTTGTCCTCAAACTTAAAAACAAATCAAGGCATATATGGCTGCCATAAATGCAGTACTTGTACCATAAGTGCATGGCAGGGTAACCTGTCAAAATCACACCATATATATATATATATGTATATATTTATATATGTGTGTGTGTAAACAACCACGTTAGTACCTTTCAATTGATAATATTTACTTGACTACAAATGTGTAGTTTCAGAAAGTAGAGTATATTGTATAAGGTAAAAGTTAAATATATAACAATTCTTATAAAAGAATTTAGAGAGTATATTTTCTTAAATAAAATATTTTAAACATAATTGTTTACAATAATTTAAACAAATAATATAATTTACTCTGTATTATCTTTCATTCATTTCAAGTAATATTTTGGCATACTAAGTCTAAAATTTCACTCATTTTGAATAAGATAATTAATCAAGGAAAAATTTATAATACAATTATATTACTTATATCTTCTATTTAAATAAAAAAAAATATATTTTTTATTAGTATTTATTTTCACATTTGAATTGAAAAAGTATTCCTAAATCAAATTTTGAGCTAAACAAGTACCTAATTTTAGATACTTCTGTTATACCATAAATTTTCTCCCAATTAATAAGCAAGAATGTCAAGTTCAATAATGATTACAATGTATCTACTTAAATTTTTTTTTCTTTCAATTTAATAAAAAATTAAAAATCTCTTCAATTAATTTTTAAAATAATACTCTAAATTTGAACATAATTATTACCTCCATTCAAGTCACAACTAATTGTCTAATTCTATCAATTGAGAAACGGGTCAATTGGAACAATGAGAAGATGACAATGCGCAATCAGCGCCAATCCACTTCACCATTCAGATGACGGTGGTTAGCTCAATATTCAATTGGTGCATTCTCAACACGGCGCCGCCTTGGAGTCAGCCAGGGGATGTAGTCCAGTCCAAGTCCAAATTTCAGCCAATATGGATTTAAAAAAATCTAATTTTCACTAAATTTTTATACTAAATACTTATAAAATTAATAATAATATCTTAATTTATTAAATCTTATAATTTAGTGTATAAAATCTAATAGAATTAATAATTTAAAATTTTTAATAAATATTTAATAACATTTAATTTATAAAAATTACATAACTAATATAATTTGTTTCCATTTGGTTCATACATTCAAGCCAGTGTTACCGGTTATTTTCATGTAAACATCATATCCAGCCTGTAAGAATAACGCTACTTGCACAAAATATAACTGTACGAAGGTTACACAATAATAACAATCTATCTTTTTATACACAATTACTTAATCAAAAAATTACCTTTATATTAACATTACATAATCTTTATGCAATCACATTGTATGTTGGTTGCGTTATTCCACCCGTAATACATTGGTCGAGCTTGTGTTAGCTTCTGCGCAGCTAAAGAGTATGTATGTAATTTGTGGTGAGCAATGTTTTGTTTAAGATTTGGAGTTGAAAAAACAGGTGCTCTTGTTATAACTTGCTTCATAGAGTTATTGTGAAATAAGTTTAGCATGATTGCCGCGAATGGCTAAATGACCTTCTTATATTCTTTGTTTGGTAGTCGCCAAGATTGTGAAAGCTTTATCTGTGGGAACCAAATAATTGCAACTAGGGAAGACGATGACCACCAGGAAATGGCGGGGAGTATTTATCCCATAATTACCAAAATACCATTATCGAGTTAGACTAGTAGCTAAAATGCCCGGGAAAATAATTCATCTAGGAACACAATTTTTGAGAACATCTCAAAGTTGCTTTCATCTTAGAAACAGTTGTCAAAAGCAGTAAACAAAAAGGTTCTTCCAAACATTTTTTTTTTCTTCATAAACTAAAGCTGTTCTTGAGAACAGCAACCAAACAAGTCTGAAGGCCTGCCTTTAATCTTTCAGCTCTTCTGACCTGTGCACAAAGTGACTAGATAAATTATACATTTCCCCATAGAAATGCATGGACATGTATCTGAACCATTTAAGAGACAAAGATCTACCGGCCTGACAGGTGACAACCTCGACTCAACCAAAGTTGCAAAGCTGCCTCGGCTTCACTGCAATCCCAAGCTCCACAACTAGTTTTTTTCCTTTTGTTTTTCTTCCTCAGTCCATCACCAGGTCTATGACATCTAGAGAATGACATGTAATTGCGTAAACAAGCATTGATAACCAGCTTTTCAAAACCAGATTTCAAATCTAATCAACATCATGTTTGCTTGTGATCCCAAGTTCCCAACAAGATCACACCCCAATATTAGACATCTGGGAGTCGGGACAATGCCATTTCTTAAAGTCTTAAAATGCGAGGAACTTAAGGTAGACTAATGGAAAAAGAAAAGGTCAGAAAGATTAATGGTGCTTGCAACCCATAGTTATTGTTAAAAAAACTACAGCATTGAACAAGGTAAACAAGAAAGCTAGGTAATGAGTTCACTCACTATACAGACAAGAGTTAGTAGATGATAAGAACTATCCTAACCAGATTAATAAGGGGTGTAATTAAGAAAATTACTTACTTGAGATGAGATGGAGTACTTTCCAGGAGACATATTTACATATGGTGGTCTGTTGTTATGCATCATAAGATTCAATAAGCCATGGATTAGCAGAATGATTAATAAATAAATAGATATATGAAAAAAAAAATTCTTAAAATCAACTTGCCAATTTCACAAGGTGTGGATAAATTAGAACCTGACATACAACAGGGACTATTAAGAATTGACATATGGAGTTAGAAGATCTAACTTACAAGGGGGTATTATAAGATGAGAATTGACACGTAGAGTTAGAAGGCATGGGAAAAACAATTATTAACTTTCCAGTTCACTCCGTATCCAATCTTGTGAGCAGACCAGAGCTTGGATAGTAGCAGGACTAAGTGAACTCCAATCACGATCAAGAACTCTTCCACCATTATCAAATGCTAACTCTGGTGGAACTTTTGACATTGGAATTCCTAATACATTTCTTGCCATCATAGACAAGATGGGATACCTGGGAGTGTGAACTTTCCACCAATTTAAAATGCTGAAATCAACATTACGCGGAAAGAGAGGTTCTTCTAGATACTTATCTAGATCTGATTTGACACCTTCACTCTGAGAAGTTTCATGGAGGAATTTGTCAAATCCCATCAGTCTATCCCTAGAGTCCTTTGCAGGACCTGGTAAGCAAAGTGGACCACTGCCCACCTGCCAGGCCAAACCCTCATCATGAGATGCTAATGGAGAGCAGATTGAATGTTCATTGTACAGAACCTTCACACCCTCAAAGACTGCATCAATGCGACCAGCAGAAGTGCTACCATAAATTTGTGGATAGTAATACTCAACCAGTTTCATCTTGAATCTAGGATCTAGCATGGCTGCAACCGCCAAAGCTAAGCTACATTTCTCCCAATATCCATCAAACTTACTCCTCATCCTTAACGCCAAAGAACTAATATATTCATCTGAATTTTTGCACCATTCAATCAACTGCAACTTAACATCACAGAGCTCAGGAAAATAAATATTTGCTGTTGGATGCTTGCTCCTTGTGAAAACATTAGTGACCTCAACAAAGAGCTTCAAGTAGCTAGTAACTGTAGTGGCTCTCTCCCACTCAATATCAGACAGACTATTTGTGTAGGCAGTGTCATTTTCTTGCAAAAGAATAAAGACGTCCCTAAATTCCAAGGCAACTTCAAGCATTGAATATGTGGAATTCCATCGCAATGGATTATCCAAAAACAAGCACTTTTGAGTCTGGATCCCAACTTCTTTGGCCATCTCATTGAACTTCGTTTGTACAGTTTGTGAACTTTTAATATATCGAATACTTTCTCGAATCTTATTTAGTATTTCACTTACTGCTCCCAGAGCATCCTGAACCATGATGTTAAGAACATTTGCGGCACAGCGTATATCAAATAATTGACCATTACAACAAAGAAACCTGTTCTGTGAAAGTCGCTCACCAATTCTAACTGCAATGATATCACTGGTAGAACAACAATCCAATGTCATGGAAAATGACTTACGATCAATGTCCCAATCCATCAGACAAGCCATGATAGCTTCTGAAAGCATGTCTTCAGTGAGAGAAGGATCAATCATGATATAATTTAAAATCCTCCGTCTTAACTGCCATGATTCATCTATGTAATTTGCAGTCAAACACAAATACTCCCCATCACCCACAGCTGTCCAAACATCAGCACTAAGGCTAATTTTACCAGGCAATTTATCCAACATCTCATTTACTTTCTGTTTCTCTTTTTCATAGATCTCAATACAGTCAGCTTCAACCCTGTTCAATGCAACCAGCTCAAACAATGGCTGTAGATTTTTAACAAATACTCTGAAGCCAAAATGTTCAACCATAGCCAATGGATATCCATGCAGAATAATCATGCGAGCAAGATCAAATCGACTCCGTCTTTGATCAAAATTACTGCTTCCACCATTGGCAGTATCATCTTTCAACTGCTCCTGCTCAAATTTAATATTAACAAGGTTAAGGGAATCATCTTTTTTCTGATCTTGTTCTAAATTGAAATTTGCAATTGCAACAGTCCCTTCCTTTCTCTTTTCTCTAGCTGTAATGTACTGTGCTATGCCATGGTTAGACCTTCTCTGACACCTGATCAAATGGTTCCTTAAATGTGATGTTCCACTAGTACTTGATCCACTAAGCCTCTTTTTACAATGCCTACAAACAGCCACGCAGGTATCGCCTTTTTTAACCCTATCAAAATCATTCCACACAACAGATTTCAACCTGCTAGATTTGACAATTATAGCATCTGACATATCCATTTCATGAACCTGCCACAAAAGCATAACTGTTGAACTCAATTCCAACACATTCCATATAGAGGGGAAAAACATATATAAAACAGGAAGCCAGGCAAAAAAAGAACAGAAGCCATTACAGTAAAAAAAATATGCTAAAACTAACTCAAGAGGTTGATCAAAAATTATGAAAAGAAAAAAAAAATTACATATATCAACTTCTACAAAAAGAACCACAAAGATTTCCAAACCTTATACAACCTGCAACAACACATACTATATACTGAGTCCACTAAATAATGTGAAAGCTATATTTATATAAAAAATGATGAGGGAGGAAGGACAGAGGCAGGGTAAGATCCCATGTGCTTAAAATTACCTAATAAACTAAGTATTATAAAATGCACAGAATTCAAGCTCACATATATTATTAAAGCTCCACAAATGAACCCAGTATTCTTCATGCTCACTAGGCTCTTAAACTTTGATATTACCTCCGACCTTATAAGGCAGAGGAAATATCTTAAGTCTTAACACCCCAATCCCAAAGCCAATTGCTTTAAGTCATTCCAGTGTGATAGTATTCTGTATAACACCAATAACTTTCTTTGACTTCTCACCTTCTACTCTATATTCATTAAGATTTATCAATAGCATAAACTTTATTACACTGAGTGAGCCTCTACTCAACCCTGGCTTGCAAATCCCCATTACCCTCACATATACCAACTGAGCCTTCATTCCGCAGAAACTTGAAGTCTTTAACCTTACTTCACCAAAAAGCTCTTGTTTTCATTCAACAAAACCTTAAATCCCAAGCTGGCTTACATCAACTGATCATGTTATAAGAGGAACTAAGCCATATGTTCCAGAAGCAGTTATTCAAATAATTAGGAACTCTTAAAACAGGAAGCAGTTTAAAAGAAAAAAGAAAGACAAAAAAATATGGCTTGTCTAATAATTTTAAAGTGGCAAGAAACTATCTTCTTGTAGTATTTAGCTCCTCTAGGTAGAATCACAGACATTCTCTAACCATTAAAGACAAAAGTTATAAATGCTTTATCAACCACCCACTTGAAAACCCAATTTTGATCCACATTTCAATGGATATGAAAGGAACTAATTATATGAAAATCCCAAAAACAATAAAAGATGGAACCTAAATAAGATCTAGGTCAATATTAAACATATTGTCTCCAAAAAAGTTTCAAGATAGCAAGAAGTTCTCAGTCCTCGTAACCTTCTCTACCCTTAACACCACCCCCCCCCCCCCCCCCCCCCGGGGGGGCCAAAAAAACAAAAAGAAGGCTAATATATCGCTTACCAAACATAAGATGAGGGGCTTATTATTTTGCTTTTACCGAAAGTGAACAATACTAAAAAAGACAAAAATATTTATGAGTAGTTCAGAAAGCCCAAAAACAAGTGGACTGATTCCCACATCCCATGATTGAATTAGAGGTTTGCATTGGCTCATAAATATATATATATATATATATATATATATGGAAGCAGCGAATTGTTATACTAGGGGCTTCTGCACAAATTCACACTGACATTTTGACAAAATACACTAAATATATAGTATTATTTTTTCACCATGAAAGACAACATGTGAAAACAAGTTGACTGAAAAGGAGCACTATAAGAAGGAAAAAAGCTATAATTTTACATTGTATCATAAACACTGTATGAGTCAATTCGAAACGCAATCCTTCAGCAGCATTGAAATCTGTTACAGGAGTTAAAGAATAGCAACCAACAAGGAGAGTCACACAACAATATGAATAAACTTTTCCGAAACATTTACCCAAGGAACAAAATATCTTACCGTATCGCACGATATGGTTCAATTTCGCAAACGGAACTATGGAGGAATTGCGATATTCTATTGTATCGTTGGATACGGTTGGATACCGGAAAAGTATCGCATTATAGCGAGCTCCCATGCATGGCCACTGGTGTGAAATGCTAGGATGAAGTTGAAGAAACGAAGGCAAACTGCAACTGCGCGAACCCTAACACAACGAAGGAAGAAGACGACAGAGGAAGCAAGATGGCCAAAGCTGCATCTTCTACCCTTGAAACTCTAAACGCATCGTTGCATTATTCTTCTAAAGTCTAAACGCATCGTTGCACGATTCTGATTTTGCAATTTTGAATAATTCAAACCCGATCCGACCCGAACCAAATTTAGCGATTAAAAAAAAAAATCAAAACAAAATAAACTCAAACTGCGTTTGCTGATTCTGCCTGCCCTACTCTACCCTCGCCTCCGTCCTCCCAGTCTCTCGCTGCACACAGTTGTTTGTGGCAAAGTTCCAGACAGAGCCTCTGTAAGAAGAACAGAGAGACTGTACGAGATTCTAACTTTTTTTCGTTGCTCTTTCTTTCATCATCTGAGGTGCCCCTTTGCTCTCTCTTTCTCTCACATTTGGGGCTTTGTAGAATTTTATGTGATTCTGTGGCGGAAAAATCAATGAATCATTGTGTTAGTTGAATTATTAGTTTTTTGACGTAGTTGTTGATTTGTTATTTTCCTGGAGGCCCATTTTGAATTAGATCATTAATATTTTTCTTTTTAATTTGGGATTTTTTTTTTCCTGAAGTGAGTCATATGTATTTGGGATAAAAGTCCAATTTTTCGCTTCAAAGGTTAATAATTTTATATGGGTTAAAACGGCTGTATGTTGCTGGAAGAGTACGAATGCATTTTGGGCGCATTGTCAGTATTAAGTTGATGTTTTTCTCGTTTTTGTGTCAAAAGTTGTTTTCAAAGTTATTTAGAGGATGTCTGTTTTGTTGCCTTGTTAGCTTACAGCAGTCTCTATTTTCCTGGGTTCAGCTTATTAATTGGAAGATGTTTGTCAAATTATAGAAACTTTGTATTTCCATTCTCTATTGTCTTTGTTGTCGCATTGTTTCTTGATTCATGATAGATTGTTTTCCATTCTTCTCCTTCCACCACATTTTCACCATCACTAGTAGCAGATCCTTTACTATTGTTTGTCAACTGTATATCGGATTCTTTTGTGTTTCCAATAGGTCTATCAATGTTGTTTCTTATCTGCATCTATTTCCTCCGCTTTATATTTTATGAGTGATTTAATTGAGCCACTTGAATTTCTGTTTTTTTACTTTAAATAGGCAACCCGATCACTCAAACCAACCCAACTCAACCTTAGATTGGTTGGGTTGGGTGATAAATACCCCGAAACCCCAACCCAACCTATGAACACCCATCTACCTGTGCATGACTGAGATTTTAAGTCCCTCATTTAGTTCCTTGAGCATCCAAGCAGGACAGTGAGGTCTTCAACATAGCTGGTGAATTTCTTTTTTCATGTTGGCTCAAAATGTCATGCTATTTTGTTCTTGTATTGCTAGGGAACGAAAGATTTAAGATTTCAAAGATGGCTGCAAGCTTTGCTTCCAAATGTTCTCATGGTATGTTATGTTATCTCATACTTTTATTTTTTCTCTATTAGAATATACTTTAATTATTTTGTTGAAATTTTAAATGTCAGAAACTCAGCTTTATGTTCCTATGGAGCTTAAATGTGGCTTCCGTTTTTAATTAATAATTATGTTTTCTGATTTTTATCACTTATTAATTGGGTTGTTTTCTGACAAGAATGAAATAGAGGAAGAAAAGGAAAAAAAAAATCCATGCTTTCAGTGGGTTGCCTCAGCCTGTATTGATACATCAATATTGAGACAACGCTTTATTTTACTTTGAGAAAGACAGTAGCTTACTGCATCTCATTCCAGCTTCAGAACAGCTGTAAGTTTAATATTCAGCATTCATCATTCAAACTTAAACTGGTTAACTTCAGCCTATGATCTAGATTGGTTCAACAGTAGAGTGATTAATAGGTTTCATGCTTGATTTGTATTTGTACTTAAGAGTTGAGGGGTGTTGTTATTGACTACACTTCTATATATTGCTTTATACATTTGTTGCAATTATCTTGCCAATGAATGCTGCTTTTTTTATTTTTTGAAAACATCTGGATTGTGCCGGAGAATGATGCAGGTCTTCAAGAACTTATTCCCTTAGTATGGATAGGTCGTTTTGAGAGGAAATTATCCCATGTAAGGGAAAAAAATGGGAGAAGAATATCTTCCTAATTTGGGACAAGGAAGTAAACAAGAGAAAGATTCAGAGAGAATACTAGTTTCTTCCCTTTAAAAAAATTCTTCCCAAAACTGCAAAGAAAGTCTAACAGAACTGAAAACGATGCTATTATCTCAAATTAAATTGCATTCTTCACATTTTCTTTCCTCACAATTGAAACGTATCCAAACAAGAGGTTAGAAAGTGACATTCTAATGTTTCGTTCCTTACATTTCCTTTCCTCACACAGTTTGTTCCCAAACAAAGGCAATCATGTTCCATTATAGGTTGACCAAAACCTGAAAAGCTTGTGTAGACTTTCATAACTCATTTTGCTTGCCTATGACTTTTAGATGGAGAGTAAAATCTTCGATGAAAACTAAAAACTGTTCAAGAGTAGACTACGCCTTTATTAGTAGCCTTTGAAATGCATATACTGTTTTCTATAGGCATGAATTACTATTACGTGGAGAAGGCCTTTGAAATATCAAATGCTTATTTTTATAGGCATGAATAACTATTTCAAAGGCCTTTTAACTGGCCTTTGAAACTGCAACACTTTCATTAGCTACTGCTACTGAAAGTTGAAGACAATTACTAAAGTATTCCTTAAACTTCTAATTTCATGGTTTGAGGAGTCTGGGGCTTATATAATTAATTTTATGCAAGAGAGTACAAGTCTGGGTGTGCAGTGGGTGCCCACAGCTTGTTTGGAGGATTTTTGTTGGTTCTTTGAATGGTTATTGGAGGAAGTATCATGCAGTTTTAGGGAGATGTGCTTTAATTGTTTTTCTTCAATGTTTTAAATTAAAATGGGAAATTAAGAATCTTTTAGAGTTAGACCTTGCATCTTGTACTATTGCAGCATATAATGGCACTTCAGCTTCTCTTTGGTGATCAGGTTAAAGATTGTCTAATGACTTTGTTTTGTGGAAAGATAGCCAGGGAGTTTCTTTTCCTAGGGGGGTTGTCTAGCTGACTCTCATGATGTGGTCTCTTTGCAATATTTGATTCTTTTCTATTTATTTTTAATGTTATTCTGAGTACTGTTCATCCTCACTCTTACTAACATATTTCTGTTTTAATGAAATTCTTATTATTCTGTCAAGTAATAATTAACACTTAAACGAAAAAAATAGAATCTACCTAATCTGATTGCCTAAACTATTGCTAGGTGCTGTTTCTATATTCTGCTTTGGCAACATTTGTGTTCATTGCTACTAGTTGGTTGCCACACGAGTCTTCTATCATTTGTTTCATTAGTCAGTACAACTGCTTTCAATGCCAGTATGCCATTAATGCAGTTTCAGATGATTGCAGTTCATTGAATCCAACACGTTTAACTTAATTGTTATTCTTAGTGCTATGAGTCTGCTATCTCTACTACGATAACCTCTACTTCGCATCTGGCCATCCTCACATATGTCCTGATGTTGCTCTGAGTGGCGCATACTCTACTATAACTTATCAAAATTTGTGGAACATCTATTGTTTGCATCTTCAAGTCTCCTCCGCCATCATTTATTCATGATTTTCATTAATGTAAGACCAAATTTCATTTAATTATGGAAATGCTTTTAGATAAGAATCTACACTCAATTTCCATTTGCTTCAAGTCTCCACACCAAAGAATCCTTTGCATGACATGCTTTTGTAGATGTATCAAATCTTTTGTGCATGGGTTATGCAATGGGAGGAAACTGTCTCTCATCTTTAAACACTTTTATCCCTGCCCAATCTAGCCTTTCAGTTTGAAGGGTTTATGCAAAAAATTTTATCCTCATGCAAGACCTATTTTGATAAAGTATTTTGAATTTACACATTGACAATGAGTAGCCCTCAAAAATGTATGTTGCATCGCAAGCGCTCTTTTTTCCAAAGATTGTCTTCTTGGTTCTTATGTGGTGATGGGAAAACAGTTATCTCAGAATAGATTGTGGTGGTATCCTTCTTGCATTGTGATTTTATTGCTTGTAAAATGGACCATTGGCTAAATGATAGGTTTGCAATATTATCCGCTGACTTTGATTATTGAGTTGTATAGTCATTCTTCATTTTATAGTCCAAATGGTGTATATTTCTATCAGTATATGTTGAACCTGCATTCATGATGCTGATATGTCGCTTTCTCGAAATGCACTGTGATGAGATGATATGTTCTTAATTATTCAACTTATTACTTTATTTTGTGTCATATTCGAAACCAAACTAGTGGGCCGTTCTCTGTTTGGTGGAGCGGCCAATGGTTTCTCTGGTTTGTTTGCCACATCAGACAATCAGCCATGCAGCAATTTTTTAACTCAGGTCAGTGTTTTAAGTAGATGCATGTAAAAATATCATGGTTGTTGCTGTTATAGTCTTTAAATGTTTTTCTTACATCTTGTTGACGTATTTTACTTATGTTGTTTCCTAAAACTTGACTTGTTAGGTTTTACTTTAGACTAGAACAGTAATTCCTTGTAATAAAAAATTGCCTTGCATGGGTTAGTAACTGAACGCATGTAATGTTTGGATATCCATTTTCATTAATGAACGGAATTCCTATGTTCTTTCTGTTTTATATGTTTCTTTTTTCTTTCTTATAAAAATTTCTATGTATTTAAGCAGCAGCTGCGCACCTTCATCCAAATGAGGACTGTTCTCAAGGTTGTGGATAATTCTGGGGCTAAAAAGGTGATGTGCATACAGGCTTTGAAAGGGAAGAAAGGGGCAAGATTGGGTGACACAATAATAGCATCAGTGAAGGAAGCTCATCCTAATGGGAAAGTAAAGAAAGGAAAGGTTGTATACGGCGTGGTCGTGCGTGCGGCCATGCAAAGGGGCCGATGCGATGGCAGCGAGGTCAAGTTTGATGATAATGCTGTTGTGCTTGTTGACAAGCAAGGGCAGCCAATTGGGACAAGAGTTTTTGGCCCAGTCCCGCATGAGCTGAGGAAGAAGAAGCATGTCAAGATTCTTACCTTGGCAGGGCATATTGCTTAAAATTGGTTATCAAAAAATTTTAGTATGAATCCACTGTTAGATTCTGAAGTGGGTTTTTTTCTTTTTTTTTTTTTGTTGATTTTGTTTTGTAAAATGTATGATTAGTATACAGTTTATTAGAGAAGAAAGCTACTCTAGAAAACTTTTTAATAATTCTAATTTTTTGGAAAAAAAAAACAGTACAGAATGCCTAATTGGAATGCAGATCGTCTGACTTCCGGTTTTGGAAATCAGACTGCTTTCTAATTAATTTGATCTCTCCAATTTTTATCAGTGGGTATATTGTTATTACATACACAAAATCAATCTCATAATCTAGAACTCATTTTTTTTTCTTTCTTCGTCTTTATGTTTCTTCTTTGGCATGTCTCTTCTTTTCTCCCATTTTCAAGAGATTCACCAACCACTCCTAAGTTGTAGCTCCGACTTTTTTAGTTCTCAACTTTTTCAGTCACCATCTTCATTTTTAAAGTTTCTTTCGTCACCTGAAACCAAAGTGAGAAAAGAGAAGAAAATCATAAGGGAAGGGGTGGAGTTTACAACAATGGTGAATTTTATAAAGGAAGGTGCAATGGAAATGGGGTTTACAATTACTTTGTGAATACAGGTGATATGGAGGT
Source organism: Dicorynia guianensis (assembly GCA_037013595.1). Classification (NCBI taxonomy): domain Eukaryota; kingdom Viridiplantae; phylum Streptophyta; class Magnoliopsida; order Fabales; family Fabaceae; genus Dicorynia; species Dicorynia guianensis. Next base: position 40,909,953 of record JASUAB010000002.1, read on the forward strand.
GATTGGGTGGACGGAAAATATGATGGATATGAAATTGAAAGCTGGGTAAGAGGAAGTCGTTACTGGGGTCAGTATAGGCAGGGTTTGAGGCATGGCTATGTGGCTTGTAGGTTTATACAAGGGATTCTTATGCAAGGGAGAGGTGTAATGAGCAGGGAGCCGTGGCGTTGGAGTGCACCTGTTACATCGGATAGCTCTTGAAAATGGGAGAAAAGAAGAGGCGTACCAGAGAGGAAAGGTAAAAACGAAGAAAGAAACAAAAAACGAGTTTTAGATGATGAGATTGATTTTGTGTATGTGGCAACAATATAACCACTTATCAGATTTAGGGGGATCAAATTAATTAAAAGGTAGTCTGACTTCCAAAAACGGAAGTCAAACGATCCGCATGTGCCTGATTGGGTCACTACTTTAGCCAACTAATATGCAAGAGATCCTGCGTACGAAAAAAATATAATTATTTTTACAATTGTTAGATGGAGAAATATGCATGCTTTCTATTCTGCTCAGACATATTGTAGTTTGATGATTTATACAACTGGGTTTATATATTTTAATAAGCATTTACAAAAATTTTTAGAAATTGCTAATGTAAATGTCTCATTTTTAACGATACTAATCATCGTATTTATTAGAGTAAAAAATTCATAACGTACGGTGCTCTAAAATAAAAGTAACTAAAAAACTGAATGTAGGTGAATGCAGATAAGGAAAAACATAAAATATAGTGATGCAATGCTTCCAAGTTTAAGAATTTTAAGACGAAGATTTGATTAAAAAAAAGAGTTTAGGCAAAGACAGGAGTTTTTAAGTCATTAAGAATAGTCTAGTAATGAGGTTTAAGTACGTAATATTTGAATAGAATTTAGTATTTATACCCAAAAAAACATAAGAGTTTTATCTTGGAATGACATTGGATGATTAGTTAAGTGGTTAGAAACATGCTAGTAACTCAGGTAGTTTATGTTTAACCTAGTAAATTTTTTTAAGATTTTTTTATGTAATATTTTTATATTATTATTAAAAATAAAATTCATTTACGTTTAAGATTAGTTATTAATAATTTTTTTTAATAAATACGACTCTAAAATTTAAATATTTAATTTTAGATTTTACAATTTAAAATATAATTAATAATTATTATATTAATATTTTATTAATTTAATTTAATAAATCTAAATTGATGATGTTAACTCTTTTAACTTTCTTTTTATTAATCACGAACAATAAGTGAACTCACAAGTCTTATACTCTTTACATTTCTTTTTTTTTTAACTTTAGTATTTTTTTATTTTTTAAGATTACATTGATGTGTTTTTTTTTTTTTTTTGTCAATAACTTTACACATTTTTAAATAATGTTTTTATGTCTCATTTACATTATCATTGACAACGGTAGACAATCCTAATCCACCACATACTCGTACCTCATTTTTTATCTTTCTCCTATTTTATATTAGTGGATTATACTTTTTTTTCATCAACTTTATCACTTTTTTAAAAATATTCTTATATTTCACTTACTTTATATATTGGCAACGGTAGGCAATCCTATTTTACAATATACTCATACCTCACTCGCATGTGATAGAATCATTATCCAACTAATTTCCTTTTCAACTCCCTTGCCTACTTCCATAAGTGTTGTATAATTATATAGATTTAAATTTTCTTACTTTGATAACTTTTAATAGCAAAAATAGGGAAGTTCTTTATTTGTGAGTCTTACGTTTTCTTCTAACTAACTTTTTCACCATTTTTTTACCTTTCTATCTCTTTAATTGCTCCGTCTAACTTTGAATCTAAAAGTAAGGGCATCAGATCCGCTGTCTTGCCCAAATGCCACTACTAAATGGAGAAAAGTTGAAACATTTCTTGTCAGTACACCCCTTAGCAAGCTAGCTAGCTAGCTTTATTCAGTTAACCCAAAAGTTGAAGAAAAAGCAAGGTAATTAAGGAGCATTTGCACGGTACCTCTGGCATGTAAGAACATGCAAAATCTCAACCTTTTGGCATACATTTCCTCCCTCACTATACATACCTTAATCTATACGGGTCTTTCTTCGCCTTAGAGAAAAGAAGACTTTTGGATCATGCCCCAAACATTCTTTGCTTGCTTCTTTAATTCTGCACTACATATATATATATATGCACCTTTTATTGAAACCACACTCGCATGCGTTAACAAGAAAACTCAGATTCCATCATCTTTCTCCTTCCAAATCTGCAGCAACCCTCAATCTACCCACCAGACAAACTCAGAAACTCAGCTTCTTCAACATGAGCATCCTTAAAGCAATCGCAAAACATTTGGATACAATACTAGGGTAATTTTTTTTTTTTGTCTTTTTGATATTCGATTAAAATAATTAGGTTATACTGGTTGTTTTCACATGATTATCTGCTTATCAGAATGTTCTTCCATAACAGTAATTCTTCTTTGTTTTGTGTTAGCAGGCCTGGAGTAACGCTTCTTTATCCTTTGTAAGTTTTAAATGGCATACATAATTTTACACATTCTTTCATTCTGAATCTAAATAACAAAAAGTAAAACACTCGTACATAGTCATAAACGCAGCACCCCATGCATCTATACATCTTCTGCTATGACTGATATTAGCAGAGTTTTGAGTAAATTACAGATATGCATCAGTGAGGGCAATTGAAACTCCTTCAACCCTGGATGATCAGCAGTGGCTAACGTATTGGGTCCTATACTCCTTACTGACCCTCTTTGAGCTTTCATTTTATCAAGTCCTAGCTTGGTAAGTTCAAATAATTTAAGACGCAGTCTACATTCTATCATATATATTTATATACATGAAATTGGTTCATAACACTATCACGGGATAGCTTAGCTTCTCTTACATAAGATTACCACACAAAGTGCAGGCCTAATTGATAAATAAAGAAGAGTAGTTACATTTGATGTGCGTCGTTTGTAATGTAAATAGGATTCCCATTTGGCCATACTTGAAGCTTGCGTGGTGCATGTGGCTGGTACTGCCAATGTTCAATGGAGCAGCTTACATATATGCGAATTTTGTGAGTGACTATGTGAAGAATATTGCATATAACTACGGGTACGAATATGGGGACTGGAATGAGGAGCAGAAGAAAGTGCTTCAGATGCTCAGCTACGATACCAGGAAAGCAGTGGAACGTTACATAGAGAGATATGGCTCTAATGCCTTGGAGAGAGTAATCAAAGTGGTATATATGATTAAATATCATGGTCATTAAACACCATAAATTTTTAAATTTTATATTTTAATTTTAATTTCTTGATATATTATGATTTGCAGGCTGAGAAAGAAGCGAGGAGGCACTGAAATGGATGATGAATTGGAAGCTGATCTTCCTTTTTTCATAAAATATATTTATATGAAAAGAATTTGTATATGTTGTGATCAGTAATCCTTGTGTGTATACTGTGAAGAACTGAGTTTAAGAATTATTATATTTCTAATTGAATGACAGCGCCGCTAATATCTCTGAGCTGGCTGCTTTGCTTTACATGTATTTGAACTCTAATTGCGTGCACAACTTTTGTTTTGCTTTATGTTGCATGAATAATTGTACGAGTGTCATGTCCTACGTACGTGGCACATGCATGGATGGAAGGGTGTATATATATATATATATATATATATATAAAAGCATACTCTGATAATTCAATGGAGATTATAACTGAGTTAATAATTCAATTTATTTACAATTATTAGAATAATTGAGTGAATGCAATTGAAAGGTTGTAAAGGTAATCAAATTTTTTTTTTTTTTGTAAGTAACAATAATCAGATTATTTAGATTCTGCTTTTGATCTCTTATCACCATTCATAAATTATTCAACAACGTAGGAGATTCATGTAAGTTGTTATTAGAAGTTTTGTAATTTTACCCACTAAATAGATATAGCTGATCATAATGCAAGAAGAGTAGTTAACGTTAATATTGCATGTTACAATTGTTTTGTAAAATTTTTTAATTTATAGTGTACAAAAATAGAGAAAATAAAAATCTTGCAAAGTAAGCCCGATAAACAAGATTCTTGACTTCATATTTGTGCAATGCCTTTCTTTTCATTATTGGCATTCCCAGGTTTGGAGAGGATAGATATCAAAGGAAAGGATAGAATCAATATGATTAAGCTAGTAAGCCATTAACACTGGCGATAAATTTATCAGACCGACGGTTCCGAACACGATTATGCTTTTCTAAGATAAGATTATTCTTATAGTGGTTAAGTCACCCGGATAAGCATTAAAAACCATCCTCGTAAAGTCCTTTAACAGAAGCCCTGCGAACAATACCTCATCTCTTACGACAGATATAAAAGCATAACCAAACCAACATGATCAAAATCTGAAGCCAAATGAACGAACAAAAGGCTGGCTGGAATTAACTTAATATATTCCACCGGTTTCTGCAATGGAAGCCTGTTAGGTCCACAAAAGTAAATGTACTATGAAGCCAAAAACTAATATAGTAATGTGATACGACTTATACCTACAATCTGTATATTTTTGTCAATTTTCTCTGAATATCTAGATTCCTATCACAGTCAGTAGTCGCAGCGAAGGGAATGGCGGAATGGATGGGTCCCGAGTTATCCTGATCCATATTTTGAGAGGGTTTCAGGATGTGCATAGTTCCTGGACTTAGTCTGACAGGACTTGAAATTACCGTGCCATCCACTTGAAAAGAATCAACGCCAGGATAACTTTTAGGGCTACTACTCTGAGCATCATTGTGGCAACAACATTTGCTTCTTGTACTATCCCTAAGCGGATCAAGTTCAACAACTCTTATGTCCCTTTGCAATTCACTGCTCGAATTGCCTCGAGTCAACCTGTTGAGATTTGAGTTTTCTTGAACTCCTACATTGGTTACCTTCATTGGTTTGCTGGAATCATCAAGATTAGCTGCGGGTCTCTTCCTTGTATTCTTGCAAGGATGATGATCTCCAGTCGTCATATCATTTAACTTCATTCTGTCAGTGACATTAATTTTGTTTCTACAACCACTATCAATGGTAGATGTTGGTTGAATAGCAGGTGTTACCGGAACAAGTGGAGCTTGAACAACTGAAGCTGGAAAAAGAGGAGACTTCGTGTGACGCTGAGACGCGAGAAGATTCTGAGGATATAGAACTTCTTCTGAATAATTTACAGAGTGTGTAGTAAAATTCCCACCCCTTATATTATAAGAGAAAATTTTACTACTTTGGCCTGAAAATTGCTGAGAAGAGGCATGCGGTAGCTTTTCATGTACTGAGCTTAACAACCATGGTGGCACACTTTGAAACCAAGATGTTTTGGCGTGTTCTCCAACACCTGAGTGCAAGAACGGAAATTCGAAGGCTGATTTTGTAACAAGAGGGAGTTTATTCCTGTCATTCAGCTGACCATTGCTTAAGCATGTATACTTCCCAAAATTGCAAGGAGTAGGTGGTACCTGTAACTGAGAGATGAGACCAGGAGGTTTAGCTCCAGATATGGAATGCTCAGACAAGTCAGGTGGCCTAACAAATACTGCACGTGAAGTAGGTGCATGAGTAATAGGGTGCAAATAAGAATTAGCATTTCTCTGGATTCCAGGGCTTCTATGTTGAGATGGATGATCAGTTTGCAAATCAAGAACTGGTTGAGGTAATTCAGAGTTCCGACCATTTATCAATGAGGTGCGTTGTAGTGCTTGATTGCTTTGACATTTCACCGAAGGTGACACATTTTCAGTTGATGTTTGCAATGGTGAACCAGACACCCAGCCCTGCTTAGAACATCTTTCCAATAAAGAATTTTCTAATGCTGTATCTTCAGAATTATTCCTTCTTCTAGATTCCTCACCAGCCCACACATCTTCTTCCACAAATTGTGGCATCTCTTTGCTGCTTCTACCAATCGGAACGTCTTTACCCATCAGCCGCATTGTTGGTTGGCTGGAACTATGTGAAATAAGATCCGAACTTTCTTTCGGAGAAATCACCCAATTTCCCTTGTGTTTCTGCAGCTTCTCACACTGGTTCTGTTCAACGAAAGGATTTTTCAAAAGGTTCAACCGTGAGTCAAGTGGGCAACCATAGTTATTGAAACACCTATTAGAATTAGGCCAATGGTTATCTGCTCTCTCACTACCTTGTAATTCTGTAACACCTAACCTAGCCGGATAATGTGTAAATGGATTTACACAATCTTTTGGAAGTTTATTCTGAACAAAATGCCTCTCACTAATGCTTAAACTTTCCTGGCTACTAGGATAGACAAAATTATTTACAGGTAAGCCACTGGAAAAACTTCTTAATGTACTTGATGTCTGTGGCTGTTTCATCCCTTCGTTTCCACTTGAACTGAAATTAATTAGCTCACCATGTGAATTGAGTGGCAACCCAAAAAAGTTATCATCTGTGCAATTATTTCTTGCACTTTCTCTCCCCCAGCCTGCTAAGGGGAATGAGTTATCCATCACATCTGTAGAAAACAAGTGAGAAAATGGTCTGTAGCCCAAAGCTTGGCCATCATTATCATCTCCATAAGATTGAGATGAACATTGAGGTCCTTCATTTGCTTCATTATAAAAAGCAGAATACGATGATGAAGGTTGCAAAAATGTCCTTGTATTTGCAGTTGAGTTCACTGTAGCAACCTGGTAGGTTGGATCCTCTAAATCATCAATGAACTTTCCAGTTGAACTGAAAGCTCTAGAATCACCCACTTGAGTTTTTATAATGGGAACCTGCCCTGCCTGAATGGGAGCAGGAAGAGGTCCAGAAATGCCAGCATATGGGAAGTATTGTAGTGTAGTTGTGATGCCTTTATCAAACTGATGAAAACTATTATTTTCACAGAGTGCCACCTTAATTAATGATTCAGACTTCTCATCTAAATTCTTAGGTTTTTCTTGATTGGTACATGGCCGCAAAAAATTTCGTACAGTAACTTTTTCAGGATTATTCGAGAACTGTTTACTATCAACTGCAGGATAAACATCCTTTCTCTTGTCAATATTAAAGTCACTGTTGCCATCACTTTCGTTTACCACTAAAGCAGCAACTTCTTCTTCACTTCCAGAGGACTGCTCCTTTCCTAATGAAGTAGCCTGTGCTTCTGAAGATGAACTGAACATAATTTCATCAAATGAATTTTTCATCGGACTTATTGTGCCATCCTCGCAAGAGAATCTAACATGCCTGTCTGATGTTAACACTTGAACATCGCAAGGGGTTTCTTCTTCACCTTCTTGAATATTACAACTGTTAGATTTTCTTTCAGAAATATGTTTTGAATGATCCTTGAGAATGGTACTTACAAGAGGCACTGGCTTTTGTTGCTCGTCATCTGAATCAAATTTTTTACCTTTTTGCTTCTTTTCTACAGAAAAGAACTTTAAACTTGATTTCTTTAGATGGGCTGACGCTTGGACGTCATCTAGTGAAACCTTTTTGTTGGCAATTGTATTCATTTTTCTGGCACTATCCACTGGAGTTTTCAGCTTGCACTTAATGGCATCTTCCTGTGACAGACAACACTAACAGAATCATAGATGTTCCGTAATAACTCAACATCAACATGTTAACCAGTTTTAGGATATGCAACATTACGCATTTCTAAAGACATAGCAATTGAATAGATATATATCCACGGTCCCAAATCCCAAACTTATAAAAACAGACATTCAGTAACACCTTTGCAGTTCTTTTAAAGAGTTTCTAACAGGGATTTTCAGCTAGATATAATAGCATAAAGAGAATATAAAATGAACCAGCAGCAAAATCCCCACAAATAAAATCATAAGATCAAGGATAATCAACTATATGCAATTTTGTTATCTGTTCCAAGTCACTACAGTACAGAATATAAAGAATGAGATATGATGATGAATTAGAATAATAATGATACCATGATCCTCATGCGGTTATAAAGATCTACCCGATTTAAAGTGAGGAAATATATTCATGATGTATTTCCATTTGTTGTTGCATTTCCAGACCTTTCACCAAACCGATTCTCCGTATAAACATCTGCTTGTCACTTACACACCCAATCAATTAGATAACTAACGGATCTCTAAGATTTTAAACCCTCACAAAAGATGCCACTAGTCCAACTAGACTGGTTCTCGATCACCCGCATTTCTATTTGACCCTTAATTTTTAATCCGAAACTCTAGCCATCTGATGAGAAACTGTTGCCCATGGCCCATACGACAATTCCTCTCCTAAATTATTACCCAACAGTGAGGGGGCAAGGAAAACCACTCATCATTAGGCTAGCTCTCCTACCTCGTAAACCATGAGTGGCCCGTAGACAACCTGTCCTAACTATACACTTCTAGCTTACAGCTGGAGCAATATCCTTGCTGCTCCCTTCACTGTCTGTAAAATGAATCCCTTCGGCGCATATGAAGGCTCTTCTTTGCTTCCATATTTCCTCTCTCTTTATTCCCAACTTTTATTTGTCACGGAACCTTACAGCCCACTATTTCCCTCAAGTACTACAACATATACCCAGTGACTTTCGATTACAAATGTTTGCTTGTCTTTCTTACCAGCTTTTTTCAGCAGTAATTTTATGCAGGAAAGTAACAAAGAGTTAGGAAAGCTATAATCTCATGGCATAAGCAACTATATCAAAGATTCTAAGATAAAAAAAATTCAATATTGGGTATCATTTTATGAAACAAAATTCGTGAATTATATCCTTGGTTCCATGAATTAGCCGATAATCATGAAAAGAGCATATATGCAAGCCAGATCAACTATATTTTATGACATAAAAATCCATACCTTCATTGAAATTTTTAACTTGTTGTTGAATAAACTCTTCTTTTTCTTGTACTTTTTCTTGTTCATCAGCACCTTCTCATTGTTCAGAGTCACACCACTACAATACTTTTTTCCCTCCTTGTTTTTCTTCTTTAACTTCCTCGTCTTTTTCTTCTTCCGACCCTTCTTTGTATTCTTCTTGCTCTTAGTTGTTGAAACAACAGCAAAAGCATCACCATCCCCACATGAATCTCCACCGCTATATTCAGATTTCTCTTCCTGCTCCTCTTCTTCTTCAACCTCTATCACCTCAGTAGTCCTCGCTTCGATCTGCGGCGCCACAGTAAGAATCTCAGCAATCGAACGCTTCTTCGGCGCCTTTGGTTTGGGCTTCAAACTCATCTTCATCTGCCGTCTTTCTTCTCTTACCGCCTGCGCAAGACAACCGTCGATGTGCGCATTCACCGCCGTAACAGTCGTCGCGTTGAAAACACGGCAAACAGGACAAATCATCTCCAATTTATCTTCCTCAACGCCATCCCCTTCCTCTGATTGCCGCAATTCGCTCTCATCTCTAGAAATCTCACCCTCCACTTGATTGGATCTCAGCGCTTCAAGCCTGCGAGACCACCACCGGAACTTCGTAACTGTAATTGACACTTCATCTGGATTTTTACTGAATGGCCAGAATTTCAACACGGAATCAACTTGCGGTTGATCCTCCTCCACTTCAAAAATCTCAGCGATCGAGCGCTTCTTCGGCGCCTTCGATTTTGATTTCAAAGTCATCATCCTCATCTGCCGCCGCTCCTCCCTCATCTTCTGCGCAAGACATCCGTCGATGTGAGCGTTCACCGCCGTCAGCGTCGCCGCGTTGAAAACTCTGCAAACCGGACAAACCATCTCCAACTTCTCCTCCTCCGCACCACCAGACTTAGTCGATTTCACTGATTCACTCTCGGTTGTAGAGATTTCTTCCTCCAACGGTTGATTCTCCTCTTTTAACTTACCATCGCGACTGGATCTCACTGCTTCTAGCTCGTTGGACCACCAACGGAACTTAGGAACAGTCATCGGAGGAAGCCACGACTCCAAGTCTTTTCGGCTAACCTTATCGGAGAAGCTGCTACTGAACGGCCAGCATTTCAACACGTCAATGGACCTCATCTTCGACGTGTGCTCCCTGAAACACCAGATCAAAACCCCGCGAAAACAAAGAGCAAAAGTCACAGTTACAGTTCAGCGATCACTCGTTCATAGGGGTAAAAGTAAAGCGCTAAAGCTTCAAGCTTGAAGGAAATAGAAAAAGGAAGATAACAGAATAGATACCTTATGGAGAATCCATCGAATGCAACCGCCATGATCAGCGAAACAGGGAGAGAGAGACATGAAAGGTGGTGAAGAGGATGATGAAGAGAGAGAGAGAGTGGCAGAGGAGTGTGTGTTTGTATTTTAGAGAGAAAAAGAGATGGGGAAGTGGGTGGTGTGAGTGCGTGAGGGAGATAGCACTGGGCAAGGAAGAAAGGAAAGGGGAGAAAGCAATGGGGGACTGGGGGAAGAAAGAGAGAGTGTATGCGTTCGGTAGTGGTTTCCTATTCCCTAATTTATGACTGAAAAGGACGTAAGAGAGAGAGTGTGAGCAAACAAAGGCTCAAAAGTGACTACTGTCATCAGAGACGACAAGCAGAGAAGAAAAACAGAGAGGATAGCGAAGGAGAGAGAAAAAGAGGAGAGAAAGAGAGAGGGAATATGAATATGAAGCTGTGTTTTATTGGTAATTATTAATTAATTCATTAACTGTTTTTGTCGCTTTTTCAATGTAGTGTGTGGCTGCCTATGTATCAAAGAGTAAATGTAATAGAATAAATAAATAAATAATAAAATATATATTTAAAGTATATGATTTAATATGTCTTTTTATATATTTTTTAAATATTATATAATATTTTAATAATTTAAAACTTTAATATATATTAAATACGTAAAGTGTGCTGTGTGCATTGTATCTTCTACGCCCACACTCGTGTAGCCATAAGAAACAAAGATTCTGCTGTGCAAGAGTAAAATAAACTTCAGACGCCTTATGAGATTGATCTTTCACGCGCTTTGGAGGTTGATCGGTTTACTATTGGAGCAAGGTTCTGTGAACCTTTATTTTTTTAGAATGATAATTTAATTATTTAATTTTTAAATTAAATAATATAATTATTTTATAATTATAATTAAAATAATTTAATTTTTTAATAAATATAATTAGTATAAAATATAATTAAAAAATATAATTTCTCACATATTAAAATTTTTTTAATGTAATATAATTTATTGATAATAATTTAAAATTTATTTTTATTTTTTATCAAATCTTAAATTTTAATTTTATACATCATAATAATTCTTTTTATAAAAAGTTTTAACAATAGATTAATTTAGATTGTAATAACATCATATTATGATAAAAAAAATAATGTTAAAATTATCACTATTGAATTATATCATATTAAAAAAAATTTATAAAAGATTAAATCATTCCAATTATATTTATAAAAAAATTAAATTATTTAACTAAAAAATTAAAAAATTAATTACTCTTTCCAAATAATAGAATAACCAAAATTGCCCTTTCTCAATTGACAGATATATTTATTTTACAAAATGCTATTACCTTATGCGGTTTCATTCCAACCTATATTGTTTTAGATTATATGTTTATTTTATTGGTATCCCTGAAAATGAATTTTAATAAAACTATATTTTTAAAAATAAATTATTACTATAAATAACTGTGCTTAAGACTTTCTGCTAAACTATTGAAAGTTTCCATTATTAAATTATGTTTAGTGGCTTGTAGAGAATCAGATCTCTGTCTATGTTTTAATCATTTGCAATTTATTAATCAGACATTCTATATCCTGCAATTCTTTAACAAAATTTATACTCACAACTTTTTGCTTTTAAGTCATTTAAAATAAATATTTTTTAGTTTTGGTACTGAAATCACTTATAAAATCCTCATATAGGCAAGAGTAAAAGTCATATTTCAAAAGGGAAGTAAATATGTTGTTCTATAAACATTATTTCTCTTTGTGTTGATTAATTACAAAAGTCAATTAAATTTTAGTAATAATGTCTTAAAACATAATAATCATGCATGTCAACTTTTTTTTTTTATTACATGATAAAGAGGAAAAAAATAAATCCTCAAATAGCTATACCTACTTTTTTTAAGTAAAATTTTTGTATAATTTAAAAACTAAACATTAAACCCAGATTTTAACACATTATCATGGAAAGCATGTATACACTTACAGTATAAAGTTTTAAACTATTTTTTGTATATTACAAATTACTCAAAACTCTTACTAATAACCTATTCCAGGTAACTTACTTTGATGAATTTAACTTCAGGAGATTTTTATGATGCTCATACTAATTTTCAAGCGTTTAAGTTTATAGATAGTTATGGCACAAATTTAAAATATATTTAAATAAATTCATTTTTATTTGATGAGATAATTATAAAAAAAATTATATCATTAAATAAGACTATTTAAAAAATTCTTTCATTATTTTTATTTAAACACATCACCTTGAATATATATTTTTAATGTTAATATGAGAGAATTAGCCTTAGCTTTATAATCTTTTTACCTGTTAAAGATATTTATAATTAAAATTCTATATTATTTCTTTATTTTCATGATATTATGTTGTTATGAAGTAAACTACATTTCTTTTAATCATATTGCTTTATTTCTTCTACCACTCTATTTTTCGAAGACATTTTCTTCTTATACTGTTAATAGTATCACAAAACAAGCCCTTTATAATAATATTTTTTAAAGTATATTAATTAAAATTATTATTTTAAGTAATATTTTTATAAATTTTAATATGTAAGAACAACAAAAATGTACAAATAAATACAATATGGCTTATAATGAAAAGAAATGGACAACGATATATGTAAGTGTTGCTATTTACAAAAGAAATCTGCATACAAATTAGGCACAATACAATATTAAATTTGTTTGAATTTTATAAATTGAATTGTAAAATTTAATTAATAATAGTATATTGTATGCACTCAACATTTTTCTTTTGATCGTTATAAGTAACAGATAAAACAAGTAAAGAAAAGAAAAGAACTGAGCCAACAAAGAAAGTAGAGGAAAGAAAGGAAAAGAAAATCCACCATTAAAGGCATCATCGTCCCCTTGAGGAAACGTATATATTCCCTTCATGTAAAGTTTGCCACAAACTAATTTAGTGTTATACCCATAATACAATGAGTCTTTTATTCAAAAAATAAGCAATAATAATTATATTTAAATTTCATTAGCCATGAATTTTATATATATATATGTATATATACAGTACAAATAAAAAGAAAAGAAGAAAAGCTTGGTAAGTCTTTTGAATTGAACAAGTAAGAGGAGAGTAAAAAGGAGAGTTTTGAACGTGGTTACGGTAAAATGCGTGCTATTCATTCCAGGTAAAACATGCCGTCATTTCAGTGCAAGGAATTTATATTGTTTATTTTAATTTAAACTTCAACGTTCTTTCTTTTATTTTGTTGGTCATTTAGAAAAAAATACAAGTTTTGATCACATATATATATATATATATATATATTACATATATGTTAAAAGAAAAAACAAGAGAGTATAAAAAATATGTACGTCTAAAATTATAAACATAATGCCACCTTATTCCCTAGGTAGTAAAAGCTTTTTGAAAGGAAAAAATGTAATGTCATTTAGTAAAAATGTAACAAAAGCTTTGGGGCAATTGCAAGTTGATTAATATATGATAAAACATTTGAAAATAACTCGACTAAAATGTTGTATATATAAAAAGATTATTATCAAGACAGATATTACTATGTTGATGAAATGAATAGAATTTTAAATTAAGAAAATATTTTTTAAAATTTATTGTCTAAGTTAAAAATTTTACATATTTCATATTTTAATGGTGACAACAACTTTGAAATGATTACTCTGTTAGAGACATCAATGATATTATTAAAAGAAAAAACTAATATTTTACCAAAAATACTTTTTTTTTTTTTACAAAAGCCTAAGCAATACATGATGATCATAAATAAATTAAGAAAATTAATTGACTTTTTATGTTGGAAAATATAACGAATGCAATGTTCAAAGACTAAAGTTTTTATGCATAGAAAGGCATAAAATCCTTTAGTTGAGTGATAACAGGAAATTTGATGCTAAAACTATTTGTAAAAGTATCCCAGTTTTTTTTTTGAAAAAATCTTCAAATTTTATATGAATGAATTCCTTTTACCAATAAAAAATAAAAAAGATGGATGAATGAAGAATCTTCTTCATTATCTTCAGACACAAAATTCCCACCACAAGAACATAGATTCCCACTATTTTTTTTTTTTCAAATAAGAGAGGAATCAAATCCTTTATATTTGCTTATTTTTTATTTTTATTCATGAATTATGTTAAAACCTTGAACAGAGTTTGGATGCAAATAATTAATTGTCTCATTATTTTTACATTTTTTACTTAATTATTTTAATATTTAAATATTTAAAAAATTTAAAAATTACTTATTTATTAAATTTAAAAAGTAATGAGAATGAATTTTTTTCAATAAATAACATGAAGCGCGTGGAGGGACGCACCATATGAAACTGTGTCTGGGAATGGGAAGAGAAGCCCCGCTCGGCGTCAGGACAGCGATCGCTGATACAACATCATCTTGGCTTTAGAAGTTCGGACGCATGCGACAATGACCAAGTTTTTCGAACCCCCGATGATGACCGTTGATTTTAAAAATATCTATAATACTACCCTAACCTGCTTTCGGAGCAAAACTTGCCACTTGCCGTTCTGTAGTTTACCTTCTTGCCAAGCTCACTGAAATGCACATGTTCTTCTGCTGAACACCACACTCTCCATACGGCTTCTTTTTTTCTTTTTTAAGTTTTTGCTTAAATTTATTGTTTTGGCCATAAAGTTTTGAGAAATAAAATTTGTAGGATATAAATTTTATTTTAAAATTTATTTTAAATAATATAAATTTTAAAATTATTATGCCATATAGTATAGTAACAGGGTAGATTTTATATTAAAAAAATTAAATAAAAATAAATTTATGAAAATAATACAATTTAAAAAAATTTTTAACTCTCACACAAATCTTATTATTTTTATATAATTCACACTTCATAAATCTCAACATTAAATTTATATTATAAAACTTAATAAATTTAAAACTTACACTTAATTAATATAAATATTAGGTGACAATCCCTTCTCACAATGCGTTGAGGGATAAGTATAAAAAAAACTAAATAATAGAGTTTATTAAGTATAATTAATTCTAGATTAGTTTAAATTATAAAGTTTAGAGTTAACTCATATAAAATTTTACTAAAGAGAATTTATTATTTTTATTTGATAAAATTATTAAATAATTTTTTAACCATTAACTATCCAAAATATATACGCCATTTTGATTTATAAAATTCAGTATATTGATTTATTTACATTTTTTACTTTTGTAAATTAATTTTTATGATTTTTAATTTATTCAAATTTAGCAATTCTTTGTACTAAAAGCATTCATGTAATTCTTGACACAAATTCAAATGTAATTTAGTGGTGCAAAATTAATATATATAATTATTTTTTGAGTGTGTGGATTGCATGTCTTTAGAATATAAGTTGCATCTAATATATTGTGTTAAATGCTTATACTTTACCAGAAATATCTCTTAGGAGAAGTCAAATATATGGCTGCATGCATTAAATACTGCAAATGCAAATATGCTATTCCAAAACTCTGCCCCTTTCTTCTCAGTAATAATTTTTTACTATATTTTACTTTTATTAATTGTTCATATGATTCATAGTTTTGATCATATGACTTTGTTAAATTAAAATGTACAAATGTAGCAAAATTATTTTGGACAAACATGTAACAAACTATATATTATTAGTGAGATAAAAGTTGTGAAAAAAAAAAATCTGATCTTGTATTAATAATTTTAAAACGTTTCCCAAAGAAAATAAGTGTTTTTGTTAAAGTAATTTCATTAATATAATAAATGCATTGATTTTACGAATAATTTTTCTTTTAATGTTAAAATATTTTGATTATTTTGACAATAATTTGCATTCACTTAGTTGCTTGGAACAGGCTTTGCATAGCCCAAATTTTGATGGCAAATAAATACGAGAAAATTTTGTTTCATATTTTTATTTTTATAAAAATAATTATATATTAAGTATAAATTTTTAAATTTATTAAGTCCCATAATTTAATTTAAAAATTTTAATAAATTTTATATTATAAAATTAAATAAAAATACAATTAAAAAAGAATGGGTCTATATATAGATTATGGCATAATTCGTAAACGTGAAATCTCATATATAAATATGGATGTAATTAATAAAAATTAAGTTAAGTGATAAAAAATTTAAATTTATATAAAAATTTTATCGAATTTTTAGTAGAAGTTGAACTCTTTCTTAAATATTCAATAATACGATAAAAAAAAATTGTTTTCAAAAGAGGTTACCTAAGTTCTAAAAAAAAAAACATGGATGCATGTGGGATATAAAACGACAAACACTCCAGCAGGGGACGGACATGGGATCGATGGGACCCTCGCACTATAAGCAAACGTACGTACTAATGATAATGACACGTTTCTCTTAATCTCTGCTTCTAAAAGCCGTCTGGCAAGCCAACAACGACAACGTCTCCGTCGTCGTCTCTTGTCCCCTCTTTGCTCATTCCTCCCCCCCTACCACGTCTTTTCGTTTTCGTTCATATTGACTCTTCTGGAAAAGGTGGACTAATAAGACGGGAATTAATACAATGCATCCACAGAATCGCACCTACACAGGTAATTTTAAAACTCATATATATGCATATCTTATATGTAGGGGGTGGCAAAGTGGGTGGTTAGGGCAGCTTAGGCTTGGAACTAAAGGAGGCCGAATGGGATGGGTTAAAAAAGATTAATGTAACTCATTTCTTTGTGTCTGAGTTAATTCACATTTTACGCTAGATGAGATGGGCTTGACCTGCATGTCAAATCTGTGTTAACAGCTTTACTTATATGCAAGCATGCTGAGTCCCCCTTCATCAATGGATCTTGGTGATACTTAGTTGATATGGTTTTTTTTTTTTTTTTTCCATTTGTGTCAACTTGTGAGAGTTTTCGTTCTTTTCAATGTGAATGTTATATGTCATTCTGCCTTGTCAAAGATGTAGTAAAAGCTACATATACGTAGTCACGTGGTGTGTATGCTTCCATACAAAAAAAGTGAAATAAAAATATGAAAGAATGTATAGGATGTATTATTGTATATGTATTATTACTCAATATATAATATTGAATGCATCAAAACATAGCATGTATTAATATATCTTATAAATCTTATGAAATATGAAATGTTCATTTAAAAAGTTTAAACTATTACTTTTATTAAAAATTATAAAATTCAATAGATTTTACAAACAAAAAATTAATTTCATGAAATATTAGTAACCCAAATTTCATGAGGCAAAAATTTTCCTATATGTTAGTCCATGCAATATTTGTGGTTCAAATTAACCATAAGTTAATCATTTATATAGCAAATTAAATTTATGTGTAGTGTATTTATAAAATATAAGAGAGATTATTGTAAATTTTTAAAATGAAATAAAATTTTTGTAAAGAAATATAAAGTAAAAAAAAAATTGATGTAATTGATTCTAAATAAAAAGCAACATGTACTTACTGTAGTGGTAATTTCAACTTTCAACTTTCAAATAAAAGGAGGTTAGAACTAGTCGATCTAAGTTCAAACCTCTAACATCGCCTAGATAGAGTGGAGAAACTAAAAAAAAAAGAAAAAGAGAACTTGAAAGATGAAAAAGAAGCGGAGCATATTCAGTACTCCAACTTGCACGAAAATAGGAAAAAAGAAAAGTTCTATTAGATAAAATAATGGCCAACAGACAACAAGACGACTGTTCCCCATTCCTTTTCCATCCTCGTCGCTGTCTGTGTCTCCACATGGGACGCCACTTTCTCTTACCCTTAACACACACATACAGTAGAAGTACAAAATGTTAGTAAAGTGCAATGCTCGTATATAGAAGATGTAAATAGCACAAAACTGAACTAACTAGTTGCCAGGAATTACAAGCAAGATCAACTGCTTCCATAACTGTGATCCCCGTTTTCAGATTTCTTGGGTACAAGTCTACTAAATTGATCAGGAATGATCTTATGACAATGCAACTATCTCGATGGACTGTGGTGCTTGTGGTGTTCTGGTTGTCTTTCTCAGGAAACTTGTTCCAAAGAGTGGTCTGCAAATTCTTAGCACATGACGTGCACAGCCATCGAAATTCTCAAAGTTTGGTTTTCAGTTAAAAAAAAAAGGGGGGGGGGGGGGGGGTTATTGGGGGTTTATTTTAATTCAATTTGGCAATGCATCAATCAAGGATGGGAAGACGAGTAATTAAGAAACTCAAAACTAGCAAAAAGAAGAGCATGGAGATTAAACCATTTTGACATAATACTGTTTCTAAATTCGCAGCTGCATGTCATTTCTTGTTTGTATGTTCTATGAAGCACTCAACAACATGTCTTGTTTGAACCGATTCCCACCATCAATGAGAACAAAAGCTCTGGATTTGTGACAGCAAAGACACCCTTTAACAACAACTAGACTTGCTTTCTTTTGATACCTGAGAGTCTGAAACTGCAAGACTGCAAAGATGTGCATCCATCTCTCATCTCAAACAATCATATTATCATCAAAATTAAGCAGTTCGGAAGGTGAACTCTCTCTCTCTCTCTCTCTCTCTCTATATATATATATATACACACACATACACACACACGCACAAAAATTATGAAACCAAGATTCATAATTTGAAGAGTGCGTCCTATGTCCAGGAATTAGTGCTGAAATTGTAAGAGTAATGTTGTTTCTTCTGTTGATCGAACGTGGCATTGTTGCAGTGAGATTCTTGGTTTCTTTTTGATGGCTGAGTTCCAGAATGGCAGATAATAAAGCAATTTACACACGAATTGATGCACACTTGCAAATAGTGTGTAAAAATCTCATTTTCCTTTTCAAAGAGAGGATATATATCTATATATCTTCTGTGTTTGCACTTGGCAGTGGTAGGGTCTTCAATTATTGTGCTTCTTCTATGCAAAGTTGATAGCGTTGATATGTAGAATAGGGGCTTATAAACGGAGATTAGACCTGTCAAAACAGGCTGCGCACCTCGAACCGTCAGTGGCCCATTATTCATTGGTGAAATGGGCTGATTCTTTGTTTTAGTGGATAAAATAATATATATTTTAATGCATATGAAAAAGGTTTATTTAAAAATAAATTGTCGATTTTAATAATTTTTATTTTTTAAAAAATTAATTTCTTGACTATTTATCGAAAAGATGTCATAAAATAATTTATAAAATATTTATTTAACTTTTTAAGTAAGATAAGTTGATTCAATGATTAATATATTTTTATTCTTAAATATGTTAACTTGATCCGGCTCCACTGGCCAAATCCTTTTCAACATATGTAAATTCTTCAGTCATAGTGTCCCAATTGAGGTCCTGGGTGAAGAAATTACGGTGGTGAACTAATTAACCATCATTTATGGGCACACACTAATTTGTTAAATTAAGTAAGTGGATCATTTGATTCCAAGAAATTTAATGTCTTATAAATACAATTTTATTAAATCCAATTTAAAATAATTTAAATCAATAAATTTATCATGTTTCAAATAACACCTAATATATTAAAAAACTTACAATAACTTTGTAAACCTTTGATAATCTCACCTACATGAAATTAACTTTTCTAAAAATTAATTATCTTAATTTACTGTTATTAGTATTACAGTTAAACACTTTTTTTAATCAAGATAAGATCTATTGGATAGCATCATATAGCGCATTTCGACCTTTAAATTTTTTTTTTGTCCGATGCCCTAAGAAGTATATATAGAAAGTTCTATTTTTAAAAATTAAAATTTAAAAAAACATTTATATCATTAAATTTTATAAATTAAACCATAAAACTTTACATGTTAAACGACTCGCACGATGTTTTATGGGCAATTTATTAGTTCTTTTGCGTGGAGAAAGTATTTCCCTATTTAGAAAGGACGAATGGAAATTTTTTGGTTGACAGATCTTTATTGCCCAATCCAGCATAAATTGTTTGTAACCTGTTCAAAACTTGTAGCCCAAAACTAAAGGCAGAAATAGAGTTGTCAACACCCCCCTTACTCAAGCCCAAAAAACAAAAGAAAAATGCCCTCTTTGTCTCAACTGTGAATCTCTGCTAGGCCCAATTGCATAAGGTTAAATTTATTTTTTATATTTCCTCCTTTTAGCTCCGTTGGCTGTTCGACCCTCCTGACTCGGGTCCCTGAATCCCCTCGCCATGGAGGTTTCTAATTGTTTCGCATGACGCAACATCGCCCGGTCAATACTTGCCACCATTGCAGAAGCAATGAAGCTGTTCCAGAAGTCCAGCCATTTGGTAAGCGAACTATTCATTCTGTATCGTCTTCATACTCCAAATTTACTGTCTTTTTCACCACGATCGGAATGTAAACATCATGTTGATGCATTCAAAGAACCCTAATCATCCAATTTAAAAGTCAATGACACATGGGTTTTGCTTCATATTGTTAGATGAGGACAATGAGGTTTTCCACCATTGGAATAGCTGCTGCTGCTGCTTTATACAGAAAATTCAGCAGTAGCACCAGGAGTTCTGCAAAATCCCCAAATTGGGTTTATGGTAAGCTGAAGAAGAGGGACCGGGCAAAAGATAATGGAAGGCAACGTCGGCCTAAAATTGAATGGACAAATGAGCAGAAGAGTATTTTCTCTGCTGTTTCTCAGGGCAGTTCTGTGTTCATCACTGGCTCTGCTGGGACTGGAAAAACCCTTGTACTTAAAGAGATTATCAGATTGCTGAAGAAAGTGTATAAGCCATCTCAAGTTTCTGTTGTAGCGTCCACCGGGATTGCAGCATGTGCTCTTAAAGGGCAAACATTACACTCCTTTGCTGGTATTAGTTTCCGCACTGATGATCCTCAAGATTTGCTAGATGGGGTTTTGAACAGCCAAAAGGCCTGCAAGAGGTGGCGAAAGGTCAAAGCTTTGGTTATAGATGAAATCAGTATGGTAGATGCCAAATTGTTTGATAATCTTGAGTACATTGCAAGAGAGGTCCGAGGGGTAGATGAGATATGGGGAGGAATCCAACGGGTTGTGAGTGGGGATTTCTTTCAGTTACCACCTATTCCTAAGAAGAATTCCCTAGAAGTGAAGTTTGCATTCGAGGCTGCTTGTTGGAATGTGACCTTTGATTTGCACGTGGAACTTAAAAAGATCTTCAGGCAATCTGATCTTCAGCTTATTAAGTTGCTGCAGGGCATAAGGACAGGAGAGATTGACCCTCTAATGTTGGAATTCCTATTGCAATCTTGCTCGAAGACTGAATGTGATCCCTCCGTTGTGCAGCTTTTCCCAATGAATAAAGATGTGGAGAAAGTGAATGAGGAGAGGCTCAAAAGTTTGCAAAAGGAGGTTTTTGTTTATAGAGCTGTTGATAATGGTGAGCATCCTTGGAAGGGCCAGCTCAGTCAGGGGATAGCACCTGATGAAATCTCAATTTGTGAAGGTGCAAGAGTTATGTTAATTAAGAATTTAGATGTTTGGCGTGGATTAATCAATGGAGCTACAGGTACTGTTTTGGGATTTTCTAAAGCAGTGGATGATGATGGTATATGCCCCGATAAATTACTGCCAATAGTCGAATTTGATTCTGGGAACACTATGATAATTGAACCAGAAATGTGGGATATAATGGATGGAGATAAAGTTGTTGCTTGGAGGAAGCAGATACCCCTTATACTGGCATGGGCTCTGAGCATCCACAAGTGCCAGGGAATGACTCTTGACAGAGTTCACACTAATTTAGAAAAAGCATTTGGTTGTGGAATGGTGTATGTAGCACTTTCTCGTGTTAGAAGCTTGCAGGGTCTTCATTTATCTGGTTTTGCTCACTCAAAGATTAAAGCAGATCCAAAGGTTATAAAGTTCTATGAAAGTTTTGCTTCTGAACATAATAAAGAGGATCTAGATGTTAGTTGCAACAAGAGAAAAGATAGCACTAGTAGTGTAATTGGTCTTCCAGACAAAGTGAGCACTGCTGAAACGTAGCACCTTTTTCCACTTTCTCAATTCCTATCGAGACACCTGAAATGAAAATGAAGATGAATCCCGTGCTTTGATCTAATGTCTCTTCTCATGCTAATGTCCAGACTTGTCTGTGTGTTGAATTTAATGCACGGTATGTCTTTCAATACAGTCTGTAAAGTGAACTATAGCCTCCCTTTAAAGGGTGCGAGGGTAGAATTCATGGACATTTGGTGAGTAGGAGAAAGGGTTATGTTTTTTATTGAAGGTTAGAAGAGATTTGTTTGTAGTTATTTCATGCCTCAAACGTTTACCTAATAACTCCTTTAAAATCTGATCGAGTGATCTTATGGGAACACTAACCTTGGAGAGAACGTTTTTGTTTGGTACTAGAGTTATGGTGGCAGCATGGCTTTACTAGTTAAAGTTGAAATTACAGGATTGATGAGTCTATAATGTTAAAGAGAGGATAGAAAATATGGTCTGGATGAGTGTAAGCAAAAGGAGAACAACAGCAGCAATGAAAATGTCTAAAAACAGGTGTAATTCAGTTTTAAAACAACAATATTCTGTCCTTTAATCCACACTGAAATACACACTTAAAAGTACAAATTACAGGATTAATGAGTCTGTGACCTCAAAGAAAGGATAGAACATATGGTCTGGATAAGTGTATGCAAAAGGAGAACAGCAGCAGCAATGGTAGAAATTGTTTTCCACTTGGTGCCGAAGTAGTCCTTTGTCAGAGTTACCTTATCTTCGTTGTAACGAGCCACATAAAATTTATCAAGGTCATCACACAGAGCAGTAACAGTTGACACTTGAGCTGGGAAGATTTAGGTAGAGATTGTTAATCATTGCAACCGCTGCAGTGTTGTCATTTGAGTAGTTATGGGAATTCCTTTGTCAACGAGCATATCCACATCTCTGGGAGTATTGACAAGGGATCGCTGGAGAAATAGGTAAGCAGTCATGTAAGATTGAAATGGATTGTAAGATATCTCGAATGCAACTATATTTTTGAAGATCGTGTTAGTCTGATCAGAAAGCACGAGGCATGGCATTATCAACACACCTTTTGCAAACTGAAATTCGAGAATGGGAGTTTCAGAATGGCCCTGAACTTGACTCCTGCGTCCTGTAGCTTGGTTGCACTTGGTAGACGGCTCACAGTTCCAGCTTCTAATGGTGGTAAATTTCCAACAGCTGGTGGTGGCCATAGGTATAACATCCTCAGCGGATGAGTGAAGTGTAGTACTTCTTGTGCAGTCGGGCTTGGCGGCATAGTTACATTTAATTGGTGCTAATTGCTAAAATGCCTGCAGGCAATATTAAGAAACGGGGGGGCTTGAGAGTCACTAGCCGAGGCTGTGGCCCGGTCATATAGGCCTTCAAGAAGAAACAGTTGATTTTGTGCTAATCCCAAATCCCGAGCTACATCCTTGGCCAAGCAAGGCTTTGAGAATATATGGTCCTTATGTTGCCACTCTTGCAGGTAGTAAGATCTACGGAGATGCTCGATTATGAAGCAAGCATCCAATAGAATGCGCCTAGCAAAATCATTACCGTCTATAACAACAATTTCGTTTTCCTCTTCAACTTTTCTTTTATCATAACAACGTAGAATATCTGTTGTCCAGTCCTTGAGTGTATTTAGACAATCATTCAAGCTTATTTTGGACCACTGAAAGAAACTCTAAAGGTATTTTCATTTGATCGTTGGTTGTCCGTCATCAGCATGCGTCACTAAGATTTTCCGCGCGGCACCTAGATGCTCAACAAGACGCACTCTGTATCGGTATGCCCCAATTTCAACAAAGCGATGGTCAAAAGCATCTGCATTAAGTTCAGTCATTATTTTCGGAAGTGGGAAAATACAACATCCTGACCGTACTGCGGGTGGATCGGGATCTTGAACCTGCCCTTGTAACCTGGATTCAAGGCATTTTACTAAATCTACACGTTTTCTCGTTTCATAAATTTCTAGTGTGTCCATTTCCTTCCAAACAAAGAGTTGCCGCTTAATTTGAATAGTTTCCAAGTCACTAAGTTACTCTGTTGGCTAACTAGTTAGCAGCTTTAGAAACCTGCAGAAATGTTTTCATATGCTGGCTGGTTTAGCTCAAATTAATTACTCTGGAAACAAACAAACAAAGCCATGTTATCATGTTTAAATTCCAAACACTCAAATTGGATTGTTACTTTTGTGTATTTCTATCAAGTCTACTTCTCGATCCAAATTAAAAGCTCACCATGCCCACGTTTCCATTTGGCATTCTGCTATACATAGATCTTCACAGCCGAAACCAGACGGAAAAAACGTAAAGTTTTCAAGTTGTTTCATTGCAAGAGGGACGCTGACAACAGAGATAGCAAGAGAAAGAAGGCACCTGAACTGAACCTGAAGCTTTAAATGGTAGATGTTTATACGGGAATCCAAGCCAATACCACAAATTGTAATGATGCCTTGAGCGTATCCAGTGCTGCAGCTACTTCTAATTAAGAGTGCAAGTGGTTGGGAGTATAGGCCTCTTCAAATTATTAGTTTTAATATAAAAAACAAGTCTTTATTTTTGTTCTTCCTTTTACTGAAGAGTGGGAAAATGTTTGGTCATTCCCTCTTTACAACTGTTTTCTTTTCTTTTGGTCGTGGCCTTTTGTTGTTATCTTTCCAGACAAAACAAAAGTAACGTCTAATTCGGTAATACCAAAAGCACTTGCAAACACTATAGGCACCACAGCACAACAATGGTAATTATTTGATAGAATTTTTTCCGTTGCAAGATTTTTTGCAAACAGTATTTATGACTAAAAATAGTAATTATTTGTGATGAAAAATTCCGTCGCAAATGTTAATTTTTTTTTTTTTGCAGTGTTAAAACATTTTATGTGAGTGACATTATCTGTAATAAACAACAATATCATGGTATGATTATAAATGAGTAATGATGTATACCGAAATATTAATATTAGTTATGCATTACATATATAAATATATATATATATATATATATATATATATATTATAAAAGCAGAGCAGCTAAGCTGCTCATGAACATTGAACACTGCGGTAATCTTTGAAAGCGAATTTAGTTGCTTCAAATGTAGTTAGCAATTATATATGCACAGTAATTTTAATTTCTCACTGCCATCGGAAGATGATGCATGTGCTATACATCATATTCATTTATTTTATAGGAAATTTTCTACTGGGTAAATCTAAAAATAAATTCAACTCTCATAAAATTGGTATTACTAATATGTCACAAAATTTTGTATAGATGATTTGATTTGTAAATCTTATAATTTAGTTTATAAAATTTAATAAATTTATTTATTAATTTTTTAAAATAAATATTTAATCATATTTAATTTATAAAAATAATATAACTGTTAATAAAATAGAGGTTACAAGTTCGAGGAAGTTCATCAGCCTCAGTATGGCAGCTGGCTCACGCATAATACATATACATGTTTTTGTTTGTTACCAGAGTGTTATGAGATACGAATTTCTTACCGGAAAGGCAGGTTACCAAACGAGAGAGAAGAATAGTGAGATAAAAATGTAAGATTTATGTATTAAATTATAGAGAAAAATAAAAAAAATTATTAAAATCAATAAAAAAAAGTTAAAGAATTCAATTCTGACACCAACATGGTTTTACTGGCTAAGCAGAGGTGCGAAGCTTCAATTGAAAACAGGTCTAATCAAATGAGATCTAAAACAACAATATTTTGTTCTTTAACTAACATCGAAGTAAACCCCTAAAGTTGAAATTACTGGAATGATGATCCTATGTATAATGTTGAAAACAGAATAGATGGTCTAGATGAGTGTAATTAGCAGAAGAACAACAATAGCAACGAAAATGTGTAAAAACAGGAGTGTACTTGAGATCTAACAACACAATATTTAGTTCTTTAACCCACACTTAAATACACACTTAAAAAGTTGAAATTACAGGGAATAATGAGTCTATAATATTAAAGAAAGTATAGAACATATGGTCTGGATGAGGGTAAGCAAAAGGAGAGCAACAGCAGCAACGGTAGAAGCTGTTTTCCACTTGGTGCCGAAGTACTCCTTTTTCAGAATCACCTTATCTTCGCTGTAACGATCATCGTAGAATTTATTAAGGCCATCACACAGAGAGCCATAACAGTTAACACGTGATCGGGGAAGATTTAGGCATAGATTGTTAATCATTGCAACCACTGCAGTGCTGTCATTTAAGAAGTTAATGAGAATTCCCTTGTCCACGAGCATATCCACATCTTTGGGAGTATTGATTAGAGAACGTAGGAGAAATATGTAATCGATCATGTAAGCTTGAAATAGATCGCAAGATATCTCGAATGCAATTATATTTCTGAAGGTCGTGTCAGTCCAATCAGAAATCACGAGGCATGGCATTATCAACGCACCATTTTCATACTGAAATTCAAGAATGGGACTTTTAGAACTGGGCTTGAACTTGACTCCTGCGTCCTGTAGCTTGGTAGCGCTTGGTAGACGGCTTCCACCTTCTAGTCGTGGTGCATTTCCAACAGGAGGTGGGGGCCCCAGGTACAACATCCTTAGCAGATGAGTGAAGTGTAGCACTTTTTGTCCACTTAGGTTATGCGGTGTAGTTACATTTAGCCGGTGGTAATAGCTAAAATACTTGCAGGCAATATCAAGAAATGAAGGGGCTTGAACTGAGGTTTTGGCCTGGTTGTATAGTTCTTCAAGAAGAAAGAATGGCAGTTGATTATGCGGTAATGCCAAGTCCCGAGCTACATCCTCGGCCAACCATGGTTCTGAGAAAATAGGGTCCTTCCTTTCCCACTTATGCAAGTAGTAAAATCTAAGGAGATGCTCGATTATGAAGCAAGCATCCAATAGAATGCAACTGACAAAACCATTACCGTCGTCTATAACAAGTTCCTTAGAATCTCCAACTAATTCTCTTGTATCATAACAACATAGAATATCTGTTGTCCAATCCTTCAGTCTATTTACACAATCAGTCAAGCTTACTCGGGACCGCTGAAGGAAACTCTCAAGGTATTTCCTTTTGATCGTTCCTTGTCGGCGAGCAGGAGAGAAAAAGGACCATACCAAGCGTAAATGATTAGGGCTGTAGAAAGGCCCAATTTGAACAAAGCGAGGAGTAAAAGCATCTGTATTTAGTTGCACGAATATTTCCGGGACTGGGAAAATACAACATTCGGACCCTACTGCGGGTGGATGCGGATCCTGACCCTCATCTTTTAACAGGGATTCTAGGTACTTCACCAAATCTGCTGTTGTGCCCCTTTCAACAATTCTTACCGTGTCCATTTTCCTCCAAACAATTATTATTCGCCGCTTAATTTAGATACTTTACTACGAACCCACTATGCAAGTTTCTTTGTTGGCTAATCAATAAAGCAACTAGCTAGCAACCTGCAGAAAATTGGATTTGGATCCCCGAGACCCAAAGTTATTAGGATGTAAAACAAAAAAGAGAGAAATAAATTTAAGAGATAGAAAAATTAACGAAAAATATGATTCACATATATATTAGATTAAAATATAAAATGAAAATTAAAAATAAGTGCCCAGTTTCATGAAATAAAGATGCAAAAAATTTTAAATCTTATAGAAAATTATGTTTTCATGTGCTGGCTCGTTAATTGAGCTAAAATTAAATCGTATTATGGATTGAAAAAACCCAAATGGTATATATTTATATATTCCAACTACTTAATAATTGGATTTTTAATTCGTATGCAGCCAAAAAGTCCACTTATTGATCAAAATTAAATGTTCAACATGCATGTTAGCTGCTGCTTTTCTTACATTAAATATTTTAAAGTAATTATGTCATTATAGAAGGGAAGCACACAGCAGAAAAGGAAAGGTAGCGAAAGAAAGAAAGAATTGACACTTTAACCTGAAGCTTTAAAGAGATACTGAAAGAAAGAACGCACTTGAAGCTGACGCTCTGCTAGCTAGATGTAGATGTGTGCATGAATCAAACCCAACACCAGAAATCTCCAGTTTCCCGGCTCATCAAGTGAGGTGGCGGAAGGTGATAAAATTCTTCAAATTTTCGAACCAGAAGAAGAAAACCGCGCAAAGAAGTTTCATTACAAATTAAACTGAACTTTGTGAAAACTACCAACAGCGAGCTATAATTTATAATATTTTGTATGGCAATAAAGATAAAATTCATGTAAAGAGAATATTCTTTCCTTCAATGTTAGAGAGATAATAAATACATGGAAATCAAGAATACTAAAGCCCGTTTGGAACCACTTATTTAAGCACTTATATTCTAACCGAAATCTTTTGACTTCTTAATTCTTATGTAGCAAACAAATCTACTTATTGATCCAAATAAAATGTTCAACATGCATGTAGTTGCTTTTCATCCATTAAATATCTTCGAGTAATTTTATCATCACAGAAGAGAATTAACAGACAACAGAAAAAGTGAGTGAGCGAAAGAAAGAATCCGCACCTTAACCTTAAGCTTTAATTGGTAGAAGTTTGTGTGAATACAAGCCAAGATAACACAACAGATCTATAATTTCCCCAACGTCGCTCAGCCTAACTGCAGCTGAGCATATGAAGTGCAGCAGCCAACGATCTAGTTGAGGTTGCAGGTATAATTTGGAGCCTCTTCCTTCCAATTAATAGTACTCAAGTCAACCGCAAGTCTTTACTTTTGTTTTTAACTTTGTGGATGTAATCACTCAACATGTGGACTGAATATTTTAATCTAACATAAACCATGTATTTCTAATGGTTCAGTCAGGGTTGGGCTTTTTACTTCTGGGGTAGGTGAAGTCCCACGCACACCTTCTTTATGACTATTAGTTAGTAGCTATTGACTCAGCACACCTTAGCTTTGTCATTGGACCCATTCTAATAGTACCACATCTGACAATAAATAATCAGCAGAATGCTTAACTTTAAGAGTACCACATTTTGTTGTTTTCTCTTTCTTTTCTAATCTCAAACTTTCTTTACGAAGAATACTCCAAGGTTAGCAACTTTGTTTGGATTGTTAATGGAATATTTGAAGATTTTACTTTGACACAGATTAGTTTTTGGAAAAAGAAAAAAAAACTTACAGTACTCCTAATAAAAGTAAAAAAATTTAAGTCCGATATAAAAAAGTACTTGGTGAAAGTTATATCAGTACAGACATGAGTAATTTTAATTAAGATAAATATTTTAAAAATAATATCTCAAAATAATAAAATTGTGAGGACTCTACCCAAAATAAACAATTGCATCTTATGCCTAGTTTTAAAAGGTATTGACTTAAATGTACACTAAAAGTCTAGTAACAAATTGGCTCCATGAAACCAGCTACAGGATTGCTAGAGTGTCTACAACGGTTACCATTCAACTGTACAGCAGTCTACAACTTTTCTTACGAGGATTTGCATTTTTTTTTTCTTTTGTTTATTGATATTTGACGATATGAACACTGCACAATTCAAATATACAACGGCCAGAAATGCTAGAATAACATAAGTGTTAGTTATTACATGTTCTGCATGTACTTAAGGCGCATATACTAATAATTACACTTACGTGCTGAGCGTTTGAGCAGATGCAGGGAAAGGAAGAACTGGGGGAGGCTGTCGTAGAAATATTTGTTAGTTATTACGTAGCGGTATGCCCCAATTTCAACAAAGCGATGAGCAAAAGCATCTTCATTAAGTTGGCTCATTATTTTCGGAACTGGGAAAATGCAAGATTTTTTCCAAACAGTATTTATTACTAAAAATAGTAATTATTTGTGATGAAAAATTCAGTCGCAAATGTTAATTTTTTTTTTTTTTTGCAGTGTTAAAACATTTTATGTGAGTCACATTATCTGTAATAAACAACAATATCATGGTATGATTATAAATGAGTAATGATGTTTGCCGAAATATTAATATTAGTTATGCATTATATATTATATATATATATATTATAAAAGCAGAGCAGCTAAGCTGCTCATGAACATTGAACAGTGCGGTAATCTTTGAAGCGAATTTAGTTGCTTCAAATGTAGTTAGCAATTATACATGCACAGTAATTTTAATTTCTCACTGCCATCGGAAGATGATGCATGTGCTACATATCATATTCATTTATTTTATAGGAAATTTCCTACTGAGTAAATCTAAAAATAAATTCAACTCTCATAAAATTGGTATTACTAATATGTCACAAAATTTTGTATAAATTATTAGATTTGTAATTTAATAAATTTATTTATTCATTTTTTAAAATAAATATTTAATTTATAAAAATAATATAACTGTTAATAAAATAGAGGTTACAACTTCGAGAAAGTTCATCAACCTCAATATGGCAGCTGGCTCACGCATAATACATATACATGTTTTTGTTTGTTACCAGAGTGTTACAAGATATGAATTTCTTACCGGAAAGGCAGGCCACCATAAGAGAGAGAAGAATAGTGAAATAAAAATGTAAAATTTACATATTAAATTATAAAAAAAAATTAGCGAATTCAATTCTTACACCAACATGGTTTTACTGGCTAGGCAAAAGTACGAAGCTTCAATTGAAAACAAGTCTAATCAAATGAGATCTAAAACGACAATATTTTGTTCTTTAACTAACATCTAAGTAAACACCTAAAGTTGAAATTACTGGAATGATGATCCTATGTATAATGTTGAAGACATAATAGATGGTCTAGATGAGTGTAATTAGCAGAAGAACAACAATAGCAACAAAAATGTGTAAAAACATGAGTGTGCTTGAGATCTAACAACACAATATTTAGTTCCTTAACCCACATTGAAATACACACTTAAAAAATTGAAAATAAGGGAATAATGAGTCTATGATCTTAAAGATAGGATAGAACATATGGTCTGGATGAGCGTAAGCAAAAGGAGAGCAACAGCAGCAATGGTAGAAGCTGTTTTCCACTTGGTGCCGAAGTAGTCCTTTTTCAGAATCACCTTATCTTCGCTGTAATGAGCCTCGTAGAATTTATTAAGGCCATCACACAGAGAGCCATAATAGTTGACACTTGATCGGGGAAGATTTAGGCATAGATTGTTAATCATTGCAACCACTGCAGTGCTGTCATTTAAGAAGTTAATGAGAATTCCCTTGTCCACGACCATATCCACATCTTTGGGAGTATTGATTAGGGAACGTAGCAGAAATATGTAATCGATCATGTAAGCTTGAAATGGATCGTAAGATATCTCGAATGCAACTATATTTCTGAAGATCGTTTCAGTCCGATCAGAAATCACGTGGCATGGCATTATCAACGCACCTTTTGCAAACTGAAATTCAAGAATGGGACTTTTAGAACTGGGCTGGAACTTGACTCCTGCGTCCCGTAGCTTGGTTGCGCTTGGTACACGGCTCGCAGTTCCAGCTTCTAATGGTGGTACATTTCCAACAGGAGGTGGGGGCCCCAGGTATAACATCCTCAGCAGATGAGTGAAGTGTAGTACTTCCTGTCCAGTTGGGTTATGCGGTATAGTTACATTTAGCTGGTGGTAATAGCTAAAATACTTGCAGGAAATATTAAGAAATGAAGGGGCTTGATAGTCAGTAGCTGAGGTTGTGGCCTGGTCGTATAGGCGTTCAAGAAGAAAGAATGGCAGTTGATTTTGCGGTAATCCCAAGTCCCGAGCTACATCCTTGGCCAACCATGGTTTTAAAAATATGGGATCCTTACTTTCCCACTCATGCAAGTAGTAAAATCTACGGAGATGCTCGATTATGAAGCAAGCATCCAATAGAATGCACCTAAGAAATCCATCACTGTTTCTAACACGGATTTCAGCTTCAGTAGAAGGTTTTTCATAACAACGTAGAATATCAGTTCTCCAGTCCTTCAGTTTATTTATGCAATCATTCAAGCGTAGTTGGGACCATTGAAGGAAACTCTTAAGGTATTTCCATTTGATCGTTGCTTTTCGGTCATCAGCATAGGTTATCCTGAATATGTAACTTGGATTCTGATACCCACAAAATTCTTCTACGTAGCGGTATGCCCCAATTTCAACAAAGCGATGAGCAAAAGCATCTTCATTAAGTTGGCTCATTATTTTCGGAACTGGGAAAATGCAACATTCGGACCGCACTGCTGGAGGATATGCATCAAGTTCCTTCCCTTGTGTCCTGGATTCCAGGTATTTCACCAAATCTGTCTCTTTGAAATGCTTATCCTGATATTCTATTGTGTCCATTTCCTTCCAAACAATGATTTGCCGGTTAATTTGGATATTTTCCGCCTACCAAGTTACACTTTTAGCTAATTAATTACGCAGCTGCCAGCCTGCAGCAAAGTGCTGATTGGCTTGGCTCAAATTAATTGGATTGCTGATTTGTCTATATCTAACAAATCCACACTTTGATTCAAATTAAATGTTCAACATGCATGGAATTGCTTTGCTTCCTTAATAAATTTATATAATTAATTTTAATAAATTTTACAGTTTAATTTGCCAAATTTAACTAATTCAACAATTTTTATGATGTAAGAATGAACATTTTGTATGAGTATGAGAATAATTTTTTTTATTATTAAAAATTTAGTATACATCTAGAAAACTGACTGGGTAGTTAAAATAAGACAAGAAAAATGGAAAATTTTCAAATTGTGTCATGGCAAAAGGGAAAAGGACAAGGGAAAGAAAGAACGCACCTGAAGCTGATGCTTTGCGCGATGTAGATATATGCATGAATCAAATCCGACGCCAGAATTCTCCAGTTCGCCGGCTCATCAAGTGAGGTGGCGGAAGGTGATAAAATTCCTCAAATTTTCTGAAGAGAGAAGAAAAAAAAAACACCGCAAATTGAACTGAACTTTGTGAAAACTGTCAACAGCTACAATTTATATTATTTTGTATAGCAATAAAATAGAATTAATGTAAAGAGAATGTTCTTCCCTAAAAAAGAGCATCTTCATCAACTTTGTAGTGGTATGCCCCAATTGCAATAAAGCGATGAATAAAAGCATCTTCATCAACTTGCCTCATTCTTATCGGAGCTTTGAAAAATACAACATTCGGATTGGGACGCTACTGCGGGTGGATCTGGATCGGGATGCTGACCCTCCCTTTCCCTTTCTAACACGGATTTCAGTTTTTCCACCTAATCTGCAACTTTGCCTTCGTCAAACGGGCCAGTCAAGTCCGATTCGTAAAACTGTAGGGAGTCCATTTCCCTTCCAATCACCGAGTTGGTCTTTTGGCTTATTATTAATTAATTAAGCAGCAGCATACCAGCAACCTGCAAGACAGTGTAGTTGCTTTTGTTTCCATTAAAATAAAACCGTAGCATTTGTGCTATGTATGTACAGATCTATACAGCTGACCAAGTTGTTTATATAAACGGATGCGGACAACAGAAAAGAAAGAGAAGGCACCTGAGCCTGAAGCTTTAAGTGGTTGATGATGCATATGACGTGAATTATGTGCCAGCCAATACCACAAATTATAATGATGAATTGAATGTATCAAGTGCTGTAGCTTAGCTATATCTAATTAAGTGTGTAAGTGAATTGGAGAGCAGGCCTCTTCAAAGTAAGTAATAGTATAGTTATTCACATCAACAACAGTACGTTCTTTATTTTTCTTCTTCATTTTTGAAGTCCAAAAATGAGTGGTCATTCCCTCTTTACAGCTGTTTCCTTTTCTTTTCGTCATGGCCTACTGCTTTCATGTTCTCTTTTTCAGACAGAACTAAAGTAATGTCTAATACGGTAAAGCACCCGCAAACAGTGCCAAAGGAACCACAGGAGGGGTTGCTGCTCCCATAAATAAAGGAGAAGTCCTTCTTCATGGGCAGAGGGATTCGGATTTTTAGTTGTTGGTCTCACCCGTAAAAATGATGATAAGAGTATGATTGAGTAATGATGTACATATTTTTTTATTTAATAAATAAAAATTAATTTATTTAAAGTATTAAAAATATAAAAATAAACATATTTTTTAAATAAATTTTTTTTATATACAAAATTTAAATTTTTATTAGTTAAGTCAACTTGCTATGATAGGAATCATATACACCCAAATATTAGTTAGACGTATTATATATAGATTATAAAAGCAGCTAAGCTGGATGCCCGTGAACATTGAACAGTACGGTATTCTTTGAAGTGAATACAGGCTAATTGCTTCAAAGGTGGTAACAAATTATGCACGGTCATTTTTTCACTGCCATGGAGGAAGAGGCATGCTGTCAACTGATGGGCTATCTCCTCCATTTATTTTATGGGGAATCTTTTACTGGGAAAATCTAAAAATAGATTAACCAAATAGAGCTTACAAGATCAAGGAAGGCTAGGCTACCGAGCTCAGTATGACGGCTTATTCAAACATAATATAAACATCATTTTATCATCAGATAATTATAAATTATTTTTAAAAAGATTTAAATGATTAAATTTATTAAATTATGTAAAATTATAAAACTTAAACATCTAACAATTTAAAACCGTAAGGGAGAAATTATATCACTCCCATGCAATGTTATTCTACTGAATAATGTTGACTACATTAAAAAAAAAAACTGCACAATAAGTCCATAAAATTAAATAACAAACATTAATTATTTGTGTTTAATAAAATTATTAGATAATAAATGCGTATATAATCACATGCATAAATCATTACCCCTTTCAAAATTCAATTGTGCCCCCCTCACCTCACAGATCGCAGTGTTTTAATTTTTTTTGAGAAATAAGTTTCTACTAACTGCCCCTCTAGATAGGCATGTTGTCATAATAAATTTTAGAAAAACAAAATAAAATAAAAAAGCATGCATTAGCAAGAAAACTAGGATAAGGGATGAGGACTTATCTTTGACAGTATCAAGATATAGATAAGTGTGGCTTCATCCTATTTAATTCTTTACAAATATAATAGAAACACCATTCTAAACTAATCAGCAATTTCACAATTATAGATTTTATTGTTCATTCAAAAAGATGTAACATAAAATTTCAAAATTTTTCAGATATATGTAATCGTATTGTTCAAAAAAAATCTTTGATCATATATATTGAAAACACATACACACACACAAATATATATATATATATATATATATATATATATATATATATATATATATTGAAAACCGTTTATGAGAGTTGAAATTGAGAGAACAACAGCTTGAATTATTGAAAGCAGGTGTAATTGAGATCTAAATAAACAATTTTTTTATTTTTCTTTCACCCACACACATAAAAGTCGAAATTACGGGAATAAAGAGTCTATAATATTAGGATAATTCTATAGTTATTTTGTCACATAATCTACATGCTTACACACTCATAATCATTAATAAGATGTGTGGATTCCAATAAATGGTTATAAGTATAAGGGTATATGGATTATGTGGGAAAAGTGATGGTGGGAGTATCATCACTCAAAATATTAAAGGAACATACGGTCTGGATAAGTGTAAGCAAAAGTAGAATAGCAGCAATGGTAAAAGCTGTTTTCCAGTTGGTGCCGCAGTTGTTCTCCTTCCGAGTTACCTTATCTTCGTTGAAATAAGCCTTATAGAATTTAATAAGGTCTCCACACAGAGAACGATAGCAATGGGCACTTGAGCTAGGAAGATTTAGGCAGAGATTGTTAATCATTGCAACCGCTGCAGTGCTGTCATTTGAGAAGTTGATGAGAATTCCCTTATCAACCAGCAGATCCACATCTTTGGGACCTTTGATAAGGGAACGCAGGAGAAATAGGTAGCTAGTCATGTAAGCTTGAAATGGATAGTAAGATAGCTCGAATGCAACTAGATTTCTGAAAATCGTTTCAGTCCGATCAGCAAGCTCGAGGCATGGCATTATCAACACACCTTGGGCTTTTCTAGAACGAAACTCAAGAATACGAGTTTCAGAACTAGCCTGAAACTTGACTCCTGCGTCCTGTAACTTGGTTGCACTTGGTAGACGGCTAATAATTCCAGCTTCTGGAGGTAGATTTCCAAGATCATGTGGCGGCGACAGGTATAACTTCCTCAGCAGATCGGTGAAGTGTAGTACTTTTTGTCTTGATGGGATGGCCTCCATAGTTACATTTAGCTGGTGATAATGGCAGAAATACGAGCAAGCAATTTCAAGGAATGAAGGGCCCCCATGAGGGGCCTGCTCGTATAGGCTTTCGAGAACAAAGAATGGTAGCTGATTTTCCAGTAATCCAAAATCCCGAGCTACATCCTCTGCCAACCATGGATTTGAGAATATAGGGTCCTTATGTTGCCACTCTTGCAAGCAGTAAAATCTACGGAGATGCTCGATTATGAAGCAAGCATCCAAAAGAATGCGAATAACAAAATCATCACTGGCTAAGACAACAATTTCGTTTTCAGCAGCAACTTTTCTTTTATCATAACAACGTAGAATATCTGTTCTCCTCTCATTGAGTATATCTATACAATCATTCAAGCTTATTTTGGACCACTGAAGAAAACTCTGAAGGTATTTCCATTTGATCGTCTCCTCTCCATAGTAGATACTGTATTCATTCGCGAAAGGGTTAGAAGATTCATCTTCTTCTTTATAGTGGTATGGCCCGAAAGCACCGAAGCGATGAATAAAAGCATCTCTATGACCTTGCCTCATTCTAATCGAAACTGGGAAAATACAACTTCTGGACGCTACTGCGTGAATGGGGATCCTGACGCTCCCCTTCTAACCTTAATTCTGTTAGAAAAAGTATATGAAGACAAATAGAAATTTTGGCTTTGAGGCGTGAGATTACACTGTCTTGAGTGTAATATTGCTTTTGTATGAAAAGCAAGTTACCCCAGGATACAACAAAGCCCTTAAAACTCTTTTTGGAGAAGATGAATGTGTGCTCTAAAAGCAATCTGAAAGCCTCTATTTATAGACATCAAAAGACACCCATGAATAGTTGTGTTTGTTTGATTTAATAGACATGACTGTCTATACATAAAAGGCATGACTGTTTGTCACTAACAGACATGACTGTCTATTCCCAATAAACATGATTGTTTATTCTTAACAAACATAACTATTTGTCCCAAAAATCATGACTATTTGTTCCTAACAACATGACTGTCAGTCATCAACAAACATGCTTGTTCGTCACCAAAAGATATGACTCTTTATTTCCAATAGACACAACCCTTTGTTGTAAAAATAATGGCAATAACATTAATAATTAATTTATTTCAACTCAAGGCCCCAAGTGCCCAAGTGCCCTATCAAAGACTTTATATATCTTTGATTTAGCAATTTAATTTAGGCTATATTATGGGTTATAACCCATATATTATAATTTAATCAT
Organism: Dicorynia guianensis; assembly: GCA_037013595.1. NCBI lineage: Eukaryota > Viridiplantae > Streptophyta > Magnoliopsida > Fabales > Fabaceae > Dicorynia > Dicorynia guianensis. Next base: position 40,947,240 of record JASUAB010000002.1, read on the forward strand.
TGCCATTTATTGCCACTTATATAGCCATTAATATCTATAAATATTTCCAATGTGGGACTTTAATGTTACAAACTATCTAACATTCCCCCACTAGTTTGTAAATCCTTTCATTCACAATAAATATGGTGCATAAATGAAGGTACCTTTCAGGTTTAAACCTTCAAATTAGTGTTAAATATCTAAGGATGCTATTGAAGTACTTAGTGTCCGAAGATTAAACTAAGACTCCTTGCTTATAGGATCGAAGATATCACACACACCAAATTTATTAAGATTCTCCAAAAAAGGTTTTTTCCAGCCTTAGCACTATTTAAATGGCCATGTGCTAAGCAATCCCAATTTCTGTGAATATTTCTCAAGGTAAAACCCATTAAACCTTTGTTGAAGCGGCACCACTTCATATTCACATAGGTGGAGTTTATTTCATTGTCCCTGTTACTATAGACAATCTTTAGTCAACTCCATTAAGAGTTATACTCATCCTCTCAAACGTAACAGTGAGCACTAACCTTAAGTTTTGTATGAGACTCCTCTTAATTAGTGCTAAACAGACACTTGTCAATGACTTGTTGTTACCCATTAAACTTTAGTAATTACTATTTTAGTAATTCAAAGTTGGGTTTCCATCATTGGTGTCTTGAGGGTTTAATTTAGTCCCATACTATGTGTTGTCCTCCATACCATATCTTTTGGTAAAGACTTAGTAAGAGGATCAGCCAAATTATTTGCTGATTTCACATAGAGAATTGAAATGATACCACTTGATATCAATTCTCTAATATAATCATGTCTTAGACTAATATGTCTTGACTTTCCATTATACATTTTGTTGAAAGCACATGACATTGTAGCCTCACTATCACAGTGAATGGAAACAGGTGGCATTGGTTGTGGCCACAACTCAATTTCAAATAACATGTTTCTTAACCACTCAGCTTCCTTTCCTGCAGCAGCCAAAGCTATAAATTCTGCCTCCATGGTAGAATGAGCATGGCAGGTTTGTTTCTTTGATGCCCAACATATGGCACCTCCAGCTAGTGTAAATATCCAACCTATAGTTGCAATACTTTCACCGGCTTTTGTTATCCAGCTTGCATCTGAATAACCCTTTAGTACAGCAGGAAAACTTGAATAAGATAATTTTAAGTTTGCAGTACTCTTAAGGTAACCAAATACCCTTCTAATTGCTTCCCAGTGTTCTGTACTAGGACTATTTGTAAATCTTGACAACTTGCATACAGCAAAAGCAATGTCTGATCTTGTACAATGCATTGCATACATTAAGCTTCCTATAGCACTAGCATACTTTAATTGTTCTGTTGGTCTACCAGTATTTTTCACAAGTTTTACACTTGTATCATATGGAGTACTAAACTCTCTTATTTTGAGATGTTCAAATTTATTCAAAATATTCTCTATATAGTGAGTTTGATTTAAACTAAACCCATGATCATGCTTAGTAACTTTGATACCCAAAATTGTATCTACCTCATTAAGATCTTTCATTTTGAATTTTGAGGTTAGAAACCTTTTAGTTTCATTTATGCCATGCATGTTGGTACCAAATATAAGCATATCATCAACATAGAGACTAATTATAACTCCATATTCTTTAGTAAACTTGGAATAAATACACTTATCAGCAGTATTATTTCTAAAACCAAAAGATAAAATTTCCTTATCAAACTTTTCATGCCATTGTTTAGGAGCTTGTTTAAGACCATATAAGGGTTTTACAAGTTTGCATACTTTATGTTCATTTCCAGGAAGAACAAATCCTTCAGGTTGATGCATGTAAACTTCCTCTTTTAATTCACCATGTAAAAATGCTGTTTTAACATCCATTTGATGTACATGCAATTTATATATAGATGCCAATGCAAAAAGTACTCTGATGGATGTTATTCTTGCAACTGGAGCATATGTATCAAAATAATCTAAATCTTTCTTTTGTGTAAATCCTTTGGCAACTAGTCTTGTTTTAAAGGTTAGCAATGTACCATCAGAAGTATATTTCCTTCTAAAAACCCATTTGTTACCAATAGGTTTTGAGCCAGGAGGTAAATCAACCAAGATCCATGTATTATTAGACATTATTGAGTCCATTTCATCATTTATAGCTTCCTTCCAGAAAGCTGCATCTCTAGAAGCCATTGCTTCTTTATAAGTTTTGGGCTCAATTTCAATGTTTAATAATAACTGCATTTTCTTAATAATTCTATCTCTACTTCCTTCTACCAAAAAGGTAATAAAATCAGGATCAAGACGTTTTTCTATCCTTTGCCTTTGACTTCTTCTTAGTTCAGATGGTTCATTTACTAATTTTCTTTTACCCTTAGCAAGAAAATCAGAAGAATTAGAATTATTTTGATGTATGTCAGATTCTGTTTCATACATACCATTATTAGATTCATTATTTTCAAGTCCATGCTCTATTTGATCAAACATGAATTTATTTTCAAAAAATTCAACATGAATAGATTCTACAATAATATTAGTCTCTAAATTAAGTAATCTATATGCTTTAGAATTTTGTGCATAACCAACAAAAACACTTTTGATCCCTCTTGGCCCTAGTTTATTTCTTTGAGAGTCAGGCAATCTATAAAAAGCAACACACCCCCACACTTTAAAATAATTCAGATTTGGTTTCCTTCCATTCCAAACTTCATAAGGTGATTTATGAGTTTTCTTTGAAGGAATTCTATTGTGAATGTGACAAGCAGTAAGCAAAGCTTCACCCCATAAGTTATATGGTAATTTGGCATTTAATAGCATAGCATTTACCATATCAACTAAGGTTCTATTTTTTCTTTCTGCTAGTCCATTCTGTTGGGGTGTAAAAGGGGCAGTTTTCTGATGGATTATTCCATTTTCTTCACAAAATTTATTAAATTCTGTAGAGAAATATTCTCCACCCCTATCACTTCGAAGTATTTTAATTTTCCTTTGCTTTTGATTCTCTACTATTGATTTAAATTCCTTAAATCTATCAAAAGCCTCATCTTTTGTTCTTAATAAATACACATATAAAAATCGAGAACAATCATCTATAAAAGTAATAAAATATCTTTTTCCTCCTCTAGTTAATTTCCCATTCATTTCACAAACATCAGAATGAATCAGATCTAAGATTTGTGTATTACGTTCTATTTTGGGAAAAGGTTTTCTTGTTATTTTTGCTTCAACACAGATTTCACATTTATCATTATGAACATGCTTGTAATCTATATAATTATTATTTGACATATACTTAAGCATTGCATAATTTAGATGTCCTAACCTAGCATGCCATAAAGAAGAAGAATCAATATAATGAAAAACATTATTTATTTCATTCACACTTAGTTTAAACATGCCATCAAGGGAATATCCCTTGCCAACAAATAATCCTCCCTTAGATATTACAACCTTGTCTGATTCTAAGACAATTTTAAAGCCCTTCTTGCAAAGTACACTTGCTGAAACTAAGTTCCTTTTAACATCAGGAACATGATAAACATTAAGCAAGGTAAGTTTCTGCCCAGAAGTAAAGTTCAACACAACAGATCCTGTTCCAAGCACCTTGGCACGATTGTGATTTCCCATTAGCACTTCACTCTGTTCCTTCAACTTATTGTACGTTTTGAAATGAGCCATGTCATTGCACACATGGATAGTTGCACCTGAATCAATGAACCAATCCATGTTTCTTGATCCAGTAGCCATGTTTAATTCAGTCACCATTCCAATTTTCATATTGGTAACCATTGCTACAAGCTCTTTCTCTTCATCTTCTAATAAGTTGGCTAATTTGGCCTTTTCAGGAATATTTCCTTTCTTCACATCAGTAAGGTTGAATTTTCTATATCTACATTCTTTGATGTAGTGACCTTTCTTTCCACAATGAAAGCAAGCCTTGTGTTTCTTATTTTTCTTGAAACCTTTATTTTTCTGGACCTTAAGTTTGTCCTGATTCTTGCCTGCAAACTTACTTTCAAAATTGTTGTTTCCAGACTTTCCAATTGCATTCACCTTTTGAGAATTTTCATTTGTAGTCACAATTATTTTCTGGAACCTTTCATCTCTAATTCGAGTTTCAAACTCAATTTGCAAATGGGTTTGAAACTGTTCAAGAGTGAAGTTCTCAGGTGAATGCAATATTTTCTTCCTATACCCATTCCAAGAAGGAGGCAATTTAGATAGAATTGCTCCTATTTGAAGAGTATCAGGAATTATGATATCTAAATCCCTTAATCTGGAAACTAAAATTTGTAATTCATGGACTTGATCCATGACTGGCATGTTATCAGACATTTTAAAATCAAAGTAATTTAAAGCAAGGAATTTGTCAGTACCTTTCTTTTCACTTTGGTATTTGACTTCTAAAGTATTCCAAATATCTCTTGGTGAAGTCAGATTTGAGTAGAGATCATAGAGACGATCAGTGAGTGAATTTAGAATGTGACCACGACATACCAATTCATCTTCCTCACGTTTTTGCCTTTGGCTTCTTACATCATCAGAATCTTCTACAGTTGGTGCAGCAATAGGTGGCAGATTCATATCCAGAACATAAAAGACCTTCAAAGTGGTGAGTAAGAATTTCATCTTGTCCTTCCATCTTGTGAAATTTGTGCCATCAAATTGATTCAGTTTCATTGAATCTTGCTTTTTGATAGCAGAAGAAGCAACAGTCTCCATGTAGATAATATTACACTCAAATTGTTAGAAAAAGTATATGAAGACAAATAGAAATTTTGGCTTTGAGGCGTGAGATTACACTGTCTTGAGTGTAATATTGCTTTTGTATGAAAAGCAAGTTACCCCAGGATACAACAAAGCCCTTAAAACTCTTTTTGGAGAAGATGAATGTGTGCTCTAAAAGCAATTTGAAAGCCTCTATTTATAGACATCAAAAGACACCCATGAATAGTTGTGTTTGTTTGATTTAATAGACATGACTGTCTATACATAAAAGGCATGACTGTTTGTCATTAACAGACATGACTATTTATTCCCAATAAACATGATTGTTTATTCTCAACAAACATAACTATTTGTCCCAAAAATCATGACTATTTGTTCCTAACAACATGACTGTCAGTCATCAACAAACATGCTTGTTCGTCACCAAAAGATATGACTCTTTATTTCCAATAGACACAACCCTTTGTTGTAAAAATAATGGCAATAACATTAATAATTAATTTATTTCAACTCAAGGCCCCAAGTGCCCAAGTGCCCTATCAAAGACTTTATATATCTTTGATTTAGCAATTTAATTTAGGCTATATTATGGGTTATAACCCATATATTATAATTTAATCATTGCCATTTATTGCCACTTATATAGCCATTAATATCTATAAATATTTCCAATGTGGGACTTTAATGTTACAAACTATCTAACAAATTCTAGTTCTCTCACAAAAGCTTTAGCTTCGCGTTCATCCAACCCAGTCAATTTCCATCCACCTAATTCTAGGGAGTCCATTTCCTTCCAAACAGCCATTTGCTGCTTATTTTGGATATTTTCCAATTTCCAACCAACCAAGTTTCTCTGTTGGCTGATTAATTAAGCAGCAAGCAACCTACAGAAAATTGGATTTGAATCCCCCCGATTTAAAGTTATTAAGACATGAAGTAAAAAAGAGCCAGAAAAATTCAAGAGATAAAAAATTAATAAAAAATAAGTTTACATATTAAATTTAAATGTAAAATAAAAATCAAAAGTTAATTAATCACAAATATCAAAAAATAAAAATGGAAGGAAATCCAAATCTTAAAAAATTATGTTTTCATGTGCTGGCTAGTTAGTTAAGCTAAAATTAATTAGTACAGAAGAAAACCCAAATGGTAGATATGCATATATTCCAGCTACTTAATTAATTAGATTTGTAATTTTGTTTTGAAATTTTTTACGTGATATTTTTATATTATTATTAGATATAATATTAATTTATATTTAAAATTAATATTTAATAATTTTTCTCAATAAATATAATTTTAAAATTAAAATACAAATCTTTAACTTCTTAATTCTTATGTAGCTACCTAGTATACTTTTAATCCAAATTAAATGTTCAACATGCATGTAGTTGCTTTTCATCAATTAAATGTTTTCACGTAATTTTGTTATCACAAAAGGGAATTAGCAGACAACAGAAAAAGAGAGCTAGCAAAAGAAAGAATTGACACCTTAACCTGAAGCTTTAAATGGTAGAAGTACGCGCGAATACAAGCCAAGCTAACACCACAAATCTCCAATTTCCCCAACGTCGCCCAGCCTTGCTGTGCTTGAGCATATGAAGTGCGTCAGCCCACGATCTAGTTAAGTGTGCAAGTATAATTTGGAGCCTCTTCCTTCCAATTAATAGTATTCAAGTCAACCACAAGTCTTTACTTTTGTTATCAACTTTTTTGCATGTAATCACTCATATGTGGACTGAATATTATAATCTAACATAAGCCATATATTTCTAGCGGTTCAGTCAGGGTTCGGCTTTTTACTTCTGCAGTAAGAAAAGTCTCACGGCCTTTTTTTACTTCTGCAGTAAGTAAAGTCCCACGCATACCTTCTTGATGATTCCTTGCTAGTAGCTATTGACTCAGCACACCTTAGCTTTGTCATTGGATCCATTTTAATAGTACCACATTTGACAATAAATAAGCTGCAAATTGCTTAAATTTAATTGTACCACATTTTGTTGTTTACTACTCCTTTTCTATTCCCAAACTTTCTTTAAGTAGAATACTCCAAGGTCAGCAGCTATGATGGAACTGTTAATGAAATATTTGAAGATTTTAATTTGACACCATTAAGAGATTATTTTTAGGAAAAAAAAAGTTTATACTGCTCTAGTGTCAGTAAGGGAATTTAAATCTCACATTAAAATAGAAATACCTGATGAGTGTGGACTTATGTAACTTTAATCAGATTGAATATTTTAAGAGTAATGCCTCAAAATAATAAAACTCTGAGTATTTCCGTTCAAAACAAACAATTTTATCTTGATTTTAGACCGCGTTTTAATGGAAATTTACATAAATTTACACTAGAAGTCCAACCATGAAACCAGCTTCGGCACCACTAGTGTTCATGACAGTTACCATTCAACTGCACAGCAGTCTACAACCTTTCTTGTGTGGATTTGCATTCTTTTTTTCTTTTGTTTATTTGATATTTGACGATATGAATACGGCACAATTCAAATATACAATGACCACGAATGCTAGAATAACATAATTGTTCGTTATTACAATGTCTGCATATATTTAGGGCGCATATACTAAATAATTACACTTACGTGCCGAGTATTTGAGCAGATGTAGAGAAAGAGAGAACTGCGGGAGACTGTTGAAGAAATTAACACCGCTGAATATTTCATTTTTTAGTTCTGTCTTTTCAATTCTTGTTTCCCATTTCTATCTGATTTTGGTTTTAAGCCTTCGCAATCTGCTAGAAAACTTTTCTATCTTTTGGTTTTTCGATCAACAATCTGATAAAAGGACTTGATGATGACTGGCATGGGATAATAATAAGGGCGAGGCTTGTATTGTCCATTGGATTCCAAATTGGTTAACTGTGAGGAAGTCCTAATTAAGTAATTATTTTCGAAAAGGACAGGTTATGTAGGATTTTATGAAGTATTTGCAAGACAGGTGAAAGGGTACACCAGCTTCAAATGAAAACAGGTCCGATTGATATCTAAAACAACAATGTTTTGTTATTTATCAAACACTGAAGTAAAGAACTGAAGTTTAAATTACTGGAATGACGAGTCTATAATGTTAAAGAGAGGATAGAACATGGTTTGAGTGAGTGTACGCAGCAGGAGGCCAACAGCAGCAATGGTAGAAGCTGTTTTCCACTTGGTACCGAAGTAGTCCTTTTTAAGGGTCACCTTATCTTCGTTGTAATGAGCCTCATAGAATTTATTAAGGCCATCACACAGAGAGCGATAACAGTTTGCACTTGAGCTGGGAAGACTTGGGCAGAGATTGTTAATCATTGCAACCGCTGCATTACTGTCATTCAATTAGTTAATGAGAATTCCCGTCAACCAGTAGATACACATTTTTGGGAATATTGATAAGGGAACGCAGGAGAGATAGGTAGTCAGTCATATAAACTTAAAACGGACCATAAGATAGCTCGAATGCTACTATATTTCTGAAAACCGAATCAGTCCAATCAGAAAGCACGAGGCATGGTAGTCTCAACACACCTTTTGCTAACTGAAATTAAAGTAAGGGAGTTATAGGACCGGCCCGCAACTTGACTCCTGCGTCCTGTAGTTTGGTTGCACTTGGTACACGGCTCATAATTCCAGCTTCTCCTAATGGCGTACATTTCCAACAGCAGGTGGTGGCCATAGGTATAACATCCTCAGCAGATCAGTGTATAAGCCATCTGAGGTTACAGTTATAGCGTCCACTGGGATTGCAGCATGTGCACTCAAACGTTACACTCCTTTGCTGGTATCAGTTTCCGCACTAATCATCCTCCAGATTTGCTAGATAGGGTTTTGAACAGCCAAAAGGGCTGCAAGAGGTGGGAAAAGGTCAAAGCTTTGGTTGTACATGAAAACAGCATGGTAGATGCCAAATTGTTTGATAATCTCTAGTATATTGCAAGAGAGGTCAGAGGGGAAGAGGAGATATGGGGAGGAATTGAACTGGTTGTGAGTGGGGATTTCTTTCAGTTACTACCTATTATTGACCTTAAAATTTTTAATTTTAGAATCATCATCGATTTAAATTATTTAAAAGTGAGATCGAACACCTAATTTAAAAATGATCTACGTTTTTAAATATTAAGTTTCAAGGTTAGTTACATTTTAAGAAATGTGTTAACACTCTAAACTTTTTTTTGGTATAAAAAATTATCTAATTAATTTATCTAAATTAATTTGTGTTAATTTTAAAAAGATTTTTTAAAAAAAAAATAATTCTTACCCCTTTCAGATCGGGATAAAAATAATTTTAAAAAATTTTTTTTCTATTCTAAGCCGAATTTAAAAAATAATTTTAAAAAAATTTCTTTTTTTGTTTCAAATTAGAATTTTTAAAATAATTTAATTTTCTTATGAAATTCTCTATTTCTTTAAAAAAAACCTTATTAAAAATAATTTATAATGCACTTCCTTTTAATTTTTGACCAACTTTACTTTGAATCATTAGGCTATGATCACAGATGCCTTATCCTCTCAAATGAATTAATCATCCTGACAAATATAATTTAAAATTTTAAACTAAGATAATAATGTCTTCTTAAAATTCAAGATTCAAAATCTCAAATAAAATTATATCTAAATGATTATGACATTAAGATGCTAGTTACAGGAACAATCTATCAATTCAATTCCACTAATTCTTAAATTAAATTCCTATGCCTCATAACTTATGCCCAAAAGATCTCAACCAAGTATGCAAAGAAAATCAACATAGCAAACTTTATATCCAAACTTCCAAACCACATTGCTGATCACAAATCTTTAACAGACTTCGCTCAAGAAACAATCAAGACATAACCCAATATTCAGGGAATAGACTAGTAGTTTTCAACTAACAGCATTACCTGATTACCGTTGATGCTTCAAGGGTATAGCAAGTTCACTTGGAGAGAAAATCGACTGGGTTCAAAAGAGCCTTCAAAGACACCAGCTTTCGGAGGAAGGAATCGGTCTTCTTGCGGGGTGGTTAGAGAAATGACCCAGAGCTAGAATGAACTGGGATGAGCAGCACTTCAGGGCAGCATTCTGCAAAGGTTGGGTTTGTTCGGGCTCCTTGCTAGTTTCGTGAGTGGTTGGCGGCTTCCTTGACGATGCTTGCCTTCCTGCACAACAGCACGATAGTTTCTCTGGCGGTGAGCTAGGCAGGATGACGATAGACGGACGATGGCGGGTAATCCTCTAAGTTGGACTTCGAAGGTTCAAACACCAGCAGAACCACGACTTCCCGGTGCGATTGGTTCAGAGTGCCGATAGTTGGCCGTGAAAAGTGCGAGGGGCACAGTGCTAGCTCTTTTCTTCTTTCTTTTTTTCTTTTTTTTTCCTGATGGTGGGCTGAATGTTTTTTTACTCTTCTTTTTGCTTATGTCCGTGAACCTCCACTTTTTGAACGTAAGAATGAGCTTTTTTATAAGCGTAGAATTTTAGAGTTTATTTTAATGTTAAATTTTTATTTTTATTTAATATTTTTTTATTTATTTTTTAAATTTTAAATTTTAAATTTTAAATTTTTATTATTTTATTTTTATTTATTTATTTATTTTTATTATCTTTTAATTTTATTTTTTTATTTATCTTGTATTATTATTTTTTAATTATCTTATTTTTTATTTTTAAAATTTTATTTTAATTTTATTTTAAAATTTTATTTTTAAATGTAAACTTGATTTTATTTTAAGTTTAATTTAATTTAATTTTATTATTTTTAATTTAAATTTAAGTTTATAATTTATATTAAAATTTTAAAAAATAAACCGTTAAAATTTGGTATCTACACCTATTTCTAAGAAGAATTCCCGAGAAGGGAAGTTTGCATTCGAGGCTGTTTGATGGAATGTGAGCTTTGATTTACGGGTGGAATTTACAAAGATCTTTAGGCAATCTGAACTTCTGCTTATTAAGTTGCTTCAGAGCATAATGAGAGGAGAGATTGACCCTCTAAATTTGGAATTCCTATTGCAATCTTGCTCCAAGACTGAGTGTGATCCCTCTGTTGTGCAGCTTTTCCCAATGAATAAAGAAGTGGAGAAAGTGAATGAGGAGAGTCTCAAAAGTTTGCTAAAGGAGGTTGTTGTTTATAGAGCTGTTGATAATGGTGAGCATCCTTGGAAGGGACAGCTCAGTCAGTGGATAGCACCGGATGAAATCTCAATTTGTGAAGATGCAAGAGTTATGTTAATCGAAAATTTAGATGTTTGGCGGGGATTGATCATTGGAGCTACGGGTACTGTTTTGGGATTTTCAAAAGCAGTGGATGATGATGGTATATGCCCCGATAACTTGCTGCCAATAGTCGACTTTGATTCTGGGAAAACTACGAAAATTGAACCAGAAGTGTGGGATATAATGGATGGAGATAAAGTTGTTTCTTGGAGGAAGCAGTGACCCCTTATACTGGCATGGGCTCTGAGCATCCACAAGTGCCTGGGAATGACTCTGGACAGAGTTCACACTAATTTAGAAAAAGCATTTGGTTGTGGAATGGTGTACGTAGCACTTTCTCGTGTTAGAAGCTTGCAGGGTCTTCATTTATCTGGTTTCGCTCACTCAAAATTAAAGCAGATCCAAAGGTTTTAAAGTTCTATAAAAGTTTTTCCCCTGAACATAATACGGAGGATGTAGATGTTAGTTGCAACAAGAGAAAAGAGAGCACTAGTAGTGTAATTGGTCTTTCAGACAAAGTGAACCCCGTTGAAATATAGCACCTCTTTTTTTTTTTTTCCCCTCAGTTTCTCCATTGCTTTCTAGACGCCAGAAATGAAAATGAAAATGAGTCCTTTGTTCTAATGTCTCTTCTCATGCTAATCTCCAGACTTGTCTGTGTGTTGAATTTAATGCACGGTATGCCTCTCGATACAGTCCGTAAAGTGAATTATAACCTCCCATTAAAGGGTGCTGGGGCAGAATTCATCAAGATTTGATGAGTAGGAGAAAGGGTTATGTTTTTATTGAAAGTTAGAAGAGATTTGTTTGTAGTTATTTCATGGCTCAAACGTTTATCTAATAAATCCTTTGAAATCATATTGAGTGATCTCATGGGAACACCAACCTTGGAGAGTATGTTTTTGTTTGTTACCGGAGTTGTGGTAGCAGCATGGCTTAACGAGCTAGCAAAGTGAAAGTACAGCAGCTTCAATTGAAAACAGGTCTAATTAAGATCTATAACAGCAATTTTTTGTTATTTAACAAACACCTAAAGTTGAAATTGCTGCATTGATGAGTCCATAAAGTTTAAGAGAGGATAGAACATATGGTCTGGATGAGTGTAAACAAAAGGAGAACAGCAGCAGCAGTGAAATGCTCTAAAAACAGGTGTAATTCAGATCTAAAAAACAAATATTTTGTTCTTTAACCCACACTGAAATACACACTTAAGAGTTGAAATTACAGGAATAATGAGTCCATGATCTCAAAGAAAGGATACAACATATGGTCTGGATAAGTGTAAGCAATAAGAGAACGGCAGCGGCAATGGTAGAAATTGTTTTCCACTTGGTGCCGAAGAAGTGCTTTTTCAGGGTTACCTTATCTTCGTTGTAATAAGCCTCATAGAATTTATTAAGGCCATCACATAGAGAGCGATAACAGTTGACACTTGATCTGGGAAGACTTAGGCAGAGCTTGTTAATCATTGCAACCACTGCGGCACTGTCATCTAAGTCGTTAATGAGAATTCCCTTGTCAACGAGCATATCCACATCTTTGGGAGTATTGATAAGGGAATGCAGCAGAAATATGTAATCGATCATGTAAGCTTGAAATGGATCGTAAGATATCTCGAATGCAACTATATTTCGGAAGATCGTTTCAGTCCAATCAGAAAGCACGAGGGTTGGCATTTCCAACACACCTTTCGCACACTGAAATTGAAGAATGGGAGCTTTAGAAGTGGCCCGGAACTTGACTCCTGCGTCCTGTAGCTTGGTTGCACTTGGTACACGGCTCATAATTCCACCTCCTCCTAATGGCTGCACATTTCCAACAGCAGGTGGTGGCCATAGGTATAACATCCTCAGCAGATCAGTGAAGTGTAGTACTTCTTGTCCATCTGGGATGGCCGGTGCAGTGACATTTAGCTGGTAATAATAGCCAAAGTACCTGACAGCCACATAAAGAAATGAAGGTGACTCAGCAGCTAAGGTTGTAGCGCAATCGTATAGGCGTTCAAGAAGAAAGAATGGTAGTTGATTTTGCGTTAATGCCAAGTCTCGAGCTACATCCTTGGCCAACCATGGTTTTGAGAAAATAGGGTCCTTACTTTCCCACTTCTGCTCCTGCAAGTAGTAAAATCTACGGAGATGCTCGATTATGAAGCAAGCATCCAATAGAATGCACCTAAGGAATCCATCACTGTTTCTAACAAGAGTTACCATTTCATCGGCAGGTTCTTGTTAACAACGTAGAATATCAGTTCTCCAGTCCTTGAGTTTATTTATACAGTCATTCAAGCTTAGTTGGGACCATTGAAGGAAACTCTTCAGGTATTTCCATTTGATCGTTGCTTCGTGGTCTGAAGCATAGTAGATCCATATCTGTCTGCTATCTGGAGAGCAAAGACCACTCGCTCTGTAGTGGTATGGCCCAATTTCAACAAAGCGATGAGCAAAAGCATCTCGATCAAGTTGGCTCATTATTTTCGGAACTGGGAAAATACAACATCCCGACCATACTGCGGCTGGATCGGGATCCGGACCTTCCCCTTGTAACCTGGATTCTAGGTATTTCACCAAATCTGTGTGCTGTTGCTGCTGATCATGATATTCTAGCGAGCGCATTTCCTTCCAAACAATGATTTGCTGCTTAATTTGGATATTTTGCAACCCACCAAGTTACTTTTTTGGCTAATTAACTAAGCAGCTTAGCAACTTGCAGTAAAGTGGTGGCTGGTTGATCTCAAATTAATTAGTCTGGAAATAAACAAACCCATGCTATATTTATGAATTCCAACTACTGGTTAATTTGTATATAGGAAATCTAAAAAGTCTGCTTCTTCATCCAAAGTGAATGTTCAAAGAGTATGCAGTTGCTTTTCAAGTTGTGCCATGGCGAAAGGAAAGCAGACAACAGAGACAGAGTGTGAGAGGAAGGAGGCACCTGAACCTGAAGATGTATTTGTGAGTCCAAGCCAATTTCCCCTGCGGAACAGAGAGATGATTAACGCCTAAATCAATGATGCCTTGAGCGTTTCAAGTGCTGTAACTAGATCTAATTTTGCAAGTAAATTGGAGTATAGACCTCCTCAATTTATTAGTACTCAAGTCAACAAGTAGTCTTTATTTTTTCTTTTTCTAAAAATGGGGTCATGAATTGTCATTATTTTGAGGACACCAGAAAAACCAACACAAACAGAAAAGCTTTTCAGTTGACCCCTGCCCCTCTCAACACGTTAGATCTCATCGCCACAATATGCTACCTCGCTCCAGCCTGACAAAATTGACAATTTGCTGAAGGCATATTTTCATCCGGTTATAGAGCGAGATGATGGGCTGCTTGGATTTGTACGATCACCTTGAACAAAACCTCTAGATTCTGTAGGTATCTTAGGGAGTCCGAACCTGCATATGATACTAGATAATCCTATCTATAATGCCACCTGACTTACTCTCACATATGCAAACACATACGAACTTGGATGCAAGACCTAAGGAGGGTTTTACAAAATTTACTATATCTCTATCTAGAACCTAAAATTATTTTCTTATAACTACCGCACAATCATGAATATAAAAAGAAATCTATTTTTTGTTCTTGCTTCTTTATGCTAATTTTCTCCTGGTTAAAAAAAAAATGTCATAAAGAACCAAAACATAGAAAGCTATTCCAATTTATATCATTTGTAATAATTATAGTGACTGTATATATATACAAAAATAATTATATCTTAACATCCACATCCTATGGAATGTTGAAACTTTATTTTGAATAATATGCTTATATCATATATATATATACACACCGATATCAAGTATGAAACTCTCACGAGAATTAAGTGAAAATTTTATTACAAAATTAACATATTGGCGTACTTATCCGTGTGTTAAACACATACCTTTACCTATACCCATGCAACTTAGTCCGCACTTACATATAGCAAGGAATTCTCATAATAAGCTAAGAAAACAGTTTATTTTATGTACTTAAGAATTGTTGAAAAATAAACAATTGTTTCTTCAGCATGGCACTTCGGCCAGGAGTTTGGATTAGGCACTCAAACTAATTGATCTTTTGATGACTGACCACAATTTACAAGGGCTTTGCTAAAATGAAGGAATGCAAAACTATGTGGAGTACAAAACTTTTATCGGTGCCATGCCTCTACCTTTATCGTAATGCTGTTCTAAAAAATAAAGTTTTGTAACATCATTTACTTTAGGCTAAAATTGTTCATTGACTTCCCTTTGGCTAGTTAATGTAGTTTCATTACTTCAATTATAATATTCAAAGATTGAATACACTATAAGAAATTTCAAAATTATCAATGGACAAATTTTTTAATAAAAATAAATATGTTTAATATACCTCTTGTCGAATATTTTTATCAATCAATTTATAATTTTTATATAAAGATTGATCCTCGATAATATCTAAATTGCTTATTGTAAAAATTTTGAAGTATTAAAATTTTTGTTTACTTCAAACATATTTTCCTTACGATATGTTAATCCTCTTCAATTTACTCTTCACTCTTTTTTAAATATAATCTTTATAAGTATATCAAAGAACCAAAAAGGTGAGACTCCTAGAACTTAAGCTGCAGAGTATACGTAGAGAGACAAAGGCATATGCATGCCCACGAACATTGAACAGTACGGTATTCTTTGAAGTGAATACAGACTAATTGCTTCAAAGGTGGTAACAAATTATACACGGTCATTTTTTCACTGCCATGGGGGAAGAGGCATGCTGTCAACTGATGGGCTATCTTTTCCATTTATTTTATGGGGAATTTTTTGTAGGAAATCCAAATCTTAAAAAATTATGTTTTCATGTGCTGGATAGTTAGTTACGCTAAAATTAATTAGTACTGAAAAAAAAAAACCAAATGGTATATATGTATATATTTCAACTATTTAATTAATTGAATTTTTAATTTTTTATGTAATTTAACTGTATTATTATTAAATATGAGATTAATTTATATTAAAGTAAGTTATTGATAATTTTTTTTAACAATTAAAACTTTAAAATTCTAACCTCAATCTTTTGACTTTTTAATTCCTATGTAGCTAACAAGTCTACTTATTGATCCAAATAAAATATTCAACATGCATGTAGTTGCTTTTCATCCATTAAATATTTTTGAGTAATTTTGTCATCATAGAAAGAAATTAACAGACAGCACAAAAAGAGAGCCAACGAAAGGAAGGATTGGCACCTTAACCTGAAGCTTTAATTGGTTGAAGTATGTGCGAATACAAGCCAAAATAACACCACAAGTCTCCAATTTCCGCAACGGCGCCCGGCCTAACTGTACTTGAGCATATGAAGTGCAGCAGCCAACGATCTTGTTAAGTGTGCAGGTATAATTTGGAGCCTCTTCCTTCCTATTAATAGTACTCAAGTCAACCACAAGTCTTTACTTTTGTTTTTAACTTTTTGCATGTAAGCGCTCAACATGTGGACTGAATATTTTAATCTAAATAAACCATGTATTTCTAATGGTTCAGTCAGGGTTGGGCTTTTTTACTTCTGCGGTAAGTAAAGTCGCACCATTTTTGCTTATGGAGTAAGTAAAGTCCCACGCACACCTTCTTGATGACTACTTGCTAGTAGCTATTGACTCAGCACACATTAGTTTTGTCATTGGACCCATGCTAATAGTACCACATCTGACAACAAATAATCAGCAAAATGCTTAAATTTAATATTACCACATTTTGTTGTTTTCTCTTTCTTTTCTAATCTCAAACTTTCTTTATGAAGAATACTCCAAGGTTAGCAACTATGTTGGGATTGTTAATGGAATATTTGAAGATTTTACTTTGACACAGATTAGTTTTGGAGAAAAAAAAAAAACTTACAGTACTCCTAATAAAAGTAAAAAAATTCAAGTCTGATATAAAAAAGAAGCACTTGATGAAGGTTATATTAGTATAGACTTGAGTAATTTTGATTAAGATAAAAATTTTAAGAATAATATCTCAAAATAATAAAATTGTGAGAACTCTACCCAAAATAAACAATTGCATCTTATGCCAAGTTTTAAAAGATATTGACTTAAATTTACACTAAAAGTCTAATAACAAATTGGCTCCATGAAACCAGCTATAGCATTACTAGAATGTCTATGACGGTTACCATTCAACTGTATAGCTGTCTACAACTTTTCTTACGTGGATTTGCATTTTTTTTTTTCTGTTGTTTATTTGATATTTGACGATATGAATACTGCACAATTCTAGAGTAACATAATTGTTAGTTATTACGTGTTCTGCATGTATTTAAGGCGTATATACTAAATAATTACACTTACGTGCCGAGCGTTTGAGCAGATGCAGAGAAAGGGAGAACTGGGGGAGGTTGTTGTAGAAATGATCACTGCTGAATATTTCATTTTTCAGTTCTGTCTTTTCAATTTTTGTTTACCAATTCTATCTGATTTTTGTTGTAAGCTTTCACAATCTGCTAGAACACTTTTCCATCTTTTGATATTTCAATCAATAATCTGATAAAGGGCCTTGATGATGACTGGCATGGGATAATAATAAGAGGCGAGGCTTGTATTGTCCATTGGATTCCAAATTGGTTAGCTGGTGGAAGTCTTAATTAATTAATTGTTTCAGAAAATATCAGGTTATAAAGGATTTTATGAAGATTTGCAAGCTAGGTGACAAGAGTACAGCAGCTTGAATTGAAAACAGGTCTGATTGAGATCTAAAACAACAATGTTTTGTTATTTAACAAACACTGAAGTAAACAGCTAAAGTTGAAATTACTGGAAGAAGAGTCTATAATGTTAAAGAGAGGATAGAACATATGGTTTGGGTGAGTGTAAGCAGAAGGAGAACAACAGCAGCAACGGTAGAAACTGTTCTCCACTTGGTACTGAAGTAGTCCTTTTTCAGTGTCACCTTATCTTCGTTGTAATGAGCATCATAGAATTTATTAAGGCCATCACACAGAGATCCATAACAGTCTGCACCTGAGCTGGGAAGATTTAGGCAGAGATTGTTAATCATTGCAACCGCTGCAGTACTGTCATTTAAGTAGTTAATGAGAATTCCCCCGTCAACCAGCAGATCCACATCTTTGTGAGTATTGATAAGGAAACGCAACAGAACTAGGTAATCAGTCATGTAAGCTTGAAATGGATTGTAAGGTAGCTCGAATGCAACTATATTTCTGAAAATCGTTTCAGTCCGATCAGAAAGCACAAGGCATGGTATTATCAACACACCTTTTGCTAACTGAATTTCAAGAATGGGAGTTTTAGGACCGGCCTGCAACTTGACTCCTGCGTCCTGTGGTTTAGTTGCACTTGGTACACGGCTCATAATTCCACCTACTCCTAATGGCTGCACATTTCCAACAGCAGGTGGTGGCCATAGGTATAACATCCTCAGCAGATCAGTGAAGTGTAGTAATTCTTGTCCATCTGGGATGGCCGGTGCTGTTACATTTAGCTGGTAATAATAGCCAAAGTACCTGACAGCCATATTAAGAAATGAAGGTGACTCAGCAGCTAAGGTTGTGGTGCAATCGTATAGGCGTTCAAGAAGAAAGAATGGTAGTTGATTTTGCGTTAATGCCAAGTCTCGAGCTACATCCTTGACCAACCATGGTTTTGAGAAAATAGGGTCCTTACTTTCCCACTCCTGCTCCTGCAAGTAGTAAAATCTACGGAGATGCTCGATTATGAAGCAAGCATCCAATAGAATGCACCTACGAAATCCATCACTGTTTCTAACAAGAGTTACCATTTCATCAGCAGGTTCTTGATAACGACGTAGAATATCAGTTCTCTAGTCCCTGAGTTTATTTATACAGTCGTTCAAGCTTAGTTGGACCATTGAAGGAAACTCTTCAGGTATTTCCATTTGATCGTTGCTTCGTGGTCTGAAGCATGCTTGATCTTCATTCTTTCCAAACAGTCAACTCTATAGAAAGCAGCTCTCGTTTCGTAGTGGTATGGCCCAATTTCAACAAAAAGATGAGCAAAAGCGTCTTCATCAAGTTGGCTCATTATTTTCGGAACTGGGAAAATACAACATCCGGACCATACTGCGGGGGGATCCCTTTGTAACCTGGATTCTAGGTATTTCACCAAATCCGTGTCCTGTTGCTGATCATGATATTCTAGCGGGGCCATTTCCTTCCAAACAATGATTTGCTGCTTAATTTGGATATTTTGCAAACCACCAAGTTACTCTTTTGGCTAATTAACTAAGCAGCTGGCAACTTGCAGTCAAGGGGTGGCTGGTTTAGCTCAAATTAATTAGTCTGGAAATAAACAAATCCATGCTATATTTATGAATTCCAACTACTGGTTAATTTGTATATGGGAAATCTAACAAGTCTGCTTCTTCATCCAAAGTGAATGTTTAAAGTGTGTGTAGCTGCTTTTCAAGTTATGCCATGGCAAAAGGAAAGCAGACAACAGAGACAGAGTGTGAGAGGAAGAAGGCACCTGAACCTGAAGATGTATTTGTGAGTCCAAGTCAATTTCCCCTGCGGCACAGAGAGATGATTAGCGCCTAATTGCAATGATGCCTTGAGCGTTTCAAGTGCTGTAACTAGATCGAATTGTGCAAGTAATTTGGAGTATAGACCTCCTCAATTTATTAGTACTCAAGTCAACAAGTGGTCTTTATTTTTTCTTTTTCTAAAAGTGGGGTCATGATTTGTCATTATTTTGAGGACACCAGAAAGACCAACACACCAGAAAAGCTTTTGAGTTGACCCCTGCCCCTCTTAACACGTTAGATCTCATCGCCACAATATGCTACCTCGCTCCAAGCTGACAAAATTTGACAATTTCCTGAAGGCATATTTTCATCTGGTTATAGAGCGAGATGATGGGCTGCTTGGAATTGTAGGATCACCTTGAACAAAGCCTCTATATTCTGTAGGTATCTTAGAGTCCGAACCTGTGTATGATACTAGATAATACCATCTGTAATGCCACCTGAATTACACTCACATATGCAAACACATACGAACTTGGATGCAAGACTTATAGAGGGTTTTATAAAATTTACTATATGTCTATCTAGAACCTAACATTATTTTCTTGTGACTACCGCACAATCATGAATATAAAAAGAAAAGTGTTTTTTTTTCTTACTTCTGGATGCTAGTTTCTTCCTGGTAAAAGAAAAAAATGTCATAAAGAACCAAAACATAGAAAGCTATTCCAATTTATATCATGTGTAAAATAATTATAGTGACTGTGTATATATAGAAAAATAATTATATCTTAACATTCACACCTTATGAAGCATCGAAATTTTTTTTTGAATAATGTGCTTATATCATATATATTTATACCGATATTACGTATGAAACTCACATGAGAGTTAAGTGAAAATTTTATTACAAAATCAACGTACTGACATACTTTTCTCTGCATTAGATACATACCAGAAGTGTGGGATATAATGGATGGAGATAAATTTGTTGCTTGGAGGAAGCAATTATCCCTTATACTGGCATGGGCTCTGAGCATCCACAAGTGCCTGGGAATGACTCTTGACAGAGTTCACACTAATTTAGAAAAAGCATTTGGTTGTGGAATGGTGTATGTAGCACTTTCTTGTGTTAGAAGCTTGCAGGATCTTCATTTATCTGGTTTCGCTCACTCTAAAATTAAAGCAGATCCAAAGGTCTTAAAGTTCTAAAAAAGTTTTGCACCTGAACATAATAAGGAGGATATAGATGTTAGTTGCAACAAGAGAAAAGATAGCACTAGTAGTGTAATTGGTCTTTCAGACAAAGTGAGCACCGCTGAAATGTAGCACCTCTTTTTTTTTTTCTCCCCTCACTTTCTCCATTGCTTTCCAGACGCCAGAAATGAAAATGAAGATGAATCCTGTGCTTTGTTCTAATGTCTCTTCTCATGCTAATCTCCAGACTTGTCTGTGTGTTGAATTTAATGCACGGTATGCCTCTCGATACAGTCCGTAAAGTGAACTATAGCCTCCCATTTAAGGGTGCTGGGGCAGAATTCATCAAGATTTGATGAGTAGGAGAAAGGGTTATGTTTTTATTGAAAGTTAGAAGAGATTTGTTTGTAGTTATTTCATGCCTCAAACGTTTATCTAATAACTCCTTTGAAATCTTATTGAGTGATCTCATGGGAACACCAGCCTTGGAGAGTATGTTTTTGTTTGTTACCAGAGTTGTGGTAGCAGCATGGCTTTACTAGCTAGCAAAGTGACAGTACAGCAGCTTCAATTGAAAACAGGTCTAATTAAGATCTATAACAGCAATTTTTTGTTATTTAACAAACACCTAAAGTTGAAATTACCGGAATGATGAGCATATAAAGTTTAAGAGAGGATAGAGCATATGGTCTGGATGAGTGTAAACAAAAGGAGAACAGCAGCAGCAGTGAAATGGTCTAAAAACAGTTGCAATTCAGATCTAAAACAACAAATGTTTTGTTCTTTAACCCACACTGAAATACACACTTAAGAGTTGAAATTACAGGAATAATGAGTCCATGATCTCAAAGAAAGGATACAACATATGGTCTGGATAAGTGTAAGCAATAGGAGAACAGCAGCGGCAATGGTAGAAATTGTTTTCCACTTGGTACCGAAGAAGTGCTTTTTCAGGGTTACCTTATCTGCATTGTAATTAGCCTCATAGAATTTATTGAGGCCATCACACAGAGAGCGATAACAGTTGACACTTGATCTGGGAAGATTTAGGCAGAGCTTGTTAATCATTGCAACCACTGCAGCGCTGTCATCTAAGTCGTTAATGAGAATTCCCTTGTCAACAAGCATATCCACATCTTTGGGAGTATCGATAAGGGAATGCAGCAGAAATATGTAATCGATCATATAAGCTTGAAATGGATCGTAAGATATCTCGAATGCAACTATATTTCGGAAGATCGTTTCAGTCCAATCAGAAAGCACGAGGGTTGGCATTTCCAACACACCTTTAGCAAACTGAAATTGAAGAATGGGAGTTTTAGAAGTGGCCCGGAACTTGACTCCTGCGTCCTGTAGCTTGGTTGCACTTGACGGACGGCTTCCAGTTCCAGCTTCTAGTGGTGGTACATTTCCAACAGCGGGTGGTGGCCCTAGGTATAACGTCCTCAGCAGATGAGTGAAGTGCAGTACTGTTTGTCCAGTTGGGATAGGCGGCATAGTTCCCTTTATTTGGTGGTGATAGCTAAAATACTTGCAGGCAATATTAAGAAAGGAAGGGAGTTGATGGTCAGTAGCCGAGGCTCTGGCCCGGTCGTATAGGCGTTCAAGAAGAAAGAATGGTAGCTGATTATCTGGTAATCCCAAGTCATGAGCTACATCCTTGGCCAACCATGGCTTTGAGAATATAGGATCCTTACCTTCCCAATTCTGCTCCTGCAAGTAGTAAAATCTACGGAGATGCTCGATTATGAAGCAAGCATCAAATAGAATGCGGCTGACAAAACCATTACCGTCGTCTATAACAATTTCCTTCGAATCTTCAACTAATTCTCTTTTATGATAACAACGTAGAATATCTGTTGTCCAATCCTCGAGTGTATTTAGACAATCATTCAAGCTTATTTGGGACCACTGAAGGAAACTTTTAAGATACTTCCATTTGATCGTTGGTTCTCGGCCATCAACATAGCGGAAGAAGGGTACCCCGTTGACAAGGCAATATTGGTAGTGGAATGCCCCAATTTGAACAAAGCGAGGGGTAAAAGCACCTCTATTTAGCTGGGTGATTATTTCCGGAACTTGGAAAATACAACATTCGGACCCTTGTGCGGGTGGATCCGGATCCTGACCCTCCTCTTGTAACCCGGATTCTAGATATTTCACCAAATCTGCTTTTGTGCCTCTTTCAACAATTCTTGCCCTGTGCATTTTTCCTCCAAACAATTATTATTTGCCACTTAATTTGGATACTCTACCACCAACCCACCTTGCAAGTTTCTTTGTTGGCTAACCAATAAAGCAACTAGCTAGCAACCTGCAGAAAATTGGATTTGGATCTCCGAGACCCAAAGTTATTAGGATGTAAAATAAAAAAGAGATAAATAAATTTAAGAGATAGAAAAATTAACAAAAAATAAGATTCACATATATATTAGATTAAAATATAGAATGAAAATTAAAAATAAGTGCCCAGTTTCAAAAATAAAGATGTAAAAAATTTCAAATCATATAGAAAATTATATTTTCATGTGCTGGCTCGTTAGTTAAGTTAAAAGTAATTCGTATGATGGATTAAAAAACAAAAAAAAAAACCCAAATGGTATATATGCATATATTCCAACTACTTAATTAATTGGATTCTTAATTCGTATGTGGCTTAAAAGTCCACTTATTGATCAAAATTAAATGTTCAACGTGCATGTTAGTTGCTGCTTTTCTTACATTAAATATTTTCAAGTAATTATGTCATTATAGAAGGGAAGCAGACAGCAGAAAAAGAGAGCTAGCGAAAGAAAGAAAGAATTGGCACTTTAACCTGACGCTTTAAAGAGAAACTGAACGAAAGAACGCACTTGAAGATGACGCTCTGCTAGCTAGATGTAGAAGTATGCATGCATGAATCAAACCCAACACCAGAAATCTCCAGTTTCCCGGTTCATCACGCGAGGTGGTGGAAGGTGATAAATTTCTTTAAATTTTCGAAACAGAGAAAGAAGTTTCATTACAAATCAAACTGAACTTTGTGAAAACTACCAACTGCGCGCTATAATTTATAATATTTTGCATGGCAATAAAGATACAATTCATGTAAAGAAAATATTCTTTCCTTCAATGTTAGAGAGATAATAAATACATGGAAATCAAGAATACTGAAGCCCGTTTGGAACCACTTATTTGAAGCTTATGAAAATAAGTGCTTTCCAAACGGGTCCAGTTTTTCTTAGAAAATCGGCAAAGAATATTACAACTTTCCACTTTAGATTAAAGTTCCAACAATTTTATTGCTTTAGGACATTACTTCAAAAATGTCCTTCTTGAATATCAAAACTTCACCAGTCTATGCTTATAAGGCCTTTACCAAGACTATCTTTCCTACTAAGCATTTCTTAAAAAATCAGCAAAGAATATTACAACTAATAGAATACTGTTAACTAAAATTACTAATAATTGACTGATACGAAATAATTAAAAGTAAAACGAATATTCAGTGGCGAATTTCTTATTGCAATGGTTGGTTTACTAACGTGACAGCTTGTATTTTGTGAGGAGTAATTTTCATTCAGCCTGCAATCAATAGATTGAGGTAATTTAGTTTGGTGTCAACTTGTAATTGTGCAAATGTATTGTCAAAATTAGATGGCTGTCAATGAGGAATATGTTTATTGTTTGCTTCATCTAATTAAATGTGCAAGTGAATTGGGGTATAGGCCTCTTCAAAGTAATTACTAGTATAATTATTCACATCAACAACAGTACGTTCTTTATTTTTCTTTTTCCTTGGTTGAAGTCCTAAAATGATTGGTCGTTCTCTCTTTACAACTGTTCCTTTTGTTTAGGTCATGGCCTATTGTTCTCATGTTCTCCTTTTTAGACAGAACAAAAGTAACGTCTAATACGGTAAAGCACCCGCAAACAGTGCCAAAGGCACCACCGGAGGGCTTTTGCTCCCATAAATAAAGAAGTCCTTCTTTATGGGCAAGAGGGATTCGGATTCTTCGCTGTTGGTCTCAACCGTTAAAATGATGATAAGATTCCGTTTGAGATATAAAGGAGTTGAAGCAAATAAATCTCTTGTAATCGAGTTTTTTTATACGTAAAAATTTAATTTAATTTAAAATAAAATTTATTTAAAATATCTAAATTTCTATTATTTAACTAACTTACATTGGTAATAATGATATACACCTAAATATTAGTTACACGTGTTATATATAGATTATAAAAGCAGCTAAGCTGCATGCCCATGAACATTGAACAGTACAGTATTCTTTGAAGTGAATATAGACTAATTACTTCAAAGGTGGTAACAAATTATGCACCGTAATTTTTTCACTGCTATGGAGGAAGAGGCATGCTGTTAACTGATGGGCTATCGTTTCCATTTATTTTATGGGGAATTTTTTTGTAGGAAATCCAAATCTTAGAAATTTATGTTTTCATGTGCTGGATAGTTAGTTAAGCTAAAATTAATTAGTACGGAAACAAAAAAAAAACAAATGATATATATATGTATATATTTCAACTATTTAATTAATTAAATTTTTAATTTTTTTATAATATTATCGCATTATTATTAAGTGTGAAATTAATTTATATTAAAATTGGTCACTAATAATCCTTTCTAACAATTACAACTACAAAATTCTAACTTAAATCTTTTGGCCTCTTAATTCTTATGTAACTAACAAGTTTACTTATTGATCCAAATAAAATGTTCAACATGCATGTAGTTGCTTTTCATCCATTAAACATTTTCGAGTAATTTTGTCATCACGGAGGGGAATTAGCAGAGAGCAGAAAAAGAGAGCTAGCGAAAGAAAGAATTGTCATCTTAACCTGAAGCTTTAATTGGCAGAAGTATGAGTGAATACAAGCCAAGATAACACCACAAATCTCCAATTTATCCAACGTCGCCTAGCCTAACTGTACTTGAGCATATGAAGTGCAGCAGCCCACGATCAAGTTCAGTGTGCAGGTATAATTTGGAGCCACTTCCTTCTAATTAATAGTACTCAAGTCAACCGCAAGTCTTGCTTTTGTTTTCAACTTTTTGCATGTAATCAATCACTCACATGTGGACTGAATATTTTAATCTAGCAAAAACCATATATTTCTAATGCTTCAGTCAGGGTTGGGCTTTTTACATCTGGGGTAAGTAGAGTCCCACCCTTTAACTTCTTGAGTAAGTAGAGTCCCACCCACTCCTTCTTGATCACTACTTGCTAGTAGCTATCTGACAACAAATTATCAGCAAAATGCTTAAATTTAATAGTACCACATTTTGTTGTTTTCTCTTTCTTTTCTAATCTTAAACTTTTTTTACGAAGAATACTCCAAGGTTAGCTACTTTGTTGGGATTGTTAATGGAATATTTGAAGATTTTACTTTGACACAGATTAGTTTTTGGAAAAAAAAAAAAAAACTTACAGTGCTCCTAATAAAAGTAGAAAAATTCAAGACTGATATAAAAAAGAAATACTTGATGAAAGTTATATTAGTAAAGATATGAGTAATTTTGATTAAGATAAATATTTTAAGAATAATATCTCAAAATAATAAAATTGTGAGGACTCTATACAAAATAAACAATTGTGTCTTACGCCGAGTTTTAAAAGATATTGACTTAAATTTACGCTAAAAGTCTAATAACAAATTGGCTCCATGAAACCAGCTACAGCATTACTAGAGTGTCGATAACGGTTACCATTCAATTGTACAGCAGTGTACAACTTTCCTTAAAAATTTGCATTTTTTTCTCGTTAGTTCATTCGATATTTGACGATATGAACACTGCACAATTCAAATATACATCGGCCAGAAATGCTAGAATAGTATGATTAATTCTGATAAACTTATACTATAGTCACATTTTATATAGAGTAATACTATTTTTAAACTCTTATTTTTATATTTTTATCGATATTTTTATTTTATTTATTTATTTTTTTAATTTTTTATGCTTATTTTAAATAAAAATAAGATGAGATGTGACCCATCAAATAATCTTATCCATATAAGAATCATTTTATATATAACTAAGAAAGCAAAAAGAAGAGTTGTCCTAACGTTATAAGTTTAACTTTTTGACTATTTTCTTTTCTCTCTTAATTATAAGCAAAATGTGATTAAAAGATTATAAGTTTAACTTTTCCCTAACATAATTGTTAGTTATTACATGTTCTGCATGTATTTAAGGTGCATATACTAAATAATTATACTTACGTGCTGAGCGTTTGAGCAGATGCAGAGAAAGGGAGAACCGGGGGAGGCTGTTGTAGAAATTATCACTGCTGAATACTTCATTTTTCAGTTCTGTCTTTTCAATTCTTGTTTACCAATTCTATCTGATTTTGGTTGTAAGCTTTCACAATCTGCTAGAACACTTTTCTACCTTTCGGTTTTTCCATCAATAATCTGATAAAAGTCCTTGGTGATGACTGGCATGGGATAATAGTAAGAGGCGAGGCTTGTCTTGTCCATCGGATTCCAAATTGGTTAACTGGTGGAAGTCTTCATTAATTAATTATTTTCAGAAAAGATCAGGTTATATAGGATTTTATGAAGGTTTGCAAGCTAGGTGAAAGAGTACAGCAGCTTGAATTGAAAACAGGTCTGATTGAGATCTAAAACAACAATGTTTTGTTATTTAACAAACACTGAAGCAAGCAGCTAAAGTTGAAATTACTGGAAGAAGAGTCTATGATGTTAAAGATAGGATAGAACATATGGTTTGGGTGAGTGTAAGCAGAAGGAGAACAACAGCAGCAACGGTAGAAACTGTTCTCCACTTGGTACTGAAGTAGTCCTTTTTCAGTATCACCTTATCTTCGTTGTAATGAGCATCATAGAATTTATTAAGGCCATCACACAGAGAGCGATAACAGTTTGCACCTGAGCTGGGAAGATTTAGGCAGAGATTGTTAATCATTGTAACCGCTGCAGTACTGTCATTTAAGTAGTTAATGAGGATTCCCCTGTCAACCAGCACATCCACATCTTTGGGAGTATTGATGAGGAAACGCAACAGAAATAGGTAATCAGTCATGTAAGCTTGAAATGGATTGTAAGATAGCTCGAATGCAACTATATTTCTGAAAACCGTTTCAGTCCGATCAGAAAGCACAAGGCATGGTATTATCAACACACCTTTTGCTAACTGAAATTCAAGAATGGGAGTTTTAGGACCGGCCCGCAACTTGACTCCTGCGTCCTGTAGTTTGGTTGCACTTGGTACACGGCTCATAATTCCGGCTCCTCCTAATGGAGGCACATTTCCAACAGCAGGTGGTGGCCATAGGTATAACATCCTCAGCAGATCAGTGAAGTGTAGTACTTCTTGTCCAGTTGGGATGGGCGGTGCAGTTACATTTAGCTGGTAATAATAGCCAAAGTACCTGACAGCCATATCAAGAAATGAAGGTGACTCAGCAGCCAAGGTTGTGGCGCAATCGTATAGGCGTTCAAGAAGAAAGAATGGTAGTTGATTCTGCGTTAATGCCAAGTCTCGAGCTACATCCTTGGCCAACCATGGTTTTGAGAAAATAGGGTCCTTACTTTCCCACTCCTGCTCCTGCAAGTAGTAAAATCTACGGAGATGCTCGATTATGAAGCAAGCATCCAATAGAATGCACCTAAGGAATCCATCACTGTTTCTAACAAGAGTTACCATTTCATCGGCAGGTTCTTGATAACAACGTAGAATATCAGTTCTCCAGTCCTTGAGTTTATTTATACAGTCATTCAAGCTTAATTGGGACCATTGAAGGAAACTCTTCAGGTATTTCCATTTGATCGTTGCTTCTTGGTCTGAAGCATGGTTGATCCTCATATTCATCAAATCGCCACCTCTATAGCAAGCACTATTCATTCTGTAGTGGTATGGCCCAATTTCAACAAAGCGATGAGCAAAAGCATCTTCATCAAGTTGGCTCATCATCTTCGGAACTGGGAAAATACAACATCCGGACCATACTGCAGGTGGATAGGGATCCGGACCTTCCCCTTGTAACCTGGATTCAAGGTATTTCACCAAATCTTTGTCCTGTTGCTGATCATGATATTCTAGCGGGGCCATTTCCTTCCAAACAATGATTTGCTGCTTAATTTGAATATTTTGCAACCCACCAAGTTACTCTTTTGGCTAATTAACTAAGCAGCTTAGCAAGCAGTAAAGGGGTGGCTGGTTTAGCTCAAATTAATTAGTCTGGAAATAAACAAACCCATGCTATATTTATGAATTCCAACTACTGGTTAATTTGAATATAGTAAATCTAACAAGTCTGCTTCTTCATCCAAAGTGAATGTTCAAAGTGTGTGCAGTTGCTTTTCAATTTGTGCCATGGCAAAAGGAAAGCAGACAACAGAGACAGAGTGTGAGAGGGAGAAGGCACCTGAACCTGATGATGTATTTGTGAGTCCAAGCCAATTTCCCCTGCCGCACAGAGAGATGATTAGCGCCTAATTGCAATGATGCCTTGAGCGTTTCAAGTGCTGTAACTAGATCTAATTATGCAAGTAATTTGGGGTTAGACCCCCTCAATTTATTAGTACTCAAGTCAACAAGTAGTCTTCATTTTTTCTTTTTCTAAAAGTGGGGTCATGATTTGTCATTATATTGAGGACACCAGAAAGACCAACACACCAGAAAAGGTTTGGAGTTGACCCCTGCCCCTCTCAACACGTTAGATCCCATCGCCACAATATGCTACCTCGCTCCAAGCTGACAAATTTGACAATTCGCTGAATGCATATTTTCATCTGGTTATAGAGCGAGATGATGGGCTGCTTGGATTTGTACGACCACCTTGAACAAAGCCTCTAGATTCTGTAGGTATCTTAGAGTCCGAACCTGGGTATGATACTAGAAAATACCATCTATAATGCCACCTGAATTACACTCACATATGCAGACACATACGAAATTGGATGCAAGACTTAAAGAGGGTTTTATAAAATTTACTATATCTCTATCTAGAACCTAAAATTCTTTTCTTGTGACTACCGCAAAATCATGAATATAAAAAGAAATCTGTTATTTGTTCCTGCTTCTTTATGCTAGTTTCTTCTTGGTAAAAAAAAATGTCATAAAGAACCAAAACATAGAAAGCTATTCCAATTTATACCATGTGTAAAATAATTATAGTGACTTTGTACATTTACAAAAATAATTATATCTTAACATGCATACCCTATGAAGCATCAAAATTTTATTTTGAATAATATGCTTATATCATATATATTTATACCGATATTAGGTACAACACTCATATGAGAGTTAAGTGAAATTTTTAGTACAAAATTAACGTGCTGACATACTTATCCCTGTATTAGATACATACCAGAAGTGTGGGATATAATGGATGGAGATAAAGTTGTTGCTTGGAGGAAGCAGTTACCCCTCATACTGGCATGGGCTCTGAGCATCCACAAGTGCCTGGGAATGACTGTGACAGAGTTCACACTGATTTAGAAAAGGCATTTGGTTGTGGAATGGTGTACGTAGCACTTTCTCGTGTTAGAAGCTTGCAGGGTCTTCATTTATCTGGTTTCGCTCACTCTAAAATTCAAGCAGATCCAAAGGTCTTAAAGTTCTATACAAGTTTTGCCCCTGAACATAATAAGGAGAATGTAGATGTTAGTTGCAACAAGAGAAAACATAGCACTAGTAGTGTAATTGGTCTTTCAGACAA
The DNA here is from genome assembly GCA_037013595.1 of Dicorynia guianensis. Taxonomy (NCBI): domain Eukaryota; kingdom Viridiplantae; phylum Streptophyta; class Magnoliopsida; order Fabales; family Fabaceae; genus Dicorynia; species Dicorynia guianensis. The sequence goes on from JASUAB010000002.1 coordinate 40,977,465, forward strand.
AGATAGCACTAATAACCTCCCATTTAAGGGTGCTGGGGCAGAATTCATCAAGATTTGATGAATAGGAGAAAGGGTTATGTTTTTATTGAAAGTTAGAAGAGGTTTGTTTGTAGTTATTTCATGCCTCAATCGTTTATCTAATAACTCCTTTGAAATCTTATTGAGTGATCTCATGGGAACACCAGCCTTGGAGAGTATGTTTTTGTTTGTTACCAGAGTTGTGGTAGCAGCATGGCTTTACTAGCTAGCAAAGTGAAAGTACAGCAGCTTCAATTGAAAACAGGCCTAATTAAGATCTATAACAGCAATTTTTTGTTATTTAACAAACACCTAAGGTTGAAATTACTGGATTGATGAGCCTATAAAGTTTAAGAGAGGATAGTACATATGGTCTGGATGAGTGTAAACAAAAGGAGATCAGCAGCAGCAGTGAAATGGTCTAAAAACAGTTGCAATTCAGATCTAAAACAACAAATATTTTGTTCTTGAACCCACACTGAAATACACACTTAAGAGTTGAAATTACAGGAATAATGAGTCCATGATCTCAAGGAAAGGATAGAACATATGGTCTGGATAAGTGTAAGCAATAGGAGAACAGCAGCGGCAATGGTAGAAATTGTTTTCCACTTGGTGCCGAAGAAGTGCTTTTTCAGGGTTACCTTATCTTCGTTGTAATAAGCCTCATAGAATTTATTAAGGCCAGAGAGCGATAACAGTTGACACTTGATCTTGGAAGATTTAGGCAGAGCTTGTTAATCATTGTAACCACTGCAGCGTTGTCATCTAAGTCGTTAATGAGAATTTCATTGTCAGCGAGCATATCCACATCTTCGGGAGTATTGATAAGGGAATGCAGCAGAAATATGTAATCGATCATGTAAGCTTGAAATGGATCGTAAGATATCTCCAATGCAACTATATTTCGGAAGATCGTTTCAGTCCAATCAGAAAGCACGAGGGTTGGCATTTCCAACACACCTTTAGCAAACTGAAATTGAAGAATGGGAGTTTTAGAAGTGGCCCGGAACTTGACTCCTGCGTCCTGTAGCTTGGTTGCACTTGGCAGACGGCTCCCAGTTCCAGCTTCTAGTGGTGGTACATTTCCAACAGCGGGTGGTGGCCCTAGGTATAACATCCTCAGCAGATGAGTGAAGTGCAGTACTGTTTGTCCAGTTGGGATAGGCGGCATAGTTCCCTTTATTTGGTGGTGATAGCTAAAATACTTGTAGGCAATATTAAGAAAGGAAGGGAGTTGGTCTGTAGCCGAGGCTCTGGCCCGGTCGTGTAGGCGTTCAAGAAGAAAGAATGGCAGCTGATTATGCTGTAATCCCAAGTCATGAGCTACATCCTTGGCCAACCATGGCTTTGAGAATATAGGATCCTTACCTTCCCATTTCTGCTCCTGCAAGCAGTAAAATCTACGGAGATGCTCGATTATGAAGCAAGCATCAAATAGAATGCGCCTGACAAAATCATTGCTGCCGTCCATAACAATTTCCTTTGAATCTTCAACTAATTCTTTTTTACCATAACAACGTAGAATATCTGTTGTCCAATCCTTGAGTGTATTTAGACAATCATTCAAGGTTATTTGGGACCACTGAAGGAAACTCTTAAAGATATTTCCATTTGATCGTTGGTTGTCGGCCATCAACATAGCGGAGGAAGCGGACGCCGTTGACACGATAACATTGGAAGTGGAATGCCCCAATTTGAACAAAGCGAAGAGTAAAAGCATCTTTATTTAGTTGCGTGATTATTTAAACTGGGAAAATACAACAATCGGACCCTTCTGCGGGCGGATCGGGATCCTGACCCTCCTCTTGTAACCCGGATTCTTGATATTTCACCAAATCTGCTTTTGTGCCCCTTTCAACAATTCTTGCCGTGTCCAATTTCCCCCAAACAATTACTATTTGCCACTTAATTTGGATACTTCACTACCAACCCACCATGCAAGTTTCTTTGTTGGCTAATCAATAAAGCAACTAGCTAGCAACCTGGAGAAAATTGGATTTGGATCTCCAAGACCCAAAGTTATTAGGATGTAAAACAAAAAAGAGATAAATAAATTTAAGAGATAAAAAAATTAACGAAAAATATGATTCACATATATATTAAATTAAAATATAAAATTAAAATTAAAAATAAGTGCCCAATATCATGAAATAAAGATGCAAAAAATTTTAAATCTTATAGAAAATTATGTTTTCATGTGCTGGCTCGTTAGTTCAGCTAAAATTAAATTGTATGATGGATGAAAAAAACCCAAATAGTATACTTGTATATATTTGAACTATTTTATTAATTAAATTTTTTATTTTTTATACAGTATTATTATATCGTTATTAAATATAAAATTAATTTATATTAAAATTAGTCCCTAATAATTCTTTCAAATAATAAATCCAAAATTCTATCCTAAATCTTTTGACTTCTTAATTCTTATGTAGCTATCAAGTCTACTAATTGATCCAAACAAAATGTTCAACATGCATGTAGTTGCTTTTCTCCCATTAAATATTTTCGAGTAATTTTGTCATCACAGAAGGAAATTAGTAGACAGCAGAAAAAGAGAGCCAGCGAAAGAAACAAATGGCACCTTGACCTGAAGCTTTAATTGGTAGAAGTATGTGTGAATACAAGCTAAGATAACACCTCAAATCTCCAATTTCCCCAACGTCGCCAAGCCGAACTATACTTGAGCATGTGAAATGCAGCAGCCCACGATCTGGCCAAGTGTGCAGGTATAATTTGGAGCCTCGTCCCTCCAATTAATAGTACTCAAGTCAACCGCAAGTCTTTACTTTTGTTTTTAACTCCCTGCATGTAATCACTCACATGTGGACTGAATACTTTAATCTAACATAAACCATGTATTTCTAATGGTTCAGTCAGGGTTGGGCTTTTTACTTCTGCGGTAAGTAAAGTCCCACCCTTTTTACTTCTGGAGTGAGTAAAGTCCCACGCGCACCTTCTTGATGACTACTTGCTAGTAGCTATTGACTCAGCACACCTTAGCTTTGTCATTGGATCCATTCTAATAGTAGCACATTTTGTTGTTTTCTCTTTCTTTTCTAGTCTCAAACTTTCTTTACGAAGAATACCCCAAGGTTAGCAACTTTGTTGGGATTGTTAATGGAATATTTGAAGATTTTAATTTGACACAGATTAGTTTTGGCAAAAAAAAAAAAAAAAGATTTACAGTGCTCCTGATAAAAGTAGAAAAATTCAAGTCTGATATAAAAAAGAAGGACTTGATGAAAGTTAAGTAAGTATAGACTTGAGTAATTTTGATTAAGACAAACATTTTAATAATAAGGTCTCAAAATACTAAAACTGTGAGAAACCTACCCAAAATAAGCAAATGCATCTTAGGCTGAGTTTTAAGAGATATGATCTTAAATTTACACTAAAAGTCTGATAATAAACGTGAAGTGTTGCTGTTACATTTTAAAATTCACACTTTTACCTATATTTATAATGTGCTATTAATTTATTTTTTTTTTTTAAATTCCTGTTCTTGTCTTTCTCTCAGTTACGTAATGCAAATGATTGAAAAGCGTGAATCTAAGATATAGACAAAACATTTCTCATAACAAATTGGCCCCATGAAACCAACTATAGCGTTACTAGAGTGTCTATGACGGTTACCATTCAATTGTACAGCAGTCTACAACTTTTCTTACGTGGATTTGCATTTTTTTTCTTTTGTTTATTTGATATTTGACGATATGAGTACTGCACAATTCAAATATACAACGGCCAGAGATGCTAGAATAACATGATTGTTAGTCATTACATGTTCTGCATGTATTTAAGGCGCATATACTAAATAACTACACTTACGTGCTGAGCGTTTGAGCAGATGCAGAGAAAGGGAGAACTGGGGGAGGCTGTTGTAGAAATTATCACTGCTGAATATTTCACTTTCCAGTTTTGTCTTTTCAATTCTTGTTTACCAATTCTATCTGATTTTGGTTGCAACCTTTCACAATCTGCTAGAACACTTTAGTACCTTTTGGATTTTCCTTCAATAATCTCATAAAAGGCCTTGATGATGACTGGCGTGGGATAATAATAAGAGGCGAGGCTTGTATTGTCCCTTGGATTCCAAATTGGTTAACTGGAGGAAATCTTCATTAATTAATTATTTTAACAAAAGATAAGGTTATATAGGATTTTATGAAGATTTGCAAGCTAGGTGAAAGAGTACAGCAGCTTGAATTGAAAACAGGTCTGATTGAGATCTAAAGCAACAATGTTTTGTTATTTAACAAACACTGAAGTAAACACCTAAAGTTGAAATTACTGGAAGACGAGTCTATGATTTTAAAGAGAGGAAAGAACATATGGTTTGGAGGAGTGTAAGCAGTAGGAGAACAGCAGCAGCAACGGTAGAAACTGTTCTCCACTTGGTACTGAAGTAGTCCTTTTTCAGTGTCACCTTATCTTCGTTGTAATGAGCATCATAGAATTTATTAAGGCCATCACACAGAGAGCGATAACAGTTTGCACCTGAGCTGGGAAGATTTAGGCAGAGATTGTTAATCATTGCAACCGCTGCAGTACTGTCATTTAAGTAGTTAATGAGAATTCCCCTGTCAACCAGCACATCCACATCTTTGGGTGTATTGATGAAGAAACGCAACAGAAATAGGTAATCAGTCATGTAAGCTTGAAATGGATTGTAAGATAGCTCGAATGCAACTATATTTCTAAAAACCGTTTCAGTCCGATCAGAAAGCACAAGGCATGGCATTATCAACACTCCTTTTGCTAACTGAAATTCAAGAATGGGACTTTTAGGACCGGCTCCCAACTTGACTCCTGCGTCCTGTAGTTTGGTTGCACTTGGTACACGGCTCATAATTCCACCTCCTCCTAATGGCTGCACATTTCCAACAGCAGGTGGTGGCCATAAGTATAACATCCTCAGCAGATCAGTGAAGTGTAGTACTTCTTGTCCAGTTGGGATGGGAGGTGCAGTTACATTTAGCTGGTAATAATAACCAAAGTATCTGACAGCCATATTAAGAAATGAAGGTGACTCAGCAGCTAAGGTTGTGGCGCAATCGTATAGGCGTTCAAGAAGAAAGAATGGTAGTTGATTTTGCGTTAATACCAAGTCTCGAGCTACATCCTTGGCCAACCATGGTTTTGAGAAAATAGGGTCCTTACTTTCCCACTCCTGCTCCTGCAAGTCGTAAAATCTACGGAGATGCTCGATGATGAAGCAAGCATCCAATAGAATGCACCTAAGAAATCCATCACTGTTTCTAACAAGAATTACCATTTCATCAGCAGGTTCTTGATAACAACGTAGAATATCAGTTCTCCAGTCCCTGAGTTTATTTATACAGTCATTCAAGCTTAGTTGGGACCATTGAAGGAAACTCTTCAGGTATATCCATTTGATCGTTGCTTCGCGGTCTGAAGTATGGTTGATAGTTATTATCTTACGGCCATCCCCCCAGAAAGTACCACTCGCTCTGTAGTGGAATGGCCCAATTTCAACAAAGCGATGAGCAAAAGCATCTTCATCAAGTTGGCTCATCATTTTCGGAACTGGGAAAATACAACATCCGGACCATACTGCGGGTGGATCGGGATCCGGACCTTCCCCTTGTAACCTGGATTCAAGGTATTTCACCAAATCTGTGTCCTGTCGCTCACCATGAAATTCTTCCGTGCTCATTTCCCCCAAACAATGATTTGCTGCTTAATTAGGATATTTTGCAACCCACCAAGTTACTTTTTTTCCTAATTAACTCAGCAGCTGGCAACTTGCGGTAAAGTGGTGGCTGGTTCAGCTCAAATTAATTAGTCTGGAAATAAACAAACCCATGCTATATTTATGAATTCCAACTACTGGTTAATTTGTATATAGGAAATCTAACAAGTCTGCTTCTTCATCCAAAGTGAATGTTCAAAGTGTATGTAGTTGCTTTTCAAGTTGTGTCATGGGAAAAGGAAAGCAGACAACAAAGACAGATTGTGAGAGGAAGAAGGCACCTGAACCTGAAGATGTATTTGCGAGTCCAAGCCAATTTCCCCTGCGGCACAGAGAGTTGATTAGCTCCTGATTGCAATGATGCCTTGAGCGTTTCAAGTGCTGTAACTAGATACAATTTTGCAAGTAATTTGGGGTATAGACCTCCTCAATTTATTAGTACTCAAGTCAACATGTAGTCTTTATTTTTACTTTTTATAAAAGTGAGGTCATGATTTGTCATTATTTTGAGGACACCAGAAAGAGCAACTCACCAGAAAAGCTTTTGAGTTGACCCCTGCCCCTCTCAACACGATAGATCCCATCGCCACAACAGGCTACCTCGCTCCAAGGTGACAAAATTGACAAGAGGAGTGTTATGTTTACGTTTTAAAGTCTACAACTTTGCTTCCGTTCATAATGTGGCAATGTTTAAAAATAAATTTTTATTTTAATTTTTGTTCTTTATGTTGTCTTCAGGTCCAATCATTTCCGAATTGACAATTTGCTGAAGGCATATTTTCATCTGGTTATAGAGCTGAGATGATGGGCTGCTTGGATTTGTACTATCACCTTGAACAAAGCCTCTAGATTCTGTAGGAATCTAAGGGTCCGAACCCGTGTATGATACTAGATAATACCATCTATAACGCCACCTGAATTACACTCACATATGCAAACACATACAAACTTAGATTCAAGACTTAAAGCGGGTTTTATAAAATTTACTAATTCTCTATCTAGAACCCAAAATTATTTTCTTGTGACTACCTCACAATCATGAATATAAAAAGAAATCTATTTTTGGTTCTTGCTTCTTTACGCTAGTTTCTTACTGGTAAAAAAAAATGTCATAAAGAATCAAAACATAGAAAGTATTCTAATTTATACCGTGTGTAAAATAATTATAATGACTGTGTATATACACAATAATAATTATATCCTAACATACACACCGTATGAAACATCAAAACTTTGTTTTGAATAATTTGTTTATATCATATATGTATTTATACTGATGTCAGAAACAAAATTCACATAAGAGTTAAGTGAAAGTTTTATTACAAAATTAACATACTAATATAGTTATCCCTATATTAGATACATAGCTTTACCTATACCCATGCAACTTAGTCAGCACCTCTCTCATAATGAGCTAAGAAAACAGTTTATTTTATGTACCTAAGAATTGTTAAAAAATAAACAATTGTTTCTTCAGCATGGCACTTCGGCCAGGAGTTTGGATCAGACACTCAAAACTAATGGATCTTTTGATGACTGACCACAATTTACAAGGGCTTCGCTAAAATGAAGAAATGCAAAACTATGTGGAGTACAAAACTCGTATTGGTGCCATGCCTCTGGCTTGATAGTAATGCTATTCTAAAAAATAAAGTTTTGTAACATCATATACTTTGGGTCAAAATTGTTCATTGACTTCCCTTTGGCTAGTTATTGTAGTTTCATTACTTTAATTATAATATTTAAAGATTGAATACATTACAAGAAATTTCAAAATTATCAATGGATAAAATTTTTTGATAAAACTAAAAATCTTCGATAAATTTCTAATCAAATATTTTTATCAATTGATTTATAATTTTTATATGAAGATTGAACCCTCAATAATATCAAAATTTTGTTATTGTAAGAATTTGGAAATATTGAAATTTTTGTTTACTTCAAACTCATTTTCCTTGGCATATGTTAATCCTCTTCAATGTGCTCTTCACTCATTTTTAAATATAATCTTTATAAGTGTATCAAAGAACCAAAAAGGTGGGACTCCTAGAACTTAAGCTGCAGAGCATACATAGAGAAAGAGAGCTAAAGGCATATGCAAGCGAGAGAAAGAGAGATTACCTTCCGGTGCCTCATTTGGGCAAGTTGATAGCTGATGTCTTCCAATCTCCCAATTATTTCACTAAACTTTGGACTCCTATATGGTTCTTCATCCCAGCATTCCTCAATCAACCTATGGACAAATCAAATTTGATGAATGAGAAAAGATTACTCATTTAAATATCCTACTTATGGTATGCTTTGAAAATCAAACATTCATAGGCATAATTGCTAAAATTTAAATGGATTTCAAGGACTCACTCTTTTAGTCCATAAGCATAAATCTTAGCTAAAGCTTTAAATGGGGGACGCTCATTGTCACAGTAAGCTATAGGAACTTCAATTTCTGGCTTTGTAGAAAATGGTGGACAACCTTCCATCATTTAGAGTAACGGAAGACCATATACGTCCCTGCCAATTTGTCGCGCATCTCCTCAATAAAGGATCAGAGTCACCTGAAAGTCCAAGTGAAAAAAATCATCTTTATTTCTTCACTTGTCAAATGATTCATCCCAAATAAAAAATTATTTCAGCAAAAAAAATTCTTATTAGGATCATCGATGTACAAAGAAGTCAGAATGACTTTGCCAGGTGATCCTCATCCCCTCAATAACAACCCACTGATGGTCGTCAAGTGTGATTCATCATATTTTGGATATAATGCTTCAATGCCTTTCCTCCGTAAATAATACAATCATAATTTGAACTGTATCTGAAAAACAACTAAAGAGAAGCAAGATTCTATTTTTACAGAATAATATAAGAAGTTAAAAAAGATAGTGTAAACCAAAATCCATCAATACATAAGCATTTCAAATCTCCAAATGCAAATTATAAACATTGATTTTGCAATACATTAAATATAGATAATGATCACATAAAAGTAGGCACTCTTTCCAAACACAAATTTCAAAACTAGTAAGTCAAACTCATATCCCACCTAAAATAGTGACTTCTCCACGATTCCTCTATCCAACTTCACCTCCTCAAAACATGAACAAACATCTAAATATCATATATATAAGATAGAACTTGTCTAACTAACATACTTATAGCTTAATGTTTTCAAAGTATTAAATCTTCAAATTGGGCAACTTTCTGCGAAGTGTAAAACTAACCTTCAAAATCCCCTTACTTCTTTCCATCATCAAATTCATAGCATGTGTCAATCTTTTGTACCAAAATAATGAATATTTACATAAGAAAAATTTGAATAATCTCTTCTTCCTTTAGATTTGGGTAAATTAACATAAAGAAGATATTTATTCTCATTTTAAAAAAGCAATATGATAGCTAAAAGTAATGTTATGTTGATACGATATAAAAAATGGTTTAAACAAATTTTTAATTTATAAAATTATAAAGATAAATAATAAGTCTTATTTTAATTATATAAATTATTAGTTTTGTTTTAATGATAAAAAATTTTGATAGTTTCAAAAATTTTTAATTGAAAATATGAAATTGTCATATATAATTTTAATTATAGAAATTAGAAAAATTAATATGAAAGAAAGATCATTGGATTCATTGCAACATGAGCATCCGGGCCGGGCCATTTCAAGTCCAGGCAGGTCTGGATAACAGGCACAGCGCCCCTACCAAGAAAGCCCTTTTTCCGTAAATCCACTTCTTTTTCTTCATACGACCCCTGCAGCAACGACGCCGGTGTGAGTCGTACAGAGAGTGTCGTTTCCCACGCCCAGTAAGTCTGCCTCTCTCTGTGTTTCTAGTTTCTCTTCCTCACATGTGCAATCGACGCCATACTAGATCTTCTTCTCCAATCTAGTCTTCACACCCCGTATAACTCTATCTACTGTTCTCTCTGTGCGGGACTTTTCCAACCACCACTGAGCTTCAAGTTAGCTCCTTTCACTAATTAGCATCTTTCACAGGTTCTATATAAGTTTATCGTAGCATGTTTGTTCATGATTTCTACCCTTTATACATAGTTCACAAGTAATGCGACAGCGAGAGGAACTGCTTATTTGTTATGCCTATGAATGCAGCTATACGAATTCAAGAATACAATTTGAACAATTTTTGACTTGTTACTGTTCCTATAACTCCTATTTTATGGTCATTATTGTTGGTCATATGTTCTAGAACTGTGTGTGTAGTTTCTTCTGAAGAGTATATCTTTTTGGTTTTCAATTAAGGGGCAAAAGTGAGGGTATTGACTTTGAATGAGAGAACGAAGATGGTGGTGTTAAAAATAACAAGATCATTTATTAAATTATTGTTTTTTTGATATATAGTAGAAGTAGGAGACAAAGATCATGTGGGTAGATCCGTATGCTAGAGGTTCTTTTTATTTTAAATTGGTTCTAACATTCTTTTCTATGGTAACCTAATCAGACGTGGGCAGTGGGGGTGTTATGAATTACGGAGATGTTATTAGCCACAAATGACAAAAGGAAAGTTGTGCCCATTTTGTTTATCCTTGTTGCCCTATTGCAACTCTATGTCCCCACTTTCATTAGTCTATGTTGTATCCTTTTGCAAATCATGCTAAAATGAACTCAGCAATGTAAATTAGAGGCGTATGAGTTCTAATATAGCTTCATCACTTGTAAGGCGTCCCTGTGGTAGCTAGAATTATGTGGCTAAGTTTATTTTATTTTTTTTCCTCCTTTGTTCTAATGGTGCAGCTGAAGAATTATAAAGAGAAGGAGGCTGTTATGCTCTGAGTTTCTTCATAGATACAGCAAAAGTTTCTCCTAATCTAATATGGAAACTGAAAATTCTAATGTTACTAAAGCTGAAGAACTCAAAGTTCTTGCCAATGAGGCATTCAATGGTAATTATTACTAAGACTTTTCCCCCCTTTCTTTAGTTACATGATCCTTCTGCTTTTGTTGATATCTCAGTGGAATTGGTACTAAATCTCAGTTGAATCATTGAATCTGACCCAAAATCTGGTCAGTAGGACTTTCATATACCTCATTGGTTTCCACACAAGTAGTAAATATAAGAAGTGTAATAGACTGTCGTTTTTGTGTTGCTGTATTTTCCTCTTCACAGTATTATTGAATGGTGTTTACAATGATGTAGATGTACCACTTCTTTAAGATGATTTTATCTGTGTAGTCCAACTGATCCTGTGAGTTTCCTTTTCAGCTCGCAAATATGCCCAAGCTATTGATCTGTATGCACAAGCAATTGAAGTAAACAGTCGAAATGCTGTATACTGGGCTAATCGTGCCTTTGCCCATCTTAGGCTTGAGGAATATGGTAGTGCAATACAAGATGCTACAAAGGCTATTGAGGTTGATCCTAAATATTCAAAGGTGATTTGCATCCCAAAACATAAGAGGCTTGCATGCATATCGAATGTAGTATATATAGGTATGTGTGCATGTGTGCACTGATTATGGTTTGTTGTTATAGGGTTATTACAGGCGAGGTGCTGCTCATCTTGGCATGGGGAAATTTAAAGAAGCATTGAAGGATTTTCAGCAGGTAGCTACTTGCAATTATAAATTATTGTTTCTTTGTTGTCTCAAAAAATTGCAGGTACATATAAAGACAAAGGTAATTGATGATTATCACAATGTGAGCACATTTAGAAACAGCTAAAATAATTTGATTTGAGAGGAAGGAACAATCATGGATGAAATTGACATGTTTATATAAGTAGATCTATGGCATAGCAAAATTGGAGAACATGGATGGGTAAATTATGCAAAAGAGAAAATTTTGGAGATGCAAGCTTTATTTGGTATCAGCATCTCTGATGTCTATATACTATGTTTTAAGAGAAGCTGGAATAATGAAGAATGAAACAGACACCCACTTTTGATAAGAGGAAATAGGTGCATAGGAGTACTGATACAATCAGATAAATCTGCAAAGTGGAATTGATTGAAAAGTTCACACAGGAGCACATATATATCAAAAGTAATGTTAGGGTGAGAAATAGGTAAATGGAACCACGTTGCAAGGGTTTTGGAGATTTAATTTGGTAGGCTTTCTTGGTCTCTAAAAGCAGGTTAACTTCAGGCATCTGCAATATTTATCAGATGAATAAGGACTTATTTTTCAGCATCATAAAGTGGGAAGAGAATGGATGTTACCCACCTGTCTTGTCCTGTGAACATCCCATAGACCTGGGCTGCAGGAGTTGAAAATGAAAATATCTGATCAACAATTATAGATGTTTAAGAAATGAAATATATTAGTAACATACTAGTTATCTATCAGAATATGGATATGATTTTAAATAGGACACATCATAATAAACACGATTAGAGTTGAAATCATTGGTAATAACCTATAATATTGTTTCTTGATATTTAAATGATCAGCTAAAAGCATGCCCCATGAGTACAAAGAAGAGTGTGAGAAGGAAAAATAAAGATGTTATTCAAAATTTAAAATGAATGACTCTCTGGTCTTTTAAAAGTGAAAAGGCGTAAACTGTGGAACATTTTTTTGCACTTTAGTGGACAAAGTAGTGAAAGGATGCTTCTATCTCTCTTTCTTCACAGTTGCAACTTGCTAAAGGAAATTAATAAAGGACGGATCTCCCATATACTAATGTACATCAATTTGTACCCCATGGTCCCATATTTTCATCTCTCTTTCTCCTTTTTCCACTTTGCTATGGCTATGCAGTGATCACCACTGAACTCTCAACCTCAGGAAAAAGTGAGGTAAAATTGTTCAAATGCACATGTCCTTGTCACTCTCCTAAGCCGTTCTTATGAATAGTTTGGCTTACCAATATAAAATCATGACTTTGCAATCCCTTTTGCATTATAGCAAGGTTATACTTTATAGAGCATCTATGTGTCCAAACGTCATGAAGTAAAAGTGAACTTCAAACTTTTGACAATTTAATCAAGCTGTGGTATTCAGATTGCAAATTATACTGGGAATTGATCTACCATTTTATGCATTCTAATATTGTTTATGAAAATATACACCAATTACTTATAAATGATTGTCATCCTTCTTCCTGAAAAGAGGGAATTGTAGATGTAATCCAAACGTGATCAGATTGTGTGAAACTTGTGTTTGTGTGCCGTATACAAGTCATTGCATCTCTCATATTCTATTCTTATAATGCTCTTTTTAGTGTTTCTGATTTGACTTTGTGGCTTAAAAGAAATTATTAGAGAAAATACTTGCTTTAATTTTTTTGTAAGTTGCCAGGGTTTGATTATTGTTCTTGGCCTTTAACCTTGTTAAAATATTTTACATTTGAAAACTCATTTTTCTGTACTGACTGAAGAAGAAGATTTTTTTGGGTTGTGTTCTTATATCTGTTTCACATATGACGTTGTCATGTGTTCTTATTTCTGTTTCATTAGTTCCTTGCTTGGAAGCTTTTTTTTGGGTTGTCGTAGAGACCTTGTATGGAAATTTTTTTAAGCTAGCCTACCCTTTTGCTTTTCCTCTCTCAAGATCGTTAGCTACCTAATATTTAGTGTTTTGGGCCATTTATTTTGTGTTAATGCATACACATTTAATTTTATTTACTTATATTGTAATAGGTCAAGAAAATGTGCCCAAATGATCCAGATGCAACGAAGAAATTGAAGGAATGTGAAAAAGCAGTTATGAAACTCAAATTTGAAGAAGCAATTGCTGTACCGGAGTCTGAAAGGCGCTCAATAGCTGAGTCTATAGATATCCATTCTATAGGTACTATTTCTGAATATTATGTTTCATGTTGGTATCTTTAGTATTTGAACTTTATATGTGGCCTTTTTTTTTTTTCCCTTTTTTTTGTGCTGTTTGTTTTTCTATTTTGTGCTATTATAAGCATAGTGTTTGTATATCATGGATATTATTGTAGTTGGGGGACCATTGCAGTTATAGATTATCATTAACACTTGGAAATGATATCACATACATGATGTGCTGTTGAAGAGTGATTTCAACCGTGTTTTGACTCTTTGAAAGTTTGCATATCATGTCTCCTGTTATGGATATTTTCTGACTTTGAGCAAGGCATTTTTTTTTACAGATACACAATTTGAAGAAAATCTGTTCTGGCATTGTTTTACTTTTTTCTTTTTTGAATCCTTTTTAGTCAATCAATCAAATATCATGTGGTTAGGATGAGCCATGAATGTATTTTCACAAAAGGAAAGAAGTTGATTGGATATAAACAAACCAATTTTAAAATTTGAATTATCATTTGAGTATGTTGGGATTTTTAACTTAATAGTAAGTCTATTATAAATAACGTTGAACAGGAATTTTTTGCGATGTATCATGTTCCCAATCCCTTATCTAATGTCTCTATGCTTAAGGTTTCCTGCCTAATATTTCAATCTTCTTTTAAAGAAGTAACTACATCATTGATTATTCTTTAAACGAAAGCTTTTGAAAGTAGAGATCTCTAAATTGAATGCACTACTACAAATGCTTACACTGATTTACTGATGAATATTCCATGATTTAGAAAATCCCAGTGCCTGTCAATGCCCTTGTTGCTGGGGTATTTCTTTTTTGTTAAATGTCCTGTGCTAAGTTTGAATCTAGCTTCACCTAGGTTTCCATTGTAGCGCTGAAGAAGTTTTGGATGTAAACTGGTCAGCATAACTCCAAAGGAATTTAGAGCTTAACTTTATTGCTGATTGGGTCATTGAGATGCCCTAACAAATATCATATTGATCAGTTCCTAGAACTGTCACTTTGAAGAAATGTAATACCTTGACACAACTTCAAATTTTATTCCTTGTGCCCTTTGACTTTAACAAGATTTTTTTTCCTGTTATCTGCTGGTAGGAGTGCAAACATCAAAAGGTCTAGGCAGTGTCTGACGAGGACCTTCTCTGTTGAGTAACTCTAAAACAAACCCCAATTAAGTGGGAAACATGGATCCCTTAGATATTAGATCAAATACTTTCAAGTACAATTTCTAAATCAAAATATGCTATGCCTCGTATTAGTATGAATCTTCTTACTTTGATGTCGATTAGATATGGATATAGCTTTGTGATTGTGGATAGGATTGACAGATATTTATTCTCATAAAATTATTGTCTCTTATTGCTACCTGTTTGACACTTCCTTGCCCTTGAAAATTCATTGGTGAGTGTGTTGGCCTATAACAGCACACTGTATGATTTCAGAAACTGAGTTTAGATGCGCAAATGTACTTGCTACATAGATTAGAACAAACAGAATTAACATTGCAATTTCTATTCCAAATTTTCCCTCAAATATTTGATTTATATAAAACCTTAGAACCTTTATATATTTAATGTGGAAAAATGATTCTATTATTTTGGGTTTCTAGTGATGATAGTGTTTTTGGTAGCAATGGTAATTGGCAATGGTTCAGTTGATCATTGTGCTGAGAATGTAGAGTTTTAATCCTTTGAGTTCTTGATTTTGTGCATAATTTGTTGTGGATTTTCTTTCTTGATGACAATAGAGATATGAAATTTGAATTTGATAGAGAAAGGGGAAATTGTGAAGCCGAAAAAATTCCCTTGGGATGAAAAGAAATGAACATAAATACATATTTATGTTGTATGCATCCCTCCAATGTTTAAGATTTCTTTTTTGGCCAAAGGAACCAATTTAGAGCATACTTAGTACTTCCTGAAAGGTATCATCTGTTTATTGTGAAACTAACGGGTTTGATGTTGGATAAATATCCTCTTTTGGGTATTGTTTCTTGTTCCAATTTCATTCTTTCTGTGGCTAATGAGTCAAGAACTTGTCGGCAATATGAAGGCTCACTTTGAAATTACTATTGATGCAGATGCATGACATCAACTTCCTTTTATCTATTATTTTTAACCATCTTTGTTTGTATCTATGCATCGCCATCCACTTGCTTGATTTCTGTTCTCTTTGAATTTTACTTAAAATTTTTTCTTTTTAAGTTTTCTTCAAATCCCAAACTCTTCCATGTGTTTCTTCATCACTCCTTTTTCATTGGCATCAGTCATGTTATAAAAAGGTTGTATGTCTTATGCTAGAGGATATGTCTTGCAACCATAGGCTCAAATGCTTTTAATGTAATCAGATTTTATAGATGACCATCCTTTTTCTCATCTCTGTAATTGACGTTTATGGGGTTTTTCTCTGGGCCAATAGTTAGTGTTTCCGTCACATACCTTTTCAGCTCCATAATCATGAATTCTAGGAACAATTTATGCCTTTGTGTTTATGAGTGCTTTGATAAGTCAGTCATGGTTTACTATGAATTATCACTCTTCTGTATATATTGTATCATTATAGGAAAGGGCCTCAATTCTTCGGTGCCCACCGAAGTGGCCATATCAGCGGTGACAGTAGCGGTTATGGCAGCAGTGATGATGTTGTTCAGGACATCAGTGACCATAGTAGTAGCTGTAATTGTGGTGGGTTTGCTGTTGCTCCTTGGGGCATGTTGGTGGAGTGGCTGCAGTGCTGGTATTTTTAGCAGGAGTCATTTACATGATCTAGGTCTGGTCTTGAAGTAAATCAAGATCTAAAAATTGGTTCATAGCCCTTGTAGCATTTTCATGTACTGGATCTCTAACTTTAGAAAAACCTGAGATCATTTTATCACAATTCAATCTAATCATTATTCATGATGTATATAAAACACAATATTTTTCCAAAATCAACATAATACTGTAAGTATTTCTTATTAAATAACGAAATAGGAGGCCGTGTATAGTATAGTGTGGGCTTTTATTATAATCTTTTTGTTTGCTTTGAGATTGCATATATGGTGTACTTTTGATGGAGTACCTAATCCAAAAATACTGAATGTGATAAGAATCCTGTTCTTGGTTCAATTCTGAAGGCTGACAGCAAAATTTTTTAATGGATGCCGTCTTTCATCCTGATGTGTAACAATCTCTGGGTTTCTTTTTGTTTTCTCTGCGGGGCCCCATGCACGCCGTGGGGGTGGGGGGGTTGATGCGTTAGCACATATACTACAGTGACATAACATGTAGGAGCACTTTGTGACAGAAGGGGAGTTCCTTGTTGGCATTGTGTGCTGCATGGTTTATGCTTTTAGAAAAAGATTCTATCAGAGAAAAGTCAGGGAAACTTATTTATGTTATATGGGTTACCTTGTCCAACAAGTCAATCACTTTCCACTCCCTAGCAATCACTATATATGGATTTTATATGTTATGCTTTACCATGAGGATGTAGTTTGTTTTGGTCATGTGAATAAAAGAACATATTTTATTGGGAATATAGATAGAAGAAGTGCATTGAAGAGGATAAGACATCCTACTTTAAACGACAAGCATATACATGTGTGTGTGTGTGTGGGCATGCTATTTGTGTAACTTGGAGAATTCCAGCTGTTTGCAACCTTGTTTAACCTTTTACTTCACCTTGTTTGTTATCTTTTTCTATTTTTAACTACCTTGTCTTGCAGTTTCATTTACAAACTACAATTTCATAATTTGATTCTGAATGAGTCTTGACATTGGATTATGCAGATCTCTGTGTGCTAGTATTTATAGGAGAAAGATGGGTTTAAGACATAACTAGAGTTGCTGCCTGTTCTGCATGTTGAGATAATATAATATCTTTAATCTTCCCTTGCCCCTCCTCTCCCCCTCTTTTATAATTTCAAATTGAAAATATTAAAATGATTTTAAAGTTTTGCTCTAGCATTTGATTTCCTTTGATCATGGGCATGAGCAAAATTGTTTCTCTCTTTGTTTTTCTTGGTTCCTCTCTCTCAATGCTACTAGATGTGGAGCCACAGTATTCAGGAGCAAGAATAGAGGGGGATGTTGTTACTTTGGATTTTGTGAAGAAAATGATGGATGATTTCAAGAACCAGAAGTGTTTACATAAACGGTAGTGAAGAAAATAAGTTATATCAAGTAGTTTTTTTGAAGAATTATTGTTCTGGGATTTTCACTCTTTTGTACTGCTTCATTCTTGTAGGTATGCTTTCCAGATTGTGTTACAAACAAGAGAAATGTTGAAAGCCTTGCCTTCTCTAGTTGATATAAATGTTCCTGATGGCAAACATTTCACTGTTTGTGGAGATGTGCATGGTCAAGTAAGTCTTTGAATTGTTTGGACTTCTATTTTGGTTTCAGGCTTAACTTCAATTTTTTGACATTTTCAAAGTTGATTGGAGACTTATTAAAATAGAAAAACAAACTGATGGGTAATCTGAATGCGAAACAATTAACTGTTGTTTAAATGAGGCTCAATGTTGTAGTGAAGGTTAGATGGTTATAGACGCATAAGCATTGAAAGTAATTAGTCGTTGAACATGAGATTGGTTTGCATATCATTCTGATAAGTGGCTGGGTTATTACTTACGACTCAATAGTTGTTACTGGGAAGATTGATTAATAAGAAAGAAATAGAACAAAAATGGAAGAAGAAAGCCTTTCCTAATATTTCAACTCTCAAATGTAGCCAAATTATACCTTTCAGTGCCTGCTTTACCTCTGGATGTGTCAAAAGGCTCAGATTATTTTGATGCCCCAAGAAAATCAAATGTTGGTGTAATATATTTTTTATTAGGTTACTATCCTTTAAGCCGAATGTTTGATGTCATCTTCATCTTCTAGTTTTGGGGATCTGAGGGCATAATCTTCCTTCTGCCGAGGGCTCTTTTATATATTTTTTAATTCCCCTGCCAGCTTTTAGGTTGGCACTTTAATGTCAAGTTAGTTTTATTTTGGGAAATTAAAACTGGGGGTCTTATGAGATTTGGGGAATAAGAGAAATCTGAATGGAGAAACTATATATTGAAAATCTGTTGCATTTATAAATATCACGAACAAAAATAAAATCTTGAAAATAATCAGCAATGATAGTGTTCTAGGAATCATTCTGTTAGAAGGCGACTAGTTTCCTAGTTTTGGTAGCATTACTTGGAGTACAAGAAGTGAGCAATTGTTTCTCTTGTTTTCTAGTATAAATAAAGGTGCAGGGTAGCTAACTTAAATGAAGTTAGCGTAACCCTTGTTCTAAACAATTCCCTTTCTTTCTGTATGTGTGACTGTGCATGTGCATACCTGTATGCAGTATTTAAAAGAAGCTAATGTGAACCTCAAATAGAGTTCAAAAAAGGACATTGGTAAAGAAAACAAACTTGAAAGGAAACTACAAATAAGTGGATCCAATAGGAACAAACTGGTGACTCAATTCCTGCTGGGAATAGTGGCCTCAACAATGCTACTGATAGTCTTGCTCCAGTGACATGAATGTTAACAGTCATGCAAAATAAATTCATCCCACCAATTTATGGTTTGGAGTTTATGAATTTTCCTTCTTTTTTCCTGGTTGATTAATCTGCCCTTTTCACCATTTCTTATGCGCACACATAAATGCAGAAACCCTTTTATTGAATTCCACTTCTATTAATTGTTAATCTGTAATAACATTTTATTTTTTCATTCATAAATCTTGCAGTATTATGATCTATTAAATATTTTTGACCTTAACGGGCTTCCTTCTGAAGAGAATCCATACCTCTTTAATGGTGACTTTGTGGATCGGGGATCTTTTTCCGTGGAAGTCATCCTTACCTTGTTTGCTTTTAAATGCATGTCTCCATCAGGTGAACCCTTGTTAAATCTTTGTCAATATGTAAGCTGTGTTTTCTTTTTAGTTTTTTAAATTTAATTTCTGGATACAGTATGATTATCCTCAAAGCTCCTGATTATCCACTTATGAAGATGTATTAGAATTAAAAGGACTCCCTCTTTTGTGATAGTTTGCTTTCCCATATTGCTACATTCAGGAGTGCATTGTACGAGTTGAATTGTATATTTCTGTTGTCTCTTACCTTTGATAACAATTTCACATAAATCTGCATGTACTTCTCTTTGCGCTTCTTCCAGTTCACTTGTTAGAACTTATAAGTATGGCTTCCTTTTGTTCCTTTTCCCCTTAGAAATTATATCTTATTTTCTTGTCATAAAACTTTCAGCCATATATCTAGCAAGAGGAAATCATGAGAGCAAGAGCATGAACAAGATATATGGATTTGAGGGTGAGGTTCGCTCAAAGTTGAGTGACACATTTGTGGAACTATTTGCTGAAGTATTCTGCTGTTTACCATTGGCTCATGTGATAAATGAGAAAGTTTTCGTAGTTCATGGTGGTCTTTTTAGCACTGATGGGGTAACACTCTCACAAATTAGAGAAATTAACCGGTTTTGCGAGCCTCCAGAAGAAGGTTAGATGCGTCTTTCTCTAGTTTTTAATTTTCTCATAACAGAATGTATCTTAAGCCTTCAACACAGTTACATATTTTTGTTGTACGTAGTCCCTGAACCCACTGCCACTTTATTTTCCATCTTAGTGTCGTAGTTTTTATGTATCTATACTTGGTATGAGTAGGATTGATGTGTGAATTGCTATGGAGTGATCCACAACCTCTCCCTGGAAGAGGCCCAAGCAAGCGTGGTGTGGGTCTTTCTTTTGGTGCAGATGTGACGAAAAGGTTTTTGCAGGAAAATAATTTAGGTATGTTTTCTATTGGTTTGATGCTCTTCTTGTTCCTTGATCAGTGACTTCATGCACGCTATCAATTTACAGATTTAGTTGTGCGATCTCATGAAGTAAAGGATGAGGGTTATGAGATTGAGCATGATGGTAAACTCATCACTGTTTTTTCTGCTCCAAATTATTGTGATCAGGTAATTTAATCTCCGTAGTTTTGTCACAATATTTTCTTTCTTGATTGTCAAGGCTTGAAAAATGATGCTGTCCTATGTAAAATCGAAGGGCTGAGAAGAAATCTTGAAATTATTAGCATTTTTCTTAAGCCAAACACACCAAAGAGTAACACAAATGGCACAACACCATAGAGCCTTTCCTTAAATTTGCCAAACTGCTTGAAGCTAATTGCTAATAAAGAAAATTCACCAAAAATGCCAAATAGTCATTTCAGATGGCAGTGGCTGTTGGACTGTAACAAATGATCTACAATTTATGAGTCTTTCAGTGTTCTGTTTGTTGTTTGGATGGAGTTTGGCATATTATTCTTTAATAGATACTATTAATATTGCAAGAACAAATTTTCCCCAGTCAAGTATGTTTGAATATAGTTGGTCGGATTGACAAGATGTTGATATTTCCTTGCATCCTGCAGATGGGTAATAAAGGTGCCTTTATTCGATTTGAAGCCCCTGATTTGAAGCCTAACATTGTTACATTCTCAGCAGTGGTTGGTATCTTGTATTTCAGAGACTGCTTATACATGCTCGTTTAAGTTTCTACGTCGTCGTTTGATCAAACAAATAAGAATAATCTGGTTCATTGTGTCTTTATGCTCGTCTTTTTCAAGGACATTCAATGTAGGATTCCTAAGATAGTGTTCTTTGATTGGTACGGTAATCTAACGTTTTCTTGGGTCTGCATTGTTTTCGTAAATTTGCAGCCACATCCTGATGTGAAGCCAATGGCTTATGCAAACAACTTCCTCCGGATGTTCTCATAATTTATATTGCTGACTGGGACTACCTGCGGTTCATACTGCTTTGCAACCTCTGGTATCCGAGTGCAAGATTCAGAAGGTGGCCAGAGAGACCATGTATCCGTTACATGATGACAAGTGTTCTTATGTATACTTTTTTTTGGGCTTTATTAAAATTCATTTTTTAAGCAAAGTTTAGCTTCTTTCTTTTGTACTTTTTATCATTTGGTGAACAATATGTAAGGAAAATTGGGGTAACGTTCATAAGCTTCATGAAAATATCAAATTAGGGAGTATGACTGCTATGGGAAATGTATGGTCATTTACCTTGGGCCTTTTCTCGTTTCATAATTCGCCCTGTACGGAACCATTTCTGCTAATTGTATTAAGCTCGTTCTGTATTTTCGGATTTGAATTTGATTAGTACTGATTCCAACTCCAATTAAAATCAAGTCTGGGCAGATATCGACGCACCCTGACGATATTCAGCAAGAAAACTCACAAGTAGGTTCAATTACAAACTAAACAAATGGGTTAATACAAGTAAACTATTTTCAAGTTTTATTAGATTTTATTTTACATGCATCAAAATCAAAAACTTATATATTATTATTAGATATTTGTTATTTAGTTGCTCAAATTCATAATTCTAAGTAAAATCTCAATTATTTCAAGTGAGATGTAATGCAAAAAGGTTAATACTTGAAAGTTAATATTGTTAAGGGTAACTCAAGTATACTTCATTATAATTACTAGCTTCATGCATAGATGCATCAGTTGGAAGCTTTTATCTTAGATTTTTAATTAATTATTATTTTATTCATAAACCAATTTTACTATATGAGAATGTGGACATTATAAAGTTACAACCTAAAATTTCACCCTCATCTTTGAAATTTTCACTATTAAGGTTAAGCAGCAGTTTCATTTTTCCTTTTTAATAACATATCTTTTGCTAAAAACTTCCAATTACAATTCTTAAAAAGAGATTGTAAAAAATAAAAAATCACTGTCTTATCAAAAAATTTATTGTCAAGTATTCTTTCTTATTGAAAATTCAATTACTTTTGAAACTTCTTTTATTTTAATTTTAATTTAAATTGTCTTAATGGTTATAAAAATTTTAAAATAGAATCTGTTTGATATACTTTACAGTATTTTTTAAGAAAATAGTTGGTAAAATATCAATGACTTAAAATTAAATACCAATTTCTATTACCAAACAGAAGCTAAATATCACATGCAACAGCGCTACGCTGCGTTTAGACTTTAGGAGATGCAGGTTTGGCCATCTGGCTTGCCCTATCGTCTTCTTCCTCCGTCGTCTTAGGGTTTATAGAGTTGCAGATTGCGTTTTCTTCACCCTCACAGTACACACTAGAGACCGCGCATGGGAACTCTATATAATGCGATGTTTGACCGGTGTATGTCCAACGATACATGAATAGAGTGTCGCGAGTCCTCTGTAGTTTCGTTCGGTAACGTGCGAGATCGAGAAATATCTTCCGGATCGCGATACGGTACGATATTTTGTTCCTCGATGCTTTTTTTTTTCTCCCTCTCTTCTCTTCTCTCTGTGGGTCGTAAAGACTAAATTCTATCGAGCTCCAATTTGCCCCTCCTTTTGAGGGGTGGTTCTATGAATTTGATTTTAATTTCCATATAAACCTTTGTTCAATTTGTTAAAATTTTTAAGTTTTTGGTTTTGGATTATATCGTCTATTATAATTTATAAGCTGTTGTTGTTGATGATGGAAAGACAATTCATTGATGAGGGGTTGTATTGTGATGAAATTGGTATTACCGTTATGTTGTTTCCTTAAAGGCTTGAAATTAATTGAAGATACTTTTTGAGTACACGGTGATTACTTAAGTACATCAACATTTTCTGGGAATATTATGCCTCGATCCTATGAAATGGGAAAGGAAATTATGTTCTATCATTAAGCTTGAGGGAGAATACACTGTTAATTTAAATGAATTGGTGGGTACCTGAACTTTTATCAGTTTCACGAAAGTTAAGTATCAAGGAAAAGTCGTAATCTTTGATTCAAAACATTGAAATGACATAGTAATGAAGTTGTTAAGTATCAGGACTAAAGTAAGGAAAGAATTTAGAACTGTCTTCCAAATGTTCATGCCCCAGTTATCACTTTAAAAAATTTCTCCTATTTACGTTCAAGCCTTTCGTTTTCATTTTCATCCAATCATCCAATCACTGCTATTGCTTGAATACTAACCTTAGACTGCCAGCCTGCCAGTTGCTGCCACAATTGTGGGAAGCCACTTCGGTCATGCTAATTTAGATAGCTGACCAGGAAATGACAACCACCTGTCTCATGTTGCTGCTCACCTTCTCCCTTGGTGGCTTTGTAACCCATAAATGTGCTTGTCATGGCCACTTATTACTTTATGTGAATTCCAACTCATATGTGCAACCAATATTGCTTAATTTTTTCCTTAGATTTCATTTCACGGGAATGAATTCTATGGAGCACTCGAATGTTATTTTCTGAGGGATGCAGTCTAGCCACTGATCATAATATCAATTTTTTTAAGCATAAAGCAACAGATTTTACAGGAAAAAACAGCTTCTTTTTTTTTTTTTTTGGGAGCCCATAGTATGAGACCTTTAAGTTGTTAGGCTATGCATGAGATGGTGATTTATTGGCTTCTTGTTGCTTGCATGTGTATTGTGCATTAACTAACTTAGTATTGTGTTCCCTCAGATTGTTTGCTGTGGCTATTTTCCCTAAAGATGCTGTTCGTGAATGGAAAGAGAACTTTGTAACTTTATGAAGCATGAATAGATGGCAGTCAAAGTTCAGGGTTCTTATGTTCTTGTTAGTCACTTCCTCTAATCAGGGGGAATTTGTCCCTAGAATCTGCAGCATAAAGCCTTTCTCCTCTTTGCTAAAGAAAGAAAAATTGATATTTAACATTGATATATATTAATTGTCAAGATATGAGCACAAAAATTGTAACTTTAACTGGTGATTTTTATTTTTTTTCTTTTCTTGCAATGTTGCTAAAATTTGTAGGTTACCAGTGCATTGGGCCTTCCTTTTATTTTCCTCTTTAAAGATGAAGTTCTTTTTGTTCCATGGAACAGACTTCAGCTTTCATCTGTTCCTGTGAAGCATATAATTTAGCTTTCTAATGTTATATTCCTAACAGTGACCAGAGTAAGGCGTATCATAGTTGTATAATTGTCTGTTGAAACAAAGAGAAATCTCATTCCTAATGTCCTCAAATGGGTTGAAAATACGGGTCTCATGATTCACTTTCAAACATACTCTAGATAATTGGTTTCAAATGCAACTCTTTTACAGCATACTTGAGATTGAGTTGTTTTATATATGTACTTATGGCTTGATGATTGAGGGCTGCTGCTTCTAGTAATTGGTTGCATTTGATGTGTTGATGCGTCTTCTTTCCTTGTTTGGTCTTTGTTTGTTTGAAGAGGCTGCCTTGTCCACTGACACCTTTTTACTTACAAATGAATTTTACTTTTACATAAAGATTAAAAAATCTGGGGCTACTTTCCTTATTTCTATTTTGTGTTGAATGTTTGTCGTCAGTCATACTAATGGAAGTGGCAGCAGTGGACCCTTATGCAACTAATCCAGGACCAGTTGATGGTTCAGTTCTCTATGATCAAGACAAGCATGTCTCGACAGCAGTTTGGGATGGACAGGTGCAGTTTGCTATCTGACTAGCCTTCCTGCTTCATAATTTCTTTTAAATTTTTCTGTGCAAAATCTTCTCTATAGCTTGACTTCTTATCTATAATTGTTTGCTATCTAATTCATTAGCAGGAGCGTGGTGCTCTGAGATGTCATGAACACACTTCAAAGCTTGATCAGTGGACACTAACTTCTAAACAGATTGAATTGGTAGCAATTGCTGGATTTGGGTACTTAAGATCAATTCCAGCTATTAGTCTAGACAATCCCCTTATCTCTGCACTAGTTGAAAGGTGGAGAAGAGAAACAAATACTTTTCACTTGAATGTTGGAGAAATGACGGTGACCCTCAAAGATGTTGCACTCTTACTAGGTCTAGCTATTGATGGAGAACCCGTAATAGGCATAACATATACCACTTGCAGTTCGGTTTGTGAAAAGTATCTAGGCAAAGCACCAGAGTCTGGGTACACAAGTGGTGGGATGGTGAAGCTAAGTTGGTTAAAGGAGTTCTTTTCTCGCTGTCCTGAAAATGCATCAATAGAAGTGATAGAACAGCATACTCGTGCTTATCTTCTTTATCTTGTTGGTAGCACCATTTTTTCCACCACTACGGGGAATAAAGTCCCCGTTATGTACTTGCCATTATTTGAGGATTTCGAACGATGTGGACAATATGCCTGGGGTGCAGCGGCATTAGCATTCTTGTATAGAGCACTGGGTAATGCTTCCTTGAAAACTCAAAGTACCATTAGTGGATGTTTAACACTACTGCAGGTAATTGATACGTGTTCTTCTCCTTTTCAACCTGTATTATGGCTACATCTTTATCCCTTTCCTTTTGACTTCATTTTTACTTTCTTCAAAGTGCTGGTTTGATTGGTTATTATTATTTTGCAGTGTTGGAGTTACTTTCACCTCAATATTGGGCGACCAAAGCTCAACCATGAGCCGTTGCATGATCGATTTCCATTTGTGCTTAGATGGAAAGGAAAACAAAGTGGCCCGACAGCAAATCGTGATGTGGTTTTTTATCGGAAAGCTTTGGACTCTCTAAAACCATGTGATGTAAGTCTATTTTGAGCAATTGATTTGGTGCTGATCTTGTAATATTCTGATAAATTTTTGAAAGACTATGCATTTTACCATTATTAATGTACAGGTGGAGTGGCTTCCCTACAGAAATATGGACAGTATGGTAATTCCAGAAGATATCAAAAGTACATTAATTCTTGGGAGATCAAAGACAATGTTGATTTGCTTTGACAAGGCAGAAAGACATCTTCCAAATCGATGTCTGAGGCAATATGGCATGCTTCAATCAATTCCAGAGGACGTGGAGCGATGGGAGAGGAAGAGTCGAGGAGTTGATGGCGGGGTTGATTTATCAGGGAAAATGGAATCAGAGCTTAATGAATGGTTGAACCGTCGACATACTATAGTTGAAGGAGATGAGGGTGTAGATGAGAGTGAGTACATGCAATGGTATCTGAAAATTACTCGTAAGTTTGTAGGGAGGCCTATTTCTCTCTCATATGAGTTTCAGAGAACGGTAAGGATATGTTTCATGAATTTAGTTTTATATCTTATAGCAACTATAGATTTAGTTTGAAATGCTTTTTAAAGAAAAAAAAATGTTTGCAGAATACTGGTTTAAGGGATATAGCACACATAGCAGATACCTTTTCAACCAAAGGTTTGGATCCACAACAAATTGAGTCAATTTCTCGGATAAGATATATTGCACATGGATGTTTGAGAGACCAAGTTGGTGGTCCAGTCATAGTGTCAGCCACCCCGCAAGTTGAACTTGGTAAAAGGATAAGAGGAAAGGAGAGGGTTAGAAGAAAGGGTACTGGTAAAAGATTGCGGAAAGATGATGCAGTTCAATATAATGCAGCTAGTGAGGATGAGCAACCTCAGTTCTATGGCACTCCTATTGAGGTTGACCATTTGCAACTAAGTCACCTAGATAGAGAGGTCGATCATGCACAGTTATGTCCTATAGACAGTGAGGTCAGTCCTGTCGAGTTGATTCACGACGATGGTGAGAGCATGCAGCTATGTGATGCAAACATTGAGGTTGATCCATCAGAGCTTGGCTTCGCAGTTGAGGAAGATAATGAGGAGCCAAACAGTGCAGCTGCTGAGGTTAATAATGAAGAACTAGAACATGCGGTCAGTGAAGACATAAAGGAAGAGCTAAACCAAATGACCACTGAGGAAAATATTGTGGAACTAGATGTAGGTAATAAGGTTCTTGATGTACAATCTTCTGATACCCCCAAGGAGTTTGATGCTTCACAGCTTTGTGATGCAACTCACGAGGTCAATGAATTGAAGCTTACTGATGCAGCTGCTGCAGAGGTCAACCACACGCATATTAAGGACTCGAGTATGGTCAACTTACAACAGGGCGATGGAACCGACAATATTAATTCACAACTTTCTCACGTTAACAGTGGGACTGAATTACCATATGCTAAAGCAGCAATGGAGGTGACTCAACAACATTCTTCTCTTGAAACTCATGAGGATATTACACAGAAAGGTGATTGTAGTGTTGCTGTATAGGGTGAAGGCTTTACACTGTCGTAGAGAGGCAAATTTTTTTAGGCACACTAAATTTAAAGATGTGGTCATTTTATGTATAATTATTTATATTCTTTTGTTTGTTTTCCATTTCCTTTTATGGTGGCTGGCTTGCGTTTCCTTTTGTGCTATGAATTGAGATGCATGAAATGCAGCTGAATTCTAGTATGCAGCTCCTGACCAAATCTTAGAAGAGTTTTGTTATTAACTTTATGTTTATTACATAATAATGAGAAAAATGTAACAAAATTATTATAAGAACGGCATTTTTATCTTACATATTTGTAGAGTTGTGAAAATAATACTTTCCTCATTTGACAGCGAGCCTGAAAAAGAAAGTACTTACAGCCGTTTCTGTTATGTGAAAGGAACGAAGTGACATGGAAAGAATAGTTCTCTTTTTGTAATTCTGTTGCTTTGTGGAATGCAGTTGTACTCTTTGAAAATGATAAATAAAAGATCTATGAATAATTATCATAAAATAATGAAGGAAAAAAATCAAATCAAACTAGAAAGGGAATGCAAACCTTCAAGAAAACCGGTACACGTCATCCTATTTTCCCACGCCGCCATGCGTGCCGCCAGCAAGTAAACATTGTTGTTACGTTTCAAAGACTAACCAAATCCCACTGGCCGGTGCTTGGCAGTGGGCCATCTCTACTTTCGACTTCAAAAGATAATGCCTGTTCTCCTGCAAGACAGCCTACCATCTAAAGCTGGATATCACTGTTCATCGACGACACCGGCCAGATCCCAACTGTTAGTAATCAATGCCATTTATTTTTTATTATTTCTTGTATTGATATAAAACAAGGGTTTAGACAAGAACAGTATGGCATTTTCTGAGTTGCCTATCTCTTCTGTAACTGTCAGCTCGACAGCTGCCTCTTGCCGCGTCACTCTTAATAAGCAGCTGAAATGAATTCGGTAAAAAAATTATTTACCAAAAAATCAGGGTCGTTTATTCATTAGAAATTTATTACACTTAAATTGCAAATTTATTGAAACGAAAGAGCTGTGGTGATTTGATGCGCAAATATTAATGGAAGCTATCAATTAATTTGATATTCGAAATATATAGTTTTCTAAGTTTTATTATTATTACGTATACGCATCACCCTAATATCACCAATTTTAGGATATATTAAATGCAAATGTTAAATCTTCAAATTTTTCTATGTTAAATTTTAGCCACTTTTAATACAATTGAACGAAAAATATATACTCTTTTAAAAAAAAATATTAATGCTTTATAATTTTTTTTAAGAATTAATGCTTAACTAATTTATTATTCAACTGTTTGTACCTTGCTTACCAACAATTAAAGTTTTAGATATATATTTGTTGTACCAACATGAGTTGGTTTAATTAATAAAAATTTGAATATTTTAAATAAATTATTTTAAATTAAATTTAAATTTTTATATAAAAAAGGCTTATTTAAAAAAATTATTTATTTTAATATTTTTAATAATTTAAAAAATTAATTTTTATTAATCAAATAAAAATACTCTAAACAAATAAAAAATGCATCTTGGATCTCAAATATGAGCATGAATAAGTCAACTTCTTTTTTTTTTTTTTATGTTAACATGAATACGACAACTTTGCCGGGGACAATTTTATCACATCTAATCATTATGCAGATTGATTAGCAAATTTCAGCTTCCTGATCGACATAGTACTTCAGCTTTTCAATCAAATGACTCCTGATCTTAGCACTCTTTTCTTATGCTGATTTAGTGGGTGTTAGTATTGTGCTATTAGGAGTTTGAAGTTATCTTAGTTGGTAAATTTTGATATTCTAATTTTTTAAATTTAATATATAAATTTTATCTTTTAATTAAATTTTTTCTCATTCTCTTGTTTATCATATTTTAAGGCAACAAGGGATTTGTATCAAACGTTTAACAACTTTGATGTAAAAAAAAAAAAAAATTTCTTAAATTAATTGATTTCAGCCTTTCGTAGTCAACCCACTTCTTCCTGCAAGGTTCCACGTAGCCATATCTTCTCAGCTCCTTTCTTTTTTCACTCTCACATCCTTCTTAACCCTTCCAATTCCAAATCCAAGTATCTCAGTCAGCGTTCTTCCTCTTGTCTTGTTTATTTTTAGTGTTTGTTTGGGTATCTTTCCCTTTGAATTCCACTTTCTTTAATTCAATTCGCCAAAAGAACTGAGACAAAATATGCCGAGCGCTTCCGAATCACCCTTGGCCCTTGCTCCTGGCCGTTTGGCCACGCTCGCAGCTCACCTATTAACTTCCACCGAACCATCTGATCACGCACCTGCGCTGGACCCACACTGTCTCTCTGCTCAGACTGCGATCTCGCCGCCGGGGAACCTCAAGGGCACGTTGACTGTCGTCGACGAGAGGACCGGCAAGAACTACCAAATTGAGGTCTCTGAAGAAGGGACTATCAAAGCTACTGACTTCAAGAAGGTATTTTTTTTTTTTTTTTTGACAATTTTTATCCACAAGCTTGATATTATTTGGCGAAGTGGGTTTCTTCCAATTCTGCTTCTTCTGGGGGTGAGTACTTATGTCATGCTTCTAGCAGGAGGGTTCAGGTTGTTGTTGGTTGTCAACTATTAATTCACAATTACATGCTAATTTAGGTGCTATGAATTCATGCATGCATTTGAGTAGTTTGGGATCTATAGCATAGCTGTTTACGTTAAACTTCATTAATAATAGGTTGTGGGTCTCTAATTCTTAATTTGCAGATATCGACTGGAAAGAATGACAAGGGACTCAAACTATATGACCCAGGCTATCTAAATACAGCTCCTGTCCGATCAACAATTTGTTATATTGACGGTGATGAGGGAATTCTTAGATATAGAGGCTACCCAATTGAGGAGTTGGCAGAGAAAAGCACCTATATGGAAGCGGCCTATCTTATAAGTAAGTATTCTGCCAGATTATTATGCGATTCTATGGGACTTCTCTGGCATATTAGTTGTACACTTGTACTTGTATAGAAGAGTTTAAACTTTTTGCCAGGTGATTAATTCCTATTTAGATATTATCATTTTATGTCATTGAAGACATGCGCACCTCGAGTTGTCGTGGGGTCAATAGTCCTGAATCTTATTAACTAAATGCTTCAATATATGCATTGCGTGTATGCTTTTTGGGTATATTGACTCTTTCTCTGTTTTTTCAGTGTATGGGAATTTGCCTTCTGAAAGTCAGTTAAAAGAATGGGAATTCACTATATCTCAGCATTCAGCTGTACCACAAGGAGTTTTGGTGAGCTTTTCTGCTATATAACAACTTTTATTGTGAGGTTTTTTCTCCTGAAACCTTATCTGCTAGTCTGCTAACCACTTTGTTTTAGGTCAGTAGCTGCTTTTTGAATGGTGAACAACATACACTGATTGTTTTACTGTTTGAAACTTAATATGCCATTTGTATTATAAGTTGTTGAAATTTCTAGTAGCTCTTTATAGTTTTTTCATCAGGAATCGGACAAAATAGTTCTCCTATCTGGATGTTTTGGGATCATCTTTTTGGTGCCTCTATTGGTTTACAAAATAAATTTACATATCTTTGGAATGTTATCTGATTTTTTAATCTTGAAGTTTTACAAGTATCTTACTTTGATTACTGGACTGCTTTGTGTTTAGCTGGACAAGCTTGGATTTTTTTTATTTTTGGCAATTAGATTACGATGTTTTCCGAAGCTGAGGAATTATTAGTTTACTGGACTGATTTGTGTTTAATTGGACAAGCTTGGAAATTTCTTATGCAATTAGATTACTGTGTTTTCCCAAGGTGAGGATATATTAGTTTACTGGACTTATTTGTGTTTAATTGGACAATCTTGGAACTTTCTTTTGTATTTAGATAACTGTGTTTTGCCAAGGTAAGCATGTACAGGAGAGTGGTTAAGTTACTTCTTTAAGATATATACAAGTTTATTACTCTAACAGGGTGATGTCATTATGCATTTGTTTTGTAGAACATCATACAATCAATGCCTCATGATGCACATCCTATGGGTGTTCTAGTTAGTGCAATAAGTGCTCTATCTGTTTTCCATCCTGATCAAAATCCTGCGCTCAGAGTAAGTCACGCAAACTACTGTCAAGTTACTCAACTTGTTGTGGACTGTTCCGCATTGAAATGCATGTATGAAAGCAATATGACACGGCACTTTGCATATCTAAATTTTTTAGGGCAATGTATTTGTCTTGCTTTATAACATGTTGAACTTCTTCCTCATCCTATTTTTCTAATTATATTTTATGCAACAAGTTATGGCAGTTCGATAATGTTAATTGTGTCAGAATTAATCTCTGCAGTATGTTTTGATTTTAAACATTATGGGTTTCTTAAGTTTTTTTTGTCTACGACAATGAATATGTGAAAATTTTTATTTCTAATTTGGGAGCTACATATTTTAACTTAGAAATGTATACCAAAATGGCTTTATAATAAACAGAAAAAGTCTTGGGTTGGTCATTTTTATATTATAAGAAGACCCGGTTATTGCAAGCTATTGTCTTGAGGTTATCCTACTACGACAAGTGTATTATGAGACAGGTAATCAAGAAAACTGCAACTATCATTTTGTTGTTTTAAGCATTGTTTCACTCCATCCTTAAGAGTAATTGATAATAAAGAAAAAAAAAAATTAGCCTCGATTGAATCACGTTACCTCAGTACTAACTGTCAGATGATATGTAATCATTGTATAAATTGGCAGAGACTTATATTTTCTAATTAGACCTATCTCCACTTTGATTCTGATACTTTCCGATAGTTTGGTCTGTGATCCATTGGGATATTAGTTCTGCCTATGTAGTAGTTCAGTGTAAAGGCTATTCTCCATAGGATTCAACATGTTATCATCGTATTATATTATTTGTTTCTGTATCTAGCTTTCGGTGAAGTTATTTTTAATTGTAATTTAATGCAGGGTCTGGATATTTACCACTCGAAACAAGTGAGAGACAAACAAATTGCACGAATTATTGGAAAGGTTTGTTTATTCAAATTTCTCTGTTCCCTTTACCCTCTTGCCTCTGACACATGCAGATTATTCATATTTTTTCAATGAGTCTGGCACTGGTTATACAGCATAACTTCTGTGGATTGTGTGCAGCATTCATGCACCTCTATGCTTATTTGCAAATTTGCAATCTGCCCAATTGCCTTATTGCAATGCTAGTTTCTTTTTTGAATGCAGATAACAACAATTGCTGCAGCAGTTTATCTAAGAATGGCAGGAAGGCCACCTGTACTTCCTTCCAACCACCTTTCTTACACGGAGAACTTCCTTTACATGCTTGATTCTTTGTATGTCAGTATGTCTCTATGGTATTTTTTTGGGCGTCACTGACAATATGGAACAACCTAAATTTTATTTTTTGTATAAAATATTTAAAATTTCTTCTGAGCTTATTGATGCTAGACTTTATGTTTATTTGTGACAGTTTGTGTTTATTTGTGACAAATTCAAATTTTTTTCAAAAGAACTATTTTTTAATTCATATTCACATTCTGGTTGATTATAGTTATTGTGGGATCATATTAGCGTACTGACTTCAATAAAATTTTCACTTTGCATGCTTTCAGAGGCAATCGCTCATATAAACCCAATCCTCGGCTAACTCGTGTGCTAGACATTATCTTTCTCCTGCATGCAGAACATGAAATGAATTGCTCTACATCCACTGTCCGGCACCTTGCATCAAGGTAGGAATCTTACAACTAAAGCAAAATAAAGCAATCTGAGTTGTGTGTTGCTTAACTACCTTTGAATTTGTAGTGGTGTTGATGTGTATACTGCTATTGCTGGAGCTGTTGGAGCCCTATATGGACCTCTTCATGGTGGAGCCAATGAGGTCAGTATACATGGTTTATGAAACTTGCATAATCATTCGTTTATTGCTCATTTGCATGTTTTAAGTTGTAATAATTTTTTTGAAAATATAACACAAGAGAATGCTAACCTCAACACCTTCACATGGAAGCTAGCATCCTCCACCTTTTTAAGTGGACAATAAACTCCCATCTTTCCATTTAGTAGCAACATAAATTTTTATTAGTATGAAAGTAATTTCATCCTCTTCTTAAATATTGGGTCAGTTTTTTTTTTCTCTCTCTTTGTTCTCCCCTCTCACTCTCTCTCCCCTCCCTTCATCTCTGCCATTGTCTACCCAGGTAAGCTTGTTAGTATTATGTTTTATTTTTTTTCTAATTTATGAAACTCTTTATCTCTCTACTGTAAACATTTTGGCTCTGCAACAACTCACTATGGCTCATCTATGGGACCATGGCAGCAGCATCCTTTTGCAATGTAACCATGATAGTTTGACTTGATGCTTAAAACCAATAAAAAAAGTTTCATGACTAAGGGTCTTTCCAGTGATATATATTAGCAAGTGTGCATTGCCACTCACTCCAACCAATTCAAGTTAAAAAATTTTCATATTATGTACAGTTTGGTGTGTACTTCCAAGGTGACATATAAATGGAATGAGATACAATTAATTTTACACCTCCACACAACTCAGTATCTGCAAGAAAATTTTGTGAAATTCGACCTAAGATATTTTTCAATTAAATCCCTTTATGCGGATGTGGAGAATACATTTGTTTTAGATTCTAGGATTTGCACCAAACCAAAGCCAAGCCCAGCAGAGCTTAGATTCTAGGATTTGCGGGTTTGGTACTGTAGATTTACACTAGGATTCATCTTCAGGGTAGTAACTAGTAAGAGAACACGCAGTTAAGGCTAAAAAGAAAAAAAGAGAGAAAATGCAGTTAGAGAAGGAAGATAACGGATACTGAGAGGGGATAATTTTCTGACCTTGCGAATCCCATCTCCCATAAGAATATGCCTTTCATAAAATGCCAAAGATGCCCACTAAAATTTTTTGCATTCTAAAAACGGTGAATGGCTTTTTTGTCCACTTAAAAATGTGGAGGATGCTGACATCCACATGAAGGTGTGGGTTTGGAGGTTAGCATTCCCTATGACATAAGTCTTTGCCATTTGCGGTAACCCTGTCTTGCTGGATGACAATCTTCTTGGGTAAACACATACTGTTAGTGAGCATGCTGATGTGACCTTTGATTCTGTAGGCCGTCCTCAAAATGCTGAGTGAAATCGGTAGTGTTGATAAAATTCCAGAGTTCATTGATGGTGTGAAAGCCAGGTTATTGTTGCTATCTTTTTTTTGGATTATCTTATTCCCACTATTTGTTAGCTTTTACCCTTAATGGATGGTGATCTCATGATGTCTTGCACTTTTTTGGTTGTATTTGCTCTTTTGGGGTTCTCTTCACAGCCGGAAGGGAATATGATAGTTCTGATTGACAAAATTTTCCCATGCTTTTCCTTCAGGAACCGAAAGCTCACTGGTTTTGGACATCGTGTGTACAAAAGCTATGACCCTAGGGCAAGAGTCATAAGAAGATTGGCGGAGGAAGTATTTTCCATTGTTGGCCAGGATCCTCTTATTCAGGTGTTTATCTATTTTGTTGTCTGCCTTTATGTTGTATGTCTATTATATATTGTAGCAGAATAGAATATCTGTGCTGGTGTTGGGGCCAGTCAGGTTTATGATCGCAATAACAAACTACTAGATTTTGAATATTGCTTCTGTAATTGCGTTTAAATGTGTGTGTGTATAATATTTTTAATTTCTTTTAGTTTTATTGCTAACTATCATGCCCAGTATATGTATATCTGTATATGTATATTATATGTATGTGTATATAGTTTTCACCAATCAATCCTACTCAATTTTAAATGCCATTGACATTCAATGGACAAATAGAATCATTATTTAAATTATTTGGAAAGTTATTGTGAGACAAGTTGGGGGCATACTTCAAGGCATTTGCTTGAATGAAGATCTTGAGTCAATTCTAAATCTCTAGCAACTCTTGTTATATTTTCAAATCTAAAGCATGACTTAGGGTTTACAGCACTGCTATTTTATCTCACCAGGAAAGCTTCTGCTTATTTTAATGGGGATTAAGCTCGGTAGATTTATTTTAAACGAAAAGAATGCAATGATTTGGCTGTACAGGTTGCAGTTGCCTTAGAGAAGGTTGCACTATCTGATGAGTTTTTCATTAAAAGGAGGCTATATCCTAATGTTGACTTCTACTCTGGGTTAA
Source organism: Dicorynia guianensis (assembly GCA_037013595.1). Taxonomy (NCBI): domain Eukaryota; kingdom Viridiplantae; phylum Streptophyta; class Magnoliopsida; order Fabales; family Fabaceae; genus Dicorynia; species Dicorynia guianensis. Next base: position 41,013,096 of record JASUAB010000002.1, read on the forward strand.
TTTATAGGTAATTTATCATCATCTTCAATTATTGTGTCTGAGGAGGATAAAATAAGTTAATCCTCCTAGCACATATGACATGGTTTGGAGTGATATTTTTCTTCTCTATTTTTCTTTTTTTTTTTTTTTTGGTAATCAGGGCTATGGGATTTCCACCTGAGTATTTTACAGTTTTGTTTGCTATCCCTCGAATGGCTGGGTACTTGGCACATTGGCGAGAGTCCCTTGATGATCCTGATACAAAGATTATGAGACCACAACAGGTTACTTCCTTCTTTAAAATTGTTTCTCTGGTAATATTTTTGTTGCAAAACATTCAGCAAAAGTATAACTGGCTATAGTGTGCTGATGATGCTGTAAGTGATTTATATACCATTTGGCATTCAGATAATGGTTGGCTTGTTGTCTCATTTTGAAGGTGCACTATATCTCCCTTAACACAGATACTAGAAAACCTTTGTAACATACATCAGAATGATAAAACAAAGCAGTACATACTGTTTTTGTTTTGTTTTTTCTTTTGGGTCTGCATTAGGCGTGATATGGTAGCAGAATGAGTCAAGTTACTATCGTTTTGGGTCAAATGGCATGGTTGGCTTCCTTCCAACATTATCTCATAACCATTCTAATAAGTTTTCACGAAAGTTGACCCAGTTCATTAGAACCATGTGGGCCTTTACGTGTTAGCTTTATAAGCTTCCGTCTGTATGACAGTACTCAACTCTTAACCACCCACCAGAATACTTCAAATGATGGAAAGTTTTACCTATTACCAATTGTTCGTTATTTTTTATTATGCCATTACATATCATTGTTTCCTTAAACCAGATCAAAAGACGCTTGAATAGACAATCTGCCTTCTGTCTGCTTGCATTTCTGTTCCGTAGTTTCATTGATCAATTTTATGTTTCAGGTTTATCTTGGGGAATGGTTGCGGCATTACGTACCAATCAATGAACGAACTGTATCAAGTAATTCTGACAAGCTTGGTCAGGTAGCTATATCAAATGCCTCAAAACGGCGTCTCGCTGGATCTGGGATGTAGGCTTTATTTGGATTTGTAATTGACATAGCTGAAAGGTGATATATAATTCTCAACGAAGTCCGGGGAGAAAATATTCTCTCTTTGTTTATGGCCTTTTCTGAACCTAAAAGTAGCTGTCGCCAGAACCAAGATGATGCAAGGAGTTTTAGGGGAGCATACTTATGCATAAATAATGCAGCTGCGGTCCACACTTGGTGGAAGTATGATGCAGGTGGGATCTACAGTTGCAGCCTTCAACTAGGATTAGTATCTGCAAGCAATACATGTTCCATTGATTTTACTTTCATTTTTTTAAATGATTATTGTGTAAAAATGAATGTTTATACTTTGAAGGTCTTGTGGGATAACTGCTAATGTTATCCTATTATGCGTTTTCTGTGTAATCAATGTTTTAACTTTCTACTAAGCAACTAAACAGGCATATCTATGTAAAGAATAAGAGACAAGGAAAAGATCTGTATCCTTCAGGATAAGCTCGTGTCTTACTACCCATTAGATTACAACTTTGCTTTTCTCAAAAATTGAATCTTAGAATTTGAATTCTTAAATTTATTAAATTTTACAAATTAAAATATAAAATCTAACAGTTTAATAATCTCTCTTTTATTTTATGAGCTATTGATAGTTTATTTGAAGTGGACAAAAATTTTTTCTTTAAATTAATAGTAGGACAATAATATAGGTGCATGTTAATATTACATAAAGATTATATAAATCTAAAATAAAATATGATTCAATTCTACAAGTAAAAGTTCTAAATTCTACCATTGTAAATAAGGTTTCTAGCCGAAATTTCAATAAATTTAAAACAAAACATGATTTTTACCGTTGACTACTGCTTTAATTACACATGCACTTGAACTCTTACATTGCCACTGACTAGGCCGAGTGCCTCCTGGCATGTAAGCAGTCAACCAAGCCCCTAAACCTCCAAAACATCTGAGCAGATAACCATGAACTCATCAAACCGCATTTTGATAATCTTTGCATTGATCCTCTCTACCATTCAAAATCTGTCTGACGCAAGGAGCATAGACTTCTTCTACCTTGTTCTCGAGGTACGTTTATGCAACTGCAGATAGATGCGTTTCCAAAGGCCTTTCATTCAGATATGTTAATCCATTTTCTAGAAGTAATTTTCTTTATTTTGCTGCAAAAATACCCTGGTCAGGATCATATTATGATGCAAAGCATGGTTGCTGTAAACCAACACTCGAAGATCAGTACGAAATTTCATTATCGCTTGATTACGGCCCTCCTACATTTATGGAACATCAGCTTCGCCTTTTGTTTGTTGCTTTGAATTTCTTCTCGTAAAGAAATAAATTTCAAATTTAACAGTGTCTAAAAGTAGTAGTTTCTTTTGATAGTTTGGTGATGAATGCCAAATCAATTTAGTCATCCAAAAATTCTATGCATCACCCGACTAAAATGCATAAATTTGCATCACCATCTTTCATAAAACAAAACATTATGTTACTCTCAGTACCAAAAAAAAAACATTATGTTACTTGTTCCTTATTATCTATGTAAAAAATATGGCAGTAATGTGTCGAAAGATCCTATGCATTGGATGCAACATAAGTCCTTCAGCGTGATTATCGCAAATGACATTTTCAAATCAAAATTTTATCACCACTTAGAAAGTCACAATTCTTGCACAGGAACCCGTAAATGTGAATCCTGCAAACGGACCAATACCAGTGCTGGGATTAGGATGTAAAGTGGTGTATGAGAGAAATGATGTGTGAATAACATTACCCGTCATCACCTCATCTACATAATCAGTAGAAGTTCAGTTATAAATTAAATCTGAGATTGGCGGGCAGTCACGTGAATAACACTACTGAAATCCTGTTGAATGTTTCAGTATATATAGAAGGATGTTTTCTGGGGTCATTCTTAGAATAGCACAACTCGGGATATGAAGTTTCCACAAGAACAGCTCAGCATTTATAGCGACGAAAGCATATCACTGGATTAATCTTGAATAATACCTTTGGGAAACAAAACACAGCAAGTTGCCTGGTGATATGCTCCACCTCAAAGCAAAATATCACTAGAAACGGAGTATAATAATTTTTGTTCACAAGCATAATTCATTAGGTAGCTTTCTGTCTCAGTAGGTGATGCAAATCAAGCACATTGATCTTAGCAGCAAGTATGAAGTCATTTTCGGTCAGCCCACCTGCATGAGCATGCATCATTTGAAGAATGAAGTACATAAAAATAAGCGAATAGGTAGTAATATCAAGAAAAATAACTTCTAAAAACAACAAAATGAAAAATAGGGAAGAATAATATGGACTTGTCATTGTAAAGATGCGATGATATTGATCCAAGATTCACTGAACCAGGAAATATGGTTAAGTCTTGATATGTTGTACTGTTGACCTATAGTATTCTTAAGATGTAAGATAGGTACAGATGCATATAAACTGTACACAGCTAAACCCAAACTTTTTCTAAAGATACACATGCAAATGAATGGCATCATAGCCCTGAACAATCCAGTCAAATTAATTGCTCATTATTGCTTGTGTTTTGAACTGAATTTAGTTTTCTACAGAAAATGCATTTCCTACAGAGTTAGGGATAATTTGATACAAGGTCAATTAGAATAAGCAAAGAAAAAACACGGACAAAATTATATAACTCTTACTTAGCAAGACAATAAACAAGAAGATTAGAAAAAAAAAAAAATATTGCGTCATTTTCTTTCTAATCCCAATAAACCTTTCTAACCAGGTCTAAGAAATGAAAATGCAACAGTTGCGTACCAACAAAATGACTACACTATTAAAGTAACTTACCCCTTTATTTTAGTTACCTAAATCATGACATAAGGTAATGAAGGTGAACAGTTAAAACCAAAAAAAAAAAAAGTTGAAGACTAAGACAACCACTCCTCATCTGAATTCCTTCCACGGTTAATACCATATAACCATCTAATTTCAGAGTGGCTACACCTTCCATTTCTTGCCACAAGGACCTCTTTTACAGATAACAAATAGGGAAACTGACAAAATAAAAGCAACACCAAGATCAGGACTATGAAAGAGACTCTTGTGATACACAGCTTCAAGATTGTGTGGGTTAGACTTCAAAGTATCAAAGGGAAATTTTCATAAGAAGAACAAGTATGCAATTTCTTTTTTCTCTAAAAACAGGAGCAAAATAACAAATTATCTGTTTTTCAGATAAAGATAAAATTAAAATTAGTATTCCCGAGTATATGGTCTAATATCTACAGTATTTTAAAATTAATGAAATGAATGCATGGTAGAAGACAAATAATTTCAAAATATAATCAGACTGTGCTGCAAACGCATAGGTTAAAACCAATGTATTGTCATATGCAAGCATTGGCTATTCTCTTGAAGAAAAAATTTTAAATTCATAAAATTCAATCGTACTTGGAACATCGTCTCTAGTTTCTACCAATTTGATGAAACTAACTTGAATAATGAATAATTCATACCAACTGCATGAGTCCAAATCTCAATAGTAACATTATTCCAGCCAACCAGGTGAAGATCAGGATGATGACCTGCATTACAAATATCTTGGTTATAATTTCTATGTACCCTTTAACAACAATTACTTAGAGGCTCGTAAAAGAATGAATATAAGCGTGATACCTTCAGCTTCAGCAAGATCAGCTACTATTTTGAAAAATTGAAGTCCTTTGGTGAAACTCTTTACTTTCCATGACTGCCTCAGCTTCAATATACCACCTTCGTTTACCAAATTCCACCCAATAACCTGGCCACCCATTGTCAATAACCAAGATAAAAAATCACTTCCGTATATAAAGACACAAAACTTAAATTTTATCAATAAACCTTGGGAATTAGACTGTTTGCTGCATCCTCAGTCATGGGTCGCAAGTCCTTTGCATTGCATGGTACACACTTCTTAATTAACAGATCTAATAGAGAATCAGAAAGGGTATTTAAGACAGGAAAAATAATGAGATTCTTGCCTATGTAAGCAGTCATCAAACTACTATAGTAGATAAAGTAGTTCCAATTTTTGGCAACAAGTAGATGTCAAACAAGATTCAAGAAGATGACCAGGCAAGCTCCATCTTAAGAATGACAATTTTTAAAACAATTGGAGGCATTAGAAGTATATAAGACAAAATACAACAAAGCAATTCTATCAATAAACAACCCTTAAAAAGTAGAAAGTGAACAGGAAGGATGTCTTTGAAGGTTCACATTAGCAATACAGCACAATGCAGAACGCCATCTTAAATTTGTATCTCAGTGAACAACTGAGTTTTGTAACATGGATAAGACATGGAGAGAAAATTAGATAGCATGATCCCTGATTTGTAAAATTAATCTCAAGATGTTGCACCAAGTTACAATCTTTAAAGTTATATACAGAGATTAGGTTTCATCGATGCATTTGATCCCTTAATAATTACCCCTCTGATTACACTAATACAAGGAGGTTGCAGCCAACATTTCGTTTTCACAACAAATCTATAATCATAAAGAGATGCGAACAGAAGTTGCCAGGCGTCTTTCATTATATATTTATATGACAGCAATACATCAAAATGTGTAGACGCACCTTTGCTAGTGCAATACGTTCTAAATCCAGGAAGTGAGTTCTTATTTGATGAAACTCCAACTTCATCCCTATTTATGTCAATGACATGACTAGTGGAACTGTAAGCAAGTTAAAGTATATCCTCAAAGAATACAATTCACAAAAAAAGAGTAATAAGTACACTAAAGGAAACAATTTACAAATTGTGAATGCACAGATATATTAGTCATCGATACAGTGATAAACAGACATACGGGAAACAAGTATATATCTATGCAAGTATCAAGAGCGAAAGACAGCCTAGTAGGGAAGTAACCCATTTTTAGTTCAATGAGAATAAAAGTTACTTTTTTCATTAATTTATCATAACATGACCCAGAAAAATTTGTTATTCACTGGAGAAAATTATTGGATCATAGAAAGTCACAACAAAATAAGATCCCACATGAATCCCTGAACCCAGAACATAAGTCGTCAATACAGTGAATCTGGTTTCTCATAGAAGCCAAAAACCAATTCAGATATAAATTAAAGAATCGACTAAGCATGAAAGTACCGCCCACATGGTTGAAGCAGGCCTTGGAACAGCGACGCTAATGGTGCCTACAAGATAAGAAGAACAAAGATATTGCTATTATCTCAACGTATTGTTTAGACCGATACAGAGCAGAAAATGAGGAATCAGCACCTTAGGGATGGAGATAGGGAGAAGGGGAAACTGAAGAACCCGATTCATTGGCGCAGGAGATGCTGCTTAGCTTTTGTGACCAGCAGGTTTATACAGTTATACTGTGCTGAAGCTAACTTCTTTTCTTACAGATATATTAAAATTAGACTAAATTATTCTAATTTTTTTTATTTTTTAATGTTTCTATATATTTTTATTTTAAAAATTTATAATAACTTTTTTTATTTTATAAATATATTATATAAATTCAATTTATTATAAATTATCAAGAATAATTTTAGTTGAGTAATAAATTTACTATAACTTATAATAAATATGCTTGTTAGTTAAGTGATAAAATTTTTTCTTTTTAAAATGCATGTTTGATCTCTTCTATATAGAAATAATCCCACGTAATTTTTTTTTATAATTTATGAATTTTTTATAAAATAAAAAAATACAAACACGTGTTTAAAGTATTTTTTATATTTTGCGTAAAAAGTTCAAAAAAACATATTTTTAGTATTTTTATATATTTTATAAAAAAAATTCATAAACTATAAAAGAGCCAAATGAGACCATTGCAACATGAATTTCAAAAGGAAAAAATTTTACTATTTAATAAATAAGAATATTTTTATAAATTTAAATATTAAATTTAAATATTAAATTTTAAATTTTAAACTTTAAATTCTTAAAAAATTTTAATATTTTGTAACTATTATTTACTTATTTTAAAATCCAAACCCTAAAATTTGAAACTCTAAATAATAAAATCTTAAATATTAAATATTAAACCTTATATTTAAAACCCTAAATTATACAATCATAAGCTTTAAACTTTAAACACTATATCCTAAATTTTAATGTTATGTCATATTTAAGAATTTAAGATTTAAAATTTTTAACTTTAAAATTTAGAGTTTTTAGATTTAGTATTTAGAATTTAAAATTTAAAATCTAAGATTTTATATTTTGATATTAATATTCTCACAATTTTATTCTCACTTAATTATCATAATACATAATTTAAACTATTAAATTTATTAAATTTTATATATTAAATTATGAAATTCAACAAATTTAATATACTAAATATATTATGTGACTCATCCCTGCAAAACTTTTAGTGGAAATAGCTTTATCCTTTAGGTTTAATATTTAATTTTTAAAATTTAGAATTTAAAATTTATGATTTATTTTTTAAAAGAAAAATTAAAAATATCTATTAGAGCTTATAAAGTAAATGTGTATAATCATTTAAAGTAAAAGCTTTCGCTCCTTTATCAATTTAGTGAGTTATCCACTAACATATATTACCTATTAAGTTCACCTGTCCGCTTTAAACATGTCACTCTAAGTATATTATGTTGAGTTTTGCCCCTATCACTATAAAATTAGCCTTCTGGAAAACTAACCGCTGACTGTACCGCCGGCAATGGTGGTCACTTGGTGTTGGTGAGTTCAACAACTTTGTACTAGTTTACCTTTTCTGGTGAGTGCTCTGTTTTCCTTATTTTCTTACTTATAGCCAACATATTTTATGACTAATTAATAATTAAATTTTAGTAATATTAATTCCATGTAATATAAATATGTTTCTTCTTTCCAAACTCATTAAGAGATTCGCTGCCTAATCAAGGCTTGAGCCTCTTATTATAACAACAGTAGATAACATAATTAATGCCAACAATGGCTTGTTTCAGAATTACAAGCCAATCAAGGCACATTCTTCCCTGCAACTGCAAGGCTACAACCTTTTCGGAATACAGACTATTCGTTATTTGGATAGTGACGAGTTTACTCTGAGGATCTGGAATCATTATTTGATAAGATAGAGGCTTAGACAGAAGAAGATTGCAGTTTGTACATGTGCTTCATATTCTGCTGCTAAGAAAAGTTTTTGGTTGGAGCATAATGCTTGCGATTTGAAGAATTTCTTTTTAAGATAATCTATCACCAAAAATAAAAAGAAATTTTCTAAAACTACTCGAGTTTCTTATACACCAAAAAGCAGAAGGCTGATCTCATAAGGAACTCAGCCTAGAGCAGGGTTTTACCATGGCATGCTTCAAGCATACAAATGGGATGAACTCCTCTAGAAGATGACTTATTGGTCTCCCACAAGCGGACAAAGCCAGCATGGCACTCAACTAGAGCCTGCTACTCATTTTGACCGCAAGGAAGGAGAAGATCATGCCTGAATTACCTGCATTTCAGATACTTAGATCACGTCTACTTTGTTGGCTCAGCCAGCTTTTAGATTGCTTGGGGAAGAAACCATGAGTTGAGTATTATGCAAACATATTCATGAAAATTGGCAATCAAATTTTCACTACAAAAGATAGGCAATGATTTTACCAATGGCTCATAATGTCTCTAAGACACTAAATTATAAGGAAACTCAACCCTTGGTGGAAAAAAAATGCTGCAAAGTACCTTCCACTGGTGCACATATCACTCATACCTTTCATATGTGATTAACATATCCATCATAATTTATGCAAATATCCACTGCAGTGACACCAGAACTGCAACAACTATGCCCTTCTAGACATTACAAATCAAGGTTGAGAAAGATGATTGAACCAATAAAATTTTAGCAGGACCCTGTGTTTCCCTCCTTCCCATTTTAATTTGAATTAATTTATTGACGGGTGGCAAACAAACCTGAAACTCCCCAATTCATGCCCCCAGCATTATCATAAACATCCTATATGAAAATGAAAGATAATTTGATTATATATGGAATCCAACAGATTAGAATAATTACCAAACATGTGTTTATTGGGTAAATACATGTAACAGCAAGGGAAGGCCGCTGGGAAAATGAGGCTGAGTTTTCTATGTAATGGAAATAATTGCAATTTCAAGCAAATCATGATATGTAGCATTGCCATCTTTCCAGCAGAACCAAAAGTCTGCTCCTAATATAGCCTCTTTATAGCATCAGTATGTTTAGAAGTTGAACTACTTCTGGAAATGCTTCCTGTTTTCCAGATGCTAGATGAACTGCACAATATGGAGACATAACATGAGAATTAAAAAGATTACTTAGAAATAGCTTTTCTGGAAGCTTTTATGAAAGTGATATCACATGTACCTTTGACTTCTTTGGATAGAATTTTTCTTCATAGCTGCCAGATTTTTCACCTCATTACTGTAAGCAAATTACATAAAAATTAACTAGTAGAGTATACAACCTTCAAAATAGACAATTAGATAGAACACACTAATACTAGATAAAATTCTTTGCATGCTTCAATATACAGAGCCAAGACCCCAGAAAAATCTATACACTGAGTATCACTTTCATATATCCTCAATATTTAGACACAGTTCACTAGTTGTAATTACACCAACATTATTAAATGAGAAAGGTAGACGAATAATTTACAAGTAGCTTGTGGAAGAGCAAATGTCCCTAATCTGATATCAAATTCCATATGATGGAAACTTTTGGCATCGAAAATACAATTCATGAAATATTGAAGTTTTTGTCACAAGGTTATCCCATACCCATGCCGATGCATCCCAACCAATACAAGATTCTCTTAGAGTAGCACCGAAAAGGGTAGCAGCAATGAAGATTTTGTCACGATTTCTTTCATGCAAGAAAGCTTATAGACTAAAAACTAACCAAGCCATAATGTTCATGCCACAGGAAGGTTGGGCAATGACAGGATATCTATATATGCTGGTCATCATGTCATAGGCCAATGAAACTGGCACGAAGGTTAGGCCATTGACTGGACATGCTTCAGGATTCTATGGCAAGATGACAACATATATAGATGATACATTCCCCACAGAATCCCCAAAGAAATATCAGAAGAATATTAGCCCACCAACATCTCCCTTAAATATTTTCAAAAACTTCAGATTTTGCGATTCTTCTCTAATGTCATTATGGGCTGTCAATACTTATTATTAGGATAAATAAGTTCATATTCCAAGTGTGTGTACATCAGTATTTCTTAATTTTCAAACTTAGGAATGTTAATATGGACATGAAGAAAACTTAGGTACATTACACAAAGCCAGTGCAAGTGTCAGGTGCTTTTATATTTTAGACGGCCTACAGGCCACAGATATATCACAAAATAATATGGTTTTTCTCTTCTTTTTTTCCTTCCAATATTGTGATTTCAGAAGTTTATAGGTTTTTACTTCCCATTTTTTATTTTGTTTCTATTTTCTATAGACAGGTTTTGATTTCTCCTGTATAATGCCTTGAGAACTCATAATCTATCCTACAAGGTGAAGTCTTCATTAACCATACTGACTCCCCCTTTTTTCTAATGCCTAAGCCACTGTTAACTGGCAGCTAAAGTTTAAGGTTTTATGTAGATGGCACTTTTGGTTGGACTTGACATCCAAGAAAGCAACAGATCATCTTTACCTCTTGAGGAATTCTATCTTAGCCTTCTTCATTATGTTGCTCTTCATATTTGACACATTGCAGCCAGGTCCACCATCTGCAAAAGATCCTCAAAGATAAAATAACCATAAAATCTGCAACATTATTAAATCTAAATGATACATAACTAAAGTAAATCATGCGGAAATAGAAAACTTACCTCCCCAAAACCTTCTTTTAATTGGTGGAACTTTGCTGCATAGCCTTACTTGCCTACTCTGTTTTCCTACAGAAGTTCAATACTTCGTAAGTATCTTAGTTATGTAAGTGGTAAGATAATAAACTATGCAAACATTGGTACACTGCTCTATACAATTAAATGTAAGGCAGTGAGAGGGGAAGTAATATCCCCTTCCCCAAAATGAAACTCTGCAGAACCACACAAGTATACATATAGTAAACAAGAAGGGGAGGCATTTTCATCGAGAACAAAAATGCAAAAAACCATATTGAATTGGAATAGTATGTAAAAATAGTAAAACCATACGTGCATCTTCATTTTTGTACAATTGCTTTATTCGATCAACAGCTTGTTCCTCAGCCTCAGCCACAGCCTTTAATTTTGCCTATAAATATGTCATACACAAGTTAGCTCAGTTCACCATTGGCGTTTTCAAGAAAAGGTCATAGTATAAATTATCCATTATTCTAAAAGAAAATAAAATATGATTAAGCATAAAATTTCAACTTAGCGTTATTATAACAATAAAAGAAGAAATAGTTTACCTCATATAACTGCGACCATTTGTATGACACTCTATTTTCCCTCATCCTCTGAATTACTTTATTAGTATTAGGTGTTCCAAACTGCTTTTCATAAAATTTCTTCCATAATTTATCAGTCACAGGGCTTAGGTCTCTTCCCTGCAAAAGTATATCAAAGTAAACATTTCAACCATGTTATTCCCAATCATAGTTACAAGGTTCGTCATGTATTGCCATTCCATGGTGTTGAATCAATTTGCAGGACGTCACCTGGTACCAACAAGACTAATGTAGGGTGCTTCAGTATTGTGATTTGGAACAACAAACCTAGTTCGTGGGATATGGGGATATGAGCGAATCTGGTAACTCTGTTCTCAAGCATAACTAAATTCTGTATATTAAGCAAGGTAAAGTTCATCTTACCTCAGTAGACTTCTCCACATGCATTAACTGGTCAACAGTGCAGTGTGGCAATATTCGCTCGAGCAGATACTGATCAGTTTCACCAACATCTCCCAAGTATCTGACATTATCAATTGTCTTTTGAACACACAAATCAACCAGGGAAGGTACCATCTTTCGTTCAGGCATGTTCCTTGGTCTGATGTTGTTGTCCCCTAACAATGATAAAGGAACAAAATAAAACTTTAATAAAATCTAAATATACAAACTAATTGAATTCAGTTGATGTAACAAGGCCTAATAAACTTGTAGCTAGTGTAACTAGTTACTATTCTTCTATATATACTGAGAAAATTATTCAATTTTTATGAAAAAAGAGATAACTAGAACATCATTTGCACTGAAAGACCATCCATTTGGTTCATTCTGATCAATCAAAATTGACTGCTAGAAATTATTATTATTATTATTATTATTATTATTATTGTCAACAACACATAAAATTATAAATTAAGGCCTTCCAATGTTTCATCAATCATGACACCCAGAACCAAAAAATAAAAAAGAAATTATATTAAGAGAAAAAAGACCTGTAGAAAAAATATCAAATGATTATCAAACCAGAAATTCAATCAGCTTAGAGGCATGAAACAAGAATGATCAGTGAAGTGAAATATCAGGTTAAAAGATGCTTACTTAGTTGGAAGGAGTTGAATTAATAGCTATACTAAGTGATTAGTATGAAATTCCATGTGATCTGAGGGAAATAAGAAAATTATTATGGCATAGAATCTCACCGGATCGATCAGGAGCTCTATCAACGAACAACGAAGAGACAGTCCAGTCAGAACCCCGCCTCGTAGGTTTCGCGCGCTCCTCGGTTTTCCAATTTGGTAAGAAGATGCTAACTTGCGCCGAACATTGTAACCAGGGGATGACAAATCGGCTGGGGGTGCGCAGGATAAATGGATTATGGATCTGCTGCCGCGCGGGGATCCTAACGACCGTAGTACTTACACGCGCTCGCCGTAGAAGAACTTCACTTTTGTCTGTTATTCATGTAAGAACTTCGTTCTTGTCTTGGCATTTGTTTGGAAATTAACAAAAGTATAAAAAAATTATGTTATGGGTATAATTTAAAAATATAATTTTTATATATTTTTTAATATTTTATATATATATTTTTATTTTAATTTATTTATTATAATATATAAATTTATATATACATATCATTTTTTTTTTAAAAAAAGCGTTTGCCCCTTGAGATGCAAAGTTCGTAGTGACCCACGTGGTACACATTGTGGGGTTGGGAGTGGTTTGTGCCAGGGCTTTAGCCCTTAAGCACTGTTGCTGCACAATGAGTCGACGCCTGTTTTATGATATCTAATTGGGAGAGATTTTATTATTTGTATAAATTAAAATAATATAAATAATATATAATTGCTTATATTCTCTCTTTACCTGATTCTCTTTCTAAAAATTGCTTCTCTCACAACGTGGTAAGAGAAGCATCTTCCGTTGAGGAGGACAACAGACAATATCTCTCGTGAGAACTGAGAAGTGGGGATGACTATCCCTTATTGGTTAGAGACTTGAGTTGTTAGACTGGACTCTAATCTGCCATGCGCTTTGTGCAGATGACAGCCTTAGGTTTTTGGTATGTTTGACTAGTCTGAAAAAGGATTTCTAACCTTTTTTTTTTTAATTTTGATAATTTTTTAATTTTATTTTACATAAATATTTAAATTATAAATTATTTCTTTGCCTAATTTTTTTAACTAATTTTTATCTATCTTTTATTTAAATTACGCTTAACTTTTAAAATTACAAGTTAAGAATATCAATTCGTATACTCCCAATGCTATAAAAAAACTCTAGAAGAAAAATATAAATTATTTTAATTTATATCAAAAAAATATAATCTGTTAAATTTATAAATATCATAATTCAGCCTTCGATGCTCACCACATTTGATCATTTGAATTCTTTTAATTAATGTTCATGTGATATTTAATTCCAAAAATAAGATTGAACTAGCTTAAGAGATTAAATTAACAATTTAATCCTTGAAAAATATAGCCTAAGTAGAAAACCCTAGGCCATTCTTTTTTTTTTTTTGGTTGCTAACCCTAGACGAATTTTAATATAGAGAGCAATTTTTTAATGAATGAAACTAACTATTCACTGAAAATTTAACCCGAAGGCCAAGTATTGAAGGACCTTTGAAAAAGTCAACAAATTGAAACAATCCAGTTCATATTATTACATTTGTCGAGCGTAGTCATGAATAAATACTATCTTCAGTACATTACAAGGCCATACTTTTAACAAGAATCTAGCTAGCTTTACATTTCAATACAACATGCTAACTATTCCAAGTGCCTCCCCTCATCGAGAACAATCCCCTTTTCTTTAATTCAATCGTTTACTTGCTCAATTACAATGAACGAGCTAACTCAACCATTTTCAAAGAAATATATGGAAAGTAAAGCATATCCCAAAACCACTTTTCCCTCAAAAACTAATTATTTGGGATTCACTACCATCTACTGAAGAGAAAACTTAATTTCCACAAACTTTTGCTGCTAACATCTCACTCACAAAAACTAGGGAGTCAGTAGCATAAATTTCGTGGGAATATAATGGTTCACTACTGAATTGCCTTGAACAAATCTGCTTCAGCCACCTCATAGTCATGAAATCAATTAGATGATGTATTAAGTACCAAAATCTAAGATACCATCTGTACTCAGTCTGCAATGTTATCCGCGACCATTGGAGGAACAAATCTGCAATGTTGAAGAGTCTGCTCAAAGATATGTCCCACTCTTAGCAGCTCTCCCTGCGAATATTTCACACCAGCAAAATGATGCTCCTTATATTTAATATTAAAATTTGCTCATTAACATAATCAAATGTAGGAAGACTCAAACAAACAGAAAGCACATTTTTTCTTACAGGAGATGCCAAACTTCTATCACATGCTAATCCCCCAAATTCCTAACCCCAGATTTTTCACCTACAATTTAGTTTTGGCCATATAATAAATATTCATCTTAGCAGACAAGCATATCACACTGATAGTCTATTATTCAATCATGTTTCCCAAAAGTGTTGAACTTTTTTTGGACAATTAATAACATGATATATCAAAAAGCCAATTTCTTTTCCAGGGGCATATGCTGTAAGATTCCAGAAACCTATGGTTGTTATCACTTATTATTCCAAAATAATAAGTAACAACTAACAATAACTGTGAGCTAAAGATGCCCTCAATTTTTTTTTTTTAAATAAATAAAGCCAATATGAAAATTTCCCAGTCAGTTTGTCAAAATACATTAAAAGAATCATTTATGTCCAACTCAAGCTCACAGGACAAATTATTCTTGTTCCACAAGCAGCTCAGTTTGTACTTTGTATTAGCAAACTATAGTATGAAAGAAGATATATTTATACACCTCAGGTTTACTTATTCACTTCCCATAATCATTCTCTTTTATGGTAAAGTAAACAGGCATCAGAAGGGATGAAAAACAATAAGCTACACTATTTTTTAGTGCTGTACATAAGTTTTGTGCTCTTACACTTTAAATCATTGGTTATCTGAACAAATCATTCCATTTCATTCACAACTTTTCCTCTCTTCATTATTGGCATCTAATTTTTTAACCCCATAAGAGAGAATAGAAGGAAACAAATGCCTTCCATTTCTACACCAATAAGCCATCAAACTTTCTAAGCCAAATCACTGTAGGAACAAGACGCGCCTCAGCATCTGGTCTGACTGGGAGCATGACAAAATTGGCAGACATCATCACGTGTACTTGGTGCATATACAAGTCATGCAGCATGCTCACAAAAATGTGAAATTAACCAACAAAATCCTCTGACCCATACTCTGAGAAAGATGAGAAGTCCACATCGAAGTGTGAGACCATCAGGATATGTACCATTTACAGAGAATTTCGATGGATGACAGGGACAGAAAATTCATACCCCTTTACGTTAGCCCATCACTGAAGCTGTGACTTTCTACTTTTCTTCCCTAATTCTAATGTAATCAATTTTCAATTACTCTAACAGGTAATCTCAATCTTCCTTTTTCATAGTTTTAAGTACAAACATTGAAAAAGAACATAGAACTAGAGGCAAAATAGAGCAATTTCATTATCAAAGAGTCTAACACAGTGGATAAGGATAGTCAATACCTCATCAAATGCTGCACCTATTATTTGTAGACCAACAGGAAGGCCTGCAGGTCCCCCCTCAACAAATCCACATGGCAAAACCAAGGCAGGTAGTCCAGCTAGGTTAACATTTACCTGTGGCAAGAACAAATCACCAACGAAGGTAATGATTAAGCTAAATCAAGTGTCCTTGTATATGATGCGGTTCAAAATAAAATTAAGAGCTCATACAATGATAACCACAAAAACAGGATAAAATTCATCAATTGATTGGTGAGCGTGATTATTTTGGCACTCATGGTTGACTTAGATTTCAATAAAAAATAAAATTAAAAAAAAAAAAAATAGTTCCACCCAGTGACAGGCAACTCCTTCTCATGTTTATCATCAACAACATTGAATCAAATTGAGATACCCGTTCAATTTGTAGACTCATATCTCTTAATTACAGTTTGGAAGTCTGAATGTCAGAACTTGGATTTCCCAAAAACCTATTCATATATACAGCAAGTTTGCTGCATATTCAGGAAGTAATAAAAATATTTGCAACAAAAGCTTGAGTACTCTACTCAAGCAACACAAGCTTTTCGCAGCAGGAAAATCCCTTGGTGGGCCACTGGCTCCCAAATAACTGGCACATCTATACATGGCCACTGTATGAAGAAAGAAAAAATAAGCATAGAGGATTTATATTTCTGTTCTCATGCTATTCTCATATAAATTATCATGGAAGAATCAAGTCTCATTCCTCCACATGGAGTCAAGCACTATCATAACTATGTTCTCCTAAGTCTGGAACACCTTTAGGAGACTTGCTACAGATACAAAAGAAAATTTTTATTGACAGACTATCAGTTACATAAGACCATTTTCCAACAGTTAAATTCAATCTACCGAGGCAAGAAAAACTCTGAAAATCCTAGCCTCCTGGAACAAACTCATCAAATTTATTTTAGCCTCTTTATTCATAATTGTATAGCCCAATACCCAGTTATGGTCATGCACAAGTGCTTTGAGGGAGTAGACCAGAAGTGTATTTACCCAGTCAGCAATTCTACAATAAAGATTGATTAATTAAGACTAACTAATCAGACAATTAGTATAATTCATAAATATACGAAGTATAAGACATAAGTTTAGCTCATATGAAGAATGAAGCACTTACAGTCATGATGTCACCTGCGTACATTGCCAAAGGATCATTTTTCTTTTCACCTACATGTCATAGGCAGTAAAACAATTAACACTGCAGGAACTGAAGTACATTAATGCAAAAGCAAAGATCAGCCAAGCACTTACCAATCTTATAAGCAGGAGAAGAAGCCACAGGTGAAATTAAAATGTCAGTTTGTTTCAGTGCCTCTGTAAAGCTATTCCTAATTATGGTCCTAACCTGAAGCAATACAACACGCTTAATTATCTTCTTGAAGTGCCCTAACCACTACATGAAGATGACATTCAAAATTATCAAAATGACAATCCTAGGAAAAGAATCAAGTATTTTTATCACAGCAGTAACCATAGTTTGAACACAGTATATCCTAACATTGTTAATTAAAGCAAATGACAGATTTACACTTGGTTTTATTAAACCACATCCATAATTATCATGCTCGGAAGCAAATGTCAACCACAAAGAAATTCATAAACAATGTCAGTGGTACCTGCTGTGCACGCTTGTAATATGCATCATAGTAACCAGCTGAAAGGGCATATGTTCCCATCAAAATTCTCATTTTGACCTAAAATATGTATGTAAATGTCAGCTTAATGTGGAAATACAGGACAACAGTGGACTATTTGTTTTTATAATTTTTAAAGGTTAGCCACACCTAAATCAAGAACAACAAAATGGGGAGAGGTCTAAAACGTGCATACTTCAGAACCAAATCCGTTAGCTCTGGAATCCCCATAGAGGGAGTTTAGCTCATCAGCAAAAACTTGATTTCCATATCTGGATGAAAAATTTTAAGTTTAATAATGATATTTTTGTCCCCAATGGACCAACCTAAAAGCAGAGAGAGGCACGGGGAAATGCATTCACTGACTCACCTGATACCATCATAACGAGACAAGTTGGAAGAAGATTCTGATGAAGCAAGGATATAGTATGCTGGCAATCCAAGGGAAAATGATGGCAGTGAAACCTGCACGTTAATGGGGGGAAAACCAAAAAAAAAAAAAACTTGAGATATGGATTGGTATAATATATTCTATTCAAATATCAAAAGGAGTTAGCTATGAGCACATAAATGAATAGAAAAATTGTAAGAGAAGGACCTCGTTCACAGAGCATCCTAATTCCTCAAAATGCAAAACAGCAGCACGGATTGCAGAAATTACTCCAGTATCAACACCATCATCAATAGTTTCACGGATCAGTCCAACTCTTAGTCCCTTCAAGGGCCTACTTTCCAAGGAACTTGCAGATTTGAAGTTAGATAAAAAGTTGGGTACATCCTGACATTAAAATTTATTCAACGTTGAAAAAATGGCTATATGTCAGTTGAACAATTGCACTGATTTCAGAGGCATCTAAACACTTAAAAATTTTTGCTAGCGATAAGAGCTTAAATGGCCCACAAGAATTACAAGAAATTTGGTGAAGATTTTTTACCTGCTTACTTGTAGTGGCATCAAATCTATCATGACCAGCAATTGCGTGAAGGAGAATCCCAGTATCAGCAACTGATGAACCTAAGCAGCCAATGACATCAAGTGATGACGCATATGCCATAAGTCCAAATCTTGAGACACGCCCATAAGTTGGCTTCAACCCAACAACACCACAAAATGATGCTGGCTGCCTCACACTTCCACCAGTATCACTTCCCAGTGATACCACGCACTGCCTGGCAGAAACAGCAGCAGCTGAGCCTCCAGATGATCCTCCCGGCACCCTAGAAATATCCCATGGATTGGCAGTCACCTATTGAATGAACAGATGTATCACTTGAGTGAACCAATCCAATTACAAAAAGACAACAGTAAGAACTAAGAATGCCAACAACCAAATAAAATAAAAGCTTGGCCAACCCACATCTCACGCCCCACCCAAGGAGTAAGGCCAGTCCTTAAAACTTCCATCCCAAAATAAAAGAAGCAATCAACAATGCATGTCTGCCATCCTCAAATCGATAGTTCGAAATTTGAGAACTTCAATGGTATAAATTTTTTTGTTTGGCCATATAGCTGTCTATATTTGAATTACAAGAAAATGCTAATTTAAGCTAGAAAATATATTACGCAAAGCCTCAAATTAAACCAAAAACCTGAAATGCAGAGCCCTCAGTGGTGCTACCCATACCGAACTCATCTAAATTTGTCTTGCCAACAACAATCCCATCCAACTCCCTTACTCTCTTCACAGCAGTAGCATCGAACGGCGGCCGGTAGCCCTCCAGGATGCGGGACCCACCAGTGGACGGCATATCCGCGGTGCATATATTATCCTTAACACCGACAAGCACCCCAGCCAAGAGACCAATTTCCTCATTGTCCCTTATTTTCCTATCGACCTCCTGCGCTTCTCTGAGAACCGCATCCGATACATGAAGGAACGACTTGAGTTGCGGCTCGGTGAGTCGGAGGCGGGTCAGGTATGACTCGGCAAGCTCAGTGGCGGTGGCCTGGCGGGAAAGCAGTGAATGGCGAATGGTGAGGATTTGGGATTGTGTGGGTGAGTTTGAAATGCTGGTGGTTTGGTCTGTGAAAGAGGCATGGGGAATAGGGTGTGAGGACAGAGGGGAAGTGGTGGATGAATGAAAAAGGATGGATTTTGAGGGAAGGAAGAAGGGGAAGCGACAGAGGGAGCGAGGGGTTTGAAGTGTGGATAGCATTTTCCACAGAGACACCCGCCGGGCAAAGCAGCGTTTGTGGGTTCTTCCTCCACAGTGGGAGTGCAAACAAGATTGTACATTTGTACTCTCTTGTTTAATAGGATTTGGATTTTTTTTATTTTAATAATACTTTTAATTTTTTTTTAAATTTAATAAATAAATTTTTTTTCTTATTTTTTTTTAATTTTATATCTCTTTCCTATCCTTAGAATAGAAATTTTGACTAACAATTTTTGACATGAATTTCATAAAACAATAAGCTTTAAAAACTCCTTTTGTCTTGTACACTCGAAATGTAACATCTTCTAGTAAACTGCTCAACTTTCAGATAAAAATAATATCAATGAAATTGAAAATTGCATTATTATATGATACTTTTTTTGAAATTTTTATTTAAAAGTTATTTGTTTGTATAATATTTAGACATTTTCACTTTATCCAATCGAGATTTCCATATTTACAAGTAAACCAAACAAAATTTTGATTTGTTTTCTCAAATGAAAAGGACTTCATGAATAACATGTTGCTCAAATGAATTTTAATTTCTAATGCACCTTTGAACTCTAAGTTCTTACAAATATTCCTCTTTTGGAGCCTCCAACACCAACAATTTAGTATGGACAAAACTCTATTAAGTCCCAATATTCGTTGTTTTGACTTCGCTAAATGTTAAAAATGCAGAATATGTTTTTTAAATGTAAACTCAACTACAATATTTTGAATTGAATGTCTTAACTTCTTTGAGATTAATTATAAGATATTAGTCTCTTGACAACTATTAAATTTTACGTCAATTTACTTTTTAATCTAAAATAAAAAAATATGGAATTCAAAATTTTTACTAATTTCAAGTAGCTCCGTAACATTCCTAATTTTCAATGTTTTAAAATTTTGAAGAAGGCGGAAATGCTAAGAAGTCTCAGGCATTTTAATTTAAATTTCTGATGTCTTACAACTTCAAGAGATACATACCTGGCCATATGCTATTTGTTTCTACATTTCTTTCTATTGTTATATAGGTAGGCAAATGCAAGGGTTTACTAAAGCCAGTCACATGGGAAACTCTTTCAAGTCCTTATTATTTGCATCTTTCTTTAATGCCTATTACAATAAACAAGTAACCCAATTAAAATGATAAAATAGTTATTAACAAGGCCCTGCTACGGACACAAACTACGTTGACTAAATAACTCTATCGAATCACCAAGTTACATCTAAAGTTGTGCCAAACGTCATAGCACTTTTACATAAACATTCATATATTACCTACAGCTTTGCTCACGCGAGACAATTGTGTCCCTAACAATTTTCAAAGTGGGAGATTGGCTTAAAATTTGTTTTTTCTTCCTTGACGTTGAAACACTTGCTTTGGCATGAGATTTAAATCAATTGCTTTTGAGTTCACCATCAACCAAAAGACAAGGTCAGAGGAAGGCAGGCAGGAGTAGGAGGGAGGACTAACTTTCCTAAAAAGCTCTAAATAAATGCTTCATCAACATATTGTAAGCCGCCCTCTAACCAAAATTACAGTTACCTACCAAAATTTTCACAATAGGAACTAAAACTGCAAACAATGTCCTCAACTCACCCAACCACGATATCAATAATGCAACACCCACGCAGTATAGTCCAGCAAAATGCCAGTGCAACACTAGTGCCGTCACAAACGTCCAGTGGGCCTTGGCCAAGTTTTACATCCTGTCTTCCCTCCTCCTTGGAGCACAAGTGATAATTTGATCGACTCTAAGGATCATTTCAGCTGCTTCAGTTGCAGAGAGCAAAACAGCTTGCTTGACTTTGAATGATTCAGAAATCCCCAGTTCTGCCATGTCCCCAACCTTTTGGACATGCAAAAAAGATCAAAGCAGTTTAGCCAAAATGAAATAGGGAGATATGAAGCAAGTCATATAAGCAGCTTGTTTTATATCTTTCCGAAACTACAATCTACAATATATATCACTTTCATGCACCAAATTAGCAGACTTTTCATTTTTCAATGCCAGCTAACACAATTGAGCCAGATAGACAAGATGCCATCTTCAAGCGGTAATGATCTACTGATTACATCATTTCAGTTGGAGTAATACTGCATCTACTAAAGTGATTATTAGTCAAGTATAATAATATTGTCTATTTAAGTCTTGAACTATTCATAAAGTGATACTGCCATGCTGCCACTGGTAAAGGAAATGCATGCATGTGCATGTAAGCACAAAACCTTACAACTAAGGATATAAATTTCATAAATGGGTGTGTAAATGCATACATGCGCAGTCAGCATTAGAAATGAAGAAAAAAGGGTCTCTATTCTTTTTCTTTTTTCAAAATACAAAGAAGAAAACAGACTTGTTTTCATGATAAAAGCCTGCTCAACGTTTTCTACTTTGTTTCTAAGAGTCTAATAAACAATTCATATATTAATCCATAAATTACACCAATTATTTTGCCAGCAATACCCAAACTCTGTAGTCAAATACTACCAGCTATGCATCCTAACTGTATGGATGTAGACACAGCCCATCATGAACTAGAGCACTCTCTATGGTTTAATAGCAAGGATGCTTCCCAGAAGAAATATGTCAATGGGGTATATTCCATGGAAAATCTAGCTGCGATCATATCAAACATCAATACACAACTTACAAATAACACTATCAAAACTAGTTATCTGCTACCATTTTCTAACAGTAACATGACTTCATTTGAGTATAAAGAAGGCAGCAGCCAAATCATAAAAATGAAGCAGATGATCAATTCTTGATCTTCCCATAAGGAAGTGCATTATGCAGCTTTTCCCAAGCTAAGAATGGACGGGAAAGAAAGAAAAATTCATTGCAGCAATCCCCAAGCTAAGAATGGACAGGAGAGAAAGAAAAATTCATTGCAGCAATATGTGGCATTTGAAAGTAAGGGTTTAGTTCACTGATCTTACATTACTTTATACAACTATAATCTTGGTTTCAGTACTTACAGAACCAGTGATGACATCAATTCCAGCAGTACATCCTTCCTTGTGGTGCTCTGCACGGAGCTGAGAAATCAACTCAGCACTGTCTAAACCGGCATTATCAGCAATAATAGTAGGAATAGCCAAGAGTGCCCTGGAGAATGCCTCAATAGCAAGAGACCTCTTTCCAGGAGTTTTCCTAGCCAGTTCATCCACTTCCTTTGCCATCACCATCTCAGGCCACCCACCTCCAAGCAAAACCCTGCTGTCATTAACTGTCTGAGATAGCACACACAAGGCATCATGCAATGACCTTTCAGCTTCATCAAGAACATGGTGGCTGCAACATAAGAAAAGATATCAGGTATTTAGGGGGAAAATTCTAATTACATGTTTATTTAGGTCTCAAGTATCAGATGTCAATCGATATACATTAAGGATAACTACGTATGCGAACACAACCACACAAGTACAGCTTAAGTGACATCATATACAAACAAATATATTTCAAATCTAAAGACATTGCTTAGACTGTCATTGCATGTCAAAACATATACAGAACCATGTAATATCCAAAACTCAACAGTCCATAATTAATCAATGGACTTAACAGACTACAATTTTATCCATTTTCACCAAAAAAAAATTTAAAAAAGAAGTTTTAGACTTCCATGGTGAAACATTAGTTGAAGATTTCAGAACATCAACCACCTAAGGATAGTTAGAAGCATGCAATTTGTATTAGTTCAACTAGTATGAATAGACAGGAATGTTGTTCTCATGTCATGGTTAGGAGCATATTAGTATGGACAAGCTCTACTGCCAAAATATGCAAGTCCACTTTTTTACAGAGAAGAATGACAATTTTGAATGGAATGCACATACAATTATATAATATTAAAATGCACGAATATGAAGAAACACATATTTAGCCAGAGAAGGGATTTCAAACAACAGAAAAAATTACCTAGCACCCCTCAACACTATTGTACATGCCTGCCCCATTGCAACACCAGAAAAGTGAATTAGCTTATCTTCACCAATCATGATCTCCTCAATAAGCTTGCAGTGTCCAAGCTTAACTGACTCAGGATTGTCAAATGTTGATGCAATTTCACCACCAGTTACCAAGGCCAGACGTTCAATACCATCAAAATCAGCATGCTCAATTGCCAATATTCCCGCATCAGCAAATAGCTCCTCAGGGAAATTGTAAATCAATTGTCTGTTAACAAAACAATTGATACCATGACCTATTATCTTCTGAACCTTCTCTCTCATTTTCTCCTTCTCAGCTCCTTCAATCTCAGCAACCCTAGACATTGAATCAACACGAACACGAGCACCATATATCTTTACTTTATCTGTATCCATGGCAGTGTTTGCAACCAATATCTTTGCATCCTCTATGCGTTTGGGTTGTCCAATACCAATTTTCTTGTCAAGAATGAATCTGAACAAGCACACAGCTCCAATTATACCCAAAAAAAAAAGGGTAATCCCACAGACTATTGCAAGGAAGACCAAATACAAAACGTTATCAATGCAGATATTTCATTTGGATAGAAGTGCAGAATTTGAAAACCTTCTAAGCATATGCAAATATGTTTAAGACTGGCACTCTCCAGACAAAAAAGATATGCAAGGAGTCAAAAACATGTTGGAGCATTCCATACTGGCAACAAGAAATGTTTATAACAAAGGGATGTCGATACATTACCCTTCATCTAAAAATGAATCCTTCAGAGATCCTCCAGGTTTCTTTATAATCTGGATAGCTTCTAAATTAGTGCTTCCCTGCAATTCGAAACATTGTGATAAAAAATGAGCAAGATCATTAGAATTATAAAAATTTGTACACCCAAGCAACATGTATAAAAATGATGTAAAATTGCTCACTGTAAATAATGTTACACAATCAAAAAACTACATGAAAATTCACAGAGAAGTGTAAGACAATTATAACTAATAATCAGTCAACCAATAGCATTCAACATTCAGTTAATTCAAAAAAGAAACAAAACCACTGAATCAAATGAAAAAGAACCACTATGAATAAGCGACCCATACATGATATACTATGACAATCTGAAGCTAATGATAAACTTGTAAATTCTTGTAAAGAACTGTAAACAAGCTTTATAAAAAATTATTTGGAGTAAAATTCAATCTTGTTAACTCAAAAGTAGTTTTCTTACTTATCTTGCACAATATTTCTTCTGATACATGCTACACTATAATGGATTATATTATAAGAAAACAAATATATCAAGCGAATTTAGAAACCAAAAAATTACACATTAGTCCATATATAATCATGAAAACATTCACCAGCAATTACTTGCTGCATCAGCTACAGCACATTATAATCATCTTCTGTTCTTTTAACAAAGTAAGATATATACTTTACATAATTACAATTTAACAAGATAATATTTTTCTTAATAGAGAAAACAACCAAATATCAACAATTTAGAAATCTATTCCTAAGCATTCCCAAATGATCAAAATTAAACGCTCACTCATCTACACACAGGCCACCAGGAAATTAGAAGTTAAAATGTTTTCTCTATCTTAGTGCTTGAAAACAAATAGAAAGACAGGAGTTGAACACAGTGCATGTCTATAGACCCTAAACCAAAGTACTAGCAAAAATGCTATAAAAATAACCAGACAATTAAGCTATACTGCTTCAAAGTTCACTATCTTCACCAAAATCTGATGTCATATTCAACAAGGGAAGCCACAAATCACCTTCAATCTCATTACAGCATCCACAGCCAGATTTGCAAAATGTTCCTTATCCTGTGAGAGAATTTTAGAACTCAAAGTAGTCATTGCAATGTTCATCAAGTCACATCTGAATTTCTCTGCATCAATCAAAAAAATCAAGTGTTAGGCATGAACATGCAAGCAATCCTTTCACCAGACTGACCCACAACCAAAAATTAGAAAAAAAAAAAAAAAAGAAAGCTGACAATCTTCAAGATTAAAGATTTGGGTGCGTTAACAGCATCTATTTTTATAACAATCAACAACAACTGCTTCAAAGCTATTCTGTAAAGGACAAATCAGCATAGATCAGAAAAAACAACTTCACACAGTAGCAAAATTCCTATGAAAGCATAGATAATAGAAAATACCAGCATCTGCTTTGTTATCCACAACTTTCTGCAACAAAGCATTACGGGCACATTCAGCTGCCATTCGGAAACCTGAGAACAGTAACCCACACATGATAAGCTATTATATTAATCATGTAAGCATCATTGGAGAAGAATAAATTTATCGGTAATCAACAACCAAATTGCATGTCAAATAAAAAATGACTAAGGAAAGAACCTAAATATTTAAACAGAACCAGCTGAACAGTGTATGAAGTTTACAGCAGGGAATTTAGATGGAACTGCAAGAAAGATGAATGGAGAGCAGATAAAAAGAGCACCCAATGTAACGCGTTGCATAGTTTTTATGATAATTACATAATCTCTGATTGGAACTGGTTTCAACATAATTGGTTCCATTGGATTGGGCAAACCAACAAAGATGACATAACAAGAAAAGTAAAGGAAACTCCAAAACACAAATCTAAGATTCAAAACTCTTTCCATTGCTTACATTTTCCATTATTAATCAAATTCTTAACTGTAATCTGTCTGGTACAGCTTTGTACCGGATAATCTCCTTGCCTACAACGCTAACTCCATCAACAGCAAATTAAATAACAATGCCAGTAGAAAATAGAATATGGTGATAATGGAGTCCAAGGCTTCAACTTAACCATCAAACATCAAATTAAAAATCCTTGATCGTAATGCAACATGCTACGCTTTTTCAATGTTTCATATATTTTTATTTTTCTTTTTCCTGATTTCTGATAGGAGGCAGGCTCCATTAGATGCTAAGATGCAAAAATGCCATTGCCAAACCAAACTAAACTGAGATTAGCAATATAAAGACGAAAGAGCAATGGTAGAGAATATTGAAATGAACCTGATATTATTGTCATTGGGTGAATCTTTGCTGCAACCAGCTTTTCTGCCTCTCTCAAAAGCTCCCCAGCCAATACAACAACAGAAGTTGTTCCATCACCAACTTCATCATCTTGGACTTTTGATATGTCTAGTGCTCATTAAGGATAGTTATGTTATAGCATATATTCAAACATCCATGAAAAGTACATAGTAGCATTCTCTTCCTGAATTTGGTATGTATGGGGATACCACATGATTGGCTTTAAAAATGTTGAAATCACAACTGACAGTGTATGAGTACTTTGGGAGTGCCCCAATGCTTGCCACATCATAAAAAACTTATATGGCACATGTCACGGGCTAAAATAAAGATATCAGACCCTCCATTGCTAAAATAATAAAGATATCAGTACTTCAAATACTACAAGGTTAAGGATATTCCATCAATTATCTTTCCAATTATTAGGAGCATTCATGCGAACAAAACAGATATGGTAAGGATACCAACAAGGACTTTAGCGGCTGGATTATCAATATGGAGGGACTTCAAGATGGTCGCACCGTCATTGGTAACAGTAACTCCACGTCCTCTGCCTGTTGATTGTAGAATCTTATCCTGCAGGTATTACATTCATTCAGAATACAGGAGTTTATTCCACTTAAAAGTAGAAAAACAGTAATTTATCGAGTCACATTGAAGTAGATGAAGATCTTACCATTCCCTTAGGCCCTAAAGTTGTCTTGACCAAGTCAGCAATTGCCATGGCACCAACGAAGGATGCCTAATAAAACAACCAAAACCAATTGCCCATGAAGCTAATCATCTCACATGATCCAGCAAACACACATTTATTGCATACAAAGGACAAATTTTATGCAATCATAAGGGCGCATTTCAATCTTGACAAACAAACTCACCATTCTAGCACGCTCTCCTTTTTCTTCGCTGGCTTCATCTTTCAGTATTCTGTCGACCTACATATATTCACCAAGTAAATCAAATGCCAACGGAAATAATAAAAAGAAAGAAAATAAAAAAAGAAAAAGTGCGATATTATGAGGATCCTGTCACATACCGCCATTAAGGGAACTATGAGGGTGAAGAAATGAAGTGAACTGCAGCAGAGTCGCTGGAGCAGTAGCAACGAGAGAGGAAAGAGTATACCAATGCAGATGTCGGATGAACCCTAAGCTAAGCGCCAACGAGTTTTAAAGTCACTTTCTACATAGGAAAAGGCCCCGATATACACCGTAGTATCGGGATACACGATAGAGCGAATGCAGCGAATCGTAACCTCTGGGTGGACTTTAATAATAACATACTTTCAATTACTTTATCCCCTTTAATTTATAAAAATTAAATTATTAACTTTTGCGTGCTAAATTATAAATTTATAAATATTAAAAAAATAATTGTAAGAATTAAATAAATTATTAATTGTAAAGATATGATTTTTATTATATTTTCTTAAAAAATTTATTCTCATATTCTACATTAATAAAAAGTTCACACATAATAAATTTAAGAATAAACTGTTTCAATATCCTTTTTATTTTATATTTTATATAAATTTATATCTATTTTTAAAGTTTATATTAATTTCTTTTGTATTTTAAAAAGCATTACACAAAAATTTAATTTATTATAAATTGTCAAAAATATTTTTAGTTAAATAATAAAATTTTCTTAACTCTATATTCAATCTTCTCTACAAAAATAGTCACACATGGATCTCTTTCTAATTTATGAATTTTTATAAAAAATATAAAAAATACGTTTATACTATTATTTTCTATATTATGAAAAACTCTCAAGTTCGTATTATTTGCAGAATGAGAAATGCCAAACTTTTTTCTTAACTGTTATCAACAAAGATCCCCAACTTTAGCATATTTGTACAACTTGGCCAATTTTTTTCTCATACAATATCAACTTATCAACTAAATCAATGAGAGAATTTATGATGTGAACTGCATACACTAATCATTTGCAGTCGAATTTTTTTTCCCATACAGTAGAATAACTTTCCCATTTTTTTTTTTTTTGGGTACAGAATAACTTTCCAGTTATATTACACATCAAGCCATCTTAAACAGTTTATTGTAGTCCATCAGTGGTTGTATTGATGTTCCCTAATCAACTCAGACAGACCTAAACAAACTGTAACATACCTAATCGTACTTATTCCAGTGTGTATGCTTCATCATTGACATTAACAAAACCCCACCAGCTTTGGATCATCAAATCACCTTGCAACTCATGGCAGATCAAATATAAGACATCATTTTACATTTGGATACTATTTTGTGTTAGGAGAAGTTATAAATTTGAAACATGCCTGAGCAAACCTAAGCATATTTTTGCATAAATATCTATCATTATTTGGTTAATATTCTTATTATTTCCCTACATTGTTTGGAAGTCTCTACTCCTGATTAGTTACAAGAAACTATGAAAGTGCATATCAGGAATGATTACTATATACATGAAATTATGGGACTATCACGTGTCTGATCGATCTGAGTTAACTGTCACAAGATGGTAGCTCTCTTCTGTTTCAACATAAGAACTGGAGGAATCAGTACATAGACTACGTATTGACATGCTTTGTGTTCGGCTCGAATTCTGCCAGAAGTGATTTCTAATGGACTTATATTTGGAACTAGCTGCCGAATATCCTGGATCAGAAAGGATAGCCTGGATGTCAGTCCGACCTTCAAGCATGCTCACAACTTGGGACATTGTTGGCCGAAGCGTGGGGGATGCATTAGTACATAAGAGAGCCACATTTAGCATTACCATGGCCTCCTCAGATGAACATTCTGAGCCCAAATTTGGATCGATCAATTCCAGTAGACTTCCCCTCTCTTGCAGAACATATGCCTGGAAGAAGCTCAAAATGTTAGACTAGAAAGTCTATTGACTTAATTATGTGGTACTCTGAAACTACAAAAACATGGCATGGAAAGAAGCAGTTTCTGAGTAAAGAATATGTATAGATGTGAACAAGTAAAACATGTGGATCTTTTGATTTCAGATAACTTCAGAAATTTTTGTCTGTATACAACAAACAACAACAAACCAAGCCTTGTGCCACTAGTTGGGGAAATTTGTCTCTATGAGCTGTTGCAATAGGTTTCAGTTAAATTTGTGAGGGCTAATTGCCAATCCAATGACAATTAGTTCTCCAACTTTTGCACTATAAGCAGTAATGCAAGGCTCTCAGATTTGAACAGTGTTTTGTTGTACGATATATAGTCCAAAACATCAGATAATTTTCTGCATGACCAGAAAGTAAATGACATGAAGCTTAGTAAGGAACATGAAAGAAGTTTTAGATAAGTTGTAATTTACCCAATCAAGAAGGTAAACAAATTCCTCATTTGGCCTGTAATTCGTATTGCTTTTCCCACTGATAGTTTCCAACACAACTACCCCAAAGCTATAAACATCCGCTTTATCAGTTAAATAACCACGCATTGCATACTCAGGAGCCATATAACCACTGTAAAATAACAATAATGAGAAGCTTTGAGAAAAGGAATAGAGGGCACCGTATCTCCATCAACAAGAATATAGGTAGAAATTGTATCAATGAAATAAAAGAATTAGCAAGTGTACAAAAACAAACACATTCAAATACTACATGAACCTTACTCTATAAGTTGCTATAAGAAACAAGAAGTGAAGCTTTACTCCTAAACTAGATACAAAAATTCTAATATCATATTTTGACCAGAAGGAAGAAAAATGTAAACATGATGAACTTACATGGTTCCTGCAACTCGAGTGCTAATGTGGGTATTGTCATCTTCATTAAGTTTTGCCAAACCAAAATCTGAAATTTTTGCATTAAAATCCTTGTCGAGCAACACGTTACTTGCCTTAATATCCCTATGTATAATTTTAATCCTTGACTCTTCATGGAGATAAGCCAAAGCTCTAGCTATACCCAGGCAAATTTTCTTTCTGGTTGGCCAGGCTAGTTTAATTTTGGAGACGGAATCCTTCCCTGCACAGGATTGGGAGAAGGATAATAACATAGTTGACCTCATGTTTGATTCAAGTGGCAAGCATGGCCAAATGGCCAATGGTAGTTGAGTATGAAGCTTACCAAAAAGAGCACGGGACAGACAATTATTTTCCATATACTCATAGATCAGCATTAACTGATTCCCTTCCACACAACATCCATAAAGCTTTACAAGATTGGGATGTTGGAGTCCAGAGATCATTCCTATCTCATTCACAAACTCACGGTTTCCTTGTTTAGATTTTGAGGAAAGTTGCTTTACTGCAATTACCGTTCCATCAGATAGTAGACCCTGCATCAGGGACAAGGAATATATGTTTTTATTTACTTGCATTGTAAACATGCAGATATAAATATATAGAACTTGTATAGGGCTACCACATTTTCATTATATTCCAAATAGCGTGTTATTCAATAGTTTAGATATTTCCTTAGACCATCATGGGATACATGGTTAACAATTTGTGCAATTTATAGAAGTATTATTTTTAAGAAAGCTTTCATCTTAAGTAAACCATAGATATAGATATCTCATACTGTATTTTTTTTGTATTTCAAATTAAGTAACATAAAATATTAACCATAAGATAGGATAGGTGATCAACATTATAAACTGGAGTAAAATAAATACCTTGTAAACAGAACCAAAGCCGCCTTCCCCAATTTTATTAGTTGCATCAAAGTTTTTGGTCGCTGCTTTGATCTGTCTTAATGTAAATACTCCCGTTTGCAAATCTACACCCCTAAGCTCTGGAAAAATTGCAGATTTGCATGGCAACAAAGTATGTGCATAATTTTGTCTATGAAGAGGTAATTAAGTAGCACTAGTTATTGAAGAAGGTGAACCAAATACTACTTGAATATAAGCATATGTTATATTGGGAAATATAAAATATAGATTACAAAATATTCCAATGCAAACAAATTTAACTAATTACATTTTTATAAAGCTTGGTGGTCCATTCCATACCTTTATACACTGAGTCTTTGCCTCCTAGCAAGCTCTTCCTCCTCATGATTCCTAATACTCCCAAAACAACAACTACCACTGCAGCTACTATGCCAGCAGCCATTATGACATATTTTCTGTTTCCATCCTTTGACTGTGATGGAGGTTCAAAATCTATGTAAAAAAAATAATTGTAGCTTTCATCAATAGAACGGGAAAAAAAATTGCCCAGAGTAAAGGTAGACATTAGGTTAAACTTTTTCTTTTTCCTACATATTTCAGTTTCCTTAATATCAGTCAGTAAACTCTTCTTAAACATGTCACCTCTGTCCAAGTTTTATTAACCTTCTTTTCAATGTAATTACTAGCTCGAGTCTCCTGGAAGTTAGAAGGAATAAAATCCCAGGGTAAAGATGATCATCCAAGATATGGATACAGATAAAGATGTGGTTGTCTATGTCTCTCACTTTAAAGGCAGGTGTTCAAAAGTGGTCATGACTCATGAATCATGATGCCAGAAGCTCAATGTTCCTCTTTTGTGCATTAGTAACAAGTTTAATAACTTAATTTGGCAGTAAGGCGTACCCTTGTAAGAAGAAAGAAGAAAAACTTCTTTTCCTTCACAATCAGGTTTCTAAGATGATTATGCAATGCTGACAGCTAAGACTTATTTTGCCCTTTAAGAAAGTAATTTTTTTTCACTTAAATTATGAATGAATTGTGATTGAATCTTTTCTTTGGAAGTCACAAGCGTTTGTTAATTCAAATAGACTTGTTTAGAAGGTTCTCATTCAAAATATGATAAAATGTAAAACCATATTAAGGGGATGACTTGTATGATACAATGTAAAATAGTTTGATAAAATTGTCATATGATGGCTCCACATCAAGCTATGGTCTCTCCCAAACTTAAACATTTTAAGGACGAAAAAACTCAACACTAAGATGATAAATAGTAGAACTAACTTACTAGGATCAACTGATATAGCAGATATAAGAGGTCCATAAGTTCCTCTTGTTGGTATGCCTGTTGTCCCCTTTCCAGCCCAGTAAAGGTGAATCTTCAAAGTATGCTGGGTAACATTAGTATCAAATCTCTTCACAATGGGTTTACTAGAACCACCAGCTTCTCTTTCTATATTGAAGTCTTTCAGGACCAACTTCCCCTTAATTTAAGCACATAATAATATATTCCATCTACATCAATATACAAAGCAGTGGGAACCATTATTTAAAATCATTTTTAAATCACAAATGCAATAGTTACCTGGATGTAGACATCAAATACACGCTTGCCAAGACTGTAAAATGTCCTATCATTTATAAACATAATCTCTGCAAAGTGGAGCTTAACATTGTAGTTCCCATTTATTAGACAGAGTCCATAGTATGTGAGAGCAAGAGGAGAAACACGAGCAGTTGTGTACAGTTCTGAAATCAGGACAGAGACATTGGAAAGTTTAGATGTATTGATCTGAATATAGGGATCAGATTCAATATTATTGTCCATGAAGTTCCCTGTGCTGCTGAGAGCCCACTTTTGACCAGAGTAAAACATTGAAGCACTTCTTTGTTCACTGTCAGCTTCATATATGTTTCCACTGATATTTGCTTCCTTACCACCGCAATTGATGCGCAAGGAGTATCGATCTGTTGAAGAAACACTGTCAATCAAGATTGAAAGAAGACATTTTTCATGCAGTCTTGGCACAAAGAGTTGTAAAAATAGCAGCATGGAGAGGTATAGTAAGCAAGGAACATGACTCTAAAATTTTAAAATTTGTCTAAAACCCAAACATGAAATTTTGATGTAATATTTCATTATATCCAATTTCCATATGCCTTTTAAAAAATTTGTGTCAAATTGGTAATACTAAAGAACTAATGAGCCTAAAAGCTTAAGCTACTAATTTCAATCCCAAAATGAAACAAGTTTCATTTCTCTAACAAATAAGGGAGTACATGGTTCAAAACTTCAAATAAAAAAATTTCTGAACTATCCTCCTATTTTACATTTCGAAGAAATTATTGCCTAACCAATCAGGTAATCCCAAATTATTGCAATTTGAAATATTATCCTTTGCAAGAAGTGAGCACCTCTTGTTAAAAAGTACATATATTGCATACATAACTGACTTTATTTTTCCCACTCTCCTCTTACTTCCACTTTTTTTTTTTTTTTTGACTTTCTGGAAAAATCTCCTAGTCTGCTTGCAAAATTTTGTGTTACAATGTCCCATGTCTCAAACCATGCACAAGATGAAATATACAAATGGGCAACCGCTAGTTGAAGATTTTTTTTTTTTTATTATACAAACTGAGCAGATGAACTCAGAAACAACAGGCAAAATGGAAAATTAAGAACACATAATTTATCTGGTTTAGCAATATTCCAGAGTTACATGGCAAAATGGAGGTCTTTTTAGCATATAATGTGTTCTGAAGATCTTTTCTCATGCTCACGAAATGACATTTGTTTCTAATATTAGTTCCTCAGCAAATTACAACAATGAATTTTCAAAGATGCGTGTTCTGTCCTTAGATAATGCCTCGTTTGCACATTATAAAAGGATTTGGCAAAGTCTCCAATCTTTGAAAAGACCCCATAAAATCTAATTCAATTGTAGATAAGCAATCATGACATGGAGTTTAGGTCCAATCATTGTATATTTTGTCATTGTCTCTCTCGCCACTGAAGCAGAACTTGATATGATGTGAGCTTTTGTGTGAATACAATTATAAAAACAATATACATGACTTTTTTCCCTCTCTTGTCTTTTATATAATTATGTAATCACCAAGATCTAGGAATATTTTATCAATTTATATTAATGAATTGAAGGCTTCAGACTATGAACCACCATCTGAAGTAGCCTCACAAATAAAGTAATCAAAATCTATATTTGTTAAATTTCTCACTTACATTGGTTGGCTGAAGCAGAGCATGGAAAGTTCCTTTTCAGGCATGGATGAATTTTGTTTCTGCAATTAAGAGGGAAATTAAGATTATGTTTTGTATGTGAACACTAGAGATACTATCAAATTGAAATGGGTGAGACTATGTTGTCCATGCACAAAGGCCTTACTGTTTATCTGCCGATGAGGAGTAGCTCTCCACTAAATTTCTGGAAAAACAACAAAATGTTTGTTGCCGTCATTGAGACATATTTATAAGGCTGCAGGGTAAATTGGAGTAATAGCTGAGATAAAACTCACACGCTCCCTCGTGGACATTCAACTGGACTGGAGCCCTCCCAGCTGAAGTTATTGTCAGAGATATCACTGTTCAAATAAATAAAAAATGTTATCATTCAGTTGAAAATTGTAGAGTTCAACTTTATGCAGGCATCGGGAGATCAAAGCTCTTGAATAATGTACACATCTGACTATTTTCTTATGCATCATATTTTGTTGCTAAAAAAGATGCCCTAACTGCAGGCAGCCCAAATTAGCCATAAATTAGTTCTGTGAGCTTTATTTACTGGTCATTGAAGCAAAGATGAATATCAAAGAGAGAAGAGTGAGATAACTTACACATTTCTGAATCTTCCAAGGACCCAAGCAGGTATAGTCCCTCCTAGCTTGTTCCCAGTAAGATATCTACATGAACATGGTAATTTTATTTAACTGGAAAAATAATGATAAGTTTGAAAAGACATTTCACTCATGTCATCCACTCACATGAAGTCTACTTTTTGAAGTTGTTCGAAAGAATCTGGTATCTCTCCGGTCAAGTCATTGAAACTCAAGTCTCTATGGTAACCAAGATACATGTACATTAGTTTAAAAGGAAAAATTACACAAACATCAGTATTCAATCTTCACACTGTATAAAAGAGCATGTTGTTCATATTCTTGTTCTTGTGTGTGCATTCTTCATATGTATCTCTGAAATTTGCATAATGATTCATAAATGTCCTAATTGCACAGGCAAAGTTCATAAGGTGCTCTTGTGTGAGCAAGGTTAGAATTTATCCTAAAAAAGAGAGGGGGGAGGGGGGGAGAAAAGCATGGGTTGTAAGAGAAACAATCATACAATTTTTCTAACTCAAACTATGGAAGAAAAAGTATAGCTTTATTGGACCTTTTTCCCAAGAATCTCAGGAAAAAGTAGAGGAAGTGAGAAGACTCCTGCCACCAAACTTGTTAGTTGGCAAAGGTAATACACACTGTCACTTATTTTCCACATCTTTTGCTGATGAAGCAAACTAGTTCATGCCATAGTTCTAAAGAACTAAGAGCATGGTGAATGATTATCGTACTCTCCAGAATACTTGCTAAAAGTAGTAGTACTTTGGTTAAACTTCAAGAGAAGATAATTTACCTAACCTACTCCTCCTAAAATGGTAGAAATATGGAGTCAGTTTCTCCTATAATAATTATAGCATATATTTAAATTCCCAACTTCATATTGTTAGATTGGCTACTTCATCTAGTTATTGCATAGGTGCAAGACCTGTGTCCTAGATGCGTATTTTGGGACTACTGATACAAAAGCATTTGAAACTTCTTTTTTTTTCCAACTTTTCATCTGATCGAAAAGGTATATGGTTTGGTTCTTGAATAGGAAAAAATAAATTTCTCTCATAATTCATATCATATCCCTTTCTCATAGAAATTGAGCAACATTACAGTTTGCTGTTTGCTTGCATGTCAGTTCCTGCTTCACTTTTT
The DNA here is from genome assembly GCA_037013595.1 of Dicorynia guianensis. Taxonomy (NCBI): domain Eukaryota; kingdom Viridiplantae; phylum Streptophyta; class Magnoliopsida; order Fabales; family Fabaceae; genus Dicorynia; species Dicorynia guianensis. Next base: position 41,049,502 of record JASUAB010000002.1, read on the forward strand.
CAAATGTGATTTCATGCTTGGTGCTGTAGCTCATCACAATAGGATATGAGAAGTTTGAAAAGGTATTAACATCATTGACCAACAAAATTTTGCGCATGAACAAAATTTAAACTCAGATTCAGATTGCTAAGGAGTACAAGTATTTAGGAAGATTTATGAATCAAGAAAGAAATTTTTTGAACTGCAACTGAAGTAAAGGGTATGAGTGTATTTTGACAGTCCTAGAATATGTATGATAACAGGTTAAGGGGTGAGTGTTATATACACTGTTCTATAATATTTCATTAGTATCTGTGATCTTCCTCACAATTCTCTCAGCCTTTCTACTCTCTAGTTTTCTTGACACAGATAAAAAGAATACAACATGAACTTCAATTGCTCCACTGCTCCCCTCTCTGTCACGTAAGCAGTAACAGAAATAAGTTACTGTATTATAGCAGGAGCATGATTAGGATGAGACTGATGTAATTCCAGTTTTCATTTTTTTATATAAGTCAGATCTTATGATAAAGGAACATGATTTCCAAAACTTACGTTTACTGAAAGCCATTTGTTGAATTACTTACAAGATTTTCAGTTTTTTCATATTTCCAATATAGTCTGGGATCTCTCCTTTGATCAAGCATTTCCTCAGTATCCTGCATCACAACATCCTAGTCAAAAACAATGTACACTATTATGAAAGCATAAAAGAAAGGGAAAGTATTTAGGTCATTGAACTTACAGTGTCTTCATCGATTCCATATTACTTAATGGGGGGAAATTAGAGCCTCCACCTTTTAGGTCGGTTATCCTCCTAGATATCAAAGAATAACAAAAGCAGTCACTTGATATACTCATTTTCTATGATAAAAGAAAATAAAGTATTACATTTTCTTACAAATCCGTTAAGTTTGTCCAGGCTGAAATGCTAGGAGGTATGGGCCCCTGAAGTGAGCAACCCTCCATATGTCTGTAAGTAAACAATAATGATGCGGTAAATGGCAGCAAATACTGAAAGTACCGAAAGAAAGAAGCATGGAGGAAGCTTACAGTTTTTCAATCGATGTCCATTTTCTAATAAAATCAGGAATCCTCCCTGACCAGTTATTGTCACTTATCCTCCTAAAACGTATTTTGGAAAGAAGTTTGTTGGTAAGCTGTCATAAATGAATTAAGAAATAATCTTGAAAGACATAAATGATAGACTAGATTAGAACATGCAATAATTTAGTTGCTCATTTAATGAAAACAAGGATCATGATTTGGTGACTTGAATTGACTAGCTAATCACCCATGTTAAAATAAGTGTTCAGTACTTTTCTTTGCAGTTCATCCAAACACACCAACAGATAGGAAGAATGTGCTAAAATTTTGAAAATTTATTGGTTCAGCATTTTACATGTCATGGAGTTGAATCAATTAGCCTCGTAAGGAAGTAAAGACGTACAAATCAGTCAACTTAGTCAGCTTTGAAAGTGCCACTGGCAATTCTCCTGTGAAGGCATTTGATGACAGAATGCTGGAGACACATCATGTCATCCATGTTAATAGCAAAGAATAATATGTTAGGAGAAAACATGGCATTTATATTGTCATTCTAAAGTAAATAAAATGGGCTAAAAGAATTACAGCTTCTCTATATTGATCAACTTTCCAATATCTGGAGGAATGAAGCCTGAAAATAGATTTCCTTCTATGCTCCTGTAACATTTATACAAATATTATACTCAATATAGCAACAAAAGCAACTTATAATAAGTTGGCCATCCTGGATCAGCCATGCCAACTTGCCCCCCTAGATAGGAGCAAAGTTGTAATTTGAGAATTAAAATGCCTGCGAAGGGGGGAGGGGGGCTCCACCTTAACTCAACATTAATAGAGACAGGTTAGAAATTTAATTGGTGCATCAGATGGTTCAGATATATTTTTCAGAAGTCTTTCTGTTTTCTCTTGATAATAATGGATAATCAACATTCTGAATCTCATCAGATATGTGAGCAGTTACTTATATAAAAATTGACAGATTTCAACATACAAGTTTCTGAGGGTGGTGATATTGGTGAGAACCTTTGGGAATAAACCTGATAATCTGTTTCCCATAAAATAGCTGCACATTCAATTAACAAAAGCAGATAATCAAGTGCATTTACTTAAAAAGAAGATATATTAAAAGTGTCAATCCAGTGAAAGCAGAGGGTGCATAGCAGAGTTATTACAGCTCGACCAAACGCATTGTAGCCCATTGTTGAGGTATGACACCATTGATGATGTTACGACTAAGGTCCCTGTTTGAACAAAAGTGCAAGACAAATTAATAGGCTTCGCCAACACATATGGCCATACTAACATACAGATGGCACGGGAAAATCATGCAGAATGAAAAAGATCATTCAATTTCGTCGGAGAAGCTAAGTTCATCTTACAATCTTTCGAGATAATGAAGCTTGGAAAACTCTGAGGAAAGAGTACCAGAAAGATTCTGAGCCTTCAAGGATCTGCGGATTTAAAATGTAAAATAACATTTCGAATTTATATATGCCGAACATTGTGTCCAGGAGAAGAAGTTTTCTATTCTGGGGCTGATGATTTGTATTAAACTTGAAGAACACAACACACTAATTGCAAAAATTATATTTCTTAAGAAATGATAAAAAGGGGTTTCTTCAGAGATAAATTTATTATCAAAACAGTAAGTGCTGGGAAAAGGATATGAGCTGCTGTATCCACTACAAAGGTAAATATCAAAATATGCAGGAATACAGCAGCAAGATGACTTGAGACAGACTCTAACCAAAAGGCACATAGCAGCATTTTTTCCATAATACAAAAGAAAAAAGATTATGTAAATCGAAACTAAAACGCAGCTTAATATGTCCAGACAGGCTTGGCATCTTCTTTTCCTTTTTCTTGGTCTTTTCTTTTTGCTTTTCTGTCTTTTGGGGGCTAATTTACTTTCGTCTCTCCTATCAGAGAGAAATTTTCGCTAAAAATGCCAGCATTGCTGAATGCAGTACAGCATTAACTCCAACCAAACACAAAAAAGAAGAGAGATTGAGAGAGATCCTATGAATCCCACGTCCTGATCGCCCACTTCTATACACACACACACATATATATGTATGTATGCATGTATGTATGTACATATATATATATATATGCACATAATGAAGAAAAGCCTTCTGTACCAAAAACAAAACAGTTCGAATTTTTTTTTTCTGGGTAAACAAACAGTTCCAATTTTAATGCAGAAATCATGGAATTCCTAAAATTTCAAAACTTTCGAGTGACAGGCAGCACTGCAATCTGGGCCGTTAAGCTAAAGGAAATTCCTTCTCTAACATGAGGGGATATTGATTACAAACTATTCTTTTTTTTTTTTGGCACAATGATTACAAACTATTCTCTTTTGGGTGCCAAACACTAACACAAACCACAAAGTCGATTTTTAAAATAAACTGTGAACCAATTCGGAGCCTTAAAGCCGTAGTGAGTAGTAACCATGAGAAGTCCAAATAAATGAACAGTTTCAAATGAATCTGCAAAAACTCAAACCCAACAGTGCATACTACGTACCATTTCGTGAAAATGAAACCTATAAAGACTCAAAAGAGTGACCAAAAAAATAGTGAAACTTTTTTTTTTAACTTTTAACCCGACAAACAAAAAATAAGCCGAGTTTAAAATTAAGGAATACAGAAAACTATAGTGGGTGGTTTGGTGAAACTATTATGGTATAAATTTTCACACTTTTCATTTTGAATGATACGCACAACGGCAGTTTTTTATTTTTTATTTTTTTTGCCCTCTAGCCATCTAGCCATCAACATGTATGACTGAGAATTTGAGATGCATGTATAAACTACCCAAAAAATAAAGAAAAAATAATATCTGGAGAAAATGTTCCTTAAGCTTTCTGTCTTTTTCATCCAGCAAAGCTAGTGGATTGGAATCCCACGAAGACAATGATGAAATCATGCTGAGAAAAGTTAATTATTTTTTAAAGCGCAGACAACGACTCGTGTAAATGGACTTGAGCTTTGAGGTGATAGGGGACAAATAAAAGGCTGAATCAAATGGACTTAAGGATTAGCCCCATACAAGCAAACAAATAAAAGGCTGAATCAAATGGACTTAAGGACTAGCCCCATACAAGCAAAGTTTACTTTTTTTTTTTTTGGTTGTAGCAAAAAGCAATTCCTTTTTGCGCAAATTTACTCTTTCAAATCTAGAAAAGGAAATTAAGCAACGATTATTTTATTTTTATAGGGAGGATTAAAAAATATTTCTGATGAAATATAATTTTTACTGTGGAACGACTAACTAAAAAATAGTTAATTTAATCAATTCATTAATTTCAATATGAATATTGCTAACTATGTTTGAATTCATTATTCTTTATCTGATTTTTTTTACAAAATTTTCTCACAGATGTAATTCTCCCTTTTCTTTATCTGTATTGGCTTGTGAAGATTTGACACAAACTTCAAGTGTTCGTAGTTTAAAATTAAAATGGACCTCAAGTGGCACGTGAAGATCAATTAAATTGTCTTCCTCCCTTGATCATCTACACATGATTCCATGTGATATTCTGCCATTCTTGAGATTAGATATTCCCATTTTCTTTATTGAAGAAAGACAAACAGACCATCAAACAATTTAATGCATATGAATGGATTTGGACCCAAAAACTTGGCGGAAACAGAAAGGGAATATGAAGAGGTGTTAAGAGCAGTACATGCTTACAACATGGCAAGAAGTATTGCGATTGAAGGAACAATCACATGTCACAGAGCTCTCAATGCCTTTCCTGTCATCAGAAACATTCCAATTCCCTTTTCGACTGCAGGGATCCACCCCAAAGTCCCAGTCTTTCTTCCCCAATTTCCTCCCTATCTCTCTCAATGCCTTCACTGCACAATATAAACAAATCAACAAAGAAGAGCAATTCAAATGAATTAACACTATAGAGGACAAAAACCCAACAATTTTCTGTAAGATATTGCAACAGCGAATAAACTAGAAGAGGCATGAAATGGGTAATACAACCGTTTCGATTGCCTTACTCTGTACCACTGATTTCCAATAATCTTGGGAAAGGTAGCTTGGGTGCTAAACTAAGCTTTCCAATTAAAAGATGATAGAAGCATATACTTATCTAACTTCTATAATTCTTTTTGTTTCTTACTTCACCTGGTTTAGGCAAAAAACGAAGCAGATGAATTGTGAGTGGACGAATGTCTTTACCTTCCTCAGTGTTGAGCTTGGTTGCTGCTGCAAAAGTGAACTGTGAGAAGAAAAGTAATGAAGTGGAACCAAGGAGCAGCACAAGCAGCAGATTGGCGCATCCCAAACTGGGCTTCATGCGGTGCTCTCTGATTTGAGCTAAAGCTCACAGCACAAGTCGTCAAAGAAGAGCAGAGGCAGAAGGAACCTAATCAGTAGTTGTAACATAAGGGTAGAAAGTGGCTAGTATAAAAGGTAATGCTGCTACATTTAAACTGTACTTGTATGGAGACAATTAAATGTGTCTATTATTTATTGCCACCCGAAAAGTAGCAGAGAGATACAGAAGCGCGTGGGCAATGTGGGCTGATAGTGTAAACATGGAGCTTTATGGGCAATCAAACATATCAATCTGAATTCATGCACTGATCATAGAATGTTCATATTTAAAGGATATCAATTTGATAGCTTTGTCAAAAAAATCTCAATTTGATAACTATGAATCATGCAATATGAAGGATGCGTTTGTTTTGGAGGAAATATTTTCTTAGAAAATAATTGTTCTGTTTTAATAGTTGTTTCTAGAAAATGTTTGACTAGAAATTTTTCATCAATAGTCAAAAAAAAAATTATTTAATGATGATGAAAAATAACTTCCATCTCAATAGTGGGAAGTTATTTTCCACGGTTTTACACGAGCACTTCTTATCTCGTGATGACGAGATGAATTGCATACCCATGGTACATGTAAGTATGCATATTTATTTTTTAGGAGCGTGTACATCACTTATGACTTGTCCGATTTAGTCCAATTTGATAAAAATTAACTTGTAACTCAATTTTATATATATAGGGTAAGTGTTGAGATTTTTTAAATATTTTGACCCAAAATTTAAATTGATTGTAAAAATATGTACATAATTTATTAATCTAACTGGCTAAGCATATAGTCAATTAAATTCGGTTAAATTTTTCAAATTTAATTTAATCCAACTCGTCTGACCTTTTTTCCTCCCAAAACCCACCGATCCAACCCAATGCACACCCTACCTGTTTTAGTCACTCCATCAGCTTGTCAAATCCTCATAAATATGCTAACCAATTTTTTCCGTTTTTTCTTTATTTTTTTCTCATGCCATTATTGATGATATTTTCATAAATACTCACATACAGTGAAATTCAATAATTTTAACAAATTGGATGTAAACATACGGGGTGACGCATTTCTAATATTGGGTGAATAAAAGTAACTGTACAAAATAATTATAAAAATAAAAAAATTCATACATTTAAAGATAATTGATATATTATGAAATACCTTTTAACTTACGTGAATAACAATGAACAAACGGGATGTCAAAGTCTTAAATTTTGATATTATGATAATATAAATTTGTGAATTTATTACAAAAGTAGTATTATGTTCATTTTTTTAGGAAAACATTTTCCTTTGTCAACAACAAAGAACATAATATTCTTTATTGACACCAAACAATAAAAAATGTTTTCATTTTGGAAAATATTTTTCAAGTCCTTCAAAGCAAACCACCAAAGACTTCTGGCTGAATGAGACTCTACAGGTTTTCATATATAAATCATCTCTATTTTTTCAAGATACAAATTTCATTACCCAATCGCCCACTAAAGGTCCGAGTAATTGTTTATTTTAAAAGTTGTCTTTCTCTTAGTGAACATAACAATATCTTATTCCTAAAGAAAATTAATAATTCAATTTCCAAAATTTTCTTTTTTTTTTTGGGTGAAATTTCAAAAAAAAAAAATTCTTTTATTTGCTGCAAAGCATGCATAAGCGTCTTATATACCTAGACTATCCTATTGTAAGCGTTAAAGCCGAAGGGCAATAGTATGATTCAAAAGAGAAATGTCAAGGACACAGCTTAAATGGATTCAGTACAGAATTATCAGTCAATTAGCTTATAAGTTTAGCGATAATGATAATGTACGCAATATCAACATACAACAGTTGTATAATTGCCTTATTCTCTCTCTCATGAATTTTCTGTCACATTTTTTTATCTGAGACATTATAGTGATGGAGTAATTGGTTTTTAGTACATCTATCACTGTCACTGCTATTTGTTGTGTATACTCAATTATTAAAAAATTAAATTAATAAATTTATTACATTTTACATACTAAATTATAAAATTATAAAATTTTACTATTTTCAATTATTAAGTACTTGAAACTCCACTTTATAAGAAATTAGGATCTTCTATTGTAAAAGCAGGAGAAAATAAAAGAGAAACAGACATAAAGAAAGAAAAAGTAACGAATGAAAAAAATAAAATTTGTATATTAAATTATAAAACAAAAATTATCAAAATTAATAAAAATAAAAGTTATGATATCCAAATTCACTTTATATAAGTGCACCTCTTCCTTTCATGGAACGTAATCGCTAATCATTTGGTAGTTCCTATGCACATATACGTTAGAAAGTTTATCAAATGATTATTTTTGGGACCTACGACTTGACTAAGAGTAAGAACAACTTTGCTTCTTGGTGGGCACCTGCGTGTAGGAATGTTGCATACACATATGTATATGAAGTCGGCGACATGTTTTAGTAGTAAATAAAGTTATACTTGCCAATGGCTTATTACTAGTAAAGTTTGGTGTTTGCTCACTTTGGTATCATGAATTTGATCTCAATATAGGCCCACCTATTTCTAAAATATTCCTAACGCATTGCCCTTCTAATATTGGGACATAAATGATTGCGTGTATGCCAGTCAGTGTGAATGATGACTGATTGGACTTTCATGAAGTCAAAGTCGTCCCTTGAAAGGATAAATTAATAATTATTTGCTTAATCAAGTTCACACTCCCAGTAAAATCTACGATTAATCGCAAATGGTCCCGTAAATGGAAAATGCGAAGTCGGTGTCCATCTACTTGCTGCGCAAACCGACACCTTCTTTTTCACAAAATCTAAAGCATCATGATCACGCGGTTTTGAAGTACTATGAATGGAGACGGCATTCGCTCATCAAAGAGAGAATCTCATTGGAAGCATTGGCCAATTTTTCAGCATGCGTTCTTCGACTTTGTGTGTCAGTGTGTTTAAACTGCTTATATTAAAATAATTTCAAAGGAATTCAGGGAAGCAATACTTATCATCGTTTTCTTAGTATGGTACTACATTATATCAGCCACCTTGCAGCAGAAACTAACCCATAGAGAAAATTGTGACACAAAAGAGAGTAAGGGCGTGCAATGGTCGGACCGACTAAAATATAGTTTGAAAATTTTAACCTGAACTTAGTTGATGATCATATGCATGGTTCATCTTCGAGCTTGTTTGGTTCTATCTCGTTGGCAGGCTATGTGTGTGTTTCGTGTGGTCGGTTTTGAAATCACCTCATCCAATATATGTGGGGATGGATCATGAGTTGGGTCTAGTTCAAGCATTTTATACACCCGTAAAATGAAGTTTTGATGAGCTCCCCAGTAGTGATCGGCTATATGTAGCGTGGCGGACCATGGAGGCATTGTGTGTAAGAGACTCTGGTTCCATATGAAAGATCATATACTGTAAATATGTTTGGCTATAGTGTATAAACATAAACCCTGTAGGGACTCCTTAATTAAATTAAAAGAAAAAATTGTTGTTTATCGAAGCCACTTGTTTCTTTGACCCATTCTTTTACAATATTAGTTTCTCCTACATCGGAGGATTCCTTTTTCACAAACCTTAAGCATCTTATTCAGTTTTCCTAATTCAGCTATACAAAGAAGCAGCAACGGGTACTTGCTTTCTAGAATTGAGAACTAAACTTTAGAACTTTAAGGAGGCACTTCTTTCCCCATTAGTCATTGATGTTCAAACAGGTGGTGTCTACATAATAATATAAAAATATTTAAGGTGTTAAGTGCATTATTATTTTCATTTAGGCATGCAGAATCAGATCGGTTGTGCTAATTTTATAAATAAAATTTTATTTAAAAAAATAAATAATTAAATTTATAAACTACGAAACTTATCAGGATAGACATCCAGGATGCAACCACTGTCGTGTCGGTGTCAGGCTAGTTTGTCATGTATTTGAGGTTTGCTTTTGACTCTTGAAGTTCTTGTTTGGGGTTTCGCTCTTTCACTAACTATTTTCCTAGACCAGTGATCATAACAAGCCGAAGCTGCTTGCAAGTGGATAGGTTCCTGTGTAGCATGCTGATTACTTTGTGAATCTTGATCACTTATAGAAAGGACAAATAGAAAGAACAAGAAAAAATCAGAAGTGGCAGCTACCAGTCACCCACGTAAAGATAGAACAAAGAATCAAAGCAAAAAAAAAAAAAAAAAGGTCCTCTCCTTTCTTCTGATTTTAACAGAATGGAAGAAGGAAATCTACTTTAGAATTTTAATGGGGGAGAAAAAAAAAGGGGAGCGTGTGGGGACATAGAAGACGGAGGCTACAGAGGCCGCGGGTGGGGTAAAAAGAACGCGCTTATCGGTATCTGTCAGAAGCCATTGATTGCTCATTGACTCAGCCCGACCGCTTACTCTGTCCTGTAAACTTTTCAGTTCTTAAGAATACCTAAGAGGGATTACCCCCTTAATATAAATTTTTTATTTCTTTTTTAGGATATTTTAATGAGATATTAAATAAAAATTATGCTGTTAAACCTTCTTTGTAATTTTAGACAGATTTAAATCTTTGATTTAAAGTTAAATTATTATTATATATTAATATTTTATTAGTAAAAACTTATTTATTTTTAAAATTATTAATTACTCACTAAGTGTTAACAATGCCAGCTAGGTTATCTTGGCATTGCCCCATTTTGGACTAGCAGCTGATTGCCTCAACTTTGGACTTTGGTTGAATTACTGAGCTTCCACTTTTGATTCGCAATCTTCATTTGAATATTACGCGTTATAAGCACAGACAAAACACAAGCATTTAATTCACACTTTAGATTCTTTTTTTTATTAATCATTTAATTAAATAAGAATTAAGCCAACCTATATTTCAATTAATTTAAATCATCCCAGATTGTTCTCAGCTCACGTGATGTGTGAGAAGAGCATTACCTCATTATACTATTTGTAGAATATGCATCCTTTTGGACAGTGTGTGGCAGTGAAAATGATGTAAGGTGTGTTCCCAAAAACAAAATTGGTGTAACCAATATTTATAAAAGTTGGTTGGATCTTATATTATTATTATTGAATAAAAAATTAATTTTTTAATAAAAATTATAAATAATATATTATTTTAATAAAAATCTTTTAAGATTCAGACTTATATAGATTAATAATAATTTTTTTTGAGACACAAGTGTTCATGCAACTAATATTTTATATAAATTAGAGTTCTACACTTGCTTAGTTATGTATTATTTTAGAATGCTAGTTTTAGGATTTTTTTGTAGGGCATTAAAAGATTAATTTATTAAAAAATAGATATAATAAAAATAAATAATTTTTCCAAACTCTTTTTACATACATTATAAATAAATTGAATTTAAAACAACATATTTTAAAGGATTAGACAAAGTTTTAACATGAATCCTAACTAATAAATCTAACATTTATAACTTCAACTCTATCCATATTAAAAAGTTAAGGTTAAAATTTTATTATATTTAACAGTTTATTAATTATTAACAAAGTTTAAATATTAAAAAACAAAAATATAAAGATAGACGATGGTCAGGTAACTTGAACTCACTCCGAAAAATTCATCAGTATTATCTGTAGAAGATCCCTTCCACTATCTTATATCATAATTTAATAAAAGAAGTCCCACTGGGGACATCTGATAATTTAATAAAAAAGCATATTGTGATAAAAAGAGGTAAAATGGTTCTTTTTTTTTTTTCCCTGATTCTCACTTTTATACTTTTATGCATAGTATAAATTATACATAACAGAAGATTTAGGTAGATTGTGAATGTTACATCTTATTAAAAAATAAATTCAATTTTTATATTTTAATATTTACTCTTTTATTAAAAATCTAATTATTATCTTCATTAAAAAAATTTACAAGAAATTAATTTGGACAAATTTTTTTATTAAAAATTAAACTTTACAAATAAAATCTATTTTATAATTTTTAGCATTTGGCCTTTTTATTACATATTTGATATAACATCAACTAATTTATACTATATTTATCAAAGTAAAATTGACAGAAATATTTTTGGGCTAAAACGTTATTTTTTTAAAGTTTTATTTACTACAATACTATTTTATTATAAATTTCTATCATCTTAAATCTAATGATTTTTATTACAAATAAATTCAAAATTATTGTCTTTTTTTTATAATTATATGACCTATTAAAAAATAAATTCAAATTTTATAAATTTTTTTAACATTTAATTTTTTAAGTATATATGTAACTTCAATTATGTTAACCAAAAAGATTATAATACTTATTTTTAAAAAATTTACATTAGTCTTGTTTTATTCACTCTTATCTCAATGTTATTTCATATTTTTATTAAATTAAAAAATTTTATATTTTCATTATTTACTATTTTATTATGTATTTAATATAATATTAATTACTTTCACTAAAATATTTGTAAAAATATTTTTATTAAAATTAAACTCTGTAAATCAAACTCTATTTTATAAAGTTTTAATGTTTCTTATATTTAATAAATATTTAATATAACAATAATTAAATTTTTAACAGGATATATGTTATTTTATGATTAATTTTTTAAAATTTACTTTGCATTTATGTAAAGATTAATTTTAAAAATATTATATTATCTTACAATTAATTTTTAAATTTTCATAATATATATATATATATTTAAACCTAGCAAACTTGAAATAGTGTGTTGGCTGATTACCAAGATTTGCTGTCACTTTGGCGCCAGGCACATACTATGTAGAACGCCTTCCAAGGTAGTTTGAGCTCTTTTTCTTTGGTGATGTCCTCTAAATCCGTTCTTACCGATTGAGGAAGTAGTGGTTGTTGTTTTTTTTTTTTTTCGGTATATTTAGGCTGTAAGCCAGGTGTCCTCGGCCCCCAAAAGAAAAAAAAAAATTCAAACGACGTCGATCCGATAGTCCTCTTCTTGCCCTAACCGGCTAACTACCAGCGCCAACGATTCCCGGCTAAAATCACACCTGTTAGCTCCCCGAAATCGGAAATTTGGACTCCCTCCATCTTGAAAGCCGCACAGGGTTGAATAACGCCGTTACCCGCACAGTTCGAAACTGCAGAGCGCTTAAGTTGCTCTACTTCTAGCATCTACAGAACAGAGCATCGCAGGTATCTTGTTTTCAAAGTTTTATCATGGAATTTGATGCTCATTCTAGGTGCTGTGGTAGTTCTTCTATTCTTTCACTTGCTTATGTTAGTGTGATACATAATTATTTGAAGCTGATTGAATCCCTACGTGTAGTAGTTTTATTCAATTTTTCAGTATGACAGTATCAGTCTGCAAGGCTTTACATTTAAGAAAAGGATGAATGTTACAATTTCTCAAACGTTAAAAGACAAACTTGGTATGATATAACTTTTTTAATTGGAAGAGTCTTGGAATCATATCAATAACGCTTACCAAGTTACCTGTGACCGTGTCTTCTACAAGAAAGCGCATAAGATGCTTTTCCTGGTGAACTGTGTGAAGGAGCACTATGTAAAGAAATCCAATGTCTACAATGCAGGCCTTGGTCCCCTCTTCCACCGTTTAGTTGTGATCATTTGAAACTCAATATCATAATTTTTGTTTTCATAATCGTTTTTGGAATTCTAAGAGGCACTCAAGTCTTTTATCTTTTGGGAACTACGTTTTAGATAGTTCAAACTTTAAAGAAAAGATATCTCACTTGATATTGGACCCCTTTATTGGAACTCACCATTGGATTTGCATAGGCTTCTTCAAGAAAGTTTAAGTCTCAAGTTAGTCCCAACCTTACCATTAAGAAGATAGGGTCCAGCTAGTGTTCCTGCATATATCATAAGGGATTGCTCCATTGCTCAAATGACTGAACCTATTTTCTGGTAATTACTCCAGACCTCTCAGAGTGCCCGGCTGAACATGTCTCTGTGCTAAATTGTTTCCTGGTTTGACATGCTACTCTTACTCTCTTAACTACCACTGCTAGTTTTTGTATGTAGGCCATATTGTGAAAGTGAATACCTTTGAGTATTGACTACAATTAAATATTGTTATATTTATAGAATTGAAGGTTCCTGGCATCCGTTGCAAAGTAATATACTTAAATGTTGACATTACTCTCTCTCTCTCTCTCTCTCTCTCGTTTTTTAAATTTTTGTTTGGATGCATTAGTGATGTACTGTTTTCTTTGTGCCTATCCTGTTGGTGATATAGCTGATGCTTTAGCCTTGTAGAGTCTATTCCTGCAGATGTTCTATGATTTGTCTTCTTAAATTGGTGCCAACCTGCAAAGCTAAGCCTATTTCCAAAGTCTTGCTGCTGCAACAATGGCTTTGCCGATCATACTCTGCAGCCACAAATTCTCAGCAGTTTATAGTAGATAATTTTGAGAACAAAATCAAGCTTGTTGATTTTGATGTGCTATTCCATTCCTGCACAAGGGTTGATGCTGCTAAGCAGCTTCATGCTCTTCTTGTGGTGTTGGGGAAAGGCCAAGATGTTTTTCTGTCTACCAAGCTTATCAATGTGTATGCTTATCTTGGGGAAATCTCATTTTCTCGCTATACTTTTGATTGGATGCAAAGAAAGAATGTCTACACCTGGAACTCAATGGTAGCCGCATATGTGCGCAGTGGCCAATACCTTGAAGCCTTAAATTGTTTCAATGAGTTCATATCTATCTCTGGTCTTAAACCTGATTTTTACACTTTCCCTCCTGTGTTGAAAGCTTGTACTAATCTAGTTGATGGTAAGATAACACATTGCTGGGCTTTAAAGATGGGCTTTGAGCAGGATGTCTTTGTGGCTGCTTCCTTGATTCATTTGTATTCAAGGTTTGGTGCTTTAGATGTGGCCCACAAATTGTTTGTAAAAATGCCAGTTCGGGATTTGGGTTCTTGGAATGCCATGATTTCTGGGTTTTGCCAGAATGGGAATGTAGCAGAGGCATTAAATGTCTTGAATAGTATGAAAGGTATGGGTGTAAATATGGATCCAGTTACTGTGTCAAGTCTGCTTCCCATTTATGCACAAGCAGAAGATATACTTGGTGGGATGATGATTCATTTGTATGTAATTAAGCATGGGTTGGAGACTGATGTGTTTGTTTCCAATGCCCTAATTAATTTTTATTCCAGGTTTGGTTGCCTGCAGTATGCACAGATGGTTTTTGATCACATGAGAGTGAGGGATCTGGTTTCTTGGAATTCTATAATTGCGGCGTATGAGCAGAATAATGATCCATCTACTTCACTTAAATTCTTTAAAGAGATGCAATACTTTGGAATTCAACCTGACTTGTTGACAGTTGTGAGTTTGGCCTCTATTTTTGGTCAATTAAGTGATAAAAAGAATAGCAGGTCTGTTCATGGATTTGTTATGAGACACAATTGGCTTGAGGAGCATCTGGTGATTGGAAATGCACTTGTCAATATGTATGCAAAATTGGGTGCGATGGATTGTGCATGTATAGTTTTTGAACAACTTCCTGTTAAAGATGTAGTTTCTTGGAACACCTTGATCACAGGTTATACTCAAAATGGTCTTGCAAGTGAGGCAATTGATGCTTTCAACGTGATGGAAGAGTGTAGAAACATAATCCCAAATCAGGGGACTTGGGTGAGCATTCTACCAGCATATTCTCATTTAGGAGCTTTGCCACAAGGAATGAAGAGTCATGGGCAGCTAATCAAGAACAGTCTCTATTTGGATGTCTTTGTGGGTACCTGCCTGATTGACATGTATGGAAAGTGTGGGGAATTAGATAATGCAATGTCCTTATTCTTTGAGGTCCCACGAAAAACCTCAGTTCCTTGGAATGCCATAATATCCTGTCAAGGAATTCACGGGCATGGAGAGGTTGCTTTGAAACTGTTCAAGAATATGCTAACTGAAGGGGTAAGGCCAGATCATGTAACCTTTGTATCTCTGTTGTCGGCCTGCAGCCATTCAGGTTTAGTTGATGAGGGTCAGTGGTGCTTTGACATGATGCAGAAAAGGTTTGGGATTGAGCCTAGTTTGAAGCATTATGGGTGCATGGTGGATTTGCTTGGTAGAGCAGGTTATTTGGAGAAGGCATATCATTTATTGGGCACTATGCCTTTACAGCCCGATGCATCTATCTGGGGTGCTCTTCTTGGTGCTTGTAGAATACATGGAAATGTGGAGTTGGGTACATTTGCCTCAGCTCGCTTGTTTGAAGTTGATTCAGATAATGTTGGCTACTATGTTTTGTTGTCAAATATGTATGCTAATGTTGGAAAATGGGAAGGGGCAGTTAAAGTAAGATCTTTAGCTAGAGATAGAGGACTGAAGAAGACACCTGGGTGGAGCTCTGTTGTAGTGGACACTAAAGTTGAAGTCTTCTATACTGGGAACCAAACCCATCCAAAATGCACAGAGATATACAAGAAATTAAAGGATTTGACTGCCAAAATGAAGAGCCTTGGTTATGTTCCAGACTATAGTTTTGTCTTGCAGGATGTTGAGGAGGATGAGAAAGAGCAGATTCTGACAAGTCATAGTGAGAGACTGGCAATTGCGTTTGGACTTATCAGCACCTCACCTGGAAGTCTCATCAGGATATATAAGAATTTGCGCATTTGTGGTGATTGCCATAATGCAACTAAGTACATATCAAAAATTACTGAGAGGGAGATTGTCGTGAGGGATTCAAATCGTTTCCATCATTTCAAAGATGGGATATGCTCATGTGGTGATTACTGGTGACAGTCATTACATGTCGATTACTTTAGAAGAATTTCCATTGACTGTGTGTTTGGGTTTTCTTCTTGGCATCTCAGAATTGCTTTTAGGCACCTAAAAGTGATACTTTATGTTTTTGAGTTTTTTGGATTCTTCCAGGAAGAGTCTGATTCACTATTTTTTTGGAAAGGGAGGAAACCATATTTTGGCAAAACCAGCCTGGGATTCTCTTGGAAAAAGTGATTTTACCATTTAGTATACTTGATTTGACTAAATTAGCACAAACTATTTTGAAGTTAAATACTAAAATTACTTTTATATATATATATATATATTTGGTAATTTGACATTGCAAAGTATTTTTCCATACAAACAAATAATTTCAGTCACAACCTTTTCTTCCAAAATCCTTTTTTTTTTCTCTTTTTCCAAAATCATTTCTGCAGAAGCTATTTTCAACATACGAAGTCTTACAGCAACCTCAAGCGGACACAAAGACATCAATTACTGAGGTATGTCAAACTAGATACTAATTTGTCAGCAGATGGCAACCACCAACTGGTAAGATCATGTATTTTGTAGGATGGTGGGTTCTTCGGGGCTCTCATTTTATTCCTTTTCACCATTTGGTCTGGTTAGTTGGAGGTGATCAACTGAGCTGAAGATTATGTTTCTTCAATGCTTATTCGGCGTCACAAAATGAAGTTGAGAATTGGATCAGTAGTTTTGCTAAAATTTAGATGTTGGGTTGGATGGCTCTAAATCATGAAAAAAGTTAAAGGAGTTTTCTTCAAGAACTACCTAGATATGAAGGGCAATGATGTTGATGTCCACCTTATTTTTGGTTTTATAGGAAAAAACAAGAAACAGTTATGGATAAAATTCTTTGTGAAGGAAAAGGAGGCCATTAAGTTACCAGTATAGCTTGTCAGAAGCTTCCTTTTTCAATGCAAGGTTGTTCATTCTAGGGATATGAATGTGCATGAAGACACACACATGCACAATTGCCTCTGCTAATTTCTTATATTCTTGACTCACAATTGGGCTATGCTTGGTGAGAAATACCGAGTAGAGAATATTCCCTTTCTATATTTATGTGGATTCTGTTTGCTCGTGAGTTACTAATTTTCATGGTCAGATTCACTTGTTAGCTGATTGTTGAAGTCCAAAATGCAGACTGCTATTTGTCTCACCTGGAGAAGGACCACCATATCCAGATCTCAGAACTCTCTGATCAAGAATGTAGAAAGTTCGTAGGATGTGCTTGTGTGAGCAACAAAAACATTCTTGCTTGACCGAATGTATGCAACATATCTTACTGTTTCACTATGGTCTCATGCAGCTTAACTTGATTCATTGGAGGTGATTGACCCTATACCAACAGATAATACATATGCTGGTGTTGCTATTCCCATAATCTTATTCTTACTTAATTCTCATAACACAAAATTTAAATTATTAAATTTATTTGGTTTCATAGACTGAATTGTGAGAGTGGGACTCAGTTGATTCAAAAACTCACAAAGTGTAAGAATTAAATGGAAATAAAAGATGTGAAAACATCTTTATTCATACATATGCAAGGGCATGTATGTATAAATATAAATATATGCATATCTTACTAACCTAATGTATGTATATGGTCGATAGGTACTTGCACATAGTTAGAAATATGTCTGTTTGTTAGATAGGCCTCCTCTGCAGATGTTCTTTCTTTATCTCTCCGTCCCCCTCCCAATTTCTTGATCTTTATCTTAAGGAAAATTGCAATTGAATTGTGGTTTAATGTACATTGTTTTCTTGTCATATCTCAGACATGCTATTCTTACTGCTGAGGTCTGTGAAGTTAACATCCTACCTAATTTGAGATAGCTGGTAGGTAAGAGTTTTTAGTTTCTTATAAATCTGTTCTCCTTATTTTCTTTCTTTAACATAGAAAATAGTTGAGAAATTATCACCAACTTGTATCAAATTGTTTGTGTCTTATTTTATGGTAAAGAAAAAGTTAACACAAATGAATTATGTTGCAATGGGTTCTGAAATTTGAGATATATATATTCTGTGATTATGGAATGCTAAAAGTATTCAAATATTTAAATTTACAATTGTCTACCGGTGCGTAACTGACAATAGTCAATCGCCAGGAGTCTATATTTGCTGGGTGATTCATTGGTGCCCTTTGTTTAGCATTAATGCACAATTAATGTCATTGAGTTTGTACTAGCAGAATCCATTTAGTGGGTGAGTCTGCTTAAGTGAATGGCCCATTAGTGCTCTGAGCTATTGAAGCATGACTGGCCACTCATTTCAAGGCATGCACTAGTCTTCCACTTATATCTGCCATAGCAAAATAATTGGAATTCAATCTAGTTAGCCAGATGCAAAAAACATGACTCCATACTATAATAAATTAATACAGATACAAGTCAATTCCAAGTCACCAGAGAGATTGCAAAATACGAGAAAAAAGTGTAAACAAACGGTTCACAGAAACAGCACTATATATAATTGTGGCAGGGTGGTTACATCAGCTAATACCTAATAACTTTCAACATTCTTTTTCAACCCTTCGTTACAGTAACTTAATATTATAAATGATGTGATGATAGTCCATTCCATTCGCATTCTACCAATAAATGGGCGTATGCAGTAGCACCCATTAGCATTAAAGTTCCTCCAAAAATCTTAATCTCAAATTAATATCCTCTTCTTGTCTTTTTAAATCCCCCAATCACAGCGCGGTTACTTCCGGCATCTTCCCTTGCACCGACCTTTTTATATATGTAACGGTAAACAGTAACACTATTATATATAAACCCTTGGCTGTAGTTTCCCTAGCCATTCATAAGAAGCACGCAAAATACTTCTCTTCTAAAATGGGTTCCATGCAGAGTTTCTTCATTCTCTTTGCTCTAATGGCCGCAGCATCCATGATTGAGGCTCGGTTATTCTCAAACCCACCTGCCCCAAGTCTTGCAGTTCGGTTGAAGGTAGAGGGTGAGCCCTCAAACTGTTGGGACTCATTGTTTCAGCTGCAAGCATGCAGTGGTGAGGTTATAATGTTCTTCCTCAATGGTGAGACTTACTTAGGTCCTGCCTGCTGCCAAGCCATTCGGGTGATTGGACGTGACTGTTGGCCTAACATTGTTGGCTCTCTTGGCTTCACCGCGGAAGAAGGAGATGTATTACAAGGCTACTGTGATGAGGCTACCCAACATTCTCCTCCATCACCACCATCTGTAGTTGAGCCGAAAGAACTAGTCCCATGATACGATCAATATCAGTATCTTTATGATCCGTTGATAAATAAATTTTAAAAAAAATTGAATCATGAACAGTCAATTTTCATGGTACCGTTAGAGATTTGTTTATTAATGTGCTAAATGCAAGAGCATATAATTAAATTCACTAAACTAAGCAAATAAGAAACATTCCTGCATATAATCTACAAATATACAGATTCACTGAAAACGGGCATAGTCTCAATTTTTTGGTTTCATATTCAAAACAGCCAAGTAAGGAGAGAAAAGAATGAAAAATGGATAAATAATGCCATAGCCTCATTAATTGATGCTGTAAATTCAAATGACTGAATCTGGTAGTATACCCAGTAACAAGTTGAACATAAAATTAAGACTTGTCGAGTTTTTGGTTGGATAATCAACTCTTCAATAATTAGTAAGTCCTGTATCAATTTATATTGAATTATATAAAGGTACACCAACAGAAGTTACGGAAGTGGAAATTTTGCATGCAAATATTCATTTTATGAATATGTATATTTTAATTCATATCAATATTTATAAACAGTTAAGGAGTATGTTGGTGGAATTTTTAGTTTGTTACACTTATTTATATAACATGTTCCTCCTTATATACTAAATTAATTTTATTACTCTTAAAAATAAATTTTATAAAAGTTTATTTAAAAATA
This sequence comes from Dicorynia guianensis, assembly GCA_037013595.1. Classification (NCBI taxonomy): domain Eukaryota; kingdom Viridiplantae; phylum Streptophyta; class Magnoliopsida; order Fabales; family Fabaceae; genus Dicorynia; species Dicorynia guianensis. The sequence goes on from JASUAB010000002.1 coordinate 41,069,459, forward strand.
TAAATTAAAATTTAAAAATTAATTTACAACACTCATCAAATTTAATGATAATTTTCACTTTCGAAAAATTTAATATTACTAGTGAAACTCACACTAAATTATGGATCTCATCCCCATTTAGTTGATGAGTGCTCCCCGTCAATTTTGCGTATAGGACTATGTAGGAGGAGTGTTTGCATATTTAGAAGGAGTTTTATAAAATTAAGAGAAAATATATTTCTATTTCCAAAATTTTATAAAATTTTTATAAATTAAATAGTGAAATTGTAAAATTAAAATTTTTTTATTCTTATAAATTTAATTTTATAAAAATTTTACTTAAAAATTTAACATATTAAATTTATTATTTTTTAAAAAATTAAATTCTAAAATTAAATAATTTATCTTAAATTTTATTAATATTTTATTTATTTTTTTGACAGAAAAAACACTATTTTTATAATATTTTTATAATTAAATAATATGCTATATTAATTTATTAAATTTATTAATTTAAATTTTATATTATAAAAAAATAAATAACGTTGGTCGTGTCAAGTCGTATCCATCTTTTGCTTAAGATATTTTCTAAGATTTCCAAATTTCAATATTTACTGTTCACTATACAGGAAATTGCTTTATGAGTTCACATGGCTTGCAGGAAAGTACCTTCTGATTGTGAATTGAAATGATTCAAAAAATTTTTACAATTTTCTTTTTAACAATAAAGCCATTAGCATTATAAAACAAAAGTCACCAATATCAATTGATTTAAGTAAAGTTTTAAATATTTTAAATAAATTATTTTAAAATTAATTTAGATTTTATATATAAAAAAATTATTTAAAAAAATATTTATTTTAATATTTTTAATAATTTAAAAAATTAGTTTTTATTTATAAAATAAAAAATACTTAATATATATAATATAAAAGCCATCCAACTCATAAATAAAATCACCTTCATCGCACATCCTTTAGAATGAGCAGCAATAAATTTATGTTTGTAAGTCTTCATAAATTTTATGCATGTAAAAAAAATTAAAATATATCGTTTCATTTTTATTTTTATTTTATATATATAAATTACATAAAAACAAAGGCGTAAGATAATCATTACAGCCCTTGTGAATACCCCAGCAACGAAGGGAAAAAACTAATTGCACGTTGCAATTGCGTGTTAAGGCAGTGCAGCTAGACTGTATTGGAAAAAGTGAAATATTAGTGTTTGTTTTTTTTTTTTTTTTCTTTTTCTATATAGATGTATGGAACGAATACCTCCTTTAGACATGTATTTAGCATCGCTCGCAACGAAGCAAGCAATCCTCGTGGAAATCACATCACCTAACTGCTCTGCCTGCCTGCCTGGCTTCCTCATTCCACCAACCCTTCTCTCATAACTTGGTTTCTTCTGCCTTGTCTAGGCTATTTTTCCCCTTCTTATTTGTCATCGGCTTTTCAATAAAACTGAAAAAACAAAAAATTGGAAGCATCTGAGTAGTTGGTCATCTTAGAAGTAAAGGTTCGTGATTACCAGTTTTGAAGTCTACAAAAGGATACAGTAAAATATAATTCCATCAACCAACTTCTCTATGTATCTGTCATATTCTTTTAAATTTTTTTTAATTTTGTTAATAGATGATATATAATCTTCTTTTATTCAGAAAATAAAATAATTCAAAACTAATAAACTTAATTAAGTCCTTAAATAAGATAGATGATTACATAATTTTCATTTTATCTACATTTTAATTCATATCAACCGCTTGGACCATGTTGGTAGAATTTTTAGTTTATCACACTTATTCATATGAGCATAGAAATTCCTTCTCATATGCTAAATTAGTTTAACAATTTTTATAAATAAAATTTTTATTTAAAAAACTTAAAATATTTAATTAATGAAGTTTTAAGAATTAAATTGAAAGGCTCATTAAATTTAATACTAATCTTACTCTTTATAAAAATTTAATACTATTATGCAACATGAGAGTAATTTTACTCACCAAATTGACAAGAAAACACTTATCCTTTCAGATAATGGTAAGACATTAAATTATGGGTCCTATCACCGTCTACTGGATGAGTGTTTCCGTATCAATTTTGTGTGTAGAAGGAGTGTTTTTAGATGGAGTTTTATATAATTAAGAGAAATTGTATTCCTACTTATATGATTTTACAAAATTTTATAAATTAAATAATGAGACTTTAAAAATTAAATTTTTTTTCTATTCTTATAAATTTAATTTTATAAAAATTTCATCTAAAAAAGTTTAAATTATTAAATTTATCATTCTTTACAAATTAAATAATAAAATTTAATAAAATTTTGCCAACATTTTATCTTTCTTATTTTAAAGGAACAAAAATACTATTTTTATAATATTTTTGTCATATTTTTTTAATTAAATACCATAATGTGTTTATTTATTTACTTTTATTGCTTAATTTGTAAAATTTAATAAATTTTAAATTTTAAATTTTATATTATAAAAATTGAATAAAAATAAAATAATAATTATTTTGTAAAAGGATAAGATTGAAATTTTTTAAAATATAAAGTAAGTAAATACTTAATTATGAAAAAATTTACTAATATAAATTATTATAAAATATAAATAAATAAACACATAGTTTATAAATTTTAAATAATTTATAATATTAATTTTTTATTTATAATTTATTTTATTAAATATGTATATTACATTTTATTTTATAAAATTTACCTCCACGGACAAGCATTTTCAAAAAAATTAAATAATGTTAATCATTGATCAAGTCAAGTCGTACCCATCTTTTGCCTAGGATGCTTTCCATAATGTATAAAGACAAATGTTACACGGATAACAAATATATTTTTTAAATATATATATTTTATATATTTTTTCATTTTTACATTATATATATAATTGATCAAACTTATTATATGTATATATAGTTTTTTTTAAATTTTAAAAATATATAAAATTTATATGTTTCAAAATATATACATAATATATTATAATATTCTCTCTGGTCTAAAATAATTTGCCAATAACAATGTTTCATTCAATGAAGTCATCGTGATGGCTCCGCTCCCCTTTCTTTGCCAGCCAATCCACAGCTTTTCCTGTCTTTGTCTTTGTCTAATGTCATCGGGCGTTGCATGACTCGGCTTTCTTCGCCATTTCTCTTCTTTTGGGAAAAAAGGTGTTTTCTTTGTCTTTGTTTAATGCCATTGGGTAGTTGTACGAGTCAGCTTCCTTTGTCTTTTCTTATAGAAAAAAATGTTCATTTTATTTTATTTTTTTATTACATAAAAAGTTTAATGGCTTTGAAGAGAGAAAAGTGAGGAATTGAATCCGTAAGATCACACGTTGGGATTAGAAAATTATCACTTGGGCTGGGTGCTCGAATCTCACTTTTCCTTTGTTTAATGTCATGGGGCGAGTGTGTGACTCAGCTTTCTTTGTCTTTTCTTCTGGGGAAGGTATGGATATTTGTGTACATTTTCACACTGTATATGAGTTTTATATACAATTTAATATATTTCATAAAAATAACTTCTGTATTATAAAAATAAAATTACAGGTATAACAAAATTATTTCTTTTATCTATTTTGTTAACAAACATTCAGTTTTGAATTCTTGCATTGTTAATTTTTATTTTATATTTAAATTTAATTTATAAATATTAAGTTTATAAATTTTTTTATTTTTTTTATTTTATATCTAAACTTTAGACTCAACTTTAAAAGATTTAAATTTTAAAAGAAATTATTGAAAAAAATTTGAATCCTCTATCAGAAAGCTTTATATATAAAAATAACTTATTATATTTAGTGCAATGAAATTATGATGAGCATGATTCGGTCAAGTCTTCCCTCTCATTTGCCAATGATGCTTCACATAAATTTTAATGGTTGGAGTTATAAAAATTATTTTTGCATATTTATTTAATTGTTTAAATATTTAAGAGAATTGATTATTGATATAATATTAAAATAATTTGTTTGACAAAATTATTTATAATAAAATGATGAAGGTTAAATCTTTAACACGATCTTATTTATTAAATATTAAATTAAATTTATTCATATTTTAAATTTAAAAAAAATTATGTAAACAAAGGTAATAAATTTTAAAATCATTTCTATAGTTTTACCTAACCCCTTAATTATTGATAGCGAGCAACAATGTGCTTAAACAATTATAGTGGCCATGATTAAGTCAAGTCATCCCGATTAAGTCAAGTCATCCCTTCCTTTAGATGAAACCGCAACGAAAGTAGAATTCATAAACAAAACGCCTACCCTTTACCTTTATTACTCTTCACTTCTGAATACAGCAGCAGCGAAGCATGCAATCCTTGTAGAAATCACCCAATTGCTCTGCCTGCCTTATTGCCCAACCCTTTCCCATAACTTGGCTTCTTCTGCTTTGTCTAGCCTAATTTTCTCGTTCTTCATTCTCGGTAACTTATCAACAAAACTGAAAAAAACAAAATCAAGACTTCGTAGCTAACAGTCATCTAAGAAGTAAGGGTTCGCGATTATCAGTTCTGAAGTTTACAAAAGAATACGGTGAGAAACAATTCCATCAAGTTCTCTATATATCTATTTTTTTCTTTTAATTTTTTTAACTTTTTTGATGAATGATATATAATCTTTGTTTATTCAAAAAATAAGATAATTTAGAACTGATAAACTTAATTAAGTCATTAGATAAGATAGATGATAAATTAATAAAGATAATTAAATGCTTAATAAATCTTAATATAAGAATTAAACTGAATTTATTTTATAATTTGAATATTGTTATAGTATTATTTTCATAATCTGAATTATTTTTTGTGTTTACTCTTCATTCGTATTTGTCACACCCATCGTCTTTGTCTTGATGAATAACTCATATGTGAGCAATTTGATCTTCATATTTGCAGTGTGATTCAGTGAGCTATGATGCATTCATATTATTGTTAAATCAAACACTTTGTTACACTTTTTTTTGTCTACTCTGAATATTAATTAGTTGTTTAAACTTAGCAATTAATTGAGCAATTCCATATCAAGTATTGTCACCGAAAAGATCACAAAACTTACATATCACAATTGATAAGTTTTTACCGAATTCTTTATTACCTCACTTACTGAATTTGTTGCAGTCCAAAATATGATTACCGCGCATGTGGAGCTTTTAGGTATCTCTGCGACTAAGCAAAGTTGGGAAGCTACTTGCTAGATGGTTTTACTTTTGTAGCATTTCTAGCCTTTTACATGCCCTATAAGTTTTTTCTACTACAGTATTTTCTGTTGAGTGGCTTGTTATCATGACTATATCACATCTTATGCCTGTTCCGGTTTCATCCTGAGAGGTTAAACTGTATAGTGTTTTCTTTTTTATCTAACAGGAAAAGATTTGATTAGAAATTTATTTTTCTTTCAATTTATTTCACATGTGACGAAATAAATGGGAATGTAGAATGTTTCTATGTCAATCCCAAAAGCACTCACTATCATGCATTGCATGTTGAGGGAACATTGACTAATTCTGTGTATTTGTATTTGCTGTCAGTTGCAACTTGTTTGAATGGCGGAGATTGGTATATCCATCGCGGCTAAAGTTGCAGAGTATTTGGTGGCTCCAGCAATTCGTCATGGACAATATATGTTTTGTCCCAAAAAAATCATCAAGAATCTTGAGAAGGCAAAGGAGGAGCTGGCATTGAGAAGGGACAGTGTGGAACATGATGTGGAGGAAGCGAGAAAAAAGACTCATATAATTAATGATGAAGTGCAGAAGTGGTTGGAAGAAGTGACAAGTCTCATGGAAAAGACACAGGATCTGGAGCAAGCAATGCAAGCAAACATCTCTTGCGTGCGAGAATGGTGTCCAAGTTGGAGAAGATATGGTCAGTGCAAGCAAATGGCGGAGATGATGAAGATGATGACAGAATTCAGAGACCGTTCAAGCATGTTTAAGCAAATTTCTCGCCTTACTTCACTTCCAGGCATTGATTACATTTCTGATGAAAATTTGACGTACTTTGAATCTACCAAAGGAGCTTACAATCAACTCTTAGAGGCAATGAAGGATGATAACACCAACATGATCGGGTTGTACGGGATGGGAGGATCTGGAAAAACAACTCTTGCAACAGAAATGGGTAAAAAAGCCCGGGAATTGAATTTGTTTGACCGGGTTATATTTGTTGCTGTGTCTCAAACTCCAGATATTAAAAGCATCCAAGGAAAAATGGCAGACCAATTGTCACTCAAATTGGAAGAAGAATCTGAAGGAGGAAGAGCACAACGATTAAGGCTGAGACTAAAACATGAAAAGCGAGTTTTTATAATTTTGGATGATATATGGAGAAAGCTTGATTTGAATGAGATTGGGATTCTTTTAGACGATAACAACAAGGGAGGTTGCAAGGTCCTTTTAACTACTCGTCGTCGTCGCGTATGTAGTTTGATGGAATGTCAAAGGGAAATTCAGCTGGAACTATTATCGGAAGAAGAAGGTTGGAGTCTGTTCCAGAAACTTGTTGGTATAGATGATCAATCCTCCTCCAACTTAATATACAGTGTGGCCCGTGAAATTGCCAGAGAGTGTAGAGGGCTACCCATTGCAATTAAAGCCGTGGGATCCTCCTTAAAAGGAATAGCGGGGGAATTCGAAGTTGATGAATGGAAAGTAGCATTGCTAAAGTTGAAATATTCAAAACCAATCGATGTTGACGAAGGTGAGAGAGATGCTTTCTCTTGTTTAAAATTAAGCTATGATTATTTGAAAAACAAAGAAGCTGAGATGTTATTCTTGATGTGCGCCATGTTTCCAGAAGATCATGAAATCTCTATAGAAGAGTTGGTAAGATATGCGGTGGGGATTGATGTATGTGAAGGGTATGAAACATTAGACTCAGCAAGGTGTCGGGTTAGAGTGGGTTTGAACAAACTTGTAGAATCCTGTTTACTAATGCATTCCGAGACAAGTCCATCTCATTTTTCAAAGTACTCAAGAGATCGCGTGAAGATGCATGACATGGTTCGTGACTTGGCTTTGTGGATAGCACCCCAAAAGGATCGCAAAATCCTGGTTAATCTTGCAAAGGGGCTAAGTGCTTTGGCGCCAGAGAATGGAGCTGTAAGTGATTGTTTTGCAGTATCTTCATGGTACAAAGAAGAAAATCCAATTTCTTTTCAATTGAATGCTCCAAAACTTGAGATCCTATTGCTAAATCCTAGCAAAATGGATTCCTTGGATTTATCTCTTGCATCATGTGAAGGTATAGAAGGGCTCAAAGTTATGACCATTATGATGTTCCATTATAACTACTCATCCTTGTCATTGCCTCAATCAATCCAGTCATTGAGTAATCTTAGAACTCTGTGCCTGAGAGGATCAGATTTAGGTGACATCTCTTTTGTACTAAGCCTAAGAAGACTCGAGGTTCTAGACTTGCAAGGTTGTTGCTTCGTGGGACTGCCAGGCGGGATTCAAACTTTGAGTAAATTGAAGCTGCTCGATCTGAGAAATTGTAAAGTTTTAGAAAATTATAATCCTGAAGTAATAGGAAGTTGTTCACAACTTGAAGAGTTATATGTGTCTGGATCTCAAACAAACATACCCCAACATTTTTTGGATAGTGTCATTCTCCCAAATTTGCAGAGGTTTGAATTACGACATGACGAGTTGCAAGAATTATGGTTCTCCATTGGTTTATACATAAATAGACGCCTAGCCTTAAATAGGTTCGATATCTCCAACTTAGTTGCATCAAAGCAGAATCTAATACAAAGAGCAGAGCATGTTGGGCTGTCTGGCCTCAAAGGAGGTTGTAGAAATATCATCCCAGACATGGTTCGAGCTGTGGGAGGCATGAATAATTTGATTTGTCTTCGACTTGAGAATTGTTCAGAGATAGAATGCCTCATTAAAACAACTTTTGATCATGCAAGTTCATTGCAGGAAGATTCCTTACCGCCTAGGCTAGTCAATATACAGTTGTCGGGAATGAAAAACTTGGTTGATTTGTCTTATGGTCCACCTGATCCGCGAGTGCTTGGCTTCTTTGAGAAATTAGAAGAACTCCATATATATGAATGCAAGCAGTTGCAGAGAATATTTCCAAGGGAATGTAAATTATTAAATCTTAAGATCCTGAAAATACGTTCTTATCCTCCTATTTTGGAAACTGGTTGCAATGCAATTTCACTATTCTCAAAATCTGTAGCTCAAAGTCTGCGGCAGCTGCATGAGCTTTCTATAAGCTTTTGCAAGGAATTAAGGCATATCATCACAAATGATGGAGAGGATGGTACTAGTACAAGGGAGGAAATTGTTCCGGCTCCACACTGTTCTCATTTAATGTTCCCTAAATTGGAGAAACTCTTTGTTGACAATTGTTCCAAGTTAGAATTTATATTCCCAATCTCTTGCGTTCAAGACCTTGTGCAATTGCAAGAGATCAAAATATTTGATTGTGATGAGTTGAAATATGTATTTCGTCAATATGACCCCGAAGGTCATTCATTTCAACACAGAGAGATCCAAATCATGCTTCCTCTCCTCAAATCATTTGAACTCAATGGACTTATTAATCTCCTCGGAATATGCCCAGAAAATTATCCCTTGAGGTGCCCATCTCTAAAGGAGCTACATTTGTTAACTTGCCCAAAATTAACTACACCATTAAATGGAGCGATATGTGGCTCAGTACCTAGAGAGCAACATTTGGGCAGGGTAACTATATATTTGATGATAGTATACTCATTTACCTATACATGCATATGACATTTCTTTTCCAATATTTATTTATACTATATTCTAATAATGATGTATATACATATGAAATATAAGACGGCGTTTATGATGGTTGGTTACAAACTTAGTTTGTGAAATATCATTTCATTTTGGGTATTTTTGTTGCTAAAATGCTATCAATTTGTTCCCTTCGTTTTGGTAGACAAGACATCATAATATATGTCATATTTCATTTTCAGGGAGTTACCCTTGTCCAGGACCAGCAAAAGCACTTCAGCTCAAAATTGGAGTGCTCAATATGGTCAGGACTTACTCCGTCCAGACAGATTTGGAGTTTTCAATATCTTCAAATATTGAAGGTAGGAAGGTGTAATAAATTAAAATCTCTCTTTCCTACGGTCAACCATACAAGCCTACCAGAGTTGATGTCCTTAGGTATATTAGGATGTGAAGAATTGGAAGAAATCATTGGCGAGAATGAAGAATCTCAAACTCTACCCATTGATCATGTGTGCCTTCCAAAACTAAGAGACTTAGAGGTCCACAAGTGCAACAAGTTGGAAAGCCTTTTCTCTATTGGTATGGCTAGAATGGTTCCACTGCTACGCACTCTAAATATATCAGAGGCTGCTCAACTAAAATGTGTTTTTAGGCATAGCATTGAGGACAACATTGACAATGAATACCAAATTGTGCTTCCAGAGTTGACAGAAATAAGAATGGAAAAGGTACCAAAATTGGTTGACATTTGCCAAGGGATTAAGTTGCAAGCAATGAAGCTTCAAAAGATACGGGTAGAAGAATGCCCTAAACTGGGAACAACTGAAGGATTTCCTCCTCGCGGAAGAACAGCGGTATTTATCAATGTTTCCTTAATCATTTAGTTGTAAATCTGTATCCAGTTCAGTTATTGCCAAATTAGACTTTCTTTTGATGCTTTAATTTGATCATATTACTCCCTAATCTATTACCAAAGTAAATAACTTTCGCAATAAGTAGGGTTTGTAATTGCCCTAAAAAGAGTCATTCATATATATATATATATTATCATTTATAATGTTTTCCAATAATTTGCTTGTGTTTAATCTTTTATATTCTGTATTTCATAAGTTGGTATGAATATCACTTGTACTTGTATATGTTATTTATATATGCAATATATACAGTATTTTTTTAAGCTTAATTTTATTTTTCATCATCCTATTTATAAAACTTGTACAATTTTAACTTTCAAATTTTTACTGAAACATTTTTGATCCCTGATTTTCAAGAAGAAAATACTATTATAGAATTTCTACCAATTACAAATCAATAACTTGGAAAAAAAATCAGAGATTGTACAATTTATTAAAGAGATTTAAATATACAAAGTAGAAGGAGAGAATTTTTTTTTAATCCATTAGAAAATTATCCATTAATCATAATATCCTATTTTCAAGATTTGTTTTATTTAAAGTCATGATATGACAATTTATTTTTTAAATATTAAAAAATGAAGGAAAACTAATTTTAATAATTTTGATTTATAGAATAAATCAATAACTTGTTCCTTAAAAGAAAAAAATTAGGTGAGTAGAAAATCCGCCAAGACTATTAGAAAATAGTTTCATTCACTTAGTTTTGCTTTTTTCCATTTGGTAAACTGTAATCGGTGTATTATGGACACTGCAGATGCCAATGAGAAACGGTGGCCAAGTGTGTACTGAAGCCTCAGATCTCAGAGCTGTTGCTGTTGTTCATTCGCTCTCATTCTCAGATATAGAATGCTTGTATTTGAAGCATTTAAGTTACCTGTTGTTCATATGGAAAGGAACCCCCTTGCCTACCTTCCAAAATCTCCAGCTTCTAAAAGTGGGTGGATGCAGAAAATTGAAGTCTCTATTCCCTGCAGCGGTGATTATAAGCCTAGCGAAGTTGAAATTTCTACGCATAGAGTACTGCGAGGAGTTGGAGGAAATCATTTCAGAAAATGCAGAGGCAGGCAAAGTGGGCTTCCCAACATTGACTCACCTTTGGGTGATTGGATGCTACAAGTTGAAGTGTCTTTTCCCTCTCTGCGTGGCTGAAGATCTTCCACAATTGGAGTCCTTGACCATTAAGATGGCCTTTCAACTAAAGCAAATTTTCGGTTGTGCCCGTGAAGGTGAAACCCGTCATGGAAAGGAGGCCAAGATGGAGATCGTTTTTCCAAAACTGAAAAAGTTGAGGCTCCATGGATTGCCCAGCCTGACTAACATTTGCGGAGGTTCTAACTTTCAGCTACAGTCTCTGGAATTTTATGAAGTGAAGCATTGTCCCAACTTCTCTGCAACCGAAGTTGCTGCTCTTGACAACTTCAGAAAGACACTGCTGCAAACCCAAAACACAGGTGGCGTATACTCTGCACACTCTCATTCTCATATATACAAGTAATTAACCTTGCTGTTCGAAGAGAATATCAATTTCTACTGCAAAAACGAACTAGTTAAATCTCAATCAACTCATTGTTAAATGTTCATGCAACACAGAGCTTCTTGTTCTAATTTTACTTATACTAACTAGCTAGCTAGCATTGTACGCAAATTTTAATGATCACTAGAATATATTGTTGACTAAATTTGAAATTATTATAATCTTCATCTGTTGCAGGCCAGATCAAAGAAGATAATGATGACTATAAGCGTCTCTTGGAGCAGGAAGATTACATTTACATGTATGACACAGAAGAACCAAATAATGGAACAGGGGCTGGGGTCAATGATTGTTCAATCGATATATGGCCAAATCCGTGGGTTCCATCTGTGCATGATGAGAAAAATCTTATCGCAGAAAGGGGATTTAACATCCATTTGGTTGGTGACTTATTTATTGATGGCACCGAGGTTTGGGATGAATTAAAGGTTCGCAAGGTATACAAACAAGAAGTGGCAGATAAAATATTGAAAGTTCAGGTACCTGTACCAATTCAGTCCGAACCAAGATTCTGTTGTGCTCACCTTATGTACCAGAGCAGTACCAGTTCTTTCTTTCATCCTCAAGGGAAATGTAGGTTACTGGAAAGACATAAACAGCTTTGGAAGAGGGTCTTAAACGATGAACTCCCGGTTAAAATCCACTTAGAGAGAATCTTCAAATCTGAAAACTCTGCTTGTCTGTTCTGCTCTCAAGCTTCAGAAACAGTGGATCACATATTTTTACGTTGTTCTTTTGTCAGATCACTCTGGTTTATTTCCCCATGGGCCTTTCGGGCTCATCACTTCTCTAACTTTACAATGGAACAGTGGTTTCAATTTCTTACTGATGATACATTAGTAGAAAACTCAATTGGAATTTGTCCTAAACAGTTGCTTTTATATGCTTCTGTCATGATGGATAAGGTGTGGGAAGAGAGGAATAGACTTGCTCACGCAACTCGTGACTCTGACGGTCCTGATATGTTAGCAGTTGCAAACTCCATTTCATCAGCTTATTACGAGGCAAAAGCTATCTTGCAGCTGAAAGATCAGGTTACTGACCACGGGGACTCCTCTAACATGTGCCCCCAAGGTTGGTATAAGGCATACTTTGATGCATCCACAATTCACCAAGATACATGGGCAGCTGCTGTGTTGCTCGACCATGAAGGTAAGCTTACAGGAGCTAGAACAAAGAAATTTAATACTACAATCCCCATGGAGGCAAAAGCACTTGCACTGGAACTTGTTGTTGAACTTTGTTGTGATATTGTACCAAATTCATGCATATGCCTTGAGGGAGATTGTGTAGAGGTGATCAAAGAACTACTCGGTAAAAAGCCATCGTGGCAAGAGGATTGGTTTTTTAAGCCAATCTTGGTAGATGTTCTGGAAAAACTAAGGTGCATGAGTTGTTGGACTGCCAAAAGCATTAGCAAAAACTTCAACTTGGTTGCTCATAATGCAGTTAGATGGGCTGCCTCTAGCAAAATTGAGGGAAATGTTTTAAATTCTCTACTACCAATAGAGGTTTTGTCCAGGAAGGATGACAAGGACACCAGCCAGGAAAGGCCACCTGAGAAATCCACTCGGCCACGTCAGCTTCGTCGACGGCAGCTGGAGTACGAGATGGAGGCCTCCAGCTCTGCCCAAATGGGGTAAGCACGGGATTATATGGACAGTTGTTTAATTGTGATTCGTTATTTCCATTCCGCAATGCTTTTAATATCTCGAGAAGCGGTTGCAATGGGGCAAGAGCCATTTTACCAGAAAACTCTTCTCTGCTATTCTCTCTCACTATATTTCTCTTGAACTCTTCTAGCTCACCCCCACTGAATTGCTTAGCCAACAAGGACTTTGTAACTTCATTTCATTCAGTTGTAGCAGTTTAAGAAATGCTTTTCAGCAAAAGAAATAAATTTAATGTGGTGAGCTGATTTTGTAATTTCCCAAACTTGAGTACGGAATTTGCTGAGCATCATCATCAGCTTTGAGCGTAGATTGCGTGGTGTACTCTTAAGTGGTTCCCCGTCTCCCTTGTTGCCGCCTCTCTGTGTGATATAGAATGCATTTGTTTTTTGTTAAACTCTTGGAATCTTTTACAGAGACAATCCTTTTTATTGGGTTATAAGATATTTAAAGTTGGTTTAGCTTTTAGCAAAAATTCATACTGAATTCATAACTCGCAAAAGCTATTTCCTTTATTATTTAATCCAACCTTATTGATTATAGAATGTATTTTTGTTCTCTATAACCTTCTGAGTTATAGAATGTATTTTTGTTCTCTGTTGTAGTTGATGTAAATAATTAATGCGTCTAAAACATGAAATGGAGCTGAGCTTTAATTTTTTTTTAAAAAAAAAGGGGGGAACGATATTAGTTAACTTGCATCTCAAACAATGAGTTGTCGTGCAAAGGATTCTTCTCATATTTGATTTACATTTTTCTAAAAAAAAATATATTATTATACACTTTAAAGTGAATGTCTGATTTGTAAATTTCTTGTCATCTGATAGACAATTTTTTGATTGACATTGGCCCCAGTAGAGGAACATAACTAAAACAGTTTCTAAAACCAATTTAGCAAAACAGGATACAACTTTTTTGTACCAAGGACACACAAGATTGATAAAATTGATAAATAATGCTAAGCGTCTTGGGGAAAGTCTGTCTGTAGGGAATTTTGCTGAACGAACTAAAATAAAGAAATTCAAACTTTTCTCATCCATTTTTTGGATGCCATTCTCAGTACAAAAGAGGCCTCTTTATTACATTCTCTTAGCCGACTGACAGATTTCCAGAACATTCCACACACTGCAATACAGTTTGCTCACCCCAGTCCTTTCGGATATTCCACCATGCAGCTCATCCACACTGATCTCTTGCTTGCTCTGCCACGAGTTCCTTGAGCATGAGCATCAGCTGCAGAGTGGAGACAATGCTGGAGAGGCTGGAATGGGCTGACTTGTCTGGGCCTAGATCTCCTCCTCAGATTGGGTCCTATCAATATCCCACGAAAATCAAAACCCCACCAAAAAAAACATATTATTGTAAGATATGTCAAAACTTACAATTTAATTTATAATATTTAATAGTTTAAATTTTTTAAATAAATAAAATTCAATTTATAAAAATAATAACTTTGTCACCTCATTGATACTAATTAGTCAAATGACTGAATCTGATAGTTTGCCCAATAACAAGTTGAGCATAAGATTAAGACTTATCTAGTTTATAAAAATAGCGACATTTCCACCTCATTGATACTGGTTGGGATTGGCAGCATATGCTTACAAAAGAAAAGTAACTCTTCCACATTAATTTCTTGAAATTGTTCAATATTATAAACTAGCATATGAGAATCTTGAGTGTATGAAAAGAAAATGAACTAATTATTATCCTATTATAAAAAATAACATTTATTATTTTCTCATTCGACAATATATAGATCAGAGCTATTCCACATCCTAGAGAAAATTTGTGGGCTACAGGCACTCTTGTAGCAATTACCTCATGTTTATGGAGGCCACCTCAGAATTCAACCGCTCAAAACAATACTTACAGTCAATGAAACCACCCAATTTCAATTGTCTTGAATTTTTCTTGGTTTCTATGGAGATGACTTTTGTTCATTTGGGCACTGTTAAATGCACATAAAAATGCAGTATTCTAATTGTACAACAATTTTTTCTCACTGCAAAATATTATTAGGAGATGTGGGGAGAGCGTAAACCTTTATCCTGTTAATTTTTAAAGACATTAAGAATAAAGTATGAGCAAAGTTATAGTTTAGGGATGAACATCTAATGCAAAGCTTTGCTTTTTGATAGTGTCTCAAACACTACTCAGATCAAAAGCTCCAGCTATCATGCATATAAAGAACAAATGTATTTAATCGTGGTTTCCAGTGTCTATATGGTTACTAGTTGTCCCTTTAATGGCTTCAAAAACAGGTAAAGTCTCCTTTTATTCTAAATATTTATTCAAAAAAGGTAATATGGTTCAAAAAATGTGTCATTCTCAGTTTTATATATAATATAGGTACAAGTAAATGTTTCCTATTTTACTTGCCCAAAAAAAAGTTACAAATTTAGTGTACCAAAAAAAATGTTACCAAAAATTTTACTTATATTATTTCTTTTCCCGTTCATTATCTAACCTCTAATTTTTTATAACAAAATTTTTATAACATAAAATTAGTTTTTAGTTTTATAAAATTGGAAGTTTGATAATATTAAATATAAATATTAAATATCAAAAACTTGATGATAATGAAAAATAAATTAGTTATTTCAAAACCAGAATTCCTCTTAAAAATATTATTTATAAATTTTTTCTTGTATTAATATAATCCTATCTTCTGTTAATAGAGAGTAATATCTAAAGTTTCACTTTCTAAATTTATTAACAATAAAAGTAATGTATTCTATGAAAAAGTTTAGTTTATTATTCTAACTAGTTATAATCTCTATTTTTTTTTCAAAAATGTATGTAATAAATTTCATGCAACTTGCCTTGCTCATCATACACAATACATAAAAACAAGACTAAAGAATAACTCTTGTTAAAAAAATTTATTAAAACCTATTAGTCTCCCAAATCCAAACAACAACATATTCTTTGAAGTTTGGGAAGAGTTGTAAGTAAATAAAATCCTATTCCAAGTGATTTTATTCCAAGTTCTGTTTGCTGGTTCATCCTATTCCAAGTTATTCGCTAGTGCAAGTAATGGTTGAAGGCAAAGTTTCCGACCTGATTGCTTGGTTTGGACTGATATTTGCCATAGTCCTTCGTGTCGTTGTAGCAATTTTAAGTGGCTTGACTGGCTTCTTCCCCCCCCCCCCCCCCCCCCCCCCTCGTTTTAATCAAAAAAGCACATAAGAGTCATGTTGCCTATCAAATTTACTTAGATATTTCCAGCCTCTCTTTCTCTTAGTTCCCCTGCTACAGTAGTCCCATTCAAAGCGACTAATCTCATGGAATGATCTTCTCTTTTAGCATTTCTCTGATTGAAAACAATAATATTTCTCTCAGAAGTAACGTCCACAGCTACTGGGTCTCCTTTCTTTATATCTTTTTCAGCATTTTTTCCGGCCAATGTGTCCTCTGATAATTTTGAAATCGTTCTTCTCAATGGCCTGGCACCATAGCTAGGATTGTATCCATGCACTACCAACTGTCTCTAAACCTAAAAGAGAATATACCATTTCTGCATCATCAATATTTATATGTGCTACTGTCTATGCGCACAAATTATTATCACTGAACTTCTATCAAATTCACGAGAAGTTAAAGAATGAAGGGGGTGAAGGGAATGTGGAAAAGATAGGCAGAATCTATGTATGTGGTATATGCTTGGTTAGCTGTCTCCAATATTAATGCTGCATCTTTTTTTTTTTTTAACCAATGCGATGCCTACCTTTAGCAATTCCATTCTTTAGTTGCCAATAATGTTGCATCCTACATAGTTTACAGTGTGGTGCACAATTTTTTCTTTTGACACTAATAGGTGGTTGGCACATAATAATAATTAGTTAGATTTCAAGTTACTTTGAAATAGGCTATATATTAAAAAAGGTAGTATTTCATAAAATTCAAAAGAAAAAATCTGTCGGCATGATGCTGCACAATATTTGATTCCACTATATATTCATTAAATTGCCCTTCTCCACTGTAAACTCATTGACCACAAATTTTTAAACAAATCTTTTATTTTTACACACTTCTCATAATTAAAATTATTAATTTTTTTAATTTTTCATAATAAACCATAAAATTCAGATAAGACAGTGGGCTGAAGCATGCCAAATCGGAATATAATCCAAGGAAAAGGTACGAGTAAAAAAATGGAAAGTATTGGATGTGTGTGTACTCGTTGACAGTGCATGTAATGTTTAACGGTTCCGTTTGATCAATTTTCAGTAGAAAACCAATACGAAATGATTATTAAAAACTATGCAAAACTCAACTGATTGGACTCTAAATTCATACTTAACCAAACTAAACCAGACTGCTGATGGTTCAGTTTGAAACAATTTACCCTTTTTTCCACCACCAAAAGTTATGCGAGGATAGTGTTAAATTTAGGATAAAATAACGAAACTGATAAGAAAATACCACCTCGTCAATTACATGACTGTAAGACTCACACTAAATTATAGGTCTTATCACGATTTAGTGGATACGTGTTTCTGTGTCAATTTATTGTATAAGGCTTTGTAGGAGGACTGTTTCGATATTTAGATGGAGTTTTGTAAAATTAAGAGAAAATGTATGTGTTCCTGCTTGGACGGTATTTACAAAATTAAATAGTGAGAGTGTAAAATTAAATTGGCCTCTTTATTGTTATAAATTAATTTTATAAAAAAATATTTAAAAATTTAAATTATTAAATTTATTATTTTTTAAAATTAAACTATAAAATTTAAAAATTTTAATAATTTATATTAAAATTTGCCAGCACTTTATTTTCTGTATTTAATAAAATAAAAATGCTATTTCTATAACATTTTATTATATTTTTATAATTAATAATATGATATATTTATATATTAAATTTTATAATTTAATTTATACAATTTAATATATTTAATAATTAAAATTTATATTATAAAAATTAAATAAAAGTAACACTACTATAACGGGGCAAGCATTTTCCAATTTAAACAGTGTTGGTCATCGGTCAAGTCCAGTCGTACGCACTTTAGTCTAGGATGCTTCGCATGATTTTCTCTGTTGAAGTCGTGGACGGTGAGGACTTTTCCCATCGAGTTTGGGCACTTTTTGCCAAACATATGTTTCTTAATATATATACATATATATATATGTATATATTTCATGTCATGTTATCTAAGAAAAAAAGTGCTTCTTGTTCCATTATTTTTATAAAATAAAGTTTTAAATTGTAATGTTAAAATAATTTCCATTTTTCTTCATATGCTGTAAACATGAAAGTGTTTTGGTTAATTTGTGTGAGAACAATTATGAGAACATATGAAGATGGATGCGTCATTGTCATTGTCTACTTTGCAAAGTGACATCGAGAAGAGTATGAGCTGTCCTACACGCACATAGGATGTATAAGACAAGGCGTAGAAGTATGACATAGCTTTCAAATTATATTTACGACCATATAAATACTACTACTTAGCTTGGATAAAGTGAGATGAAACCTTTTAACCCTCCATTCTCCTCGAGGTTCGATTTCCTCCTCCTTCAAAATTGTTCCTCCAACATGTCATGTAACATTGTACCCCCCAAAAAAAAAACATATAAATATTAACCACCAAGTGTTGTAGTCATGCGATAGAGAGTATTTAGATACCTTGTCATCAATGTTTGGATTCAAAATTTTACATGCATTTGATAAAATTAAACATAGACACTGTTTTTTTAATTAAAAGGTAACAGTTTTAGTGTGCTAATTCAGCGTGTGTGTGCCTTATACAACATATACTTTTTCGATGTGAGCTAATTCTGATCAAGTTTAATATAGATTCAATACTACGGACAGATTTGTTGGCCACCAGTTCTGCTTACCCATTTCATATAAAAAATAACCATATAAATAAATACTAAAGCAAACATAGCAGACATCGCACAACTATCGTTTTAGGGATGACAATTCTTTTTAGTTGGACGGGATTCATGAGGAATCCTAAACCCAAACATTCACCCGCGTTATTGGGGTTGGTCATTGTTCAAGTCAAGTCGTACCCTTAATTTCTAATGTGCACTTTACTTTTCACTTTATAGGCAACTGCCTTGTGACTTCATGGTTCACGGTAAAATGCTTCCCTGTACAGTTAACAATCAAGCACGCTGGTCAGGTCAAGTCGTCCCCATCTTTTGCCTTGGATGCTTGATGCTTCACTCCTCTGTGCATACTTCAAATTGTTGATGAAAAATCCGCCTCTTATCTGATGAGTTGGCAGCAGCTTGCTTTGCCTCATCTTTGCCTTTATCAGTCTAATTGACGGCTTGTCTATTACGCTTTTTGCTTTCGGCTAAAGGGGTACTGACTTTTGCTTTTATTAAACCTGCCTGTTTTTGCTTTAGTTCATAGTAATTATTTTTATTTTAAAAATAATTAAAGTAGTTTGCATCAGATTCAGCTTCATCTACTCCTTATTAGATTTTATTGAGGATGTTAATTTTAATAATTTTTTTAAAATTCTTTTAATTACTTTGAATTAAGTGTTGTGAGTTCGGATAGTTCGACAGCCCTCGTAACTTCTGCCATTATCTTTTTCTTGTAGATTGACTTAGTTTGGAGGCGAAGAGTAATCTGCTGGATTTTTCATGTTTTATATTTATTATTAATAATTTATTCATCAAATTTATTGCCCACTAAACTTAGCGATACGGACTTAAAACTGAGGATATTCTCGAGGTAAAACTTGGTCCATAACAAATTTTAATTGTATTATTCATTCAACTCGTAAAAAATCAAATTTTTTTTATAAAATAGAATTAAAATTATTTTCTTTTTAAATTTTTCATAAAATTTCTTACAGAAACGTATTTTTTTTATTGTGAATTTGACGTGATCCAAAATTTTCAAAAGGTTTCATTCCAACCAATCGGACTTAGCAAAGCTTCCCATCTACGTGATAATCAATATTTTTCCATTCGTCACTGCCACCAATTCATCAAGAAAACTTTAAGAAAAAAAGAAAAGAAGAATCAAAGGCTTCCGAATAGCTGACAGGCATCTTAGAACCTAGAAGTCGAGGTTCGCAATTACTAGAATTGAAGTCTACCAAAGGATACAGTGAGGTACAAAATAATTCCATCAAGTTCTAGCTCTATATATCTTTTGCTTTTTTTTTATAAACTTTTCATCAGATCTAAATGCACCGGCAACCAATCCTTGTAGAAGTCACCCAATTGCTAGTTGCCAGTCATCCTCAAGAGAGCGAAGCAAGGGATCGCCATTGCCATTGGAGTCTACAGAAGCATACAGTGAGTGAGGTACAATTCCATCAACTTAAACATGAACTTTGCCTTGATTTATTCTATGGAGATGACTTTTGTTCATTTGGGCAATGTTAAACATATACAAAAATGCAGTATTTTAATTCTACAAATTTTCATAATTTTTCTCTAAAATTTTTTCTCATTGTAAAATACTATTGAGAGGCGTGGGGAGACCATACGCTCCTCCACGTAAGATAACCTTTATTTTGTTAATTTCTAGAAAAATTAAGAACAAAGTATGAGCAAAGTCATAGTTTAGGGATGAACATATAATGCAAAGCTTTGCTTTCTGATACTGTCTTAGACACTACTCAGATCAAAAGCTCCAGCTCTCATGCATATAAAGAACAAATGTTAGTCAAATGACAACTGGCTTAGGATAAAACAACTCATTTAGGATAGTGTTAAATTTAGGATAAAACAACTCGTTAAGGATACTGGTTAGTCAAATGACTGAATCTGGTAGTATATCCAGCAACAAGTTGAGCATAAGATTGAGACTAGTCGAGTTTTTTGTTGGATAATCAAACTCTTCAATAATTAGTAAGTCCTGTGTCAATTTATATTGAAATATATAAAGGTACACCAACAGAAATTACGGAAGTGGACATTTTGAATGCAAATATTCATTTTATGAATATGTATATTTTAATTCATAACAATATTTATAAACAGTTAAGGACCATGTTGATGAAATTTTTAGTTTGGTACACTTATTTATATAAGCACAGATGTTCTTCCTTATATATTAAATTAATTTTATTATTCTTACAAATAAATTTTTTAAAGCTTTTATTTAAAATATAAATTAAATTTTAAAAATTAAACTATAACACTCATCAAATTTAATGATAATCCTACACTTTAAAAAAATTTAATATTATTAGTGAAACTCACACTAAATTATGGATCTCATCACCATTTAGTGGATGAGTGCTTCCTGTCAATTTTACGTATAGGACTTTGTAGGAGAAGTGTTTACATACTTAGACGGAGTTTTATAAAATTAAGAGAAAACATATTTCTATTTATAAAATTTTATAAAATTAAATAGTAGAATTGTAAAATTAAATTTGTCTTTTTATTCTTATGAATTTAATTTTGTAAAATTTTTACTTAAAAATTTTATATATTAAATTTATTATTTTTGTAAAAATTAAATTATAAAATTTAATAATTTATCTTAAATTTTATTAATATTTTATCTCTTTTCTTTTGTTGGAACAAAAACAAGATTTTTATAATATTTTGTATAATTTTGTAATTAAATAATACGATATGGTAATTTATTAAATTTGTTAATTTAAATTTTATATTATTAAAAAAATTAAGAACGTTAGTCGAGTCAAATCGTATCTATCTTTTCTTTAATATATTTTCATGATTTCTAAATTCCAATGTTTACTTTTTACTGTACAAAAAACTGCTTTGTGGGGTCACATGGCTCACAGAAAAGTACCTTCTTATTGTGAATTGAAAGTGATCCAAAATTTTTCACAATTTTCATTTTGACACTAAAGCCATTAAAATTATACAACAAAAAGTCACCAATACCAATTGATATAAGTAGTTAAGTTTTGAATATTTTAAATAAATTATTTTAAATTTAATTTAAATTTTATATATAAAAAATTTATTTAAAAAATTTACTTATTTTAATATTTAAAAAAATTAATTTTTATTTATAAAATAAAAAATACTTAATATACAAATATATAATAGAAGCCATCCAAACTCATAAAGAAAATCACCTTCATCACGCATCCCTTAGAATGAGAAGCGATAAATTTATGTTTGTAAGCCTTCGTAAATTTTATGCATATAAAAAAAATTAAAATGTATCATGTTATTTTTATTTTTATTATATATATATAAGTTACATAAAATAAAGGCGCAAGATAATCATTCCAGCCCTTGGGAATACCCCCAGCAGCGAAGGGAAAAAACTACTTGCACATTGCAATTGCGTATTAAGGCGGTGCAACTAGACTGTATAGGCTATTTTTCCCCTTCTTATTTGTCATCAACTTTTTAATAAAACTGAAAAAACAAAAAATCAGAGGCTTCTGAGTAGTTGGTCATCTTAGAAGTAAGGGATCGGGAGTACCAGTTTTGAAGTCTACAAAAGGATATAGTAAAATATAATTTCATCAAGCAACTTCTCTATGTGTCTGTTATATTCTTTTAATTTTTTTAACTTTTTTAATAGATGATATAAAATCTTCTTTTATTCTGAAAATAAGATAATTCATAACTAATAAACTTAATTAAGTCCTTAAATAAGATAGATGATTACATAATTTTCATTTTATCTCCATTTTAATTCATATCAACACTTGGACCATTTTGGTACAATTTTTAGTTTATCACACTTATTCATATGAATGTAGAAATTCCTTCTCATATGTTAAATTAGTTTAACGATTTGTATAAATAAAATTTTATAAAAATTTTATTTAAAAATTTAAAATATTTAATTTATTAAATTTTAACAATTAAATTATAAAACTTATTAAATTTAATAATAATCTTACTCTTTGTAAAAGTTTAATACTACTATGCTACATGAGAATAATTTTAGTTACGAAATTGACAAAAAAAGACACTTACCCTTTCAGATAATGGTAAGACACTAAATTATGGATCCTATCACCGTCTACTTTGTGTATAGGGTAGTGTTTCCGGATTTAGATGGAGTTTTATATAGTTAAGAGAAATCTTATTCCTACTTATATGATTTTACAAAATTTTATAAATTAAACAATGGGACTTTAAAAATTAAATTCTTCTTTCTATTCTTATAAATTCAATTTTATAAAAATTTCAATTAAAAAGTTTAAATCATTAAATCTATTATTCTTTACAAATTAAATAATAAAATTTTGCCAACATTTTATCTTTTTTATTTTAAAGGAACAAAAATACGATTCTTATAACATTTTTGTCATATTTTTTAATTAAGTAGTACAACATGTTAATCTATTTACTTTTATTATTTAGTTTATAAAATTGAATAAATTTAATAATTTAAATTTTATATTATAAAAATAAAATAATAATTACTTTGTAAAGGGATATAATTGAATTTTTTTAAAATACAAAGTCAAGCAAATAATCAATTATGAAAAAATTAACAATATAAATTATTATAAAATGTAAATAAGTAAATAATAATTTATAAATTTAAAATAATTTATAATCTTCATTTTTTATTTATAATTATTTATTTATATTTCATTTTTAAATATGTATTACACTTTATTTTACAAAATTTCCCTCCACCGACAAGCATTTTTAAAATTAAATAATGTTAATCATTGGTCAAGTTAAGTCGTACCCATATTTTACCTAGGATGCTTTTCATAATTTACAAACACAAATGTTACACATATAATGAATATATTTTTTAAATATATATTTATATTTTATTTTTTTTACATTATATATATAATTAATAGGGCCTGTTATATGTATATATAATTTTTTTTCTAATTTTAAAAATATGTAACATTTATATATTTAAAAATATATACATAATATATTATAATATTCTCTACGCTCCAAAAAAATATACAAATGACAATGTTTCATTCAATGAAGTCATCGTGATGGCTCTGCTACCCTTGTCTTGCCATCCAATCCGCAGCTTTCTCTGTCTTTGTTTTTGTTTAATGTCATTAGGCGTTGCATGACTCCGCTTTCTTTGCCATTTCTCTTTTTTCGGGAAAAAAAGTGTTTCCTTTGTCTTTGTTTAATGTCATTAGGTGGTTGTTCGAGTCAGCTTTCTTTGTCTTTTTCTTGTGGAAGATAAATGTTATCTTTTGTCTCTATTTAATGTCATTAGGTCGTTGTATGACTCAGTTTTCTTCCTCTGTTCTTGGGAAACGGTATGTTCAGTTTGCCTTTGTTTAATGTCAATGGGTGAGTGTATGACTCAGCTTCCTTTGTCTTTTCTTTTGGGGCAGATGTTCTCGTATTAATATTTGTGTACATTTTCACACTGTATATGAGTTTTATATACAATTTAATATATTTAATAAAATTAACTTTTGTATTATAAAAATAAAATTACAGGTATAACAAAATTATTTCTGTTGTCATCTATTTTGTTGACAAACAAATATTCAGTTTTGAATTCTTGCATATTTAAATTTAATTTATAAATATTAAGTTTATAGGTTTTATTTTTATCTTTTTTAATTTTATATTTTAACCCTAGACTCATCTTTAAAAGATTTAAAAATAACTTATTATATTTAGTGCAATGAAACTATGATGAGCGTGATTAAGTCAAGCCTTCCCCGTCATTTACCAATGATGCTTCCCATAATTTTAAATGGTTGGAGTTATAAAAATTATTCTTGTATAACAAAATGATGAAGGTTCAATCTTTAACACGGCTCTATTTATTAAATAGTAAATTAAATTTATTCATATTTTAAATTTAAGAAAATTTTATGTAAAAAAAGGTAATAAATTTTAAAATCATTTCTATGCTTTTACCTAATCCCTTAATTATTGATAGCGCGTTACAGTATCCATAAACAATTATGGTAGGCATGATTAAGTCAAGTCATCCCTTTCTTTAGATGAAACTGCAACGAAAGTAGATTTCATAAACAAAACGCCTACTCCTTACCTTCATTACTCTTCGCTTCTGAATACAGCAGAAACGAAGCAAGCAATCCTTGTAGAAATCACCCAATTGCTCTGCTGCCTTATTCCCCAACCCTTCCCTCATAACTTGGCTTCTTCTGCTTTGTTAGCCTAATTTTCTCCTTCTTCATTCTCGCCGACTTATCAACAAAGCTGAAAAAACAAAATTAAGACTTCGTAGCTAACAGTCATCTTAGAAGTAAGGGTTCGCGATTGTCAGTTCTGAAGTTTATAAAAGAATACGGTGAGATACAATTCCATCAAGTTCTCTATATATCTAATTTTTTCTTTTAATTTTTTTAACTTTCTGGATGAATGGTTTATAATCTTTGTTTATTCAAAAAAAAAAAAAAGATATTTTAGAACTGATAAACTTAAATAAGTCATTAAATAAGATAGATGATAAATTAATAAAGATAATTAAATGCTTAATAAATCTTAATATAAGAAATAAATTGAATTTATTTTATAATTTGGATATTATTATAGTATTATTTTCATAATTTGAATTATTTTTTATGTTTACTCTTCATTCATATTTGTCACACCCATCGTCTTTGTCTTGATGAATAACTCATATCTGAGTAACTTGATCTTCATATTTGCAGTGTAATTCAGTGAGCTATAATGCACTCATATTACTGTTAACGCGAACACTTTTTACACTTTTTTTTGTATCTCTTAATATTAATTAGTTGTTTAAACTTAGCAATTAATTGAGCAATTCCATAACAAGTATTTTCACCGAAAATATCACAAAACTCACATATCACAATTGATAAGTTTTTACCGAATTCTTTATTACCTATCACTTACTGAATTTGTTGGAGTCCAAAATATGATTACCTTGCACGTACAGCTTTAGATATGTCTGTGACTAAGCAAAGTTGGGAAGCTACTTCCTAGATGGTATTAATTTGTAGCACTTTTAGCTTTTTACATGCCTTATAAGTTTTTTCTACTACAGTATGTACTGTTGAGTGGCTTGTCATCGTGACTGTATCACATCTTATGCCTGCTCCAGTTTCATCCTGAGAGATTAAGCTGTATAATTTTTTCTTTTTTCATGTAACAGGAAAAGGTTTGATTAGAAATTTATTTTTCTTTCAATTTATTCCACATGAAGCAAAATAAATAGGAATGTAGAATGCTTCTATGTCAATCCCAAAAGCACTCACTATCACGCATTGCATGTTGAGGGAATATTGACTAATTCAGTGTATTTGTATTTGTTGTCAGTTGCAACTTGTTTGAATGGCGGAGATTGGTATATCCATCGCGGCTAAAGTTGCAGAATATTTGGTGGCTCCAACAGTTCGTCATGGACAATATATGTTTTGTCCCAAAAAAATCATCAAGAATCTTGAGAAGGCAAAGGGGGAGTTGGCATTGAGAAGGGACAGTGTGCAACATGATGTGGAGGAAGCGAGAAAAAAGACTCATATAATTAATGATGATGTGCTTAAGTGGTTGGAAGGGGTGACAAATCTAATGGAAGAGACACAGAATCTGGAACAAGCAATGCGAGCAAACATCTCTTGCGTGCGACGATGGTGTCCAAGTTGGAGAAGATATGCTCAGTGCAAGCAAATGGCGGAGATGGTAAAGATGATGACAGAGCTCAGAGACCAATCAAGCATGTTTAACCAAATTTCTCGCCTTGCTTCACTTCCAGGGATTGATTACATTTCGGATGAAAATCTTACTTACTTCGAATCAACAAAAGTAGCTTACGATCAACTCTTAGAGGCAATGAAGGATGATAACACCAACATGGTAGGGTTGTATGGGATGGGAGGATCTGGAAAAACAACTCTTGCAACAGAAATGGGTAAAAAAGCCCGGGAATTGAATTTGTTTGACCGGGTTATATTTGTTGCTGTTTCTCAAACTCCAGATATTAGAAGCATCCAAGGAAAAATGGCAGACCAGTTATCACTTAAATTGGAAGAAGAATCTGAAGGAGGAAGAGCACAACGATTGAGGCTGAGACTACAACAAGAAAAGCGAGTTTTCATAATTTTAGATGATGTATGGAGAAAGCTCAATTTGTATGAGATTGGGATTCTTTTAGACCATAATAACAAGGGAAGCTGCAAGGTCCTTCTAACTACTCGTCGTCGTCATGTATGTAGTTTGATGGAATGTCAAAGAAAGATTCTGCTGGGACTGTTGTCGGAAGAAGAAGGTTGGAGTCTATTCCAAAATCTTGTTCGTATAAATGACCTATCCTCCTCCAACTTAATATACAGTGTGGCTCGTGAAATTGCCAAAGAGTGTAGAGGGCTGCCGATTGCAATTAAAGCTGTGGGATCCTCCTTAAAAGGAAAAGCAGGAGAATTCGAAGTTGATGAATGGAAAGTAGCATTGCTAAAGTTGAAGGGTTCAAAACCAATCGATGTGGACGAAGGGGAGAGAGATGCTTTCTCTTGTTTAAAATTAAGCTATGATTATTTGAAAAACAAAGAAGCTGAGATGTTATTCTTGATGTGCGCCATGTTTCCAGAAGATTATGAAATCTCTATAGAAGAGTTGATAAGATATGCGGTGGGGCTTGATGTATGTGAAGGGTATGAATCATTAGACTCAGCAAGGTGTCGGGTTAGAGTGGGTTTGAACAAACTTGTAGATTCCTGTTTGCTAATGCATTCTGAGACAAGTCCATCTCATTTTTCAAGGTTCTCAAGAGATTGCATGAAGATGCATGACATGGTTCGTGACTTGGCTTTGTGGATAGCACCACAAAAGGATCGCAAAATCCTGGTTAATCTTGCAAAAGGGCTAAGTACTTTGGTGCCAGAGAATGGAGCTATAAGTGATTGTTTTGCAGTATCTTCATGGTACATAGAAGAAAATCCAATTTCTTTTCAATTGGATGCTCCCAAACTTGAGATCCTATTGCTAAGTACTAGCAAAATGAAATTGGATTTATCTCATGCATCATGTGAAGGTATAGAAGGGCTCAAAGTTATGACCATTATGATGCTCGATTATGAGTACTCATCCTTGTCATTACCTCAATCAATCCAGTCATTGAGTAATCTTAGAACTCTGTGCCTGAGAGGATCAGATTTAGGTGACATCTCTTTTGTACTAAGCCTAAGAAGACTCGAGGTTCTAGACTTGCGAGGTTGTTGCTTCATGGGACTGCCAAACGGGATTCAAACTTTGAGTAAATTGAAGCTGCTCGATCTGAGAAATTGTAAAGTTTTAAAAAATTATAATCCTGAAGCAATAGGAAGTTGTTCACAACTTGAAGAGTTATATGTGTGTGGATCTCAAACAAACATACCCCAAAATTTTTTGGATCATGTCATTCTCCTAAATTTGCAGAGGTTTGAATTACGACAAGATGAGTTGCAAGAATTTCCGGTCTCCATTGGTTTAAACATAAAGAGACGCCTTGCCTTAAAGAAGTTCAATATCTCCAACTTAATTGCATCAAAGCAGAATCTAATACAAAGAGCAGAGTATGTTTGGTTGTCTGGCCTCAAAGGAGGTTGTAGGAATATCATCCCAGACATGGTTCGAGCCGTGGGAGGCATGAATAATTTGATTTGTCTTCGACTTCAGTATTGTTCAGAGATAGAGTGCCTCATTAAAACAACTTTTGATCATGCAAGTTCATTGCAAGAATATGCCTTACTGCCTAGGCCGGTCAAGATACAGCTGTCGGGAATGGAAAACTTGGTTAATTTGTCTTATGGTCCACCCGATCAACGGGTGCTTGGCTTCTTTGAGAAATTAGAAGAACTCCATATAGATAACTGCGAGCAGTTGCAGAGCATATTTCCAAGGGAATGTAAATTATTAAATCTTAAGATCCTAAAAATAGGTTCTCCTTCTCCTTTTCCTTTTCTTGAAACCGGTTGCAATGCAGTTTCACTATTCTCAAAGTCTATCGCTCAAAGTCTGCGGCAGCTGCATGAGCTTTCCATAAGCGGTTGCAAGGAATTGAGGCATATCATCACAAATGATGGAGAGGATGGTACTATTACAAGGGAGGAAATTGTTCCGGCTCCACACAGTTCTCATTTAATGTTCCCTAAATTGGAGAAACTCTTTGTTATGAATTGTTCCAAGTTAGAGTTTATATTTCCAATGTCTTGCGTTCAAGGCCTTGTGCAATTGCAAGAGATCAAAATAGTTGATTGTGATGAGTTGAAATATGTATTTGGTCAATATGACCCTGAAGGTCATGCATTTCAACACAGAGAGATCCAAATCATGCTTCCTCTCCTCAAATCATTTGAACTCAATGGACTTACTAATCTCCTCGGAATATGCCCTGAAAATTATCACTTGAGGTGCCCATCTCTAAGGGAGCTAAGTTGGTTAACTTGCCCAAAATTAACTACACCATTAAATGGAGCGATGTGTGGCTCAGAACCCAGAGAGCAACATTTGGACAGGGTAACTATATATTTGACTTTTGTATACTCATTTGCCTATACATGCATATGACATTTGTTTTCCGATATTTATTTATGCTAGATTCTAATAATGATATGTATGCATATGAAATATAAGACTGGGTTTATGATGGTAGGTTATAGACTTATAGTTTGTGGTATACCATTTCATTTTTGGTATTTTTGTTGCTAAAATACGATCAGTTTGTTCCCTTCGTTTTGGTAGACAAGACATAATATATGTCATATTTCTTTTTCAGGGAGTTACCCTTGTCCAGTACCAGCAAAAGCACTGCAGCTCAAAATTGGAGTTTTCAATATGGTCAGGACCTACTCCCTCTAGACAGATTTGGAGCTTTCAATATCTTCAAAGTTTGAAGGTAGAAAGGTGTAATAAATTTAAATCTCTCTTTCCTACGGTCAACCATACAAGCCTACCAGAGTTGATGTACTTAAGTATATCAGGATGTGAAGAATTGGAAGAAATCATTGGTGAGAACGAAGAATCTCACACTCTGCCCATTGATCATGCGTGCTTTCCAAAACTAAGAGACTTAGAGGTCCGCAAGTGCAACAAGTTGGAAAGCCTTTTCTCTATTGGTCTGGCTAGAATGGTGCCACTGCTACGCGCACTACATATATCAGAGGCTGCTCAACTAAAATGTGTTTTTAGGCATAGCATTGAGGACAACACTGACAATGAATACCAAATTG
Organism: Dicorynia guianensis; assembly: GCA_037013595.1. Lineage (NCBI taxonomy): Eukaryota > Viridiplantae > Streptophyta > Magnoliopsida > Fabales > Fabaceae > Dicorynia > Dicorynia guianensis. The sequence goes on from JASUAB010000002.1 coordinate 41,099,375, forward strand.
TGCTTCCAGAGTTGACAGAAATAAGACTGGAAAAGGTACCAAAATTGGTTGACATTTGCCAAGGGATTAAGTTGCAAGCAATGAAGCTTCAAAAGATGTGGGTAGAAGAATGCCCGAAATTTGGAGCAACTGAAAGAATTCCTCCTTGCAGTGGAACAGCGGTATTTATCGATGTTTACTCAATCATTTTAGTTGTAAATCACTACCCAGATCAGTTATTGCCAAATTAGACTTTTCCTTTTGATGCTTTAATTTGATCATATTACTCCCTAATCTATTAGCAAAGTAAATAACTTTTGCGATACGTAGGGTTCATAATTGCCTTAAATAGAGTCATATATATATATATATATATATTATCATTTATAATGTTTTCCATTTATTTGCATGTGTTTAATCTTTTATATTCCGTATTTCATAAGTTGGTATGAATATCACTTGCACTTCTATATGTTATTTATGTATGCAACATATACAGTATTTTTTTAAGCTTAATTTGATTTTTCGTCATCCTATTTATAATACTTGCACAATTTTAACCTTAAGATTTTTACTGAAACATTTTCGTCCCCTGATTTTCAAAAAGTAAATACTATTATAGAATTTCTACCAATTATAAATTAATAACTTGCGAAAAAATCAGAGGCTATACAATTTATTAAAGAGATTTACATATACAAAGTCGGAGAGAATTAGGTTTTTAATCCATTAGAAAATTATCCATTAATTATAATATCCTATTTTTAAGATTTGTTTTATTTAAACTCATATGACAATTTATTTTTTAAATATTAAAAAATGAAGGAAAACTGATTTTAATAATTTTGATTCGTGGAATAAATCGATAATTTGTTCCTTAAAAGAAAAAAAATTAGGTGAATAGAAAATCCGCCCAGACTAATAGAAAATAGTTTTATTCACTTTAGTTTGGCCAATTTTTTTTGGGTATACTGTAATTGGTGTATTATGGACACTGCAGGTGCCAATCAGAAATGATGGCCAAGTGTGCACTGACGCCTCAGATCTCAGAGCTGTTGCTGTTGTTCATGCGCTCTCATTCTCAGATATAGAATGCTTGTATTTGAAGCATTTAAGTTACCTGTTGTTCATATGGAAAGGAACCACCTTGCCTACCTTTCAAAATCTCCAGCTTCTAAAAGTGAGTGGATGCAGAAAATTGAAGTCTCTATTCCCTGCAGCGGTGATTATAAGCCTAGCGAAGTTGAAATTTCTACGCATAGACGACTGCGAGGAGTTGGAGGAAATCATTTCAGAAAATATAGAGGCAGGCAAAGTGGGCTTCCCAACATTGACTCACGTTTGGGTGACTGGATGCAACAAGTTAAAGTGTCTTTTCCCTCTCTGCATGGCTGAAGATCTTCCACAATTAGAGTCTTTGAGCATTAAGGTGGCCTTTCAACTAAAGCACGTCTTCGGTTGTGCCCGTGAAGGTGAAACCCGTCAAGGAAAGGAGGCCGAGATCGACATCGTTCTTCCAAATCTGAAAAGGTTGATGCTCCATAAATTGCCCAGCCTGATAGACATTTGCGGAGGTTCAAACTTTCAGATGCAGTATCTGGAATTTTACGAAGTGAAGCATTGTCCCAACTTCTATACAACCGAAGTTGCTGTTCTTGACAACTTTAGAAAGAAACTGCCACAAACCCAAAACACAGGTGGCGCATACTCTGCACCCTCTCATTCTCATGTGTACAAGTAATTAACTTTGCTGTTCGAAGAGAATATCAATTTCTACTGCAAAGACGAACTAGTTAAATCTCAATCAACTCATTGTTAAATGTTCATGCAACAGAGTTTGTTGTTCTAAATTTTCTTATACCAACTAGCTAGCTAGCATGGTAGGCAAATTTTAATGATCACTAAAATATATTGTTGACTAAATTTGAAATTATTATAATCTTCATCTGATGCAGAAGCAGATAATGATGACTATAAGCCTGCCTGGGAGCTGGAATATGACATTTACGCCTATGACACAGAAGAACCAAATAATGGAACAGGGGCTGGGGTCAATGATTTTTCAATTGATATATGGCCAAATCCATGGGTTCCATATGTGCATGACGAGGAAAATCTTATCGCAGAGCGGGGATTTAAAATCCATTTGGTTGGTGACTTGTTTATTGATGGCACCGAGGTTTGGGATGAATTAAAGGTTCGCAAGGTATACAAAGAACAAGTGGCAGATAAAATATTGGAAGTTGAGGTACCTGTACCAAGTCAGTCCGAACCACGATTCTGTTGTGCTTACCTTATGTACCGGAGCAAAACCAGTTCTTTCTTTAATCTTGAATGGAAATGTAGGTTACTGGAAAGACATAAACAGCTTTGGAAGAGGGTCTTAAACGATGAACTCCCGGTTAAAATCCACTTAGAGAGAATCTTCAAATCTGAAAACTCTGCTTGTCTGTTCTGCTCTCAAGCTTCAGAAACAGTGGATCACATATTTTTACGTTGTTCTTTTGTCAGATCACTCTGGTTTATTTCCCCATGGGCCTTTCTGGCTCATCACTTCTCTAACTTTACAATGAAACAGTGGTTTCAATTTCTCACTGATGATACATTAGTAGAAAACTCAATTGGAATTTGTCCTAAACAGTTGCTTTTATATGCTTCTGTCATGATGGATAAGGTGTGGGAAGAGAGGAATAGACTTGCTCACGCAACTCGTGACTCTGACGGTCCTGATATGTTAGCAGTTGCAAACTCCATTTCATCAGCTTATTATGAGGCAAAAGCTATCTTGCAGCTGAAAGATCAGGTTACTGACCACGGGGACTCCTCTAACATGTGCCCCCAAGGTTGGTATAAGGCATACTTTGACGCAGCCACAATTCCCCAAGATACATGGGCAGCTGCTGTGTTGCTCGACAATGAAGGTAAGCTTACAGGAGCTAGAACAAAGAAATTTAACACTACAATTCCCATGGAGGCAAAGGCACTTGCACTGGAACTTGTTGTTGAACTTTGTTGTGATGTTGTACCAAATTCATGCATATGCCTAGAGGGAGATTGTGTAGAGGTGATCAAAGAACTACTCGGTGAAAAGCCATCGTGGCAAGAGGATTGGTTTTTTAAGCCAATCTTGGTAGATGTTCTGGAAAAACTAAGGTGCATGAGTTGTTGGACTGCTAAAAGCATTAGCAAAAACTTCAACTTGGTTGCTCATAATGCAGTTAGATGGGCTGCCTCTAGCAAAATTGAGGGAAATGTTTTAAATTCTCTACCACCAATAGAGGTTTTGTCCAGGCAGGATGATAAGGACACGAACTAGGAATGCCACCCAAGAGATCCACTCGACCACGTCGGCTTCGTCGATGGCAGCAGGAGTACGGGATGAAGGCCTCCAGCTCTGCCCAAATGGGGTATGCATGAGATTCTGTAGTTAGTAATCCTATATGGACAGTTGACTAATTGTGATTAATTATTTCCATTTTGCAATGCTTTTAATATGTCAAGAAGCGGTTGCTATGGGCATGAACCATTTTACCAGAAAGCTCTTCTCTGCATTCTCTCACTGTATTTCTCTTGAATTCTACTGTTTCACCCTCTCTGAATTTCTGTAGTCTTAGGCATATTAGAGTTGCTTCGCCAGTAAGGAGCTTGTAAGTTCATTTCATTCATTTGTAGCAGTTTAAGATTTCAGCGAAAAGAAATAAATTTAATGTGGTGAGATGGTTTTGTAATTTCCAAAACTTGCGTATGGAATTTGCTAAGCCTGATCATCAGCTTCGAGTGTAGATTGCACGGTGTACGAGTAAGTGGCTCCCTTATTCCCTAGTTGCTGCCTCTATAGCACGTCGAAAAGATGAAATGGAGCTGAACTTTAAATCCTTCGAGATTTGAACTTATTGAATCCGGATTTATTATTTCTCTTTTTTAGATTCAATTTCTAAATTGTAATTTTTTTAATATTTAAAAAAAAATTTCTTATCCTTTTCACTACAATGTCAACCAAGTATATATTCATTGTAGTTGAACACAATTGAAAATTGCAGCGTATGCCCTATGAGTTGGAATTGGGTAACTTTCACTTTTAAAATTATAATGTACACTAATAAATTTAAAAGAATAAAATAAAAATAAAAATTTATAGATTTAAATAAAAAATAAAAAAATAAAAGTAAAACAAAATAAAGTCAACCAATCTAAAAAATAAAAAATTAAAAAGAAGAAGCTTATCACTGTCAAGAACAGAAGTAATTCGATGTGCGACGGTAATGACTGTACGGTCAGAAAAGTATTGCCTAATAATTTGCTGAATCAAATTATCTGTGAATGTCTCAACCAATGCAGTAACTTCATCAAGCATCAAGACCTTTAAACATACAATTATGTGCCAATGTGCAACTTACAATAGTCAATTGCAAGGAGTCTGAATTGTTTTGGGAGGTTCATTGGTACCCTATATGTACAATTAATGCACAACCAATGTAATAGAGAGTGCACTAGCACAATCCATTTAATTGCAGATTCTGCTTATAAAGTGAACCGTCCAATTTTGTACTTCCAGCTGTTGAAGCGTGGCTGGCTAGTCACTTCATGCCATGCACAAGTCTTCCAATTATCTGCAATAGCAAAATCACAGGAGTGCAAATTAATTAACCAAATGCAAAATCACGATTCATGACTCCATTATCTACATTTTAATTCATAACAATATTTATAAACAATTAAGGACATTGTTGGTGGAATTTTCAGTCTGTCACACTTATTTATATGAGCGTAGAAATTTCTTTCCATACATTAAGAAATAAAATTTTTATTTAAAAAATTTTCAATTATTAAATATATTAAATTTAACATTAATCTTACTCTTCATAAAAATTTAATAATCTTATATTACATTGACAAGAAAACACCCATTCTATCAATTAGCTAGATGAGATGATGGTGAGATTCACACCAAATTGCAGGTCCCATCACCATTTAGTGGATGGGTATTTCATGTCAATTTTGTGTATAGAACTTTGTTGGAGGAGGATTTCCGTATTTAGATGGAGTTTTATAAAATTAAGAGAGAATATATTCCCATGTTGAGTTTAAGATTTTACAAAATTCTTACAAATCAAATGGTGAGATTGTAAAATTAAATTCGTCTCATTACTTTTGTAAACTAAAATCTTATTTAAAAATTTTAAATTATTAAATTTATTATTTTTTATAAATTAAACTATAAAATTTAATAACTCCTATTAAATTTGGTCAACATTTAATTTCTCCTATTTTAATAGAACAAAAATGGCATTCCTATAATAATTGTGTCATGTCTTTTTATAATTGAGTGATATAGTATGTAGATCTATTAGTTTTTAAATTTTAATTCATAAAAGATAATAAGTTTAATAATTTAAAATTTATATTATAAATATTAAATAAAAATAAAATGAGAATAACAATTTGAAACTCCTTTATTTTACTTCCAACGTTCACTTTACTTTTCACTTTACAGGAAAATACTTTGTAAATTCCCATAACTCACGGGAAAGTATCTTCCTATTGTGAGTTGAAGGGATCCAAATTTTTTCACAATTTTCATTTCAACAACAAAGCCATTAAAAATATAGAATAGAAGCCGCCGAACCAATTTCGGTCACTTTAATTTGTTTTTGTTTTTCTTTTCTAGTGTAATAATTTGCTTTTGTTTAATGTCAATCACTGGCCGCATGACTCATCACTTGCTGCCCAGAAAATATAGAGGCGGGCCAAGTGGGCTTCCCAACATTGACTCACCTCTGGGTGACTGGATGCAACAAGTTGAAGTGTCTTTTCCCTCTCTGCATGGCTTCAACTAAAGTAAATTTTTGGTTGCACCCGTGAAGGTACCCGTCATGGAAAGGAGACCAAGACCGAGATCGTTCTTCCATATCGGAAACAGCTGACGCTGTATAAATTGCCCAGCCTGACTGACATTTGCGGAGGTTCTAACCTTCAGCTACAGTCTTTGAAATTTTATGAAGTGAAGCATTGTACCAACTTCGCTGCAACAGAAGTTGCAGCTCCTAACAACTTTAGAAAGCATGCGCTCCAAACCCAAAACACAGGTGCGTATACTCTGCACACTCATTCTTGTTTATGCAAGCAATCAACTTTGCTGTTCGAACAGAATATCAATTTCTCCTGCAAGCACGAACTAGTTAAATCTCAATCAACTCATTGATAAAACATTATTCTAAACGTTACATGCAACACAGAGCCTATTGTTCTAATTTTACTTATATTAGCTAGCTAGCTAACATGGTAAGCAAATTTTAATGGTCACCGAGTTATTTTGTGGACTAAATTTGAAATTATTATAATCTTCATTTGATGCAGGTCAGAACAAAAAACATAATGATGACTATAGTGATCTCAGCCAGGAAGATTACTATTACATCTTTGACAAAGAAGAACCAAATAATGAAACAGAGGCGAGGGCAATGATTTTTCAATTACGGTATGGCCAAATCCATGGGTTCCGTATGTGCATGATGAGGAAAATTGTATTGCAGATAGGGGATTTAGATTCCACTTGGTTGGCGACTTATACTAAGGTTTGGGATGAGTTAAAGGTTCGCGGGGTATACAAAGAGCAAGTGGCAGACAAAATATTGGAACTCCAAACACCTATACCAAGTCAGTTGATAGCACGGTTCTGTAGCGCTTACCTGATGTACCAGAGCAATACCAGTTCTCTCTTTAATCTTAAAGAGAAACTTGGGCTTGCTATATACTGGAAAGACATAAACAGATTTGGAGGAAGGTCTTAAACGATGAACTCCAGGTTAAAGAGAAAATCTTCAAATTTGAAAGCTCTGCATGTCTGTTCTGCTCTCAAGCTTCAGAAACAGTGGTTCACTTATTTTTACGTTGTCCTTCTGTCAGGTCACTCTGGTTTATTTCTCCCTGGGCCTTTCGGGCTGATCACTTCTCTAACTTTACAATGGTGCAGTGGTTTCGATTTCTCACTAATGATACATTAGTAGAAACCTCAATTGGAATTTTGTCCTAAACAGCTGCTTTTATATGCTTCTGTCATGATGGATAAAGTGTGGGAAGAGAGGAAAAGACTTGCTCATGCAACTCGTGACTCTAACACTCCTGATATGTTAACAGTTGCAAGCTCTATTTCATCAGCTTATTATGAGGCAAAAGCTATCTTGCAGCTGAAAGATCAGGTTACTGACCACGGGGACTCCTCTAACATGTGTCCCCAAGGTTGGTTTGAGGCATACTTTGATGCAGCCACAATTCACCAAGATACATGAGCTGTTGCTGTGTTGCTCAACCTTGAAGGTGAGCTTACAGGAGTTAGAACAAAGAAACTTAATACTACAATCCTCATGGAGGCAAAAGCACTTGCACTGGAACTTGTTATTGAACTTTGTTGTGATGTTGTCCCAAATTCATGCATATGCCTAGAGGGAGATTGTGTAGAGGTGGTCAAAGGACTACATGATGGACGGCCTGAGTAGTATAAGGATTGGTTTTTTAAGCCAATTTCGATAGATGTTTTGGAAAAAACTAAGGTGCACGAGTTGTTGGACTGCTAAAAGCATTAGCAGAAACTTCAACTCGGTTGCTCATAATGCAATTGAATGCGGCTACCTCTTGCAAAATCGGGGGAAATGTTTTAAATCCTCTACCACCGATAGAGGTTTTATCCAGGAAGGACTTTGTAACTTCATTGAATTGAATTGAAGCGGTTGGAGACAGATGCCTTTCAGCAGAAAGAAAGAAATTTAATGTCAGGCTGAAAAATGAGGTGAGCTAGTTCTGAATTTGCTGGATCAGCATGGTGCACTTTGCAATGTAAGTATATTTATCTTGGCCCTACATTTAGTTAAAATTAGGATTATTACACATCATTCAATAAAATTTATATCATCAATTAAATTAAATTTTAACTTAATAAATATTACTGCCATATCGTCAATATAAGGTTTTGATTTAATGAAATATACTTAAGATCCCTCACTTTTATCAGGAGTTGGTCTTCGTCTTTGACTTCTTGGTTCTACTGGTTTTCTTGTGTCACAGAAAGATTTGGGGCTCTTTGCCTTCTGTTCGACGTCGCCGGACGCCAGAAAACTGTTTCGCAGAGAATTTATTGTTCGGTAGTAACGCCACAGCAATCGGAACGCCAGCCTTCGAGCACTGGTTCGATTCTGTTGCTTCATCCATGGCTCACCCTTTTTGGTTCACGGTTTATGGTCTCTTGTACTAGCTCCTTTAATTGGTTTCAGGTGAAGAATGACCGAGAAGATATTGACTAGGGCCTCTGAGAAACCCCAGTTGATCCCGGGGGAAAATGTTGATATTTTGATGATCCATGATATCTGTGACCCTGCTTGTATCGGAATCTTTAAGAAAGAATTTGGCGAGGATGCAAAGGTATTGGTTCGCTGTTGCTCAATACGTGTCATTTTGATATTTTCTTTCTGATAACTTATAATTTCAAACTCAGCAAATATGTGGATGAAACTCAGCATGTCTTCGTCTTCGTCTTCATGGCTTCACGGCTTTCTTAATAAATATTATTATCCCTTTTTCGAAAGTAAATTCCTGATTTTATAAATTTGTCGTCATCTGATATGGAGATTATCTGGTCTACCATTCGTCTGGCAAATCAGCACTTGGTTCTATGAGGGGACAGCTGCCACCGTTAGAAAGAGGATGACAAGATGGATCATGAATACAAGCCTCTATTGTGGTGTCTCATTGCCTTGTCTTCTCTATATCACTTTTGCGCTTGCACTTGTTGCAGCAAACAGCTAATTGCAGCCAATACCATACCAACTATAGCTGATGCACCCATGCCCATGTGCTTGGAGACCGGGAAAGACGGGGAGGGAGCTCAATTGTTATGTATATTGGGAACGACAAGATTGCACACACAAATTTGTATATGGTTTCCTCTTATGCTGTATGGTTTCCACTTAATAGGTGTAACAGGTGGAGCCCAAATGGAACTGTGAAATCACCATGAAATGTCACATTTAAGATATGGTTTTGTTGTTGTTCCATAATCTTCTGGACTGTTGCATATATAACATGGAGGTTCTCACTTTTCTGTTTTAGGTTTATTAGGAGAATCGTTGCTTGGCAGAATCAGTAATGTTAGGGTTCAAATTCCAATATTAAAAGATAATTAATTATTGTTTGAGAAAGCATAAGCATCTTCTCAATCCTGATTACGTATATATGTATATGTAACAGTTGAACAAGCAAGCTTAATTAAAAATCGTGGGGACATGACGTCCAAATAAAATAACAAAAAATCATGCCGAACAACAAAGAAGGAAATAAGTACGTTGGTCAATTATAGATTGTTGCTATTTGAGGATTGCTCAGTTGAGGTTTCCTCTATCTCTAACAATCACTTTCTCCATAGCCACAGATCCAGTAGCTTGATCAGTGTCTTAATTTGAGGTCACAGCATCTTTGGTATATGAAATCTATATGTACTTTCAACAAAAAAGCCTCTGCTTGTGCTATAATCAAAACCCAAGAATTGCGTTCTTCTGACTGAATGAATAAGCAAAGTAATTCACACAAGCCACTTTATATCTATTATGTTTAACCAACCGAGAAACTTAATTATGAAGAAAAAGAAATGCCAACATTGAAATTAAAATAAATGATACAGAACTAACCCAAAGTTTTTATAAAGTTTGGATTTGTAAAGTTTAAGGTGCCCTTTCTAGATGAGATATCAAAATAGGTTAGATTTATTAGATCCGCCAATCTTGCTCTATTTAATTTATAAATCACAACACAATAAGAAGAGATGAATAAATATATTTATTTATAAAAATATATTAATTCTTTAAATAGCTTGTCAGGTTCTATCTTATCTAAAAGGTTAGTTAAATTAATCTTTTTTAATTTATCAGCATTACGAGTTAATTCATCTTATCTTATTTAATTGTAAGTCATTGTAGGCTTATTTGCTTTTACACTTCTACTTTCCAAACTCAAACAATGGTGACTAAGATGTGAAATAAAGACATGCAATTATTAAGTGCATGTAATACCAACGTTATAATATAAATACCATAATATTAGTTTGCCAATGCGAATGAATTATTGCGTAATTAGTGTAATTAACTACTTTATAATCAATAGCTGGTGGCCACTGCATGCTAAAGATTAATTGGTCTCTCCTCTTGGTAGATCACTAAGGGAGAGTTCTTGATAGCATTAAAAATTCCAAGCTATCTTCCTTCAAGTCCACCTCTTTAGCAGAGAATTGGGTTTACTAGCCTGTATAGCCGTAATCAAGTTTGGGCCAAGATTGAGGGTTAAAATTTTGTGATAAAATTGAATTGGCTTCGGAAAAAGTGCTTAAAACTAGTAGGAATTCAGAAGGCAATGGAGGATTTCTATCAAGGTGGGAGATCTTAGATAGCATCAAAAATCATTTGGGCATCTTCATTCTTGATAGGAATTTTTACTTTGAAATTGAATAAAATGGTTTCAGCCTCGTAAGTGTTGGCCAAACAAATAGTGAGTCACAACTTACTTTTTTTGTCACTTATAAAAATGGACTTAAGATATGAAGCAAAAGATATAAATAATGGCCAATGAAGTTTATCATAACAACCTACATGTTTCATGTGAGTTGAACAAGCTAATGAGCTAGCCATAGTGAAAGCTTGAATGGGGAAGGTAGCCCAAGGCCCTAAAGAGAAATGTAGACAGTTGATTAAGGGTAATTAGGAGGGAAAACAGGACATGTCACTTGTCATGGACATAAAACCTTGTTTGTATTGGATTTGGGCTAGTATTTTTAACAATTCAAACAGACCTAGGTTTAAAATGAGGGTAATATTTTCTGTATATTTCAAGAGGGATTAGTTTTTGACTTTTAATTGAAAATATTTTGAGTCTACCAAAAAAAAGAATAGTGATATTTTCTGTACAAATTTTGCATACTCTCACTCCCATTTATCATTTGTTCTCCTTTAAAAATTTATTCTTATTATTTATACATGTAAAGATGATTTTTGAGTTTAAGGATAGCTTCATTTTGCTAGGTCCGGCTTATATAGGGCAAACTTGACTGACAAATCAACAGCTTGATATATTTTATTTAAATATATAAAAATCAAATGTTACATATCTATTATATTTAAATTGATATATAAAAAATTATGGGAGTTTGTAAACTTAAAATACCTCTCTAAAATTTAAATTCATATATATATTTATATTAAATATTTTGAAACAAAGCTAACTTTCACTAAGTTGACTGGACGTAAATCCAGTTACAATTGGGTGAAATTAACTCTGAATATAAAATGACTGGGCAGCCTAGTAGTTATTGTCGATTTTTGACCAATTGATTTGAGGTAAAAATTTGAATAGAGGGTCACTTGATAGAGAGACACGGTCAATGGTCAGTCAGTTATGACGATGAAAGTAAAAGTAAAACCAGCTAATGGTGAATTGGGTAACGTACTTTCCGTTGTAGCTGATCAATAAAATTAAAAATTGAACGTTAAAATAAAAGCTTAAATGGGGAGTTGAACATTAAAAGATAACATTTACAAATGATAATCCGTTTCACGGTGGAAGTTTGACAAAACAATTAAGCATTGAGTTGTGTACTTGTCATTATTGAAATTTATGAAATTTGAATTTAAATTTGAAAATCAGAGTGAAAGCTTGAACTGGGAAAAAACACACAAAAAAAGAAGAAGAGAAATTTGTAGTCTTTCAGTTATAAATGCTAGAAATTCGACAAAAGAAAGATTGTAACTGTTATTTTTACTGAGAGGTTTTGAAAAAGAAATCTTACAAAATTCATATATAATTATATATAAATTTGTTAAATCTTATGATTTAAATTTAAGGTCTAATAAATGTAAAATATTAATGTTTTAAATAAATTTTTTGTAAGATTTAGATGTAATAATGGATAAATTGAAGAAAAATAGGACAATGTGCTTGTCATTATTTAAAATGGAGAAAACAATTTTAATTTGAATTTTATAATGAAGGCTTCAATGAGAGGGCACATAGCTCATAAGGAGAGAAACATGGTAATTGGAATTAAAACCGATAAAGATAAAGTAATACTCCCCCTGTTCCTTATTAATTTACCTTTTCTCTATTAAATATTTAGTTGAAAAAAATTCTATTTTATTCTATACAAAGGGTATTTTAGCAACAAAATTAAAATTTTTTATTTTTTAATTTATTTAATGATTTTTTTTAATGCATGTGTATCTTATTTAAATGATAGATAAAAAAAACATAAAGAGTACAATTCAATGGTTGAAGTTTGATAAAAGAAAGATTTGTCATCTTCCACATTGTTATTAGCAATTGAGCAATAAAATTTGAATGTGAATGTTGGAGTAAAAGTTGAATGAGAAGTATACAAAGCGCTAAAAAAGAAAAATATGATATTTCTGCTACAATTGATAATACTTCATCTGTTCTCTAATAATTATTGTTTCAGAATCTTTATTCTTGTTCCTTTTTTATTTGTTATTTTTCTAAAATAAAGACTGCATCAATTTTATTTTTCAATTTTTCTCATTTGTCTTATTGTCACAATTTATTGTTAGTTTAAAAAAAAAATTTCTTTCATCTATGTAAATAGTGTTTTAGTAAAATAATTAAAATCTTTTTAATTTTAAAATTACTTAATAAGATTTTTAATTCATACGCATTTTTGAAAAGACACATAATAAGAAAGAAAGGAATTGGTACAATAAAACTATTCAATAGTCAAAGTTTAGCAAAAGAAAAACTGGGCATGGTGTTCATTATTGTTATCGACTTAGTGTATTGCACAGATGACAAAAATTTTTTATCCTGTATGAATGATAGATTATTTAATTACAAATAATTTTAATTTTATAATTAAATGAATATTATTCCAATAGAACAACGATTTCTTGTTTTGGCTTTTAATTTATATTAAAATATTTGATGTGAACAAATTTTTTTTTCTTTTCCGTTTTTGGTATGTTTTGTTTATATAACTTTAAATTTATTAATTATAATTTTTTGTGGTAATTTCATGTGTTAAAATTTATTGCAATATTCAGTAACTTTTATCAATTAATTAATGATTTTGTTAACTATCACTTCTAATATATTAAATTTGGCTCTCAAAATCATTAACTACTTTTTATTTATAGAGCATTTAATGATAGATAATTTTAATTTTATAAATTTAATTAACATTATTCAGATTTACAATTAAGTTTTTACTTAAATTTTATCAGAATATTTTTCATCTAATAGAAGAAACTAATTTCTTTAAAATACTGAAATTAAAATTTTATTTTTTAGTTAAATCTTTTTGTAGTTGCTACATGTGTTATTATTTATTAGATTAAGGAATGGTCAAATATTGCTTAAGGGTTTTGTTTTGTGTGCGTGTGTATGCTTGTATGTTTGAGCATACACGTGTGTGTACACGCATGTGTGTAAATATTAATATAATAATTTGGCTTATAATATTAATAACTTTATATGGATTGAATAATGATAGATAATTTTAATTTTATAAATTTAATCAATATTATTGAAATTTAAAAAGTTGTTATTCTCATTTATTTTAATATATTTAATACTGAAATTTTTTTATTTTATTTGCTTCTATTTTTAGTATTTTTATTTAAAATTTAATTTTTTAATTACATAATTTTCTATACTTTAAACATAATTTGTTTTAGAATAATTTCTTTATACAGTTATTTTATTTTTATATTTTTTTAATAAAATTTAAACTATTAAATTCATTAAATTTTATACTTCCTACACTAAACTTTTATCTTTATTTTTCTGTAACAAGAAAAAACTCATAAAAATAACAGACACCAACAGCTTTTCTCTTTTTTCAAGCTAATTATCATGTAATTCATTTACAAAAAAATAGACATACGTTTTAATACCATTAAATATCTTTACTAAAAGTTAAAGCAATGCAGAATAAAAAACAAAAAAGAAAAAGACAGGTACATCTTGTAATAAAGGCCCATAAATAGTGCCTAAAGACCTGTAAATTGTGCCTCGTATTCGAAAAAAGTTTGTACGCAAGTAAAGAAAGTATGGTTCACCTTATACAAGAAAAATATTGATTTTTTTAAATTAATGTATACTTTCTATTTTTTCAACTTGTGATGCTCAAATATCATTATAAAATGAATTCAGACATTTTTTCTATATAAGAATAAATAAATCTAGAATTAAATGCTTGGGTTCTACCAAAAAGATGAAAGATGAGATCTTTTATACGATATTTTTTATTTTAAAAATATATTTCTCCTAATTATAGTTTCTCTTTCAGCTAATTATTATCTAATAAGTAAGTTTTGTTAATTAAATTTAATAAATTTTATAAATTAAATTATGAGATTCAACAGTTAAATACATTATATTACCTAATTGTAAGAATACCGTTAGAAAAGTGAAATAAGAATAACATTCTTCTACATATAAAGGTATGATTCTACATAATTCAGCGATAATAGATAGCTTTACCAAAATGACTACATACAAGTTAAAAAGACAACCCATCTCCCTACAGTAATAACAAATACCAATATTACCCTACAACGTCTCAAAACCAAATTACATGCAACTCACTTGAATGTCGATGGTCTACTAAAACAATTGTCTCCTCAACTTTCAAAGCTAGTAATTCCCGAAGTGCTCTGCATCTTAGTGCTCCCGAGAACCATCTCAAAATGAGTCAAGCTTCAGATTCACAAATTTTGCATGAAAATAAAGAAGAACAGGCTAGTATGGTTGATATACAAGAGAATGAGGTTTCACCTGCCTCTAGCAAAGAAGTTGAGAAGGTATTAATTTAGTTATTTGATTTCTTCTTTAGAATTGAGATATGTTTGTGTAACTTTCATTTGAGTATGTAATTTACCTTTAATCCTCCTCTTTTCGTATGTGCATTTCATCTACCAAATAATTGTGGATTTAGGGCAATTTTTACTTTTTTTACAGAATTCCTTTGGCTGTGTAATACCCTATTTCCCTTCCTTAATCTGTGATTAGTTGCTGAATTCTAGTTAATTAAGCAGTTAAATATGATTATTTTTAGCTATTCAAGTTATTAGTGTGATTGTGAAAACAAAATTTGTTCATTCATCCTTCATTTGTCCAAACCCTTGATAGCTGGTATGATGTTTAAATCTAACTTTTTCTAGAAATCTTTTGATATATATATATATATATATATATACTGAGATAATTTATTGTTATAATTCATTCAAATTTGATCTTGAATCTTCTTAATCATGTTGTTATGACTAATAACCTAGGACTCCATTATAATACTAAACCTTGACATTAATCTTAACTTCCCTCTCTAAACAATCTAAATGGAAAAGAATTGAAAGGTCAAAAGCATAATAGTAAGTGATGTATGGATATTTTTGACAAATAATGACATTGCAAATGAAAGGAATTTTTTGTTTTTGTGAAAAGAATTTCAAATTATGGTATATATATGCTGTAAATCATAGACTCACCTAAAATAAATTTTTAACTATTATACCTTTTCTCACAAAGTGTGAAGGGAGAATGTTCATCACCGTGAATGTATAACTCTGTTTCAATAATATCAATATATATATTGAAATGTCTATCTTATCTCATGTTTTGAAAGTTGTAATTGTAGGCATATCTTTCTTTCTTGTTGTTGAGGTTGATGTCATGTACCTTCCTAAAATTGTAAAACAGACATGTTCTTCATTATTGAAGACAACATCAAACTAGAAGAGTGCACTTAAATTGATTAACTATAAAGTGTTACATTATTACCGTAATTATAAACCCTAATTTTTTACAAGAAAAGAAAGAAAAAATAACAGACTTAACTAACGAACTCTTATTTATCATTTACGAAAATTACAAAATACTTTATTATCTTATGTTGTCCCAAAATAGAAAACTATATATTTTTGATAACTACAAAAAAAAAAAAAACTAACTTCACATAAACTCGAGGAGTTTAGTATTAACTATTTGTCAAGATTTCTTATTATATATAGCTTAGTGAAGACCAAATCTTTATTTCTTATTCACTGTGCGAAGGATACAAGATTCTTAATATTACTCTCAGTTTCCATATAGCATAAATGTGTTTTATTACAGCAAGATTCCCAAACAGCTACTCCAATGCTAGACGAAACTAATACAAGCCCAAGAAATGAAGTGATTCATGCAGTTCCATTGTCCTATAAATTGCCAGATAATCTTGCCATTACTTACCCAGCAGCAAAGGTATACCATTTACTTATTAACTTACATATGTTTGGGATTATATGGTTGTGTATTTTACTGAACCTAATTACACATTCTCACCTATTTTTATCATCGTGTTTACAAATCAGCTGTGGTTTTTGCCATTCTTTATATGCTTCTTTATTCTTTTGTTTTATAATTCATTTAGAGAGGAAGGCATGTTGAGCAATCAACTTCAAGGTCGGAAGTGGTGGTTGACTCTCAACCACAAGAATGGCACAAGAATTGGGAATGTTATCCAAGGCAACGAAAAAATGGACATATTGATAAGGTATGCGCTTGAATTTAAAATGAACATTTGAAATTGCATTATATGTCTTCTTGTAGATAAGGATACACACAATCAACCATTTTTTAGTGAAGATTTGAAAAGAAAATGTGTACTTTAGAATTGCAAAATTAATAAAAATTACTTTCATCTCGTTTTCTTTCATATCCATTTGTATATATTTCTCTCACTTTATTTTGCTATAATTTACTGATTGTTTTCTTCCTAATCAAAAATAGAATTACCGTTTGCTGCAAATATAATTAATGATTAACATTTTGTATTTGTTGCCTTGTTGACATAAATTATTATTTTTCAAGTACTATTATCATAAGGAATTGGACATTATGTGTCGATCTTTAAAAGAGATCGAAAGATTTGAGGTGCATGGAATCCTTCCTGGACAAAGAAGAAAATCAAAACAGAAAAGTGTTAACAAAGACATTGATAAGGTAAGTTTCTATACTTTGGCAAATACTGAAAGTTCGGTACTACCCAGTACTATTCCGACATGTTATGGGTTTACACCAAAATTTTAGGGATTGAATACGGGTGCTAATGATGCTGGACAAATGCCGGAAAAGACTTCTGAGAGTTCTAAGGCACAGGGTGACAAAGAAAAGGTAGATGATGAAGGAATGCAAGCATCATCAAGTAAGAAAAGCATTGAGAATTCAATGGACAAGAGTGAGGTAGATGACATGAAGACCATTGTTGAAAAGTTTTTGGCTGAGTCTTACTACAACCTACTTCACTATTTTGACAATGGGAAATCATCTGAAGGTAAGTTTTCTAATTTTTTACGAAAGAGAATATTAAAAAAGAAAGGAAAATGCAAAACACACGTCTTCCATTTTATTGTTTGACCTAAAGAATGGTAGGCAATGTCTAGATTCTTGGTAGGCTGAAGATTCGTTGTGTAACTCTTTGATGAGCCCAAAATAGTCTGTTGAACTTTCTACTATATTGATATTTAGTTTCGATATTTCTTTTTTCAATTCAAACTGTGTATGATGTCCTCATTATTGCCATCATCGAATTTTACAACTACAGAAAATTCTCCCGTGACTTAGACCCTGAACAAAATTCAATGGACAATAATTTGTTAGTGGATATCTCTAGCCAAGGACAACCTAAGTCACTATTCTGTTTAATCTTTAGCCACCCTCTCCTTTCTCCCTTGTCTCCTCACACTTATTCATCTCCCTCCATGAAACTTATTTTGCCATGGCCATAAATGCATTCTTCACATTCTTTCATAGTTTGAAAGAGAAATTATACTTACACGTACACACTTTTCAAAAGGTGTGTATGTGTAAAAAAAAAATGAAGAGAAAGAAGACATATGAAAGTGTGAGAGAGTATATAAAGTTAATGTATGCATATATCATTGCTCGTATGGAAAGATTGTTCTTTTCACTTTTGTATTGGTTGATTTTGAACTTAATATCATTTTTCTTTTGATAATATACAATGCTATTGTCATGTTGGTTATTTTAGATTCTGCGGAGACTCCTCCTTCCAGTGCCAATTGATCAAGTCGAATTAAGCTTTAAGGATGGATCATACTGGTGTCCTGTCAAAGTGAGCTCCCATGTATATGTAATGGCCATTGTGACTTGTTTTATATCATCAATATATTTTTAGACATACTAACCTGTTCTTCTCATTTTTGAATTAGATATTAGATATGAGCCAGCATGTCAAGCTTCTTGGGCAAGTTTCAATCTAGCGTTTATCAAAATGAACATATATATCATCTTTTATCGGTAGCTTTTGAATAATAATGAATGGACTTGTACTATACGTTGGGAAGAATATCTTATCTTGGATTGGATTTACTAAATGTTGAGACTGATCATTTGGATTATTATCAGTTTGGTATTTTTGTTCTCATTATTTAGCCCTTCATATGGTATATATGTATTATATATATATATATATATATATATATATATATATATATATATATATATATATATATATATATTATGCAACACAAGGCACAGGAATGACACACAATTTCATCATAACTGTTTATTAGTGAGAAGTGTAAATAGAAATCAATTTTTATTTAGTTTTAGTATACTTGGCATAATTCGTTTTATTTCGTCTATATATATATATATATATATATATATAGACACACGCATGCATGGTATGTAGAACTTCAATATTTTATGGTGGATCAGAGCACGCAATGCGTGCTTAAATGTATTGCCAAAGGTTAAAATTTAGTTATGTCAACTTAACGGGATTAGGACCCTTCAGTTTCATGTGGATAACCTGTTATTAACCACATCAGATATGTGGTTTAATCAAAACTCACATAAGTTGATTAAGATACAACCTTTCATTAAGAATATGATTTATTGTATTAAGATGATAGGTCATGCTATTTTTATAGACAAAGTTTAATAAAATTTTCACTGAAAATATTTAACTCATTAAATTTTTGAATCTTATATACTAAATGGTGAAATTTATCTCATTTCACAACTCTTTTTTACTATGAGTATATAATATTCTCCCATGTTTATGCTAAGATAATAATTTATACTTAATACATGATTTATTGTATTGAGATAATAGATCATGTTATTTTTATAAATAAAATTTTATAAAATTTTTACTTAAAAAATTTATGTCATTAAATTTTGATTCTTACATACTAAATAGTGAAACTCATCTCATCTTACATTTCTCTCATTTATGCGCATATAATCTCTCATGTGTATGTGAAAAACTCTTTACATTAATATAATATTTAATACACTATAGTAGCTAATTCATACTTAATACACTATAGTAGATGATTCTTTTTTTAAAGGATGATAAAGCAATAGGCTATCTGCGCGGACCCTAAAAGTTATGGACATAAATTGTATACACATTCTTAATGAACTATCTACGAGAATATTTAGAATGGTTTATAAATTTAAAGCAATACCTATTATTGTTATTTGAGAATTATTTTTTTTACTTTAGACATAATTTGTTTTAAACCTATTCCTTTTTAAGCTAATTATTACATTAACTATTTAAAAAATTAAATATAATTTAGTCCCATTCAATGGCTTGACTAAAATTAAAGAATGTTCATGATAGAATAAAAAAAAGGCTAATCCAACCTACAATAAAATTCAATAATGCCTCAGCTTAGCAAAGTTGGTATGCAAGTAAAGAGAGTGTGGTCCACGTCTTTAGACCTTATATAATTTTTTCTTAAAAGAGATATTTCTAATTTTTAAAATTTTAAATCTGTATATACTTATATATCATACCGTGTTAAAAACTATCACAAAATGAGTCCACTCATTTTCACGTGAGCATAATCAATGTAACATTAAATACTTAGATATTATTGAAACATAATATTAAAAGATGAGATTTATTATAAAATATTTTAAAATAAATTTTATTTGTTTTAGAAGTACTTTTCTTAAAGTGGATAAATAAATAATATTATATTTGATTTAAATTATATATAAAAAAGACTCGTTTAAAGAAGATTTTTACTTAAATATCTCTTTATATTTTAAAAAAAATTAATTTATATTTATCAGATAAAAAATATTCTAGGAAAGTTTAAAAAAAAAGAAAACTTTTCTTATGCTTTCTCTTTTAGTAAACGAGCAAGCGATGTTTAGGCTATGTTGTATACAATTTAATCATGATAAATAGTATTACTAAAAAGACTACAAGTAAAGAAAAAACTTATCTACCTTCAAAAATAATATATACCAAATATCACCTTGACGTGGCAATGTCATTATATATTCAAGACAGTGTAATCTCTACTTAACGTGTCGATTGCCCATTTGAAAAGAGCATCTCATCAGAATCAGATTTTCAAACAAATAAATTTCCATCTTGTTTCTCCAGGAAAAGACCATTTCAAAATCGAATCTAATTTTATATTTACAAATCTCGTTTGAAAGTAATGGAAGACAAGATAATTTATATGATAAGTAAGAGAAACTTTTATCTAACTCTATTAAAAAAAATGAAAAAAAGTGTTTATAATTAGTTAATTTCTTTTTTAGATTACGGATTTGCTTTGTCTAACTTTTCACGAATTATCCCTAGAGACCTTTAATCATTTGCATTTTAGTTACTAAATAATTGTGAATTTGGGAAAATTGATGCATTTTTTTTGGGTATAATTCCCTTAATTATGTAAAACATTATTTCCTCCTTTGATCTGTGATAATTTCTTGAATTCTAGTTAATTAAACCAGAAAAAATAAGGACCATTTTGAGCTGCACAAGTTTATTTGTATAACTGTGAAACCCAAATTTGTCTATTAATTAGTTTATCATTCTTAAACTTGACAGCCAGAATCATGTTTAACATTTTTATTAGAAATCTACCCAAACATTGGACGTGACAGGAATTGGCACTCTACTGTGTTCATCTGCATGGCTTTGTAACTCTGCTATTTGGATGTGAATCAAAAGGAGAATTGGAAAGCAGCATCACAACTTCTACATATCATTGAAATGGGCAACAGATCGACTCCATGCTATAGCATTTTTAACAGTATTCTATTATTATTCTGTTCCAATATCATTTCTATAGATCCATATCAGAATTCAACGTTATCCAATAGTCTGTTTCTTGGAATAACATTGCATGGCTCAAGCAACAGAATTGCCATAGATAAATTTAGGACAGCATACAAAGAAATTTCCAAGCATTACCAAAATCAACCATTTCCTCTCCATGATTGATATGCAAATCCACTCTTTCTGCAGATGCACAAACGAACATAGCTTACAGAGACTAGTAATACAAGCTTGCTACATGATAGTTTACACTCGAAGTTTAGGAATTATAATCTGTAAAAATCCATCCCTGAAAATGAAAGAAAATGTAAAAAAAATATACAAAACAATCAGCTACACTTACAGTAAAATGTCACATCATATATTTTGCTGGTGAATATATATACTTCTTTAAATTGTATACAAACTCAAGCCACTCTCAACCGCATGCATACAAAAGAAGCAAATAAGAAACCCTGAAACTCAATCAAAAGAAATTTCAAAAACCAGAGTTTAGAGTCCTAGTTAGTTTATGACTGACATTACAAAAAATTTACTAAGGCAGATGTGTCTTGCAATACGTAAATCTTTGTCCTAAAAACATTTGGAGATGTCATAGAGGTGCCAACATTGAACAAATTCAAGATTACAGCTTGTTTGAGCTTATGAGGTCATGAATGAGAGGAACAACTTCTTGGAACCATTTTTTTTTTTTTTTTTGGCAAAATACTGGCAACAAAACCAGCCATCTACAACCATCAAGACAAGACTATTGAGCTCAAGATTCAGTTCACCCCCATCCTCTCCACAAAATACGTGAAAAGAGCTAACCATGACTGCTTTTGCAAGAGGATTAAATAATCATTCAAATGTGGAAACAAAAGTTATGCTATTTCTGATGGAACTCATCCAATATAAAGTTAGACAAGCATCCTTTATATTAAACTTATTTGTTTATTTATTTTTCTTCTGCTGATAGGTGCAGCATTAATCTAAGCGGCATATAAAATTAACAACATGACCAGACACAAATCATTCTCACATACGCCAGCATTTGAGAGTTTAGAAGCAGAGCATAAAAGCATAGAAGTATAGATTTCAATTCTGTCTGTGATATAACCATTGAAATGATATGAAGATTAAACTTACAAAAATTCAGCTGATATGCTGTCCTTGTTCACACTGGTGGGAAGCGGCCAAGTCACCTCATATGGCCCATATAATATTTCTCTCTTGTGATACGAAGAAAATGAAGCATTTGGAGAACCTGTAACTCCACAACTGCTAGTAGAACGTCTACCTTTAACAGACAACCTGTTACAGCTCACAGTGGGATTTTAATCAGAAAGAATGAGGTCTAAAACATCAAAACTAAGTCATAGATAAACTTTGTATGTACAAGAATGAACAACTCAACCACTATGGACTTTGAACAAAAAGGTAAATAGAAAGGTTTTTCAAACATTTTGAAGCTCTTTTCTTTTCTTTTCCTCTTTGTTACCGATTAGACAGAGCTAAAAAAGGAAAATGTTGCCCTAAGGCCCCAAACCTTAAAGTGAGATTTATTACAATTAATATGGATGTTAAGAAGAAATGCAGCTTACTTTTGATCATCAACTTCCACTCTTATGTCACTGACACTGACACCTGGAACTTCCACTGTCATCACATACTTGCCTTCTAATTCTGCAACATCTATCCTTGGGGACCACTCAATTCCTGCAAAGAAAGTTACAAGAAATTACATTTCTATTAGCCTAGTAATCCACAAGGAATGTGTTAATACAATTGCACTTGTAAATCCTCCCCCATTACTTAGAAGAGGTAACTAGAAGTTTTGCCAAAGCATATAGTAAACCTCAATGGAAAACTCCATGGCTTTCCCATAAAATTAAATCTTTTAGCGATATCATTATTTTAGTAAAAAGAAGGAAAAGTATTCAAAACATTTATACCCATTGAAAAGGTAGTAGATGATAATGTATCGTGTAGCACCAGATGACAAACGAATCCATACAGAGGACCCCAGTTTATTACACATCTAACCCCAAATATTTGGGGCAAAGGCTGCTTACCATTGGCATTGTAGTATGTTCTTGTCCACATAATTACAAACAAAACATATGCCTAGAGCAATCCAGCGTTTAAAATACTAACCACCAACGTCAGAAGTGCATGTTTTCTTCTTAGAATCTAACTGTTCTCCTCCTCCTATCCATCTGCTTGGCCTAGAGAACATCGGAGGCTGAGGTGCAATAAAATCAAAGGCCTGAACCATAGGTTGAACCACTGAAACATTTGACAAGTTTGATTCTGTCTTTGCAGTTCTAGCAAAACACGGTGCCCTTGTATTCGAAGTACTTTCAGATGCATCACCATAGGATTTGGGAGTGATGCAAGAAGTGGAGGTACCCTGGAAATTAAATAAAATAAGATAAAACTAAAGATGAAAGAATCATTTCTGAAAAGTACACGGAAAAACTTATTGAAATCTAAACACCCTCCCCTCATAAAATGTAAGCACCTCTTCAACAGAAGTCTGCCTCATAAAACAACCAAGAGAAGCAGATGCTTGGCGAGCAAAATACATCTTATTATCAGACCTCCTCAATACAGAGTTCAAACTACCACTGCAGTTCTGAAAGGGGAAGAAAATGGAAGAATCAGTTTCATTGCAACCAGATATATGGGTTAAAAAAAGAGAATATTCTAGACAGATCAATAGCACACTGCAAATCAAAAGGGTTGAAAACAAAGAAGTGGTCTGCTAAGAGCATTTTTTATTTGAAAGGGATATAAGATGAAGTAAGTGTACCAATTGTAAGTTTTAAATTCATCTCCTTATTAAAGAGCATTTTTGAAGCAGGTGTACCAATTGTAACTAACTCTACTTAGTGGAATAAGACTCTGTATGTTGTTATTATTTGGATTAGAGAAAAAACACAAGAAAATTTGTCAAATTATGTTGAAATTTTTGCTGATATTATAGATTTTTTTTTTTTTTTTTGTGAAACTCATAACAGATCTAAGAAGGGACAAAGAAGGGGTTAAACGCAAAGGTTTAAAATCTATGAAGTCGCTTGAAGCCCACGAAATGTATTAATTTAATATTTAAAGTTGAAGTTCTTATGGCTGAAGCTAACCATGCAAATACAAAACCAACATAAACAATTTAATTTCTGATACTGGAGTTCAAAATCAATTAACATTAATTAATGGGGACCAACATAGGAGGCAAGCATATGTTGTATTCAGTGGACTAACTGCAAAATCAAATCTCTTTTATCACCAATTACCAATAAATTATAATAGTGATCATAAATTTGAATGCACATCGGGAAAGACAGGAAAGTCAAATTGCATAGATATAAGAGGTGATATCCAAAACTATTAATGAAAACCTAGCTGCAGTGTGACTTAAATAACTAGAATAAAGGCACATATTTTCCTGTGCTCAAAACCAATACAGAATAAACTTTAGTCCCTCAGAAAAAAAGTGGCAAAATGAAAAAAATCATCTACCAAATTTCAGATATGTACTCAAAACTATAATAAATAAATCTCTGATAAGAAGGCCTTTCCGTTTCTGTGAAAGGGAGATTAGTAGAATAGTGGGGAAAAGGCTAATAGTCAAATGGTTTGGTATGCCTTATCACTTTTGCTTTATTCTAAATATATTTCTTAAATCCCAAAACTGTAGCCAGGTATAAGTCATGACTGTTGACAGACAAAATAAATATTTTAGAAAATTTACAAAAAAATAATTTGGTGCTAGAATAAAACAAGGAAATGCAAGAATTTTTTTTTTTTTTAAATTGGGTTGCAAGGATTAGGAGAGGAAGAATAGGGAATAAGCAAGGAAAGATAATAGTGGGATAATATCTACAAAGAATTATTTTATAAATCTCTTTGTGAAGGTTGTATGTAGACAATTTGTAGAACTCTTTCGCAAAAGCTCCTAATAATTTAACGGAAAGAACCAGATGGAAGTTCACATTTAGCAATCCATTTTCAACCAAGTGAAGTATTCCAAATAAGGCAAAGTAGAGGCAATTCGTCTCAGATAGGTCCACTTTAATATGTTCAAATCTGAACAAAATTCATGCTTTATGGTACTAATTAATTTGTTTTCACTTCTCACATATACGTTATATGATGGTATCATAATCTTTGTTAAATATGTTGTTCTGATAGCAATCTGGGAGAACTCGACTTGCTTTCGAAGTCTAGCTTAATAATTAATCACTTTTTTTGCCCTGAAACTGTAACATGCCTTGGTAACACTCACCATCATAAAATTAAGAGCAATTACTATATTTCTTTCCCCAAGAAATCGAAGAATCAAATGGTCCTACTCAGTGTTAAACAACAAATAAAGAAAGTTAGGACGCAGAATCTTTTCCAGAGGCATGTAAAACTAACCAGAATTTGACTGCAAAAGCCAAAAAAGTCATTAATCGCCAGTCCGAGTATCAATCCAACTGAATATCAATCGGAGATGACAATTTGTGGTGTCTGATTTCTTAGCAATGACCAATGAATTGGAAACAAAGCAACTAGACACTTACTTATAGAATGGGATGACATACTGCCCCGTGTCATGCAAACCCATAACTGGGTGCTGACAATTTCCTTTATTTTCTTGCATTATCTCGGAAACCAAACATAGTAACAGAAGAGAAAGAACGGAAAAAAAAAAAAATGAAACAAGAAAAAGAACTATAAGAGAGAATCAAAGAAAACTTGTTACCATAGGAAGAACATGGGTGGCTGAGATATCCTCCTTGGGTGCAAAGTGGGCTGCAATCATGTTGATTCTGCGCCTCACCATCTCGCCCTCCATTGCTATCAACGCTAAAGCACCAACTTCAGCGAAACAGATAAAGTGTAACAAGGGAATGGCACTGCAGCGAGAGAGAATGAAGATTATAAGCGACGGTGCTTCATGTCTAATGACTACTAGCTGAGATATTTTTTTAAGATAAAAACACAAATAAGTGGGACCCAATGAATGTAAATATCTTTGGGACGAAGGAAGATAGTTTGGATTCCAGCAGGACGAGGATCCAAAATATCAGTTGAAACTCTGAAGACACCTTATTTCAGTAACTCTTCGCTTGTCTCCGCCTGCTACTGATCTTTACTGCCTAGCTTTTGCTTTGGGCGTCTCAGAAAGGGAATTATTGGGCGAACAATTTTTACCCATATCCAAACAATAAAGTTCCATGCAAATATTTTTTGATTATATAATTATACAGCTAGAATAACATAAATTATATAGTAGCCATAGTCACATGACTTGCAATGTTTGCATTCAAGCACCCCGAAAAAAAAAAGGTTGCATGAAATGAAAATATTTTTATACGTTATATTAATTTAATAAAAATTTTATACTTTTATTTGCATGGTTGGTATGCAAAATATATATAAAATGCAAAATTATTCAATTTTGGGGACAATCTTCAATGTAAAATAGATTGACAAATAAAAGAAAGGAAAACTATTAAGTCAAATAACCTGCAATAAATTATTATCTAACCTATTAGTTGCTTGCAGTTGCAGATCCAGAAATTTTTTTTAGTGTGGGTACAATAAGAATTGTTATAAAATAAAAATTATTATTTTTATAATAGTAATATATTCTCTTAAATTATAATTTATAAAATAAAAAAAATAAATAATATTTACAATTATTGTATATATAATTTTATCTTATCAGATCATTCCAAAATTTATTCATCTTCTATATTAATAAAAATATCATTTTTATATAAATAATTAAATAATTATTTAATTGTTTATTTCTCCTACAATTGCAAATTTTATTCTTAGTAATACTTGAATAATACTCTTTGAAAGAACGCAAATATAATTAGTAATATAAATATTAATAGATATATAATATATTTTTTTATATTAATTAATTTTTGATAAAAATAATTAGTTTCTATTAATTTTAAATTTTTTATTTGAAAGCACATATAAAATATAATTTTCATATTGATTATCAAGTATAAAAATTTTAACTATAAAGAAGTCATTTAGATAAAAAAATTTTTTATCAAAAGTAATAAATAAATCTCTTGAGTTTAAATATGTTACACAAAGCAATAATTTATTATTTCTTAAATTAACATATTTATTAATCAATTGATAGTATATTTCAACTTAAAAATGATATAAATTTAAAATTTGTTAAATCGTATCACCTTGATTTTCTTTGAGCTACAAATAAATTTTTTATATTTGCTATTTGAGACTACAATTTTATTTTATCAAAAAATAATAAAACTTCATCAAGATTTTCATCCTATATCTCTTATCAATTATAACAATTGTTGGGACTACAATTGTTAGGATACGATAAGTAATATATAATATATATTTTTGTCTCAATCAATTTTTTATGGAGATCATTAGTTTCCTTCAATTGTAAATTTTTAATTTGAAAGTACAAATAAAATATAATTTTTAAATTAATTGACAAGTGTAAAAATTTTAATTATAAAAAAGTCATTTAAATAAAAATGAACCAACGGTAAAAGCTTTTTTTTATTAAAAATAATAAATAAATTTCTTAAATTTAAATATGTCAAATAGAGTAATAATTTATTATTTCTTAAACTAAGTTGTCTATTAATTAATTGATGGTATAATTCAACTTACAAATAACATAAATTTAAAATTTTTATCACCTTAGCCTTTTTCCAATTACAAATAAATTATTCATATTTGCTATTTGGGACTACAATTTTATCTTACCACAAAATAATAAAACTTCATCAAGACTTCTCTTATCAATTGTAACAATTTTTTGGACATATTAAGTAATGATGAAATATTTATAATGTTTTAATTACTTCGTTGTAGTTATTTGAACAATTTATAAATAACTACTAATATTATTTCATCAATGTAAACTTATAAACTCAAAAAATTAGACAAATTCTGTAATATATATGTGCACTTTAAATTTGACCATTTAGGCACTCTTATATATAAGTATGAAAATTTTAGAAAAGCTGTGTGGGCACTTAACTACCCATGGTTACGCATAGATCCACCTCTGGTTGCTAGAATTCATCAGCATCCTTCAAATTGGAGTTTGAGGCTCAAGAAACAATTTTAATAATAACTTCCAATGATTGGATAATCTGACCAGATGGATTCTCATGAATTTAAATGCATGTCAAATTGATTCTCGTAATAAGAAATTTATGCTTTATCAATAAAGTGTTATTTCATTGAAAATATACTGATTAAGATTAAAATTTATTGGTTAATGTACAAGAATTTTCATTTAAAAAAAAAATCGAAGATAGAAATTTATTTTAATAATTTAATTTATTTTAAATAATGTTCTTGTGAATGAAGGAATTGTTGTGCAAATGCCACTTTATGGAGATAATATATAATTTTAATCATGCCATCAACTATTAAGTGAAGTCTAAATATCTTATACATGTCATTACTAATAATTTGGAATCTCAAAAGTGCTTTTTATCTAATAAGCACTCAAACAAAATTATTTATTTCAAGCAATCCTATTAATAGAACCAATTTTCTCATCACTAACTCAAAAGGATTTTAAGATGAGATGAGAGGAAATAGCATCTAATTATCAACAGGGATTACATTTTAGTATTCTTTTATTTTTTGGGTTACATTGAGGGGATATAACCGAAGGTAAAAGATAGGGTGAAGGAGGTTTGATACTCTTCGTGCCAATCTCAGTTGATTGCATTTTAGCATTCTTTATTAGTTGGTAATTAAAACAATGTAACATCATATCAAGCTACCTACTTACCTTGACTTCAATAGGAGAGACAAAAGAGTTGGGGACAGCAAAATCCAAAAGCATTTGCTTCAGATGAAAGGAAAGAGGGTAAACTGGCAATAATTATTGTGGATGTCATATGAACTTACGTCTATTGGATTAAAAAAATAAAAAAAAAAACATATTTTCATCATTACTCCATTTGATAGTGTAGGGCACAATAGGGAAGGTAACAACATCTTCCACGGCACCAACATTGGACAATAACATCTAAACCAAACCCAACTAATTTCCTTTCACACAAATACGGAATGCATTCTTATTTTACGCAGCTACCTGTACATCGATCTAACGCGTACAGATCAGATCTCTTTCCTCCCTCCTTTTCCCTCCCATCCTTCTCTCTTTTTCTCCATTTCTCAATCACCCTCAGGTTTGTTCGTTTCTCTCGCTGGCGCGTAGATTTAAGCTTTGACTACTTTCTCTTGATGGAATGATAATTATTGGATGTAATCAAACTTGTGGATGGGTATTTTTCTGATTGTGTTATAATGGGTTTATGCGTGTAAGGTGTATTGGATCTCAACTGCTGCATTTTGCTCAGCTTCATGTTTGGCTAGTGCCAGCAGATTTTAGTTCAAACGAGCTCGATTTTATTCATTGTTATTAAATTGATCTGAATTATTGCAGAAACAATCCAAACTCAATGTTTGCACGTTTGTTGATAAATATCCTTTGAACTTTTGCCAGCATTATGACATTTTTCTCTTGGGTACTGTGACAGAGTATCTGGGTATCATTGGGTATTTGAGCCTTTATGTCTTCAATTTTAATATTTCCAATTTATTAACAACCTAAACTTTACATGTATTTTTATCATCTATGATTTCTCAGCTAGACTATTTTGTATTATTGCTTCATTTGAATATAAACTGGGCTGATTTAACCATCTTTTTTTGTAAATTTGGATGTGTACAGGTAAATTTGGAGTCTTCAGTTTGATCTAACAATAGCAGAGTGGTTTATCTAAGAGCTCTGAAGCAGTTGCTTCCCCTGGGTAAACGTATATCTTTGGTATCTTCTTAGGACGCGAAGATGACCAACTTTAGTTACTTATAATTTGTTCATCCCGGCATAACTCAACAAGATTTATCATGAAGGAAGTTCCCATCCCCGAACAGTTCATGTGCTTGCTGTGTTCTGCATCCAAGTGAACTTGTGTTGTCTGATTTGGTGGCAAGTAGTGTTAACAATCTGCCATTTTCTGGCCTGGTTTGTGTTGGAGTCACTAAATGGCTGTAACTCAATATACAGAAGGAGATGGTGCAGAGTCACTTGGATTTAGAAAGAGTTGATTGCACAAGTATCAACGTTATTGACAGTGGAAGCCAGGGTTCTGGTATTCGCAGAGAGCTTTCATTTTCACGTTGGTGTGATGAAGATGGAATGGTCAATTTGGATCAGCAACTAGGTAATACAGATTCTAGTGTAGAAGAAGATTCTGATTTTGAATTACCTATTCTTGAAAGAAATGAGACACAACGAAGACTTTTAGATGGGGAGATTTTATTTCACTTAAAATTTCCTCGAAGGAGTATGCATGTGAATGGTGCTATTACCATGGATGATGATTCTATTCATCTGAAGGGTAATGGATCTGAGAAGTATGGGCCTTTTGACATTGAGAACAGGTCTGCGAGGGGAGCAATTGGTGTTGACTCCTCCATTTCTATGGGTAGTCATGGTTCATTTCGAAGAAGTTCCATAAGTCCTATTTCTGTTGCAAATATTTTGAAGACGTTGTTTTTCATACTAGTGTGGTATACTTGCAGCCTATTTTTGACCTTGTAAGTTCCTTCTTTACTCAAATGGTCGTTGCATATGTAGATACCTTGTATAATGCTATACATGATGCATATTCTTTTTTCTATTGTCTCTTGTTTTGAACTGATTTGAATAGGTATAATAAAAGTCTCTTAGGAGATGATTTGGGAAAGTTCCCGGCTCCTTTATTGATGAATACTGTCCACTTTGCAATGCAAGCTGTATTATCCAAATTTATCACATGGTTTTGGTCTCATAGATTCCAAACTAATGTTGCAATGTCTTGGAGTGATTACTTTTTAAGAGGTAAACTTTTCGACCATGCCATCCTTCCTGCTCTCTCTATTCATGATGTTTTGTTGATTGGATTTGCCAAGCTGGAACCACTTTAACCATCTTGTCTACTGCTTGTGTTAGTGGCTGTTAATTTGCAAGCTGATTTAGTTTCTAAATAGTTGTTAATTCTTTTTGGTAACAGCTTTCGCAAACTGGAAATGTTTTCTTCTCTTTGCCTCCTTCTCAAAATTTTAGCAATCTAGTTATACAAAACTTGTTATATTATTGTGGTTCAAAAAAGAGACATGCATCCTATCAGAAATTAAAAACTGTAGAAGATACAATCCATTCCTATTACTCTACCTAAAAGCTTAAGTTTTTAGAATAGTTGGTTCTTTGACTTGGTATCTAATAGGAAACCTTTGTTTATTTAGAATTCACCATTACAGAGTCACTACTATTCGAGGTAGTCAGCCCCTCCTCACACTCTTCTCTGAATTCTTGCCTATTTCACACAATCCCCTATTTGCCAACTTATGACCAAATGCTAACAGAATGGTCTCATTCTCCCATGTTGCCATGCCACATGGCCCTTCTAGAGATTGTCAATAAGATTTCTAGTTAGCTGGGCCCTTTCCAGTGTGAGCATATCTATGCCTCCTAACCTACACCTTTGACAGGGGTCTAACGTTACCAGAGCCTATACAATCAAGTGGATAGGAGTTCAATCCTTGCCAACCCGTTCTTCATGATTAAAATTGAATTTGCCCACACTTAAAGCCCAAAGGGCTTTCATGTGAGGAGGTGTGTAAGAAGCATAACCCATTCCTAGTTCTCCACCTAATAACTTAAGATTTTGGGATAGTTGGTTTGTTAACAAAAGTAACAGACGTACAATGAAGGAGTTTAAAATTTCTGTTAGTGGTTGTGGTTCTGATAGTAAGCATTCAGGCTCTCCCCTAATGACTTGTGATCATAAAATGTGGTTCTTTGGCAATGTTGGACCATTCAGTTCTGCTTATTCCCACTTGGTTGGTCAAATACATAATTTCAAAATCATGCAATTATTAGAATTTGCCACATCTAATTATGAAAATCATGCAATGCAATGCACTCTCTCTCTCTCTCTCTCTCTCTCTCTCTCTCTCTCTCTCTCTCTCTCTCTCTCTCTCTCTCGTTTCTGATTACAGTGGCAGCATGGAGTTTGAACCTATATCCTCTTGCAAACTATCCAAAGCCTTACCAGCGGTTCATTCCTAATGGATTTGTATTCTATATTTATTTTCAGAAATATATACTTAATTCTATCATCTTATCCAACGCCATAATTATTATTTATAAAGAAGTATGCTTTGTTAAAGAGGAAAGAAAAGAATTATGATCAATTAATTTCATTCTTACCCTCCCTCCAATAAGCTTTCAGTCATTCTGCACCACTTTGTTTCATGTTATTCTTCCTTAACAGCACCCTATTTTATAAATAGATTCGACATTACACTTTATATTTGCTTATATTGTCAACCATCTTCATCTACGACATACAATTCTGGACATCTTCTAAGAAGTCCAATACTTTGCAGTCCATAGACTGAGTGGCAGACATCTAGGAGTTTTATGTGCCAATTCAAAGATGTTGTAATTTTCTGAAACAAAACCCGACTTCCTGTCATATATCTGGAAGCTGACAATGTTTAAACTTTCAAATAATTGACCACATCATCAATTCTTGGCATTTATCCGTTAGTTTTTGGTTGAATGCACAATTTTGCCAGTGATATGAAATAATATAAGGATACCTGAGATGGTTAAATGTGCCACTTTTTCTAATTATTGAAATATTTCCCCTCTCGCTGTTCATCCACCCTGAAGCACTTTATTCTTGCAAAATTTTCACTGCTTATTATATTGACTTTTCTATCAACTAATGCCACAGATGGACTTTGCCTTTCACAGTTGTACCAACTTCTCTAGGAACAGCAATGGATATTAACCTGAGCAATGCATCTCTTGTTTCCATCTCTGTCACATTTGCTACTATGGTTAGTGATATTTCTTTTCTTTTTGCGTAAAATAAGAAAAAGGCCAATTTTATTCTATTTTGTTTATAATTTTACTTTAGACTTCGCATTGCTTCTTCCATTTATGTGGAAGTAACTATCCTTTATCTCTGTTTTGCTTTTGCAGTGTAAATCTGCTGCTCCAATTTTTCTCCTTCTGTTTGCTTTTGCTTTCAGGTGAATTTCCTGTCATTTAATGCTTACACTTACTCTTTTTAATCTTGTGATTCTTGTGCATGCTTGAGATGAATTAGTGTTAGACATATTAAGATATAAGGCATTGCATTGATAAGATGATTTGTGGAAGTTTTGCAATGTGAAATGTGATCCTATGTTATGAAGTCTTGCATCACTTTAGAAGACAATATTAGCTATGGGGCATCACTGTGTAAATTGATGGCGCCCAGTAGACAACATTGTAATGCAGGTACAATGAGTTACTTACTTGTACAGTTTGTTGCTTTAAGACAGAATGGTAACCCTCAAAGAAAGAAAATTATAGGAATCTTCCTACATCGTTCCAAAATTGAACCTTCCTTCTTGTATGCTGTGTTTATCAAAACTTCCATTGCATTATCAATTTTAAAGTAAAATTTTATGTTGTGTGATTAGCTATCACGTGTATTGCTTATATATAGACTGTACAATAAGCAGGCCTAAGCTACAGTTAGGGCCTAATAACAGTAATTACGGCTAATACACTAATTACTCAATATTCACATGTTAAAATAGCTAAGTCAACTATTCGAACATATACTGTCACAACATTTGATGAATAAGATTGAAAGAACATGATGAGTCCATAAATTATTTAAATTAAGTGCTTATTGAGAATGTTTGTGACATTCTTTGAAAAGGATAGATTCCCTTTAAATTTCATCGAATCTCAGACTCCAGATTAAAAGTAAGTGGTCAATTTGTTGGATGGAATTTTCAGTTTTGAGTTCCCAACAGTATTTTTCATATAGGAGGTCTACAATAGAACTAGAATGTTTATTTCAATAATAAATGGAAAAGAAAAAGAGTGATGTGACCCTGGTGGAGATGATGCATTTGGGTTTTATCATTCAATATGGACCCAGTCAATGCTGATTGGCAGCCTAGATTCAGTAGCTGCCTAGAAATTGTGCCTATGAGTTTTGATAAGTGATGTTTGATATTTAATGCCTGTGGTCATCAGTCGCATCTGCTGGCAACTATTATATACTGCTATGCTCCCTCAGCCTGACCTATTGATTCCAAAAACTTGAAGAAAAATGCTTTAATTTAATGCTATAGCACTAATCTTACCCTAAGTCTATGATGCCATTAGATTCAAGTTGTTGTGACCATTTGTTTTTTATAACAATCATTTGAAAGGTTTGTTGTTTTCAGACTTCTTTTAACTATTAACATGTAAAAATTTGTGTATTTTTCTGAACTCTAGAGTATGTCTATCATATGTTCTTGGCTTATTAAGCTAGGCTATGTTATTTATATTTTAACTTGTGGGAAAAGAAGGGAGGAAAAGAGAAACATATTTTCATGTTCTGTTGTGTCTAATACTTTTCATGCTCATTGTTCTCAAACCCTCCCAAATTTTGCAAATCTTTAGCATAAATCTTATTTGTATGTATTTGTGTGCACTCACTTTACGGCTTTTCTGCTATTTAATTGCAACTATTGGCTGGAAGGTTGGAGACACCAAGCTATAAACTATCGGGCATCATCTTAATTATCTCCATTGGGATATTGCTAACAGGTATGGACCTCATGGGTTACTTCCACAATTATAATTTTTTTTCTTGCATTCATTTTCACTTTGGGAATTAGACCATCAAAATTTGTATGGCTGCCTACAGGCTTAGTGATTAAGAAAAGGAGTAAAGTCTGCTTACTCCCTCTGGAAGACTACTGAGCAGGATACTACTTATGGATGTTTCCATCATATTATGCTATGTTGAACATGTCAATTCTGAAATATCAAATGTGAAATATTGTACCTTAATTCTAAAATGAAATGGCATTTTGACAGAAGTCAAACAGATCATTTATACTTGAAAATCACATTACTTGTTTTGCTTGTGATATTTAGGGACAGTTATTACTATCATGAACAGCCAATAAGTTCTTGTCATACTCTTTTGGTAGTTCTCTATTAGTTACAAGTATTGGTTTTTCCCCACAGTGAATATATTGGAACAGTGAAAGATTCCAAATTTATATTGGATATGAATATTTTTCTCCATGGTGAATGTTACCTTCATAGCATACACCAGCAGTCCAGCACAATGTCACAGCCCTCCAGATTCTTAATTTTAGCTTAAACTAATCAAGTACATGTTTTAGGTGTTAGAAATTTCTATCAAATAGAGACTTTTGTACCTTCCATTTCCATATGGAACTTCAACTCTCTTTTGTGCAGTTTCGAAAGAAACAGAATTTGAATTTTGGGGATTCATACTTGTTATGCTTGCGGCTGTTATGTCGGGGTTTCGCTGGTCTATGACTCAGATCCTTTTGCAGGTATGACATTTGCATTTTCATTTTTCTGTCAATATCTTATCTAATTGAAGAATATTATACACACACACACAAATATTATATTCCCCTTATTTTGGATCTCAATAACTAAAAAGTCTTTCTCCATTTTGCTGGGTTGGAACCTGATTTTCATCCCCCATATGCATGCCGGCACCAAAACCAACTTGAAAGAAAGAAGCTTACAGTAAGTGCCCTGCATGACTCCGGTCAATCCTTTATAGAAAATGTTCAAATTTATTAGAATTCTGTACTTGGGATTCAGTATTCTGACTTGATTAATTCCATCAAGATTTCACTCATTCACATATTTAATTTATTTATATGCTCTTTTTGGTTTTGTTCAATTGACCCATAAATTTTTGCCAATGTATGTATATTTTTTTCATTATTTTTACTGACAAAAAAATCTTTATGCTATTTTTAAAAGCAAATAAGTAAATTTTCATAGGTAAAATTGTAAATGATAAAGTTTTGAGGAAAATAATTACCTTCATTGTCCTGATGCTGAGTCACACTTTAATGTTCTTAGTCCATTTTTTTGAACAGAGAAGTTTTGAGAAAACTAATTACCAGATATTTTAAGAGGCCTAATGTACACCTTCTTAGTTGGGCTCTGATAGCTGGAAAGCTGATAAACCAACAACATTGATCACAGCCATGAGAGGGAAAATAGCTGTGTTGGCATAGAACTTAATGCCCCCTCTATAAGTTATTCCCATCATCACCTTATCTAAATCCTCCCTCTGTTTCTTTACGGTAAATTTTTGTTCTCCAATGTCAGAATTATGAGGCAATTGGCTTGTCTTCCATTAGATATTTATTGGCTGATTGGCCACGTTAAAAAAATTTGAAAGCAACTGTCTATCTTAGAAGTAGATAGACGTTAATCGATTAGGCTTGAAAGCTGAGAATGGCAAGGTTATGATCAATCAAAAATAAATTTCATTATTGGAATCTTACATTTAAGCATAGGTTGTTAGGAACATTTTAATTGTAGGTTTTGTACAGCTTTGGGAAAAGAAGTTTATTTCATGAGGATAATTAGATGGTAGGGATTCGGATAGTTGGTGAGGAATTATTATCAGTGGCCATTAAGTTATTGGGACAGTATAGTTGCAGGTTTTCTATAGCAACATTATTGGGATTAGGCTAACAGCTCAGGACTGAATGATGAGGAACATATGATGGAAAAAAGTGAGACAAGTGAATAAAAACTTAAG
Organism: Dicorynia guianensis; assembly: GCA_037013595.1. NCBI lineage: Eukaryota > Viridiplantae > Streptophyta > Magnoliopsida > Fabales > Fabaceae > Dicorynia > Dicorynia guianensis. The sequence continues at coordinate 41,136,152 of JASUAB010000002.1, forward strand.
CCGTGCATATGTCAGAGGCCTGTGAACTACAGACAAGAAGAATGCCATGCTGGTTTCACTGTTTCTTTAATTTGTCAGCATGTGATGTGGGCTTTAGAGGTCTGAAATTATAGGGGATGATTAATTATTTTGGAGAGTTGGTGTGGCTAGATTATCTGAAAATTTCTATTTTCAAGTGTTTCCCTTTTCTATGAAGTTCTTTCTCTCTTTGATATTATTCTTAGCGCACATTCAGTTTCCAATTAGAATTTAACAAGTTCTGTTACTTTTAGCAAAACTTTAATATGTTTTTTTCAACAAGTTCAGGTCTGAAAAATCCACTTACCCTGATGAGCTATGTAGCTCCAGTTATGACAGTGGCAACTGCTCTTCTTTCTCTTGCATTAGATCCATGGGATGAATTCAGAGAAAACAATTACTTTAATAACTCATGGCATGTTGCTCGAAGTTGCTTGCTGATGCTTTTTGGTGGGACACTTGCCTTTTTTATGGTAGGAGTCCATATCCCTTTAAAATGCATACGTGCCCTTTTGTTCTCCTCCCTCTCCCCAAACATGTATTCTCGTACACAGAAAAGGAAGAGAAACTTACTATATTATATTTATTGCTTACTTTGCTTCTTCTTTGGCTTTGTCTTAAATAATCTTTCATTTTGTTAATCCAAACTTATATCTTAGTGTTTTTATCTCTGTTCCTTCAAACATTTGGATCTTCTTCTTGTTGCAGGTATTAACAGAATACATTCTTGTCTCAGTCACTAGTGCAGTCACAGTTACTATAGCTGGGGTTGTTAAGGAGGCTGTCACTATATTGGTATCGGCTTTATTTCAAATATCATTTTCATTTGTAGATATGAATTTCCAGTGGCTGCTTTATTTCTAATACCTAGTTATAAGATATGACTATGTAAAAATTGTGTTGCCTCATGCATTTATGAATCAATGCTATGTACTCTCTTGTGATGGTTGATATGATCATTGCTAAGAAAAACATACTTTTTCATGGAATTGTTGGATGCAAAATTAGTTACTTAATGAGTGTCCCTTTCTTAACTATGCTTGTTCTACATCATGTACATATAGTTGACATTTTTTAAAATGTTAATTCTGAGACACAGATTGACAAGCAGAACAAAAGTACCTAGAAAGCTTAGATATAAAAGAAAATTAAACACTTAAATTTTTAATCCTCTTGTTGGGGCCAATTATTGTTTTCCAAATGCTTATTTGAATAAGAGTTGTCATTGTTTTAGTATAGATAGCTATTACTATGTTATACTGAGCTTTCTTTAGTCTTGGGTTGGAAAGTGTTCTGGCAGTGTTCTGTTCTTGTATTACAGTAGAATTTGGCAGGTTATTTGAGCCAAAGTTATGACTGACCTGGTTCCCCTAGTTTGGAATATCAGCTCTTAAAATGCATTGTCCTTTCTTTGTTTTCAAGTGCCAAAATACAAATGCGCATCTCCATGGGTGGATCTGAAAAACCTAGAGTGGAAAGGCCATTTTTTCCTCATTAAGTTTCAATTGTGTAATATACTACAGCTTGTGCTTTGTCTCAGTCCATCTAGGCACATGTTCTTTTCAAATGTAACTGCCAAATTATGTGCTACTGGTAGACGTAGCTTTGGTGCATCAACCTAAAGTTCATCTAATTATTTCTCCCTAATCTTAGTTTCAGTTTGATACTTAATAAGTTATAACTCTACATGAACTATGCTTTCTTTTTCTCAATTACCTGATATTTCTTGTTTCCATTGATCTTTTCAGCCTCAAAAGTGTGGTTTTCTTTCTATTACCACTTTGAGCATCACTTTACAAGCCTACTTGGAAAACACTGCTTTAAACCTGCTCTAGCATAGCTAATTGTAAAGACTTTTACATATTTCCTTCATCTTCTTCTGTTGAATAAAAGTACTTGGCATAATTTTCCGAAAGAAAATTGATGAGAATTCTGTTTCCACTTCTTTCTTCCCCTTTTCCTGAATATTTTTAATTTTTCATCTGACTACACTCATCCACTGGATCCTCCTGCTCGGTTCCAATCTTCATTGCTGCATTTTACATAATTATTTTTTTAGAGTGATTAAGGCAAGCTTAGTTTTTAGGGCTTGGCATGATGTTGCACCCCCATTTTTTAGGAGTTGAGGAGATGATATGGTGCCAGAAGTTAGGTGTGCAAGATTTCTTTAGAGGCATATACTTTAGTTTTCTACCCTTGTAACTTTTCATTTTGATGGAACAGGGGGAAAGTTTGCCATATTGCACCAAATAACTAAAGCAGCAGCACTTAATACAAAATATTCTTTGTTTAGGTGCGACCTCGGGTTGTATTCAAGTTGGAGGTGTTGGTCGACTGTGCCTTTGTGGGATGAGCATTCCACATGATTGCACTCCTCTGTTGATTCTATATATGTTTGGCTTTTGGCTGCAACTGTTCAGTATCATCATGTTTCTTGTCATATAATATTACCCAATGATACTGCTGAGTGGGAGACTTTTGAATCAGCTTTAAAGTTAAATTTGGTTGAGGTTGTGCCCTTTAAATGCTTATGTATGTGAACCAAGAGAGGGAGAGATCTTTAAGAAGATTCAAAATAATGTAAGTTATATTTGAGACAATTACTAATGGAGTAAATTATATGCAATCAGTTAATATGAACAACAACAACAACAAAGCCTTTTCTCACTAGGTGAGGTCGGCTACATAGATTAAATGTCACCATAAACTTCTATCCAAAACAATCAGTTAATATGAACCTGGGGGAAAAATAGGGAAGTGATATTAAATTTGTACACATATATGCTACAGATAATTATTAGAATCCTGTTGAACTAATCTTGCAGTTTATAGTATGATCTTCCACCGTCTATGATGTAAAGTGTTAAACTTGCCGTTGAACTGAATAGACAAAATTATATTTGCTCTTTTTTAAAATCTACTCATATGGTTGCTTGATATACATGCAAGTAGCGCTTAACCTTTTGGTACCTTGCTTTTTCTGTGCAGGTGGCAGTCTTGTACTTTCATGATGAATTTACTTGGTTGAAAGGCCTGGGTCTCTTTACTATTATAGTTGGTGTCAGTTTATTCAATTGGTACAAGTAAGTCACCAGCAGATATAAGTTTCAAGCAACACAGTATAATATCTGATTTTCTTCCCTTCCAATTTATGCTCTGACACTATTTTATTGTAAGTTTTATACTGGTCGTGTGAAACTTACTGTTTTTTGAAAATCCATTAGAAAGCTGGTAACACTGACAGAGTGGGATAACTGAAACAATTATTGTTTTCTTTCCTTATTTTTTTGCCTTTTTCTAATTCATCAATTTCAGATACTGGAAACTTCAAAAGGGCCAAATTGGTGACGATGATGTGGCAAGGTCCCCTTCAACAGATTCTGCAGCAAAGTACGTTATCCTTGAGGAGATGGATGAGCAAGATAATAACCTTTGAAACCTTCCACATCATTTAAACTCAAAGTAAGTCTCATTATTGGATGTCTGTTAAATTATTGAAATCATAATCTAATGATATTTATAATTGCAGGTGTACAAATTTATTATGGGTCTATACTTTCGAATTCATCCACATGCTATACATAAATTTGTAAATTGACAACCTGAGCTTGTACCATACAAAAAGATAGGCAGATTCATTAAAAGTCAAACAGAACTATAATTAGCCATTTACTTTTTGCATGGGTGAGGAATTTTGTAACATGCTATATGGAGCCTTATTTTTTATTTTTTAAGATAGACTTGTATAAATATACAACTTATCTTTAGCATTTCTTTGATACGTTGCATGTCATTAAGTTGATTTGTTCATAATCGTAGTTAGTTTGCTTTTTACTGAAGTATTCTTTTACCTAAAATATATGCTTAACAAAACACCAATTCAAGTCAACTTCTAAAACCAAGGGGAATACATTTACTTCTCCTAACCTCACTGAATCCAGATTTGTGATTATACCAATTAAAAGAAAAACAATATATTAGAAATAAGCTTTAATTATGATTTCTTAAGATGATTGGGATGTGCAAGAGGTTTAGTCGGAGCATCATATTTGGCATCACCTTAACTAAAGCTGATCATTTGATGGATGTGTCATTAATAATTGGCTCATGTGATTCTTTGTATTGCTAAGGTTTCTTTTTTAGTTCGATTGTTGTGATTGGTTGTGTACTGTAAAATGTCAAGGGCAGTGAGTGAAAAGATTCAGAAATGAGTTTCCACGTAACTAGTTGTTCATCAGAGTTTTACTGCTTTTGTTCCAATCATCTCAAAAGCTTTGAATGTTCTCATCATCTAGAAATGCTGCTGACTTTTATTACTCTAGAGAGAAAGACATCTATTAGATTTTAGTGTATTAAAAAAGCATGTAATTGGATCTTTCTGTATCTTATTTTGTCAGTTTCATGATCAGATTTCTCCTATCACTAACTGATTAGTAGTATATTGTAATAACCTATGTGAAGATTTGACCAAATTTGATGAATTGTAGCTTAACTTAGAGTTTCCTTTATCTGTAGATTCCAACGCCTGTTGATAGCCTCATCTCTGCGAAGATTTTGCTGCAGCCCCATGTTCAGGTTTTTTATTGCGTTTGTGGTATCAAAGTTTCTTCAACTTTGTCGGAATGGAGAAAACAAAATTTCCAGATTTATTGCCAGGACATGATCAACATTAAAGCCTTTCCAACTTGAAGGTTTCCTTGAGTCTCTGATAAATTTCTTGTCTTCTGTCTTGATGAGATAGATGGCGTAGATTGCAACAGGATGTAATAGATCAATTGCTTTCTTCATTTTTGATTCCCTGTATTTTATGGAATTTTATCTCTGATCATGATGCCATTATTTTGCATGTACATACTAGAATGCAGCTCTCAATGCCTCCTCAACACGCTCAAATTTGTTATGACTATTCAACAACCTTCTTTTGAATACACAAGTCTGTTTGCCCAATATACATTAAGTGGAGTCTCTTCCTACTTGTCAATCATGTTTGACATGCTGCTGTCGTTCTTATTGTTGATTTTAACGTTCTTATAACTACGAATGTCAGTGAGGAAAGTGGTGTCTTATCCTAAACCCTAAATCCTAATATTATAGGATTTGGTGAGGCAGTTGAGCTAGAATTGCATTAGAAAGAGATGGTTTTGCGGGGAGGAAACCTGAATATTCTTTCTAGGTTTAAATAAACTCTTTTTGGACAGTTAATTATTGAAAGAGTGATTTAGATCTGAAATTGACGTTAAAATTAATTACTTTTATGTGAGGATACATGTGTTGTACACCAGTAAACTAAATACATCAGCCTTTTCCATAAGAAAATCCACCATAGGTCCCTTTCCTTTCCCATCTTAGGTCATTGGGTTTTCCATTAAACAAATGCACTGGTCATCAGCTACAAAGGGACCTATGGATTGGTAAGGAAAATAATGTCTTACCGTGGATGTTCTGGCATAATATGCCCGCCACATCTTTTTCACAGAAGACAGAATACAAGATAATTGCATAAAATTCAGTAGGCGATTAAAAAAGTTAAACCCTCAAAACGTGACAAAATATTGCGACACACGAATGAGTCTAGTCAACGGAAGCTTTTAATTCTGCCAATTAAATCATAATTGAGTATTTATTTTCCCATAATTCAACATCACTTTTGGCAGCGATTTTTTGCCTATCGGTTGCATGCTTTCCACATTGTTAACACCGCTAGTAGAATCAACTCAGCCTCATCCCTTGACCCATCACTTATGGCACCCATTCCACCTAGCTCTATCAAATTTAACATTACTGGGGCATACCAAAGTCTCACCAGAACAGCTGGAGTGATTGGGATAATGGGGGCGGCAACTTTTCACATGCTTTCAGTAAATGTAAATCTAATGACATTCTTGAAATTTTAATTTTTGATAAAATTTAATAATATTTTTTAATTTATATAGTAAATTTTATCTAATCAAATAAAATTTTATTCGTTGTTATTCAAACCCTGGCATAATGTTGGGCTATGAAGCTTGTGTTGCTACAAGCAATCAGGTTTTTTTCTTTTTTTGGGCGATAGTGGATCATACTTAAGATTTTATAAGAAGTGAGAATAGAAAGGATCAAACCAGTACTCTGGTTCTAGAAAGCGGGTCATTTGTGCCAATGGGCTAGAGCCTCACCGGCTACAAGCAATCAAGTTTGAATGTCTGATAAAAGCTTACTTCAGAATTTTCTATTTTCCAGAGATGGAACCAACATCCTCCCAAACTGAAGTTTCAAGACACAGCTGGACTCTAGTGAACTAGCTCCGGGAGATTCTGACTGCAAATCGTATTCAGAGAGACGGCAGACTTCTCAGCTAAGAGTCAGGAATGTCAATAAACCTACAGCTCTCAGGTCATACCCATTTCAAATTATTTATTCAGTATTTTGAGTTGTTCAAGTCTCTGGTGTGCCGTGAACACGTTGCATATAATTTTGCTCACTCACGATCGTTGATTTAAGTTAATGTCAGCTGATTTAAACCTTATATCTTCAATAATTGGTTTCCGTAACTAGTGCCAGAAAGATCACCTCTCATACGTGTGAAATACTGTATAAAGGTGACTGCAGAACTGATATTTATCCTGTTCAGTGTTAATCAAAATGGTTAGTTTTTAACTCATGGAAGCTATCACATTTTTATACAAGAAATTGTTAAATTTGGTCCTGCAGAAGTTGGGATGAAATACGTTTGCCATGACCAAGCCTCTGGCTAGTAGTTCTGGTCCATCAAATACAAAGTATAGACAGGATCAAATTTCTTGTGTCTTTCATGCCGTCTCTCAATCAGAAAATTAACCATCATGTGTGTAATGAACAAAACGTGTATCCCAATGACCAATCAAAGTAAGAAAATATCCATTACTTGAAATTCTCAATTATTATACAGACATTAAACACCCCAATTAATCTTTCAAGTTATTCCATTTAAGTCTTCAAGAAATTAACATTCATAATGAGAATAGCAATGCTAAACAATAAATATATGGTCAATAAATAATTGCACAAGAACCATTCGACAAATCATAATTATATTATGTAACTAGTCAGAGACAAGGGTAGCTGATCCTGTCCTACACACAAAAATCAGTACACAGTCTGGCAATAAAGCATTAATTTCTTTAATAATCTACACGGCCGTCGTATGTCTCATACTCAGATTGCACCAACATCTTTTCCTACAAAATGATGATACTCTTCTAACATAATACAATTCTTATCAAGACAGTAACAAAACTCTAAGAACAGAATAGCACTGATCGTTCCTAAGAAAAAGCTAGACGTTGAAGTGTGCAAGCTAAAGGTCCAGATCTTCACAGCATTAACAAGAAAATGCCTGTCACGACAAAACAGATGGAAATAAGAAGTGACTTCACCACAAAGGTCAAAAACATAAATAAATAAATCCACCACAAGGTGAGGCGAACAAACTGTAAATGATGTCCAATAAAAGTTCAATACCATAGGTTAAGGAAATACTACGGGCCTTATAGAATTCTTTTAGCACTTAATCTGGTACAATTACTTTTTCATTTTTCATAGCGGTAAGTCATTCACAACATATAATTTTCCAAACATTCCAGTGAACTTGTTGATTAAAAAGTAAATAAGACACCTCCACTGCAGTTCAAAGAAATTGCATAAACTACACATCCTGTTTTAAAATTTACGTTGACGTCCCATTTTTTGATTTGTAACATAACACAAATTAGGTTTATACTATTATATTATTGAAAATATGTGAGGAATGTGACATTTCAGAAGCAAGAGGGGGGTTACTGTTATGCCAAAATTAAAATACAATTTTGTGTACTTTTAGAAACTCCTGTAGTTTCATCTAACCTTGGGTAAGGTCAATGTAGTTTAGTATTGCTCTCAAACAAGTACATAAGTCTAAGATTTCATAACTACATGGAATCTCAGATAAAACTAAAAGGGAAGTTCAACATGACACAACACACTCATATATACTATACAAGTTGCTCTGCACCAAGAAAATAAAGCGGTTGAAATATTTAGGCAGTGAAACCTTCCACTTAGTTGCACTATAGGACAAGGATGAATCAAATAGAGAAGGCTAGGGTCAACAAGGTCACATATAACCACCAGAAAATTTATAAACATAATAGAATGCAACAACCACATTACTAGCTAACATTCATGTGGACCATGTCCATAGGAGGTTCTAAAAGTCAATTGTATTTGTTACAAGCAATAGGGATTGGTAGTTTAGCGAGTCTACAGATTATAAAATGTATAGCATATGCAAATGTAAACCGCATGACTTCTATTTTCCATATTCCAGGTCAAGGAAATAGCCATCATAACCACACTAGAGTGAGTAATTTAAAATTTGTTACAGGACCAAAATATTGCTGGGTGCAAGAAAAAGTAAAACAATATATTACTTTAGAAGCTTAAAGAATCACATAACATCTCAGCTTTGATTTCAACGCAGTGTGCAGCAATCTTTACCAGTACTTAAAAACTTAAAGAGCCAAGAAGGCATTAAACAATATTATACCATTATACCAACTTAAATAGCCAATCAGGCATTAAAGAATATTATACCGTTATACCCACACCAGCTGACAATAATTTTTAAAATTTATTGGTAATACAAAAAACCAAGGTTTCTTTCCATAGGCAATCCATTCCAAAATTGCTGAACCAACCATTTTCTCACAAATGCAATTTGATCTGGATTTGAACATCAAGTTATATTGAACCAATACGTTGTAATATTGTAATTTGGAGCACTGCCCTGGATGAGCAGTGACTTGACGGAAGCCACTGAATCAAATACATCTTAACCAAGCCAGTGAAATTGAAAGATATGATTGGAAATTTGGAATTTTCGTTTTTTTTCTTCATATTTGCTTTTGGAATCTCCCACTTCTAATCACGATTGATTAGGTCTGCCCCGTAATTAAAGTTCAAATTAAACCAGAATTGTATTTTACAAGACAATAACTGCTTCCAACCTAAAGCAACAATTCAACTTGCTAATCATCAGTGATAGAAACTATTTAATATACGAAGCAATCAAATTTAGAAACACTGCATCAAAGATAGAACACCACCTGTTTTCTTCATCCATGACTCTTGACTCTTCAGTTCACCGACAACCAAACTTATAGCATTTTTTTCGTCTAGATACTCCAACTGGGACTTTGACATTAGACTTAGATTTACTCAGAAAAGTATGAATGAAGAGGAAAATTTGCTAAACCATCAATGTTATGTCTCTTAAAAAACCAAGTAAAATTTCTGAAATGGCTCTACTTCAGTTCCTGAAAGTTAAAATAGTGACAAAAGGCAGAACCTCGATTTATTGAAATACTACTTCAACGAGGTCAAGATCGATGAAGATCAGTCACTGAATAGGGTTTAGGACCACAATCCCCTGCCCTGAGGGTTTAGATATCAGCCACTACTACATGATAGTACCCAGTAGTGGGCAACACCCTAAAAACACTGAACCAAAACTTAATATACATAAATTATATAATATGCATTACCCATTAACACATTCAAATTAGATGACAGCTATGGAATCTATAGTGTCAATTAGCTGCATAGTATTATTTGACTTATTTAATAACTAAATTGTATCATACAATGGCATTCAAGTGATACAGGACCAAAGAAGACAGTACATGGCTCCAACTAGAAAAGTATGTAGCTTAGAAGAAAATAACCAGTTCTTTCACTTGCTTCTTACTGTTCAGTTCTTTATTTTCATTTCCATTCATCAAACCCAGTTAATCAACCCAGACAACAACAACAACAACAACAAACCGAGCTTTTTCCCACTAGGTGGGGTCGGCTACATGGATCAAACAACGCCATAAACTTCTATCCAAAACCAACTTTTCAGATATACCATTTAACCAAAGGTCTCTTTTAACCACCTCTTCAAGTGTCCTTTTTGGTCTTCCTCTATATCTCTTCACAGGACTAAACACCATTTGATCAACCTTTCTCATTGGTGCCTCTTGCAGTCTTCTTTGTACATGCCCAAACCACCTTAACCGGGTTTCAGTCATTTTTTCCTCAATAGGCGCCACCCCAGCTCTCTCCCGAATACAATCATTTCGAATTTTGTCTTTTCTTGTATGTCCATTCATCCATCTCAACATTTTCATCTCCGCCACTCCCATTTTTTGCACCTGTTGACCTTTTAGAGCCCAGCACTCACTACCATAAAGCATAGCTGATCTAATTACAGTTCGATAAAACTTTCCTTTAAACTTGGTAGATATTTTGCGATCACAAATAACCTCCGATGCATTTCTCCACTTTATCCATCCAGCTTGGATCCTGTGTGTAACATCCCTATCAATCTCCCCATTACTTTGTAAAATCGGCTACAGTTAATCAACCCAGACAATCAAGAAATTAGTAGTAGAGAAAAACCCTGTTCTTGCTTAATTTGGCACAAATGCATATCACATCAGTTGGGGCATTTTACAGGCATTCAGAGTTTCAAATTCTGACAACCAAGCTCAACCCCAGAACTTGAACACTATCATCCTACCTAGATGCCCCAGAATGTTTCCAAATAGTGCTCTCATTACTGTATCTAATATGGAAACCATGACCGAATTAAGAAGTAAATTGCCTGATAAGTGGTAGAAAAGCATGGTTTGTGATATGGTTCTGAAGAGGACAAACCTCTTTTCTTGACCTACCTGGCCATGATAGCTTAATGAAGTGTCCGTAGAAGAGGTACTTGATAGATTGGGAAGATGTCAAAAGACAGCAAGCTACAACAGTAACAACACAGTGCTCGATTGCTCAGATTTGGACTAAGATTGCGATATGTACACAATGGTGAAAATGGTTAAGGTTGTAAATTTGAATTTTATTGGCAAGGTTGAAATAACGGTGCATTACTCATCTTAAGAACAATCATCAAGTTACTTACGTATTAAATAATGCCTAACATTGACACTACTGTTTAATGACCCAACTTGCTTATTAAGGTTACCAAGAGGAGCTTCCCAAAGCCAATGGCAAATATTTATTAAGATTTTATAACATAATAAAATGTATAAGAACAAACAATTTTTCCCAGCCACAAAACAAGGTCCCATTTTCATCCTAATTTCCGAACATGTTGTCAAACAAGATTTGTTTTTTACGTCATTGTCTCCAAATCAAAAAAGAATGCTAATTATCGGAAAGCCATAAAACGCAGAAAATCTCCTGAACATCCAAATTCGTTAACTAACAGAGAGAGAAGTACAGACAATAGGCACAGAGACACACCTAGTTAACCATTACTGTTGCTGATTTGGAGGATTTGGCGGAGGGGGCATGCCCGGCCTGGGTGGTCCATACACAGGAACAGCACCGCCTGGTGGAGGTGGCATCCCAGGACGAGGGGGAGGGGGAGCTGGCATTCCAGGCCGAGGAGGAGCAGGTGGTCCTCTCACCATTTGTCCAGGTGGCGGTGGCCCCATGGGTCTCTGCCCAAACTGCGGTGGTGGACCAGGGAATGGCTGCGGTGGTCCTCCACCTGGCCTTGCAGCTGGAAATTGCCCAGGTGGCCCTGGCGGTGGTGGCCCTCTTGCAATTGGCGGCGGAGCCTGCCCAGGATAACCCGGAATTTGGCCAGGAGGGCGCATCATCGGCGGAGCAGCCGGGTATGATACGGGCGGGGCAGAGAGTTGCGGTACAGGTGGACGTGCGATCTGCGGCTGCATCATTCCCGGAGCAGGCCCACCGACCCCACGAACCGGACCAGCAAGACCCGGCTGCGCCTGCACTATCGGAGCAGTCGGAATTCCTCTACCAGCGGCGCGACCAATACCAGGACCACCCAAAGCAGCAGCATTGACAGCCTTAGCACGCGACTCTTCAGGAGGGGGTGGGCCCTCGACGGTCATGGAGATAACCTCTTCGCCACGGAGAAGAACAAGGCCAAGGGTTCGGCGATCCTCGCGCTCTTCATTGGTCTTCTTGCCCTTAGCAGGGGGTAGCTTGCGGAACTCTTCGCAGTCACCCAGGACGAGATTCATGTGGCGGTCAAAAGCCATGAACTTGCCCACAAGCTGACGGCCATCTTGGATAGTGACCCGCATGCGGTAGTTTATATACTGAAGCATCTTTGAACTCTTTGACATCGACATTGTACCGTGCCTGTGAAACTCCCTCTCTCCCTCTGTGTCTGCTTCTGCGTCTCTCCGGGAGCAGCAAGAGTTCGCTAGGGTTTTAGAAAATTCAAAAAAATAAAATTAGGAGTTTAGAATTAGAACAGTAGAAAGTTGAGCGTGGGATGAGTTACAAATAGCAGCCTGGACCTAAACTTTATGTATAATGCAGATTTGCAAGGGGCATCTGATCCCTGCTTTGTTATCATCGTGTTGGTTTTTTGTCTTTTGGGCTTTAGGTCCCTTATTTTTACCCAAAAAAAATGGTAGCCTGGATTAGATCTGGTTACCCAAACCCACCCACCACGGTTTATGGACACGCCTTTTGTAAGTTGGGTAACGGCTATACTTCCAAAGGATATTACAATGATGCACTTCAGTGTATTGATTTATGGAATATGGATAATTTTGATCCTTTATTGTTTTTAAGAGTAATTAAATTTTTAATTTTAAATTAAATAATTTAATGTTTAATTATAATTATAATTATTTAATTTTTTATAAATATAATTAAAATAATTTAATTACATCTATGAATAATTGAAATAATTTAATCTCTCACTTATTAAATTTTTTTTCTAACATGATATAATTAGATAATGATAATTTAAATTTTATTTTTGTTTTAAAAAGTTTAACACTCTTTAACTAATATAAAGTTATTTACTTTTTGTTAAATCATAAATTTTAATTTTATATATCTTAATAACTTTTTTAATTAAAAGATAAATTTATATAACAATTATGTCACATTACAATAAAAAAAATAAAATTCAAGTTATCATCAATGAAATATATATTTTTGAAAAAAGAAAAGTTGATAAATAAATAATTAAATTATTTTAATTATAATTATAGATTAATTAAGTTTTTTAACTTAAAAGTTAAGAAATTAAATTATTTTTTACAAAATAAATGAACTAAAAGTATCCTTTTAGGAATCTTACTATGTTATTCTTTTTTACACTACTTTTTCTTGTATTTAACTATTTTTTTATAAAAATAAATTATGTTACTGTATATATGTCACCGAATATAAAAAAGGATAATCTATAACGGTAACATAACATTTAGTTTTGTTAAATATTTTAATGATATTTTAACTAATTGGGTAAGTTGGTAATTCAATTTAATACAATTTTTCAGCCACAAAAAAATCTTGGATTTTTTTAACTATCTATACAGTAGAATGTTCAGAATATTGCCTTGAAATAGAGAAATATGAGTAACATGAATGATTGTCGTTAGATATTTTACAATCACCTTTTAGACAATAATAATTTTCATCTTTTATTCTTCACATAAAATTTTTTATATGACACTTAAAAAGTGTATTATTTATTTATAAATTATAAGAAAATTTAGTTTACATTGCAGTTAAAATTTGCATAATTCAAGATGTAGCTAAAGTATATGATGTGTAAACATTACTATTTGATGTCATTGGCTTCGTTCCTTGTAATTTTTTATCAAAATAGAAAAAAAAAATTTGATTCATATAGAAAAATTACACAAATCACACATGTTTTAACAGAAACCAAAACCAACTAAACATAGAAAATGTACAATTCAAAATAAGACATTTTTAGAAAAATCTCATATAATCACTAAAAATTAATATTAAAAAATGCAAATATTACAAACAAACCAACTCTAACCGCAATCAAACAATAATTATAACTAATGCCAATATCTCAGACAGAAGTATTGACTTTAGGAATGAATGGCTATGGTTGATCTTAAAAGTAGGAGGGTGCAATGATTGGATTTTGTGGTTAACAAAAAATTAATCAGGTTAGGTAAGATTTGATTTAAAAGTTTTGACTTCAATTCAACTAATTATATGCACAAATTAATTTTAGGTTAATTGAGTTATCGATTTATATGTATGTTTTGTAGGGTCATTGGAATTTAGGTTGTGTTTTGATAAATATATATATATATATATATATAATTTATCATTAACTAATACATATGTAGGCAAGCTGGTAGATCAGTGCCAATTAATTTAGGTTGATTCGATTTTTTTGCGCATTCCTACAAGGAGAGAGAAATTAATTAAAGTTTTGCACATGGCTGATCAAAATGCAAAAGGCAATCAAAACTACAAAACATCAAGGACACAATACAATGGGTTTCTCCTCGTAATTAAGTCCAAACCCTGAACTAAGACAAGTCCAAACCATCATAGCTACTTGCAATTAAGTTACATGGTTTCTCCCTCTAGCATAAATAATGAGATGGCTACACTAAAGTTTAGTTCTCCCAATTTTGAATTTCGTTTAAAATTTAGGTGAGATTTTACCCTTTTTTTTGGGGAAATTCATACTTAATTGATTATTGAGTATTTATTGCATGCATGCATCCAAATGTATAATTCAATAATTAATATTGTAAAGAGTACCAAAAGCAATGATACTTTAAAAATTTCAGTATTTAAATATATATTCATATATTAATTTGGTCATATTTGGACAAATTTTTTTTATGCAAACAAAACTTACAAAACATTGTATTATTTTTTCTCAAAATGTGTTACTAACACTAACAATTTGAATAGATGTTGTCTTTATTGCCACAGAAAATAATTTAGGTTAATAAAATTTTGGTTTGATTAACTCTTATTGAGTAACTTCAAATATGATAACATGAAACCGGAGTCTCTCACGTCATCAAATCAATAACAACCATCAAAAAAATTGATGCTCTAGTAATCTACTATCCTAAACAGAACTCCTTCTATTTCTTTTTTCAATAGAGTTTGGCAAAATTCATTATATTAAAGCTCCCAATTTCTATAAATTTTCTCAAAAATTATCAATTAAGCTTTAAGAAAAGAGAACTTTTGAGTAAGATTTTGATAGATAGGTCATGAAATTTTTGAAAGTAAAAGTGGGTGGCTGTTCTTTCAAGAGAAGGTGTTAAGCAGATAAAAGCCAGATAACAAAGTGTGCTACAAAGTCACCGTATATTGGTGGAGTTCTGAAGAAGAGTAGATTTGAGAGCAACCAACAAGAAAGCCAGAGTTAAAGCAAAGAAGCTTTTATCCAATTGGAGGAAGATAAAAATGGTGAGGCAAAGACAAAAACAGAGAGAAGCTGCTCAAATTCAGCTCGAAAAGATCAAGAATACTGTAGGATTTGCGTAGTGAGTGCAAAAAAAAAAAAAAAAAAAAGAGGACAAAAATAATCTTCAAATTGTTTGCCATACTATGAGAGTTAAAACCAAATCTTGTTCTCTTCCTTTAGATTTTCTAATTAAATGCAATTCTCATAGTTCTTTCTCACATTGACAATCTAAACTTACATATTTAAAATCATAAAAGATAATAAAAATAATTTAAAGCTACTACATAATTTTAAATATTATGGTATTATCTACAAAATTAATCCACTTTTTAATATAAAAAATAATTTTCTAATTATATTTGAAAACAAAATAAATTTATCAAATTTAGGGTGCTCCAATGTCTCGCAATATGTTTATGATTGAACAAAACAAATCCCATATAACAAAATTTTGACACTGGCCGAGTCTTATGGAATGAAATCATGAGAATTAGCATTACAACTTACAACGAATTCATCATGCATATCTGATGTCCACCAATAACTATTGGTTCTTAGACTAGCTTCTAATTAATCAAAATGGGGGCATGAATATTTTGAACCTTAACTGACGATTGTGATTAGTAGCTTGAAGATGAAGTGGCTGGAGAGTACAGATTGATTATGCAATTCTTGATTAATTAATTTTAGTTTAGTAGTTGTAATTTTGTATTAAACAGTGTTTTTCTCTTAAACTTATGACTGTATGGTGTGATTAATAGCAAATACTAAGGTTTCAAAGTAAATACTCTCTAATCATTATTTCTAATAACTGCTTAGGTCGGACTTTTTTAATAATGTTGTGATACTTGTTATTATTTTAGGACTTTTCTTTTATAGAGT
The DNA here is from genome assembly GCA_037013595.1 of Dicorynia guianensis. Taxonomy (NCBI): domain Eukaryota; kingdom Viridiplantae; phylum Streptophyta; class Magnoliopsida; order Fabales; family Fabaceae; genus Dicorynia; species Dicorynia guianensis. The sequence continues at coordinate 41,152,296 of JASUAB010000002.1, forward strand.
TTTAGATTTAAATCAAGATTTTGCATGAATGTTTAATGTCTCACCACTCCTCTTGTTATCTAAAAAAATAAATAACTCCCAAAGAATTTGGATGTCCTTAACATTTTGCAATTGTAGTTTTTTTAGGAATAATAGTTGTTACATGGAAATTCAGGTTTTTATAGTTCGTAGTACTTAATGTGAAAGCTGCATCTAGTGCTAGAACAGTGAAACAATTGCTGAATACTGAGTATTATTTTTATTTCATTAGAATCATTAGTATCATTGCAAATGCTTAGAAAGAATCAAACTAAGAATGTGAAGGAAAAAAGTGTTGATATTTGACATATTGTGTTGGTACTTGAAGCAACAATACTTCAGCAAGTATTGGACATTCTTTGCGGCGTTGTTCATAAACTGGGGGATGGCTTTGGCTCCCAACTTGAGATTACCTTTGCTGGTTAATGTTTCATTCGCAAATGGCTTTCCATCTTCCAAGTTCGAAGAATGGTTATTTTAATTGTGTTTCTTATCACATCTTAAGAATCACAACCATGAATATTTTTCAAGAAAAAAAATTAAAATAGGATTGAAATTATATGAAGGCAACTTTTGTCCATTTTGTTCTCCATTAGTATATGGCAGTTATATCCTTGCAAGTGCTGGGTCCTGGGTTAGGCCTGAATGGCTGAATGGTTGGTGCGCAGGTTTTCTTTAGTTATTTAGCAGGTGAAAAGCACATATGTTTGCTGGCTGATGATTCGTTGTATGTAAGTTGGTTAAGCATCCAACTAATCTGGGCCATACACAACGTCCGGTCCTTCGAAAATGCAATCAGAATTGGCCCATTTTTCCAAGAAGGGTCATACAACAGATACAGTTGAATACACATTGAGATGGTGAAAACGAGAGTAATGTAATACTTCTCTCCATAAAAATAAAATACCAAAAGGTAATTGGTCCAAATTTTGACTTGGAAAGTTTTGTCTCACGAAATTTAGTGAGACAAAATTATCATTTTATAGTTGTGGGATGAAATAAATTTTATAATTTAATTATTTAAATTTTTTGAAATAAAATTTATATGTAGAATAAATCCTTTAATTAAACCATAATTCAACTGATTCACTGTTCATAGGCAATTTTTGTGGCGTTTCTGATTTCTTGAGACTATTTGGTGCAAATGACTCCACTACTGGGGTAACACAGTCACTAATCACTCTGCTGGCTTCACCGCTATGTAAGAAGTTCAAACACAGAAAGAAGTTAGAGCTTTTGTGTATCTTTTGAGTGATTGTATACAACTGCAAAAGTCTTCTGGGACACAGGCACGCTTAATTAGCATATGCTCGGGCCGTGAGTATATCCGATTCTCAACCTACTTTTCTCTGAATTGCATGCACTGACCAAAAGTTATTAATTACTCCTTCTGTTTCTTAATGTTTGTTGGAAAACGCACATTAATTCAAAAATTTATTAAATAGTCTTAGTTTTTATAAATTAAAAAAATTAATTTTAATTAAAATGCTCCTTACAAAAAAAGAAATAATATTTTTTAAGTGAACATCTAATAAAAATAATAAAATTTTAATTTTAAAAAGCTGACAATTAAGAAGATAAAAAAAAAAATTCTAAAACAACCATAATAAGAAAAGGACGAGTGTAAATAATGTACATTTATGGTTAAGGCTTTGAGTATAGTCAAACTCTAGGAATGTAATTTTTTTTTTTGTTTATAAACATGTGTATAAACTAATTGTCTATAAATATGATCATTATCCTATTTTTATAAATTATATTTTATTAAATATTTATCTCAAAATATCTATTATTAAATTTAATAAATTTCAATAATAAAATTTACCACATTAAACGGTTCTCTTTATTAAGTATTGAGTTTCCCATTATTAGTGGACTTTACTCATAATATTATTATAATATCAAACTTCTTATATAATGTCATACTCTCTGAAAATATAAAACACATCCTATAAAATAGTTATAACATTTTGGTCTTGGAATTTATAATTTGAATGTATTTAATGGTCAAAATAAAGTGCATGAATCAACCCTTTAAATGTTTTAAATTAATATTAGTTTTTTGTCCTCTTACCTATCACTAAGACTTGTGTAATTGTTGATCATAGGCTGATCTAACGTATTAATCAATGCACTAAAGCATTATTAAACGACCATTATTAGTTAGTTAAGCAAGGATCAACATGGCAATGAGACAACCGGTAGGAAAAGCTCCAAAACCAGCACACCATGGCACCCGAGCCAACCTTCTTCCCTGAACCCCTAGCTGATCTCATGCTTTAATACAAAAGATGAAAAGCACGTGATACTTGGTGATGCATATTGGACTGAGATCTCAAGGAGGCCCCTTGTAGATTTCAAAGCCATCATCCAGCGCACCGTTTACCTTACGCCCGCGCCACCAAACACAGTCCCACCAAGTTGTAAAAATAGAAAGGCAAAGCCAAGCATACCCACGATTCTCTCTCCAAACTACCACCGTTCTAAATTTCTAATAGAGAATCGAGGGTATTATTCCCTAAATTTTCTCTCTTTTTTTTTTTTTTTTTTCATTTTGTTTAAGCATATCTTTCAATAGCAACAAATAAATTTACGATTTTTTTTTTTTGAGTTTTGAAGTGATGTTTCAATTACATAAACCTGTGGAAATCTTAGGGGGCATTAGGTCAAAACGCCAGATCGCAGACATTCCTGTAAGAGTTGTTCAGGACCGTGAGTTCATATAACGACTCTGACACGGGATCTCCGATTTGTTTTTCGCCCTTCTGTTCACTATTGAGGTTTTTCCTCATATAATTTAGCGACCCTTTACGATCCTTGGTCGGAAAGTTTAGATTTTTTTTTTCATTTTCTTCACAATGATTTGCTCGCTCAGACAACCTGGTATAGCGATCACTGGTTCTGTTGTTGTTGTTCGCAAAAAATACTCAACCCCATTTCAATCATGGGCAGTTCTACCTCCTCTTCCGAAAGAAAAAGCTCAGAGATCTCTTGTATCAGTACAAAAGCCTTTGCACCTTTCTTCTGTTGGTGCTGTTGGGAATTTTGGATCAGTGAATTTTGAATCGGTGAGAAGTCAACGAAGTTTGATCACATGTGAAGCATACGAGGCAGACCGATCAGACATTGAAGCTGCAACTTCGCCACCAGAGGCAGCTAAGAAGCTGAAAATTGGGATATATTTTGCAACCTGGTGGGCTCTGAACGTGGTCTTTAATATTTATAACAAGAAGGTGCTGAATGCATATCCGTACCCTTGGCTTACTTCAACTCTCTCACTTGCATGTGGGTCTCTCATGATGTTGATCTCTTGGGCCACGAGGATAGCTGAGCCACCAAAGACCGATTTTGAGTTTTGGAAGACACTATTCCCTGTGAGTAAATGGGCTTTCTTTGTTTCCTGAAAAAATTCATAGGTGATGTAGAAAGCAATGTTTTTGTTCATATGTTATAAGTTCGGAAAAAGGTAGTTTTCTGCAATTTTGGACATATATCTGAATTTCTGTGTGCGTTGATTTCGAGAAAAGAAAGAAAGAAAACTAAATTGTAGCTAAATCAAGTAGCTGAATTGAGTTGAGTTTAATCGAGATTTTTGTTTTTCAATGATGAACAATTCAAGCTTTTGAAGGTTAATTGATTTCAGCTGATAATTCACAGAATCTTGTTTTTCCCTCTAATGTTAGGTATGTTTATGGGTTTAAAAAAATACTTAAAATATAGTTTTTAAATTATTATTTTCTTTAATTGGATGACGACCTTAGCATCTCTGTTTTTCATGTAGGTTGCTGTTGCACATACAATAGGACATGTAGCAGCAACGGTTAGTATGTCAAAAGTTGCAGTTTCATTCACCCATATCATCAAGAGTGGTGAGCCTGCTTTTAGCGTACTGGTTTCAAGATTTCTTTTGGGTGAGACCTTCCCAGTGCCAGTCTATCTGTCTTTAGTTCCAATCATCGGTGGATGTGCTCTTGCTGCTGTTACTGAGCTCAACTTTAATATGACTGGTAATGGAGTAACTTTCTATTGAAAGAACATTTTGCTAATTGCATTCTGTGTCTTCTATTATGCTTCCGTTGAGTACAGAGAGAAGCTGGAGATAGGATGATAAATAGAATTGAACTTGGATTCATCCTGGCAGAATGTATCTAATTGGTTAATGCCATGTAAAATGTTCTCCCCTTTTGTTAGCAAACTGTCTTTACTGGGTTTTTGTTAGGATGCGCTGGCTTGTAATTTGGTTATTTAAGGCAAGGGTGTTTAACTATGATTTTCTTGGTTAATTATGTTATTAGAGTATGTTAGTGGTGATGGGACATTTTTATCCATTATTTGATGCAAAGATTTCTTTTAACCCTCCTGACTTTGATTTCTTTGCTGTTTTCTGTAGGTTTTATGGGGGCTATGATATCAAATTTGGCATTTGTATTTCGAAATATTTTCTCAAAGAGGGGTATGAAGGGGAAGTCTGTCAGTGGAATGAACTATTATGCTTGTTTGTCATTGTTGTCTCTGTTAATTCTCACGCCATTTGCAATTGCTGTGGAGGGACCGCAGATGTGGGCAGCTGGATGGCAAACGGCTCTGTCTCAAATTGGACCCCAATTCATATGGTAATGACAAGATGGCTACTGACTTTGATGCGCTCTCTCTTGTATTGGTTATCATGGTTGCGTTCTTCTTAATTTGTATGCTTTTTTACCTCCATGGCATATATTAAGTGATATCTTGAAAATTTTATTATAAGTTATTAAGTTTGGAGAATATATATCAGCATCTGTAACTGAAGGTTTTCGAGAATATTCCCCATCTTTATGTTTGACGAAGTCCAAAAATTTTCTAGAGGTGCTTGGAATTTTCTTGATGGATGCCTATGTTGAAGTAACAGGCATATTAATGTCTCTCTGAATGTTATGAGTTCCATGCTTGGAGTTTATCCAGTCAAGCTGTTATATTTATGCATTGGCTGCATCTTGTCTTTGATTTCTCATTTAAGCAGAGGAAAAATATGAAGTGGCCTTCAAAATTCATCGCAAAATATAATAGAGGACATCTATTGCTTGTTAGAATTAATGCGAATCCTCAAACAATGCTTTCTATTCTGAAAGGATGACCATGTCTGCCTTTAAATTTGAGGACCTCACAGATTGTTTGTGGAGGAGCATTTGTACATGAGATTATGGTAAGGGTAGGATGATCCATGACGAAGGAATCAACCTTTAATATTACTAATTATGAAGTTGATGAGGCCTGATTAATGTGTTTAAATTCATAATATGTTATCTTGCATACAATGTCGACTATCTTCCAATTCACCTTTGTTATGCTTATAGTTTTCTTATCTTCTTGTTGCTTCTTTTCCACATTCAACTTCTTGTTCTCATCCTTTCTCTTCTTCCAGTTCTGAAAGCTTCTACATTTTTCCATCTTTGTCTAAATGTATGGCTGGTAATTGTCCAAAACAGGTGGGTGGCTGCTCAGAGCGTGTTCTACCATCTGTATAACCAGGTGTCATACATGTCTCTGGATGAGATCTCTCCCTTGACCTTCAGTATTGGGAATACCATGAAACGTATATCTGTTATTGTCTCCTCAATTATTATCTTCCATACACCAGTTCAGCCGGTCAATGCTCTTGGAGCTGCTATTGCAATCCTTGGAACCTTCTTGTATTCACAGGTATTTTCTAGTCGCCATTGATATTTCTCCTTCTTTGATTACAGCTATCTTGGCCTTGGACCATATTATTTACTAATAAAAGAATTAAAGAAATAATTAATTTATATATGAAATATTAGTCGTGCTCATAGCCTTTCCTATTTTCTGAAGACCGTTGATTGAGAATGTGTTAGGGTGGGTTTATGTAGCAGCTCATCATAAGAATTGAAAAGATTGCACTGCCAGATCTATGATGGTTAGGTGAAAGTTTAAGGTGGAGAAGCTACCAAGAAAATTGGATTGTTAGATGAAGGCATCAGTATTTTTTTCTGTTTCAGACCAGCATAGAGGGTTAAAACATTTTCTCTACTGAAAGGGGCAGGGTGCAAGAAGTTTTATCCAGGGAGTTCTCTGAAAGGGAAAATATTGTGGGTCATATGGTAGAATTAGTTAGGTGTGAATGTGTGGCAGGATGTCTCGCCTACCCATCTGATGGCGCTGTTCTGGGGTTAGGTGGTTGGAAGTTGGTTAGCAGCTAGACTTGAATGGCTACCTAATCAGTCTGAATCAACCGTCCTTTATTCCTTTTCCAGGTCAATTTTAGCATTTCAGGTTACCTTTGAGAACTTTCAAAGTTGACCGCACTATATGACTTGAGAATATGCTTTGGTTGATACCTTCATAGTAATGCTTCTAATAAATGTCTGTCTGTGGTGCCTATAAATGTAGTTGTGTGGGGCCTCGGCAAATAAAGTAAAAGGAGAAAAAGAGGTTGGTTTAACAAAGATCAGCCTTAGTATTTACACAAACAAAATTTTATTAAATTTTCACTTAAAAAATCTGAGTCATTAAATTACTGAATCCCACTTCCTAAACTACAGAACCCAACCGATCCCTCCATTCTCTTGTATTTCGTGAGTATTGAGTCTTCCTTTTTTACATGGGATACTCTTTACTCAACAAAGTTAGTAGAGTATATAGAAGAAATTATCGTGACTGGTTAATATAATCTATTCTAATTTTTCATTCTAATCCTTTTTCACAGGCCAAGCAGTAGGGTGAGGAATTAAGATTTCTCATCCAACCTGATGTTCTCTGCAAGGGACAAGCTGGATTGTGGTTAGGCTAGGATGATCCGGCTTTGGTCGCATGTAGATAATGATTATAATAATAATGGTATCATTGCTGAGGAAACATGATCATTATACAGATGATTAGTTAGTGTTTTGTTCAGAGTTTTACATTTCCAAGTTATGCCTAAGTTGGAGAAATAAATGATTTTGTGTATGTAGTCCGTGGATAAGTTTCTCAAAACATTGTTTATTGTGAGAAGTTTTAATAATCCAAGGGCTATGACTTATTTGATACTCATGCTGTGTATGATTCGTAGAATATATTAATGTTTGCTGACACTAGTGAAGTTGCAACTTTAAATATAATATTTCATGGCTCTCCTTTGTTTAATTTAGCCTCCGCTGTGGAGACGGTGGTGCATTTTGTCCCTTGATGCAATTGGCTGCTCTTTCCATGTGAACTTGTATGGTGACTAGTGAGAAAGTGACTCTTCGCGTATTTAAAGAATGAATTGAAATTTTGATCCATTGTTAGGGTAAAGAATTTCATGCCATCAATTAAACTGTGTGCTGATAGGAAAACCCACTTAGGAGTCGATTATAAAATTGCCATACAATAGTGGCCAGCCTTAAAATTTGTTGGGTTGTATAGTTGAGTTTATAAAATTTAGTAAATTTAGAAATAAGAAACTTATTCCATGGGCATGTTAAAAAAAAAATGTTTCATGAGAATAGTGGAGTCAGTGAGTTAAATGACTAAAATTTCTTTAAGTAAAATTTTTGTAAGTTTTAATTAGTGTGAATAAGGAAACTGGTGTTATTATATGATTAAAATAGTTAAATCTTTTAAGGTAAATAAACTAACATAATTAGATATAACACTTGTTTAATAATAATGTAAAAAGTTTTATGCTGTGATACTGACAATAAAACAAATTTACTCTTAAATATTCTCACTACATCTGTCATCTATGTTCTTGCAAGGGGTGTCTTTATGGTCTAGGTGTATTTTCAGACTTCGGAGTATATGCTAAGAGGAGATAAACAACTATGACAAAAAAAGAAAAAAAACATAAAGAACATATTGCAGATCAGTGAATCTGGTACGGTAGGCTCTCTAAGGGGTCAATCAGAAATTAAAAGACTTCTTATAAGGATTTATGCCTTGTTTTATAGGTCTGGTAACTTAACAGAAACAATCAGTTTGGTTGATAATAAATGTATTGCATATCAGAGTTTATGCAAGGAATATGAAGGAAAAGAAAAACAAAAATTTATAGAGAGAGTTGAACCAGTTTCAGGTAGATTTTGGTCCTGAGTGTCTGCAATTGATGTTAGGGAATTGCCTCAAGTATCCACTATATGCCAACTTCTGCTTCCACGCTATGATATCAGCAGCCAGCAAGTGAAACAAGTATACTGAGAAGTGTCTAAAGCAAATAAAACTAGTACTTCTGCACAATCTGTTACATGACAAAGCATACCAGAAGCCTATGTAGCAGATTGTCAACTGCGTTCTCGATAACGGAAATCTGAACTGCAACCCCAAATCAGCAGTGGAAAAGTAGATGGACTTGTAGCCATTATAAGCTAGAACGCTGCTTTGGCAGTCTGCAGTGCCTAATGTGGATAATATATTAGAGGTCATGGAGGCCCCAAGAAAGAAACAAAAAAGAAGATAAGATTTTTAATATCCCAGATAGATAGAGGCCAGGAGGAAACTACGACACTTAAATTATCATCTAATCGTGTCACTAAGATGGCCAAAATTCGTCGTATATGAGACGACAACCGCTACAATTGGCGCCCCAAAAGCCACAAGCTGATAGTTCCATTAAGAGAAAAAAATAAAGGTGCATTCAGCAGCGAAGGCATTCAATTTGAAAGGACATACAGTATTGAGCTGCAAATATGGAGGATTTCTTCCAAGATCATAAATCACTATTTTACATTGGAAAGTCATAAAATCTTGAATCAACTCATCTTTCATCCAACTAAAACTTGGTCAACATTGGGTTGAAATAAACTAGTTTCAAATTTGTATGAGTGGCTGGCTGCCTTTCTGCACCCTTGATAGATGATGCAATGTAAACCAAATCAAGGGCATGCAGTAGCATTGGCAACTCCATGCTTCTTTTGCCAACCGCTAGGCAACCAATGCTCGAGCAAGATCATTGTAGCGTGGCTCCCTTCCCCAGTAGGACGCTTGAAATGGTCTGTCAACCTTTGCAAAATAAAGAGGACTCTCCCTACCAACACAGTCTTTCAGAATCCCATCCAACTCTTTCTACAATTTAAAAATATCTATCTCAGAAGATTTAGCATTATATTTATTACAGAAAACTACAAAATGTGGCCGTTGAATGTTGATATAACAAAGAGTGATAAAATGTGCGTGTGTGAGATTTAATTATTTTAGTTTTTACCTATGCACATAATATGGAATTTGACATATATAAAATGGTATATTGATTGTATTGTGCTAATAGATTTGAGTATAAATTTATTATTTTCACATTGCGTATTTATTGTATCGTGTGCAAATTTATTATTTCCTTCATGGGATATTCATAATGATTATAATTTCATTAATCTAATCATCCGGTTTCAATTGTGAACCTTCTCAAGGAAAGGGGCCTTAATTTGTATGAGAACCTTTTATAAGAAATTTGATACATCCCAAAATTTTTTTGATTATCTCTTTGGCCCCCAAACATTTAGTTTAAGGTCTGCCATTCTCCAGTTTGATAATTGATTCAACCGCTTGGGTTGATCCGATTTTGACCCACTCTTTAAAATGGTTCATTGACCAATTTGGTTTTTAAAATATTATTTTTAATAAAATTTAATAATATTTTTTAATTTATATAATAAATTTTATTTAATAAAATAAAATTTTATGTGTTGTTAATGTACAATAAATGTAACTTTAATGATTTGATGTATCAATCACGTTATAAAGGATGTTAGGCGCCCAGAAGTAACATCGCAAAGCACAATCTGACGACATTAACAGTCCAAAACTGTGGCAACTATTTTACTCTAGAAGTTGCCATGGCAAGTTTCTGAGAAGTTAATCACAATTTTTTTATGCAGCGAGCTTACTTATGTGCAGAGGCGACGAGGAACACCATTTTGCGCAGCAGCATAACTGCCGGTAGGAGTAATCAACATTCAAGAATAACGTGATTCTCACTTGACACTTGCAAAAGTTGAATCATTAAATTTATTAAATTAATCAAAAAAAATTATGGGTTCGTGCTCTTAATGCGTCAACCTCCAATACTAAAGACAAAATATTTCCATAAGAAAACAGTTATCCAAGACCGTAGAAAACAGCAACTATTATCAACAATCTCATCGTTTTATTTCTCATCTTTTCTTCATATGATTTGGTATAAAAGCTACGGGAACCTGAATAGTTGTAGCTTTTGGCCTCAGCCACAACAGGGAAGTTGGCGTAATACTTAACAGCGACTGAAAAGCTGTCACACAATTCTCACCCTCACGAGGTGTACACTGTATGGTATCTATCCTGTAAATGCCCTAAAGAACAAACGTAAAAGAAGCACCTAAGTGGTGAACTATGGAACAGCAGTTAAAGGACTGGATCGAGTTATTTGTCTTTCGTTTTTTTTTTCCTGTTTCTGATGCTCTTTGTTCAGCTATATACATGTGAATCAGTGTAGAAAGTACAATTCAGAAGTCAATTATGGGCTCTCCAACAGTCAAATTTCGTTCTACCGTCCATGGCAAGTTAAACAGCTTGGCCATGATAAACTTGAAGATTTTGTTGACATTAATGTTGTGGGTTGCACTTGAGAAGAAAAGGGTCGCCTTCATCGCCCTTGCATAAGCCCTTGCCTGTATAAATATTTCACTAGTTAAATTTAAAGCAGAGCTAATGAATATAATAAAAGTTAAAATAATCCTTCTATTTTCACAAATAAATCTCACAAAAATTTTATTTAAAAAATATAAACTATTAAATTTAGTAAATTCTATATAATAAATGATGGAATCCACAACTTTAACAGTAGCGAGTTATATATTTTCCTAATAAAAGGCAACACTCTGTTGGAAGTTAATGAACTGCGAACAATGCTAATCTGACTTTAATCAATATGTAGGTCCCACTGTTTATGCATAACGCGTAAACTGATGAAATTTGGCAAAAAGTCAGTTGCCAAGATTCCAAAGATGACTACAAGCCACTATCATATAAACATTCTTCATTTTCACACGTCAATCAAGGATGTAATGCATTTATTACAGAAAATTAGACCAAGACAAATAGATCAGCCAGAAGCATGACACAAGAAAAAAGTTACTAAATTTCTTCTATAACTAGAGTGTGTACCTGTGCAAAGCACTCACGACATGTGACTGCTTCAGTAACTCAGCTTTTATATTTATAGAATATAGATAATTAAGTGGAAGCAGTAATTAATGATTTACCTGTGTTACAATTGTCCATTGCAAATCTGGGGGAAGTCTAACAAAGTCATCAAATTTGCTTCCTATTAGAATGGGCATTGCAGTCTGCAAGTGGATAACATGTACATCAGAAATTTCAAAAATCAGAAATTACATTGAACAGTGAAATTTGGGTTACCCTCAGCTTAGATAGTATATATACATCAGCTTAGTTATTAATAATCAATGCCTTTCTCTGTCAACTTCATTATAGATATTGATGTTGGTCATAAAAGTTATTATGAAGGCCTCATCAATAGTAATGCAGCAGGCACTCTATCCTTTTATAGTACTACAAAACCTTTCATGTGAAATGCATTTGGAGTCAAACTTTAATCACTAAACGAATTATTCAAAATTGATTTTTGGTACCTGATTCCACTTTCTTGCTTCACTATACCATCCAACAACACTGCAAAAACACAGAAAGAAAAAAATGCATAAAATCCTTATTTTCATAATCATGTTTCAAAAGCTTCTGCGGAATTGAGCAGAGATTATGAGCCTTTACTTGTTTAGTGTGCAGCGACTAGTGAGATCGAACATAATCAAAATAGCAACAGCATCTTTACAAGCCATGGGAATTTGATCTAGTGACCTTTTGTCACCTACACCATGTATCAATGTACTAATTACCATAAAAAATTAATCCAAAAGTACTGCAAATTAAGAAAATTGAAGAGCCAGCCTCTTAATGATGTAGTGGTATCCGTTGGAATTTTCTCCTTTCAGAATCATAGGTTCGAACCCAAGACCCGTGTGTTAAGAGGTTGCCACTCCTCCTATTACTTAAAAAAGTAAAGACAGAGAGACAGGGGAAGTTTATTTTATGCACCTGCAACATCCCATATGCTAAAAGAAATTTGAGCTCCTTGAACAAATAATGTTTTGTCCATTAGATTTAGTCCTTTCATCTGCAGGCTTCTCTTTTCCTGCTCATCCCCTACATACTTAATCTAAGAAAAGCAGTCAGTGTCAAGCTAGTACATAGATACTACACAAAATCCATTCTAGAAGTAAAAAATTGCAATAATTTTATATTACTAAAACCCATTTCCTAACCACTACTTATAGAAAATAAAAATGAGCCAAAGATAATAGGCAAGAAAAATTGGGAAAGTGCAGAAGTTCTTACCACAAAAGTAGTTTTTCCAATATGACAATCACCCAACAAACTGATCTTCAGGGTCACCGAATCTGATAGTGTATCATAATCACCACTAGTTGTGGTGGGGTTCTCTTGTCCAACCACGTCTTCGATTGCCGCCGGCGTAGAAGGAGAATCTTGGAGTGGTAATCTCCGATATTGAGCTGGTTTTCCTGCAGAGCAAACCAGAATCCTATCCCAAATGAACCGGAGAAATCGCTTAATAAACGCTACCCTTTCGAGTACGCTCCACCGGACGTCGACCTGAATAATTTTCCGGCAAAGTTGAGTCATTTTTCTAGTGGTTTCGTGAAAGGTTTTAGCCATGGATTCGTGGGCATTCTTCTGGTTTTGTCATAGCTATTGTTCGTGTGCTTTTTCTGTTCTGTTGCGTTTGGTCGCAGCAGCAGTGCGTATCCCACAAGGTCAATCTTTAATAGGGGGCAGTTGACCGGTAATGCCATTGGGATTCCTGAAGAGTCCAAATTGCCGGCTTCTAGGTTACTACGAAGGAATGGGCAATTTGGTCAATGTAAATGGTCCAGCGTTTGGATTTACATGAACAGGGTGGAGGGGCTGTTCAGTAAATTCGACGCGAGGGCTAGTTTGGGGAAACAACGGGGCGAGGGAGAAAAACACGTAACGAAGCATATATTTTTGTCGACATGCACAAAGCATAAGCATCTTTTGAGGTGTTTTAATAAGATAACAAAAGAGAACGATGTCTTTGATAAGAAGGAACTATCCTATGTGGAAAAGATGCACAGCCTAGTGGTGTGGCATCACTTTTTTTAATTCTCATTAAACTAATAAAATGATTTTTTTTTAATTGAAATCACGCAAGCATTTCACCTTTTGAATAGAACTAATTTTAATTGAGTGTAAAATAGAATAGTTTTGCATTGACTATAAAGAATAATTTTAAAATTAAATATTAAATAAATAATATTTTAAAATGACTTGAAATACAATCTATTTTCATTGCATTAATTCTGAGAATTCAAATTTCTTTTTCTTTAAAAATCAGTTCTCAAACATTCTGTGACTTGCTACCAATTTTAACTATGACTAATAATTAATTATCAGAAAATGGATGGCCTAATGGTGGATCTAAATCAAGTTAGCAAGAGAGAGTCTTTTGGATCATAGGGTTGCTAGTATAATATCATGAATGTCACTTTGAAATTCACTTATATAGTACATTTACTCATCATATCCATATATATTTTAGGATTCATCTAATATAGTGTAAGAATATTTTATAAAAATAAAAAAAGAGCCAAAACAATTATAGATAATTTATATATTTCCCCCATGTCTTTGAAGGCTTCCATGGTCATAGTCTCAAAAGTTGCAATTGGACTTGGTTTGCTGAACTATCAGCCCCTTGTATGAGACAAGTTTACAGAAACCAATTTCACTTCCTCCTCACAGTCACACCTTCCCAGAAAGTCACTACCTCATCAGATCTAAATCCCTTAAGTTAATTTAATAGGGAATCTTGTTGCCAGACAATGTTCTAGAATGGCCTATGTACCACCCATAATACTTTAATCACAAACCCCCTCTTGTTTTTCTTAATAATAACCTTCACTATATTCTTTTTTCTAGTAAGCTCATTTGGTGTGTTACCTTAGTCAAGGTGGTCCATACACAAGTTTAGTATATAGTATCTAGAGTCCTAGCTATAGATTATTATATTATTACTTAATTAGAATATTAATATCTAATTTTTTTAGTTACATAGATCATGGGATTGGATAATAATATGAATATAAAAGCTCCACCAAACTCTATTATTAGTGATTAAACTACTAAATATAATTTTATTAAGTTAAAGATAATTATATTTAAACCTTTTCTAACTTGAGAAGTAATTCTAAAATATTAAAGAGCTGCCATCCTTTAAGAATATATATATATATATATATATATATATTTTATCAAAATGCCCACTATTACTTGCAAGAATAATGTTAGAATTATATTTTCATATTTATATTTTTATGTAAATATCGATTTGAGACTAATTTTTTATTATATAAAATTTTATAATCTATTTAAAATCAATCTCAAATCAATATTTATAAAAAAAAAAAAAAAGAGGTTAACTCTAACACTACTTTACTTGAAAGCACCTAAGTGGGAAAAACCTTGGGATAGAAGCTGAGTCTAGTGAGACCAACTGGCACCACCCCAATGTCAATTACGTTTTATCGTTGCTAATTGTTGATTAGGACATGGATTTAGATTTTCTAAACTTGTCAACTTGATATAATTAGGTGTACTAAAATTTCTGTGCCACATATTGATGCCCAGCGCACACGATCACATGTGTTGACCAATGGAAACGAAAGTGAAAAGGTCACGACTTTGAAATTTAAATGATGCTAACCAAAGACGTGTTGATGGTGTAATTGAGTGATGGGGTCCTTTGCAATTTAATTTTGTGTTCTTTGGGTATGGAAGTTTGGTAAACACGCTTAAAAGTAGGCTCTTTTCCCCAAAATTTAATGTGCTTATAGTGTACGTTAAATTCTCTTCTTACTAAGGTATTTTTATATTTGTTTGAACTTAGAGTACTTGTGATTTTTGTCCTCTTTCAACAAGAGTTTAAGGTTTAAATCCATATACTGTTGATACAAGGTTTTTTTATCTTAAAGTGTAATTAATTTATCATTATATAAAAACTTTATTAATGTGTACTTTAAATTCTTTATTAGATAATTTTATATAAAAGATGATAGGTTAAAACTAAATGCACATACATAGAACATATAAGATATAATATAAATATTAAATTAAATTATATCTTATATAAATTTTTTTCGTATAAACAGTTGTGCTCGAAATAATATTACTCAACACTTAAAAGATGAGTACAATCAATTGAATGAAAGCCAAGTATAATCAGTTTTACTAATTATAAATGGCAAATGAAAAATCAGTTTACTTTGATATATATTATTGAAGAATTTGAGGTAAATGTAAAATCTTGAGCAGGTTATGAGAAAGTTTAAGTGATATGATTAAATATGAATTTGGCGAAAATAAAAAGTTTAAGTGAAACTTTTCACAGGCGTCATTAATTTAATATGCAATAACATAATTATTTTATAATTATTTATTCACAATATATATAACTTTACTTAAAATAAAATAAAAGATAGAAAATTGTATAATGAGAAAATAAAGACAGCTGACTTGGTAAGATATATATAGAGAGATAGATAAAATTAGCTTTTAATACGTGCTTTTTAAATATATTCTTTTGTTTTTCGTAGGAAGAAATGTTGTTTCCCGTCAATGCAGGGAAGTGGCTAGAAAAGCATCACTGAATTATGCTTATTGGGTAGGCTTCTGACTAAACATGTTTTGTCTGGGATTGCAGCTTTCCTTGATACTTACTCATCCAACAACTCAAGTTTGTGTTTCAGAACAAATGAGTGTTACACTTAATAAAATTCAGGATCTTCGTGCAAATTTTCATTATATAAGTTAGTCATGTCTTTTTAGGTGACCTTTTAATGTTTTTACCGATTCCAAGAATCGGTTTTTCCGAAGACCTCCCAAGCAAATTATATATTTTTAAATTTAATTGTTGAATAGCCTTGCATCATTTAATAATAAGAAAAGCCTCATTCAAAAAACCATCACTTTAATTTCTTTATAATGAGAGTTTATCTTCTTCCCAGCACCCACAAAGTCATGCCACAAATTTTTGGGCGTAGGAGCGTTGAGCTCACTGACACTTTTTGATAAGTTCTTGAGAGCACTCCTCAAAGTAAGCATTATCGCATCCCAAATTTAGAGAGAAATGATAAATTTACATAGTTATAGAGAGAAAAAACATTTAAGATTGAAATGCACCGTTTTAACTTTAAATATATTTTGCCTCTAGTTGTAACTGCAGTGTAGTTGCAGTTACGTACCCTCCAAATTTGCAAATTTTCATGGCTGAAAAGCCATATTTGATAGCAAAAGTGTATTAAATGTTTCACATAAGATGTTTCTCATGTCATGTCAAATTTTTTGTTTATTTTAGATAGCTTCCTATGAAATTGATAAATGTGATAGATTCAATTAAAAAAAAAATGCGGGCTAAGAATGTGGTATTCAATTGATAAATGTGGTATTGTGGCACCAAATGAAGCCACATTGAGGGCTAAGAATGCGGGCATTGGATTTAATGACTCTAAGGATACTACTCCTTTGGATGGGTTGCAGCTTGAGAAGACGACCTTGCCAGGAGTCACTCATGTGGGGTCCAACCCATGATGAAAGAAGCAAATGGCAGCCAAAAATTTCAAATAGGAGCAGACAATTTGGAAAAGAAGACCAACAAGATTGAAAACAAGAGAACGCCGAAAGTAAGGAAAATTTCAACACGTCTTGGTTGGCAAATTCTGAAATTCTGCCACCCTCCTGTATATTTTGCAGCTCAGAACTCCTCTATAAATAGAGGACTTCATTCAGCAAAGGAGTGACAAGCAAGAGAGGCAAGAGGCAAAGAGAGAAAAGAGAGAAAGTCTCAAGTAGAGAGAATAAGGCTAAAGCCAAGTGTAAGTGGTAAGCCTTTGAGAGAAATTTTATTTCTCTAAGAGTGTGAGATAAAAGAGAGTCTGAGTAATTCCCAATAGAGTGAGGGTGTGGGTATACACCAGAAAAATTGGGTGTCATCTCTAGAGGGTCTCACTGAGTGCCACTATAATTTTAGTATCACTTGAAAGAGAGTAAAGTGTGTTGTAAGGATATTTGTAATTATCCTTATTATAGTGGAATATTTTCTCGGAGCTTGTCCCGTGGTTTTTTCCTCAAGATTGGAGGGTTTTCCACGTTAAATATTTGTGCCTCTTGTATTTATTTTTCTGCTTAAATTGTGTTGTGCATAATTTATTTGCACAGTGGAAAAAAATGATCTTGAGGTGCTTCCGCTGTTATCAAGTCTCTGATCTATTTTTCCCAACAAGTGGTATCAGAGCCTCTGGTTATATTGTTGAAATTTATTTTGCAATTTATATTGGCTGGTTATACCGCCTCTGGTCTGGCTAAGCCGCCAAATTTGTTCTCTCTGTAATTGGCCGGTTTTACCGCCTAATTTATTTGTTTCACTAATTGTTGGCTTATATCAGATGGAGGTCAATACAAGCAGAATGATTAGTTTGAATGGCACCAACTATCATATATGGAGGGGAAAAATGAAAGATCTCCTTTATGTGAAAAGTTGGCATTTACCAGTATTTGCTTCAGAAAAGCCTGAATCAAAAATCGATGATCAGTGGGCATTTGAAAATGTCCAGGTATGCAGTTTTATTCGGCAGTGGGTGGATGACAACGTGCTCAACCACATTAATGATGAAACAAATGCCAAGACGTTATGGGAGAAACTTGAATCTCTGTACGCTCGAAAGACCGGCAACAACAAGCTCTTCTTGATTAAGAAGATGATAAAGTTACACTACAAAGAAGATAGCTCTATCTCCGATCATTTAAATGAATTTCAAGGAGTCTTACAACAGTTATCTTCCATGGGTGTAAAGTTTGAAGATGAGATTCAAGCTCTTTGGCTGCTCGGTACTCTACCAGACTCTTGGGAGACATTCAGAATGTCACTTTGCAACTCCGCTCCTGATGGCGTAGTGACGATGGAACATGTTAAAAGTGCTGTTTTAAACGAAGAGATGAAAAAAAGATCTCAAGCTTCGTCTTCACAGCCTGATATTCTTGTCACTGATGATAGAGGGAGAAGCAATAGTAGAGGTCTGAAAGGCAGAGATAAAAGCCGGAGCAAATCCAAGCCCAGATCCAAAAATATGGAGTGTCACTATTGTGGCAAGTTGGGGCACTTTAAAAGGCAGTGTTTCAAATATAAGAAAGACAAGAAAAATAGCAACACTGAGGAAGAAAAGAAAGATCAGGTTGCCGCTGCCAAACTGGTCATTGTTTGTGACGAGGAGGTAATTAATTTTGCCTGTCATGAAACAAGTTGGGTCGTGGATAGTGGAGCTTCATTACATGTTACATCAAACAGGGAGCTCTTCTCATCTTATACACCCGGTAATTTTGGGGTGTTAAAGATGGGTAATAATGGTTTCTCAAATGTTGCCGGCATGGGAGATATCCACCTAGAGACCAACAGAGGAGCAAGGCTGATTCTCAAGGATGTTAGGCATGTGCCTGATATCCGCTTCAACTTGATCTCAGTAAAGAAGCTGGATGATGAAGGTTACTTCAACACCTTTGGTAATGGGCAATGGAAGCTTACTAAAGGTTCGTTGGTTGTGGCTCGAGGAGAAAAGAGTCCTAGCTTGTATTTAACACAAGCTAAAATTTCTGGTGACTTCATCAACACAATGGATGATGAGAAGACAGCTGAGATGTGGCACAGGAGACTTAGCCACATTAGTGAGAAGGGACTCAGTTGCTTGGCCAGGAAAAACCTACTCCCAGGTATAAAGAGCACGAGCTTGAAGAAATGTGCTCATTGCATGGCCGGAAAGCAGAACAGAGTTGCTTTCAAGAGTCACTTTCCTTCAAGGCAATCGGATCTATTAGAATTGGTGCACTCCGATGTTTGCGGTCCCTTGAAGGTAAAGTCCTTTAGCAGTGGACTTTATTTTGTGACATTCATTGATGATCATTCAAGGAAACTTTGGGCTTATGTCTTAAAGACCAAAGATCAAGTCCTTGATATTTTCAAGCAATTTCATGCATCTGTTGAAAGGGAGACTGGAAAGAAGCTGAAGTGTATTCGCACTGATAATGGTGGCGAGTACTGTGGTCCTTTTGATGAGTACTGCAGAAAGATGGGCATTAAGCATCAGAAGACGCCTCCAAAGACTCCACAATTAAATGGTCTAGCTGAAAGGATGAACCGGACCTTGCTAGAGAGAGTCAGATGTTTGCTTTCAGAAGCAAAGTTGCCAAAATACTTTTGGGGGGAGGCTTTGCTCACAGCAGTGCATGTTATCAATCTATCTCCAGCTGTTGCCCTAAATGGTGATGTACCTAATAGAGTTTGGTATGCCAGAGAAGTCTCTTGTGATCACCTACGAGTTTTCGGATGTAAGGCATTTGTTCACATTCCGAAGGATGAAAGATCAAAGCTTGATGCTAAGACACGACAATGCTTCTTTGTCGGTTATGGTCTTGATGAATTTGGCTATAGGTTATATGACCCGATTGAGAAGAAACTGATTCGAAGTCGGGATGTAGCATTTATTGAAGACCAAACCATTGATGATATAGAAAAAGCTGAAAAGAAAGTGTCTGGTGGCAGCGACGGCTTGGTTGATCTAAACCCAGTTCCTATGGTGAACTTGCCTGATCCAGTCGATAATGATACTCAAGGTGGGGAACAGATTAGTGACCAACCAAGGACAGATAATGCTGGAGGTGATGATGAAGTTGTTGAGCAGGGGGAGCAACCCCCTCTACCGCCGCTCAGAAGAACAGAGAGAGAGCGGCGTCCATCAACTAGGTACCCAAGTTCTGAGTATATCCTCCTTACTGATGAAGGGGAGCCAGAAGATTTTGAAGAAGCACAAACTCATAAGGATAAAGCCCAGTGGCTGACAGCTATGCAAGATGAAATGGATTCCTTGCAGAAAAATGATACTTATGAGCTTGTGGAACTTCCAGAAGGCAGAAAAGCCTTAAAGAACAAGTGGGTGTTCAAGCTTAAGAGAGATTGCAACAAGCTGGTGAAGTATAAAGCTCGCTTAGTCGTAAAAGGTTTTGGACAAAAGCGAGGAATTGATTTTGATGAGATTTTCTCTCCAGTTGTCAAGATTAGCTCAATTAGAGCTATACTAGGTCTGACAGCCAGCATGGATCTAGAGCTTGAACAGTTAGATGTGAAAACTGCATTCCTTCATGGTGATTTGGAGGAAGAAATCTACATGGTTCAACCAGAAGGGTTTGAAGAGAAAGGGAAGGAACACATGGTCTGTAGATTGAAGAAGAGCCTATATGGATTAAAGCAGGCTCCAAGGCAGTGGTATAAGAAATTTGACTCTTTCATGATGAGTCATAGTTATACCAGAACTGATACAGACCATTGTGTATATTTTAAAACATTTCCTGATAACAAATTCATTATTCTCTTATTATATGTAGATGACATGTTGATTGTGGGGCAGGACACAAAGATGATTGGTGATTTGAAAAAGGAGTTGTCAAAGGCATTTGACATGAAAGATCTTGGACCAGCAAGGCAAATTCTGGGAATGCAGATTTTGCGAGACCGAAAGGCTAAGAAGCTATGGTTGTCACAGGAGAAGTATGTGGAGCGGGTCCTAGAAAGATTCAACATGCAAAGTGCTAAGCCAGTTAGCACACCGTTGGCCAATCACTTTAAACTCAGTAGGAAAAGTTGTCCTACTGGTGAAAAAGAA
This sequence comes from Dicorynia guianensis, assembly GCA_037013595.1. Lineage (NCBI taxonomy): Eukaryota > Viridiplantae > Streptophyta > Magnoliopsida > Fabales > Fabaceae > Dicorynia > Dicorynia guianensis. The sequence continues at coordinate 41,173,064 of JASUAB010000002.1, forward strand.
GAAGAAGACATGGCTAAGATTCCTTACTCCTCTGCAGTTGGGAGTTTGATGTATGCCATGGTCTGTACCCGTCCTGACATTGCTCACGCAGTAGGAGTAGTCAGCAGGTTTCTTTCCAATCCAGGTAAAGATCATTGGGAAGCTGTAAAGTGGATCTTAAGATATCTCAAAGGCAGTTCAAAATTGTGCCTGTGTTTTGGTATGTCAGAACCAATTTTGAAGGGTTATGCAGATGCAGATATGGCAGGTGACCTGGATAGTAGAAAATCTACTTCAGGATTCTTGTTTACTTTTGCAAGGGGAGCTATATCATGGCAGTCTAAATTGCAGAAGTGTGTTGCCTTATCTACAACAGAGGCAGAATACATTGCCATGACCGAAGCAGGAAAAGAAATGCTTTGGTTGACTAGACTTCTTCAACAATTGGGAGTAAAGCAGCAAAGGTCTGTGATTTACTGTGATAGTCAAAGTGCTCTTGATTTGAGTAAAAATACGATGTACCACTCGCGTACAAAGCACATTGATGTGAGATATCATTGGCTGCGGTTAGCAGTAGAAGAACAACAGTTCAAGCTTGAAAAGATTCACACTAATAATAATCCTGCTGATATGATGACAAAAGTTGTAACTCGGGAGAAGCTTCAAACTTGTGCCAGGTTGGCTGGCATAAATTCTATTTGATGGCATCTGGGTTTATACTCCTTCCTCATGGGCTGGAGGGGGAGAATTGTGGGGTCCAACCCATGATGAAAGAAGCAAATGGCAGCCAAAAATTTCAAATAGGAGCAGACAATTTGGAAAAGAAGACCAACAAGATTGAAAACAAGAGAACGCCGAAAGTAAGGAAAATTTCAACACGTCTTGGTTGGCAAATTCTGAAATTCTGCCACCCTCCTGTACATTTTGTAGCTCAGAACTCCTCTATAAATAGAGGACTTCATTCAGCAAAGGAGTGACAAGCAAGAGAGGCAAGAGGCAAAGAGAGAAAAGAGAGAAAGTCTCAAGTAGAGAGAATAAGGCTAAAGCCAAGTGTAAGTGGTAAGCCTTTGAGAGAAATTTTATTTCTCTAAGAGTGTGAGATAAAAGAAAGTCTGAGTAATTCCCAATAGAGTGAGGGTGTGGGTATACACCAGAAAAATTGGGTGTCATCTCTAGAGGGTCTCACTGAGTGCCACTATAATTTTAGTATCACTTGAAAGAGAGTAAAGTGTGTTGTAAGGATATTTGTAATTATCCTTATTATAGTGAAATATTTTCTCGGAGCTTGTCCCGTGGTTTTTTCCTCAAGATTGGAGGGTTTTCCACGTTAAATATTTGTGCCTCTTGTATTTATTTTTCTGCTTAAATTGTGTTGTGCATAATTTATTTGCATAGTGGAAAAAAGTGATCTTGAGGTGCTTCCGCTGTTATCAAGTCTCTGATCTATTTTTCCCAACAACTCAACCTACAATTGGCAGAACCAAGGAAAGGCTATGCTCAAAGCAATCAAGGTTGAAGAAGAAAAAAGAAGAGGAGAATTATATTACTGCTGAGGAGTTGTTGGCAAGCAAGCAAGAACAAGGTTTAGAGGTTGATCAGAAGGTTCTTGATATGAGGGGGCCACAGGTTCGAGTATATACAAATTTATCTGATTTGAATGCTGAGGAGAAGACAAGGGAAAAGATGTCCCAATGCCAGAGCTTCAGCATAATGTGGGGTTAGTTGTCAGGTTGGCTGAGGCTGACATCCAAGAGATTGATAGAGATTTAAGAAGAGAGAGGGACACAGCACTTAGCTTGAAAAAAGAGAAAGAGAAGTTAAAATGTGAAGTAACACTGCAAAAGATGCAGCTGAATAATTTGGAGGAAATAATGAGCGTGTTAGATCCAGCTGGCGAAGAGAACTCCAGGGGTACATTAACATTAGATTTACACATTGCTTTAGTGACCTGAAGAAAAGATACGCTGATAACTACAAATTGTGTAACTTATCATGCATTGCTTGCTCATGTGGTCTACCTTTGTTTATACAAGTATTTCAAGGATGGGATCCTCTTCAAAATCCATCACATGAGTTGGAGTTGATATCACTGTGGAAGACGTTGCTTCAAGTGGAAGATTGCCTCGATATATGGGATGTGACATCACCATATACTCAATAAGTTTCTGAAGTTGTGTTCCTGCTGTCAGGATTTCTGGCATCAATACATGGCAGCCACAAGACCCCGAGCCAATGTTACGGTTTCTGGAGTCATGGGAAAGGTTGCTTCCTCCATCAGTCCTCAATACTATATTGGAGAATGCAGTCATGCCAAAATTATCAAGTGCTGTAGATACATGGGAATCTCATCGCGAGACCATTCCTATGCACACTTGGGTGCATCCATGGCTGCCTTTGTTAGGACACAAGTTGGAGGGCATGTACCAGGCAATACGATTTAAATACCGTGCTTGGTGCATGGCACGCAAGTGATGGATCTGCTTATGCTATACTGTCACCTTGGAACGCTGTATTTGATTCAGCAAGTTCGGAGCATCTTATGCTTCGTTTTATTGTGCCAAACTTGCGGCTTGTCTGGCAAGAGTTCCAATTGAATCTAGCTGATCAGAAACCTGATCAGTTTTATATGGTAATGAATTGGGCTTCTGCTATTCCAATTCATCTGATGGTTGATATGATGGAGAAGTTCTCCTTATTGGTTGTGCTCAAATGCCAACTTTGAAGAAGTTACAAAATGGTATTTGGCTTTGCAGGGACTTGTTCCTGAGGAGATTTTGGCAAATGAAAGTATTCGATATCAGCTTAACCGTGGTCTTGATATGATGAACCATGCTGTTGAAGGTATGGAGGTAGTCCAACCTGGTTTGAGAGAGAATCTTAGCTATCTTCGGGTACTTGAGCAAAGGCAATTCGAGGCTCAACAGAAAGTAGCAGCTCATGCTCAGCAGCAAGCTTCTGCAAGCTTGGGTGGTGCTGTCAATGAGATGTGTTTGAAAGAGGTCATCGAAGCCCATGCCCGAGAACATGGTTTGCTATTTAAGCTTAAACCTGGTCGAATGCACAATGGTCATCAAATATATGGGTTTGGTAATGTCAGCATAATGATAGATTCTCGAAATCAAAAAGTATATGCTCAAACTGAGGAAACATGGTCTTTGGAATCTCTCCAAGGCTTGCTAGAGTTACATAACAAATCCCCAGCAAACGGCGCTAAGTACTGTAGTGGCTGCCAAATAGTTGCTGAATCTGAAATACTCTCAATATTCCAGTACTATGTCTCTTTGTTTCTGGTATGGGTTAGCTCTGACTGGGATTTACCTTTTTAAGTGACAGGCTTGTTTCCTTAGCTGTAGCTGATTGGTTTTTTTTGAAGTTGTATCCTTTTCTGGAATGCAAAGGGGCTGGTTTATTCTTATTAAGTTAATGTATTTTCTCTTTTGTTTTTTCTCTTTTTTGTGTTCTGTATTGCTGAAATAGTGCAGATCTTGGTTTTATATTCTGACAGGAAAGCAGTTCTCTCACAATTTTGTGCAGATGCCTTTTTTTTCCCGATGACACCTCATTTTTAAATCAAGATAATTTTAGTTAAAAATCACTGGCAGAAGACTTAGTTTACTATTGTTAAATCAGAGAGATAGAGAGGTAGAATCCAGGCATAAGAGGTGTTTCAACAATTAAAATGGAGAAATTCTCTACTTGCATTATATTTCTAAAATAAATATATATATTTAATTCTTGAAATTTATATTATTTTTTAATTTGATCATCATAAATAAATTTTTTTTAATTGGGTGTTTCACATTTTTTGCCCGTTATTAAATGCAATCATCTTAAATAAATAAAAAATCCTGTGGCATGAGAAACATCTAATGTGACCATTTAATACTTTTTTGCTAATTCGAAGTGAAGCTTGGGCGGTGGGTGGGAGATGATAGTGCGCAAAGTGATTTTCCAATGCTGAAATGCGAACAACCATGATAATCTTGTGAGGAGATGAAACGAACAAAAATTTCATGAACTTATTGTGCCCTTCCTTCTGGTCCTCTATAGAGGGCAAGAGAAAGAAAATTAAGTTTGTTATAAAAAAAAAAAAAAAGTAATAGGAGAGACTAACAAATTCCAGATTTAATAAATTTTAATAATTTTATATTTAATTTGATAGTGCAAATTAATTGGTGACCACAAGTTCATGAATTTAGATACTTATAGTATATTTTAAAAAATAAAATATAAGTAGATAATTATTAATATAAAAATTAATTATTATAATTATCTTAAATTTATTAATTATAATTCATTTATTTATATTTAATATCAATTATTATTATTAATTTTTTTATCAATAGTCATTTATTTATATTTTACTCTTTTATTTTCTAAAGTATATTATATACTTTAAAAGGATTCTAATTCAAATTGATACTGTAATTATTGTCGGGGCTTCGATTGATTTCAAGTTTAAGAGACTCCAACGAATATTGTTAGAATAGTTTTAGTTTGGCTGAGATACCACTAATGCTTTTTGAACTAAACATAAAATATGCAAAATAAGGCATATAAAGACTATTTCTTAGTTAATATTATAGAAATATATATATATAGAAACCAGTTTCTATTTAACTTAAGTACATTATGCACTTATTATACTTCGTTTGAATTGTATTTTCTATGAGATACTATATGCAATATTCTAAAAGAAGAGTCAATTGGCAGGACATAGTAATCATGTGAATTAAATAGACTCAAATAGGAAGTTGTTGACCAGCTAGTGATTTAAAGAGCTCAACTTCGTGCTGATAATTAATCCAAAGCACATGAACCAACATAATGTGAAGTTATCACAATGTGAGGGAGGACTGCCAAAAATAAACTAATCATGCTTTCTGCACTGAAAACCTAAGAATGAAGTCTTTAACTTCGTCATTAGCTCTTTCCAATGCTGTCCGCCCATCTGCATCTTTTACATCATACTTTGCTCCAGCTCTCAAAAGCTCCTCTATTTTTGGCTTGTCACCTTCAGAGGCAGCTAACATCAATAAAATGTCTACTGGATGGATATTTTGGCTTAGGAGAGCCTCCATCTTATCATATGACCCCTCAACTGCGAGCATCCCCATGTAGTTGAAGTACTGGTAAGGATAACAATGTAATGTTAAGTTAATTCCTACAGCTGGGTGAGAAGAAACATTATTTGGCCAGATAAATTCTGTTTCTTTCATACAAGCACGCACAACAAACTAGATACAAAATCCATTTTCCATTCGAGGTAGCCCTAGATTCAATTTCTGTTTTGGAAAATTTGAAACTCAGACTGCCTGCTGTAGAAACGGATAAATTCTGTCTCTTTCCTACAAGCACACACAGCACACTTGATGCAAAACCCATTTTTCATTCAAGGTGGCCCTAGATCAATTCCTGTTTAGTTGGTGGAAAATTTGAAATTCGGACTGCATGCAGTGTAATAATTGAAATAGCTAAGATTGGAGAAAATCTACTATATACCATCAAGTAACCCAAAATATCTAAGACAGGAAACATTCAGGCTACATATTTGGAAAGAACGTGAGAATCACGAAAGGTAATTACATTATATCAGTTATGCCGTAGCAACCTTGGGTTTCCACTTCTGGATGATAGAGTGGAACTCAGAAAACATGAAAATTATCACAAGATGCTTTGTCATTGTTAACCTAGTTATTTATTTCTAAATGAAGAAACATGATTTAGTTTCCTTTTCCTTCATTTTTTTCTTCTTTCTTTCTGGTAGCCACAGGTAGAGGAGGGGTTTGGCATCGCACCAGCATCCAAGTGCCTCATTACCCACCCTTAAAGGCGGGCAGAACAAAATTTCCTGAAAACCTCCGTGAAAACACTGCTATCTCACCATATACTTTCTCTTAATTATCATAAGATTGTGTGTTTCAATGATACAATTGTAGATGAGCCAAGTCCCTAGTGTGTTATTTACTATACTAAAAGTTCTGAGAACAAAAACAAAATCATTTTGAAATGAGTGCTATAGTTCAATGCTCCTCTTATGTGACTAACCCAACAATTGCCTTGATGATATCTGTTTCTAAAATACTTTCATGTACAAAAAAGGTAGATGGTCAAACTAAGGTGGAAAAAGAAATCAAAGAGAGTATAGCTTGTAGTTATCACAATTCACAGCAGTCGCAACCCAAATCAATTATCAATCTTGCAACTTTATGGCAGTTTCAATGATATGGAGAAATTGATCCATCCCCATTGCTGCAGCTGTCCTTCTTCCATTATTCATCAATTTTCTTTTATTTCCACAGTTTGTTTTGGAAAAACAGAACTAATTCATAAAGTACTTGCTTTTTAACTGCTATTGCAGTTCTTATCTAACTATCTCCAACCTACCGATTTTAAAAAGAAAAAAAAAATGAAAAACTCCAGCTTAAGCTTCTGCACTTCAAAATAATTAAAAAAACACAATCCAGCAATGCATAATTCTTCAAATTTGCACAAGTACAAATTTTTTTCTTTAAATATGAAAAAAAAAAGAGTATCTACCAACCTAACTAAAATTAGAACATATGGAATGGCACAGAAACATACATAAATAGAAGAATTGTTAAGATTAACCTGTTCAACATCATCTCTATCGAAATCGTCACGGGACTGGCTGCCATAAATGCCAGCACCTTCGGCATCGACCCCACTTTTACCAAATTTGAACCAGCACCTGGCCCTGGAGCCATTGGAGAGTCCAATTTTAGAGGTGAGTCTGACCCAGCCAACTTTATTTCGTATACCCAAGAACCGAGAACCTAATTTTGAGATAGAAACAGTGTAAGTCAAGGGTTTAAAGGTGATGGGTTGGTGGGTGTTACATGTGATAGAAGCCATTGTTGTGTTGTCTGAAGCACCAGAAAAGAAGCGTTTGCTGCACTTACACTTTCTATCCAAAATCCAATCCACATGTCCGAGTCCGACCGAGGTGGATTTTATACGGTGCGTTCTATCATTTCCAAATAGACGTGCGCCGATGTTTTTAACCGTTGCTTTTAAGGTAGTTGGTGGATACGGTAATTTTATTTTAAAAAGTTAATAAATTTAAGGTTAAAATATATAAAATTTTTTTAAATTTAAGATAGATTTTAAAAAAAATTTTAAACTTTAAAAGTTTTCAAATAATTATTTTAAATTATGAAAAATTTTTAAAATAATTATTTTCGTCAAATTTTCTGTTAAAATTTGAATATTTTTTAGTTAATCTTCTATTTGACCTGTTAAAAAAATAAAAATATTCTTTAAATGCATATAAATTTTTAAAATCTGCCATAAATGTAAAAGAAAAAAACTTAATATAAATTTGTAGTTTAAGGTTTAGGGTTTAAAGTTTAAGGTTTAGGATTTTAGGGTTTAGGGGTTTAGGATTTAGAATTTAGGATTTAAGGTTTAAGGTTTAGGATTTTAGGGTTTAGGATTTAGGGTTGAAGATTTAGGATTTAGGGTTTAGGGTTTAAAGTTGAGGTTCAATGCTAAAACTCTAAAATTTTACTGTTCACAGCCTTCTTCAATTTCTTTGCTTTACAATAAAGGTTATTTTCGTTATTTTCTTAAATATTGATTGAAAATTTGACGGAATAGGTTATTTAAAAATTTTTCATAATTTAAGAGAATCATTTAAAAACTTTTAAAGTTTAAAAAATTTTTTTAAAATCGACTTAAAATTTAGAAATTCTATGTATTTTTACTTAAATTTAATGATATAAATTTTTAAATAAATTTTTAATAAAATTTCATTTATAAAAATAATAAAATTTATTGTTATGAGGGTTGATTAATTTGAATGGGAATAGAATCAGTAATTAATAAAAAGCAAACAGTATGATAATAACATAATTTTACTTTTACAGTGACATTGTACTGAGCATGAATTTTTAGTATATTTCTGGTCAAATTTATTTAAATCAAATTTCAAATTAGTTGCATATATATATGAATCTTATGAGAATATTTTTATTTAATCCTAATTTTATTTTATTATTTAGCCTAACGCACTTAAACCATCAGTGAATTAATGATGTAGTCCTTGTAATTCAATAGTCGTACTTTTTTGGTTCTATTGTGATTGAATAGTCATTAACAAGAGTAGCTATTCCATTAATAAATTAATTATACTTGATAAACCCAAACAGCCACCATAGAAGAAGGATTAAGATCTTCCACTTTGGGTTTCGCTAATTTTATAATTTTTTTATTTTTTTCTTATTTATAATGTGAATTTTACTTGGAAAATGAAGAAACAAAAAATAGTTATTAAAATCAACAAAAAAGGTAATCCAAATCCATAAAAGGTCTAAGTATTGACAAGCAAGTACGAACTAGGAAAAATTGATGGTAGGCTATAGAGGACTTGCATTAAAAAAAATATTAACAGTTTGTAAAAACGTAGATTCTCTTATATCTTAAAAAAAAAAAGAAAGATAAGAATTTAAAAGAGTGTATAAACTGGATATATTTATATATCTATGTATCATTACTCCTGCATTAATAACATTAGTCTTTGGAGGGAAAATATTGAACTAAGCTTTTGCTCATGATTCTAATATTTCTATAGTATTGAGAAAGTACTATAAGCAGTTAGGGAAGTATAAGTTATATCTCAAATTTGGGCTCAAATACAAAATTTAGGGAAGGCCATTAAGTATAAGTAAACTTAATGCTACTACATTAGAAACTCGTTCAGTATTGGGGGTGGGAACTTCACCTTGACTTCAATAGAAGTTGCAAAGATGTTTAAGAAGGCCTGTAAACAAATCCACTCCCCTTTGGGTTGAATATTTGCAATGACAACTGATTGAAAATGACTAATATCAATAAATGAGGACGTGAGAGATTTAAATTCATGACGTAATTCCTCTTTGGGTTCAGAAGAAGCTTGAAAAGAATGGCATTCCACATGTTCTTAAAACGTACAATACCCATAAAATGATAAGGAATTGGTGCCATTCGAGAATGGGAAAGAAAGGGTGTTCCTGAGCTCTGGTTACAACGTTATTAAGAGATTGTGAAAAGGACTCTTTGGCCAACTAATCTACGTACAAAAGAATGAAATATCCGTGACAATACAGTGAAGGCCGTGAACAGGGTTCGGCAGCGCTGGCGGTTTCTCAAGACTAAAGGCACAAGCTTTCCCAGAGTTATTTAGGAGCGCTTTTCGGTTGTAAATCAGAGTGACTATGGCATTATGAAGACAACAGATACAATAAAATGCAGAGAAAAAAAAGTTCCACCATGACCAGAGTAGTTAAAATATTTATTGAATGCTAAATATTTTTCACGGTTGCAGTTGCAGATCCTACAGTCTGGAAGATCAAAGGACTGCCTTTATGTATTTGTTATCAGCTTCAATGCTTGATTCAGAGACCATACCACAGTTGCAGCATAAATTCCAACGTCATCTTGACTTTACTAATGTCAACTTGGCATTTAATTATTCCAAACAACAGCCATATTGGTTCATAAAGACAGATCACAAGGAAACATACGATTGTTAACCACCGACTAGACACCTTAAACCATCTTAAAAAGTTTTAAATAGCTGATCAAATCTTTTATGCTTTCTTCATTTTCTGTATATATTCTGATCATGTTCAGTTCATTCCAAAGCTAAAAATCCCGCTCAACAATATTTGAGGGAAATAAAAGCATTCACCTTGAATGAATAATGTTAAACAATTATCACCTTTTCCACATACTCTCCAGAACCCAATATAGAAGAAAATTACATAATAGATAAAGCCAGCGAAAATAAAGACACTCATGCTTCCCTCATTCCTGAAAAGTACTCAACTTATAAGTTATCTCATTGAACCAATCAGCACTACTGTTCCCTTGATATTCAAGCCATCAATATATAACACCAGCTTACTTATTAAAGTCAATGAAAGAGATGGTCTTTACTTTACCTTTCACATGAATCCCATCTAATATCAACCTACACGGACCAGAGTCCCAAAAATGACCCTAGCATGTAACGAGGGACATGATGAATTGAAAAGCAAAGTAGTTACAGTAGTTAGGAGCTTGAGTGTTTTAACTGCAAGCACATGACTGCAATGACCATGTCATCAACCAGTCCTCCCAACCAAACAGACTAATACTATGCACACTAGATAAAGTACATAAGGTTAAAATTTCTTGTGAAACCACCTCTCTTCAAACCAAAGAAAATGCCCCAGAGTCTCTGCACTTTCCCCACTAAGACGAGAGCCCAAACCGCCCTTCTTCAACCAGAGGATATCTGCTCAACTCCAATCAAACAAATTATGTATAAATCCAATATCCTTGCCACAAGTGGCACAAAAGAGACGGCTGAACACCCTCCAGTAGAAATAGGCACCAAAGGCACAGTTGGGTCCCTCGTAATGCAAGAAATTGAGTACTTTATCAGGCTTGAATCAACTTCTGAAGACAGGTCACAGAAGAACAAGTCCAGTTCCTCAGGTAGTACTAACTCCAGAGCTGCAATTGGATCCACAGTAGCGAGTACAAAGAAGAAGAAAGGAAGTAGCAAGCTCCTACCAAGCATGTGTTCTATGGTGGATGTATCAGACAACAGCAGGCCAAATGGGACCTCTGCTTTCAGTTACAGGAACCTGAAGTATGACACAAAAAATTTGCAGATTTAGATAATGCTTTCAGAGAGCTTTGAGAAACCTAGCTTCTTGAGACGATTTGTTATAGGGGTAGCCCAAGCTTTATCTGGGCTGCCGCATTTTATGTCTACAACTTCAACAATGTTAGATATCTTTTTTTCATTTTTCTCCCTAATGGGACTTCTGTCCACTGAAAAGTTATCAGAACCAAGCATGGGTATCCGATGGGCATGTCTACCATTAATTTTTGTTTTCTGGGCAATCCCTGGGCTTCTATGGTTTATGCTATTACTGCTTCCACTACTACTGGCTCCATCTGATGATTTTCTCGGTTGTAGTCTTTTTGGAGTAGTACTACCACAGGCAACTGAAACAGAATGTGTTCGTGGTTTATTCCTTGAAGATACTTGCTTGATTGGTGCAGAAGAGACCTGGTCCAATTCCCTTGTCATTAGCGAACTGATTGTTCCAGTAGTCCCTACCTTGATGGATCCACCATCCCCCTTGATACCTTCAAGAGTCTGAGCCATGTTTCTCTTAGCTCCAATCAGAGATCTGATTATAAAATTCTTCGAGATGGATACTTTCCAGCAATGTTATTCAATGATCTGTAATACATTAGCATCACCAAAGCTTTTCAGATGCAAATGGTGTATTCAAGTCATACTATAATTTAACTTGGAACTAAAGTGTCGGTAGTTGTAGACAGCCATTTCTGGAAACATGATTGCGGGTAAAGAGTTATAGATAGAAAAGACATTGACATCATATTTCGCAACAAGAGGGACTGGGTTCGGAAATCATTAAATTCACCAAAAAAATAATAATAATAATAATAATTGCATCATCAAAGCAACAACAGAACAATAATTCCGAAATAATATGTACACTTAGCTACAACAAATTCTATGCTATAGGAAACCCATTTTCCGTTAACACTAAAAGCTGGTGTGGAGCAAACAATGAAAAAATGATTTGATGTCTAAACAAACTTGTATTGATTGGCTTGTGAAAATGCAGGCTATAGACTCAATGCCATGATCTCATCAAAACTGGCCAACAGAACTTAAAAAACATGACCTTGCCTCTGCTATGAGGTAAGAGCCATATATCATAATTCCAGTATGAGAATGCCCACTACAACCAAAATGGAAAGAAGGTTAGAATGAAGCAGAGTCAAATCTGACAAAATATCCGGCCCCCAAGGGTTTTTGCATAAGAAACCCAGCGTGAGTATCAGACCCACCAAGCATTACCACAGGCCAGCGAAACCAAAACCCAAGAAATCATCAAATTTGACAATCTGAAAGCAAATTTGAAATAAAACATCAATTCCAACCTAGACGAACAGCGTCATACTCATGAAATATATTGGTCATAGACATTCGACAATTAAGTTGCAGGGGCCAAAATAAGTTAGATCCGGAAGGGAACAGATAAGATTAAAGAGAGTGGAAACAGAGTACCGCATCTCATACCCACAAGCAAGGATAGCAGTGCCGTCATTCAAACCTCTCACAAGTTTCCTAAGTGCGGTGCAGATTTGAAACGGACCCAACAGAGATAGGACAAACTTTTTCACAACTTAAAAGGGCAATCTTTCTGCACAGATGAAACCCAAATGTTAAAAATCACTGTAAATAAAACTTTGAATGCAATCTGTTCCTTGAGGTGTTGCTCAATAAAATCATATCCAATCCAACTTTGGATTCTTTCCAATTTCCGTGTCTTTATTTGGAGTGTCACGCGTTAGTTGCTGCTGATTTGACTCACACATGGCGTAATTATTTTCCTAACCATAATCACATTTTTAAATTAATAATAATTAATGATAGTTGCATAAATTAGGAAAATTGTTTGGGTTGTATAATTATTAATATAATTGATTTTAATGTAATTAGGCTGCAAATAACTAATGTTGAAAAATTGATTAATTTAATCAACTAAAAAATTGATTAATTTAGAATCAATTAGTATTTAGATATATTATTTTAGAATTAATTGTAATTGTATTTGAATAAAGTAACTGAAATCTCATTTAATTATAAAATGACAAAAAATATATAAAGTAATTTTTTATAGCAATAATTGTATATTATAAAATGAGAATAAAATAATAAATCCATATATTATATAAGTAGAATTAATTTTTTACTAAAAAATAAAATTTTTCTCACTCCTACCAAACACTGCACTTTGTTATTAGAATCAATTTCACCTCCCCATAATTTATTTTGAGGGTGCCAAATAATTTGACAAAAATCAGATGAGGTTTAGTTTAATATTGAATTGCTTAAAATAAATCTAAAAAATTATATTCCCTTTCGTATCAAAATCCATGGAATTGAAAACGTTCAATTGCCTAATAACTAGTAGTCTAGTAAAGCAGCTTTTGCTTAACACAGTTCACATCACTTATTTATTGTTATTATTTTTTTGATACTACATCACTTTTGTTTTTGAAGTCAAGGTATTTTACTATGTAACAATTGTGCTACACCTTATTAATATAACATCACTTATTTATTTAGTTTAAGCTCATTTCATCTCATAGCTAATGTAGTTTACACTTCACACCTAATACTGCAATTTCATAAGAAGTACATACAATCAACTTTCTTTTTTGGTTAATAACAATTTTTTTAAATGAAAAATAACATCTTTAAAAATATTCATCTAAAAACTAAAAATCAGTTAAAGATTACAATAATTGAATATAATAATTTTTTGTAGCCAGTTCAATGACTGTCTAAAAGATGATTATCATCAATGAATAATATGACAATTCATTTTCTAGCTACTTGATTTGCAGCTTCTGTTTTGGGTTGGAACATGAACAACTGCAGTTCTGGTACTCGAATTGTTTCCGTCCAGTTTTCTGGTCATTAATCATTTCAGAAGGAGGGAAAGAAAACTAAGAAATAGCGCTTTGAAGACGCAGTTAGACTGCACAAGAGTCGATGGTGGTGTCGACTGTGGAGCTGCGTGCCAAATTCTGGAAAAGAAATAGTAATTATCTTTCTCTTGTTTGTTGGGTTTGTTTTAACGAATCATCGACCTGTGATGATTTTATTGAAGACTTTGTTCATTATTACTTTCTTTCATTGGCTCTTTATTTCGATGGGGGTCTTTCACTGTTCAATTTCCATGGTTAGCTTCAATACGACTCTGCTTTGTTTCATTGGCTCTATATTCTTTCCCTGCAAAAATGCATCTGCACTTTCTATTGGTTGATGATTGTGATGCATGAAGTCAATGTTACATTCAAATTTTCTGGCTGATTGCTGAAGAATGAGGATAGTGTGATATGAATTTGAAGGCAACGCCCTCTTATGCTTCGGTTTCTGTTGAATTGTTCCCTTCGTTTTCTGTCTTTTCCGCATGCCCCAGCTGTGAAAGCTTTCCAAGTCTTCAGGTCTGCCAGCTGTTCGGCGGTATGTCTAACTCAAGTTAAACAACCAGAGGAAAAGGTCATAGACCAACCAAAGGATGCTACTGAAGTTTTGAGAAAATGGGGTTGTAGTGATATTGATTTGGTCCTCGTTTTCTCACGTAACAAAAATAAGTAGTCTCCCCACATATATATATATATATATATATATATATATATATATATATATATATATATCTATCTGCTAAGTCGCCTGGGCATTGGCAGACCCGACCTTGTGAGGATCATCAATTGTAGGCCCAGATTTCTTAATTGTTAGGCTCGCCATTGTTTCGATGAGAAGCTTTCTTAATGGGTGAATCTGGAGATAATCTTTATTTTGCCTTGTATAATATATATATATATATATATATATATTAATATCTTTATTTTTTTATTTATTTTTATATATATGTATATAATACATAAAATTACATATACATAAATTTTTTTTGTATCACATTTTGGTGTTTTGGATGGATCAAGTTTCACTGAATTTGAGATTGATTTTAGGGATTGTGAATTAAAGGTAGAATTAATAAAAGCTTCTAATTGCATAATTTTATAAATATAATTTCTTATAAAATTTTAAAATATGAGTTTTTAAAAAATATTTACATACATGAAAATTGTTTACATTTTAATCAAATAAAAATAAAAGAAGTAAAACTTGTAAAGTACGCTAGTTATATTTGAAAAGTTATATTTATATGTGCACACTTTGTGAAGTGTACAAACAAAAAATTAAAAGGAGAAAATAGGGAAATGAGAAAAAATTTAAGCAAAATTACTATATATATATATATATATATATATATATATATATATTAGTGCCTCTATATATAAAAATTGTTCGGACTCTTTTCGCTCAATCTAACATCAAATGTTCACTATTTTCAAATGACTTACATGTGTCACAAGTTTTTTTTATAGGTAGTTTCTGTATATTATTAGACAATTTAAAATCAATTATGCAAAGTGACTCATTTGCCACAATTGCTTTATCATTATGGCTGGCCCTTGGTTTTCATGCACAATTGCCCTTGCTGAAGAGCTGATTTTCCACTCAATATTAAAGTATGTCTATAAAAATATTCACCATAAATTATTAAATTTATTAACTAAATTACATAATTTAATTTATAAAACTCAAAACATTTTATATTATAAATTTTTAAGTTAAAATATATCAAATATTTTAAATTATAAATAGATTATAAATCATTCTTTTAAATTTTAAAATTTTTTAATTAATTTTATTCTCAACTAAAATAAAGTGCAAAAAGCCTCTTTTACTATATTCTCTATTAATTTTTAGACAGAATCTCTTTTCTCATAACCAAATCCTAAATTAATATTGATTACCCACCCACCCAGTTTAAATTCCGCTGAGCTTCTTTGAATACTGCAGAGCTTTGAGCTCTGGAAAACATCTACAACGAAGTATTAGAGCATCTGATTCGACCTCTAAATCTTACGTCTTTTAAACCTTCAAAAATACTGCCTTGCCATGATGACTCCATTCCCCACGGTTAGCCCTTCGGCTTGTCCGTTCCACATTGAATCTGGGCAGAAGCAATTCTAGAATTAAACATTTTAGCTACCACAAGCCAAGCACTCTTCACAGTTTATTGGAAAGCACACCGTCTGTGCCATTCTGGTATTATCATCGTCATCCGCCACCCGAGGTTTTCCTTGCATACAAAAGGACCACAACAGTGATATTTCACATGAACAAGAACTTTTAAATGAACGATAAGATCGATAACAATGAATTCTTATTACTTTGAGAGCAAAGGTATCAACAGTGAACTTGATAACATCTGCTGCGGCTTGTGATCGGAGGTAATACATTCCATTCTTTAAACCCTTTCATACCAAATAGAAAGAAGCCAATAACAATCATCAAACTGTTGGTCCAATATTCCTTAGTAAAAGAGGTAAAGCTTCCAAGATAAACGATAAGATTCGGTTAGTGACATGTCAAGTCCAACGATTAACTCCAAGCAGCAAGCAAACTACAATGCCATCGCTGCTTCAAAGCTCTGCAGTACTCAAAGAAGCTCGGGTTCTTTACCTTTTGGATTATACGGCTAGCGGCATTCAAATGTGGGGTGGTGGAGGGGGGAGGGGGTTTGGGACTTTTTCATTTCTTTAGGATTATGTTTATCTTATTTTCATTAATTTGAAGTTTGATTAAGAAATTTTATTCAAGAATTCACAAAAAATGTAATAGAAGGAATTTTTTGTATTTTTTTTAATTAAGCAGGTTAATTTTGTGTATTTTTTTTAGTTAAGCAAGTTAGTTATAAAATTACAAATTTTAAAAAATATATTAATAATTAATTTATAATTTAAGAAATTTTATACATTTTAAATAAATTTTTAAATAAAATTTTTATTGAATTCTATTTGTTAAAATAGAGGTATTGATAAATCTTACCCTATTTTAAGCATAAATCTTGCCCAAATTTTAAACAACTCGTATTAAAGAATAAAAGAGAAAAACAAGGTCAAATAAGCATACCTAAAATATAATTAGAATATTAATATTCAACTAAAATATTTAAATTTATTTTATTAAAACATTTTTAAATACTTAAATATATTTGTATAAATTTAAATGATTAATATTAATAACTTAATTATATTTTAAAATACCATAAAGATATTCAAGATGTAGAGGCAAATTTTCACCTCAAATCAAAACATGTTCCTATTGCAACAGATAGAAGTATACGGCACCATTTTAATAAGCTATCTACTTGTCTAACAAAAATGATAATACTCAAAGGTAATAGGGTTTTTAATAATGATAATATATTATCAGTATTTTTAATAATATAATAATATCTTTGATAATTTAAAATTTTATTTATATTTAAATAATTTATTATTTATTTATTAATTAAAAGAATAATGTTATTTTTAGTTATAGAAATAATATTTTAATGTGAATAAAATTAAAGTTATTAAAAATTAAATTAAATAATTAAATAATAAATAATAAATATAAATAAAATTATGATTATAAGAGTGTAAATATAATATTATTTTAATTAAAATTATAAATTTGCAGTACTTTTTCTCGATTGAGAGAGATTGTACGCGTTTGCGTCAGCCATACGCTTACTTGGTCGTGTCATCCTTTCTGATGTTTGTCTGGTTGACTTCGCTGTCTCTGTTTGGTCAGTCAACGAATATGGACTTGTTGGTATGCTCGCATTGAGGAATTCTCCTTCCACATACGGGAGGACACGGACACGGGGGAGTAGCCCTGCTTGCTGGCGTTGTCTTGGTTACTACCTAATTTTTTGCAGATTCAGTTCCAAGTTGGAACAACAGTTGAAATTCTTGCACTTGAACTGTTCTCTTGCAGGTTAATTTCTGGATTGTAGAAGAGTTGATCGGTGGTGGTGTCGATCAAGCAGCGTGGCAAGTTCTGGATAAGCAGTAGTAATTTTCTTTCTCTCGTTTGTACTGTTTTGCTTCTACATATCATCTTTTATAATTTTATTTATCATCTTTATAATAAGTATGTGACTAAATATTGGATGAGATAGTGGAATATAGATGGTGAGGTAGTGGAATAAGAGAGTAGCGTAACAAAATCCTAAAAAGATAGAGCTGGAGTCTTATCACGGATTTGGGTTTGTCTTAATCAACCTATATCTATCAAGTTCTCAAAAATGTAAATTTTTTGAATTTTATAAGAATTAGTAAATTTAACAATTTAAATTTTATTAAATAAGAATTGAATAAAATACACGTATAGAGTGACTTTTAGTCAAAATTTAGGATGGAAAAAACTCCTGTCCATCTGAAACTCTGTCATGTGAGATTCTTTTAGTAATTAGATTTTAATGGAAAATTTCTACTGTCCCATAATCTTCAGTTTTTTACTGTATTGTCTCGGGAACAATTTGAAACAAGTAAGCATTTACAATGGCTTGAATTCAACTGCCCAAAGTTACTTAATCTAACTTCTACTTCGTAACATAATTTGATGAGTGGCAGAAAGTGATCTACAGATATGATCATGTTCGTAGTAGAAACATAAAGTCAAAGGAAAGGTGTCGTTGCATCCTTTGTTGTTTGTTTCTTACACAAACTTGGGGGTCTGTTGCTGTTCAATTTCCGGGGCTGCTCCGTAATTTCGTCTCTGCTGTGTTTAGTTGGTTCTTTATTCCTTCCCAGCAAAATGCATCTGTGCATTAATTCGTTAATGACTGTGATGCCTGTCCCAAATCCGAATAAGTGTTCTTTCGTTTTGGTTCTGAATTGGATTGGTAAACAAGACATGGCATATTCTCCAACCTGTTGAAAAACGAAGAGAAATGACTAATCTTTAACTATTTTCCGTTAAAGAAACTTTTGTAGGCTTTACGCAATTAATTTACATCTATATTTATAGTTTGAAAGTGCAGCCACCGTGACTACGCAGGGTACCGTCAACATTCTATCTCAGCGGCGTATCAGAATTGTAGACAACCCAGATCAGTCAGCTGCTTGCACTTGCATTGTTCTTGTGTTTTCCTATACTGATTTATTCAATCATCTTCTTCTGTTCCTTGCAAAAGTTTGGTAGATGGCAAATATGGCAGAGAATGATGTCATGATTGACATTAAAGCAATGCTCGCCAAGGAGGTATCGCCCCTCACTCCTGAGTGTTGTATCTACAAAGTGCCCTATCAAATTCGTAAACTAAAGGAAGATGCATACACCCCAAGAGTTGTTTCAATTGGCCCTATGCACTTCGGCAATTCAAGGCTGCAACACATGGAAATCCACAAGCAGATATATTTTCAAAGGTTCATCCAACGAACTCAGACTGACATGGACAAATTGGTTGACAAAGTGAAAGAATTAGAGCCAAGAGTTCGCCGTTGTTACTCAGAGAACATCAAGCTTAGCGACAGAGAGCTTATAAAGGTAATATTAGTGGATGCTATTTTCATTCTCGAGCTGCTCTTAACGTTCAACAAGTTGTACCATGACTGGGAAGAGCATGATAAAATCCTATTAAAACCTTGGCTAAGGACTAATATAATGTTGGATTTTATACTCCTAGAGAATCAGCTTCCTTTCTTTGTTCTTGTGGAGATATTCAATCTAGCATTTTCCTCTCACCAAAGAGCTTGCCTTCCTTCTTTGCTCACGCTCGCATTTGGGTACTTTGACTATTACAACATATCAAAGGTGGACCCGAATCCCAACACCCCCATAAAACACTTCACAGATATGCTTAGAACCTTTTATTTACAACCATCAAGTAGAAGGCCACCAATAGATAAACCACCAATAAATCTTCACAGTGCAACTACATTACTTGAAGCAGGAGTGGAGTTCATGGTAAATAAAGAGGGAACATGCTTATTGGACTTAAAACTTTCAGGACGTGCTTTGAAAATCCCAGAATTTAGGGTGGAAGATTGGACAGAAACTGTGTATTCTAACATTGTGGCCTTAGAGCAATGTCACTACCCTTATGAATCCTACTTTACTGACTATATTGTTGTTTTGGATGACCTCATCAACACAGGGGAAGATGTGGATGTGTTGGTAAAAAGTGAGATTATTCAGAACTGGTTAAGTGATAGCAATAATGCGGTGGCCAATTTGTTTAATGGTCTCGCTAAAAATATCACAGAAACAAAGTTTAATTCTAGCTACCATAAAATATATCAAGACTTGAATGACATTCATGATAGTCGTATTAACAACTTGATAGCAACTTTGAGACGTGATTATGGGAAAACACCTTGGCAGGCTGCCGCTTCTTTTGCTGCAGTTATACTCCTTGTGCTCACAGTTATTCAGACTGTATTTGCTATTTTCCAAATAGCGCCAAAAAAAGGTTGAAGCTTAGTGTAATGTAATTTTTGTAATCTTTTTGTCGTACTTTATGTATCTTATGCTTTTGGTTGCAATCAAGAGAAAATATCTTTAGATTTTTTTTTTCTCAAATTAGATATGTTAGATTGTTTTTCTTAATAACTATTTGGTCACACAATTTAGTATGCACAATTTAATATATTTTTTACTAAATATGAGATTAAATATATTTAGTGATAAGAATTTTTCTCATTAAAATTTTTGTTGGATTGTAAGAATAAAGAAACCAATAAATCTTTTCTAACTTTTGGACAACTTGCAGCAACAAGTAAAAGAAAAATAGTTCGAATAAGCATCTTAGTTACAACAAACTTAAAATATTGATATTTCAATTAATATTTAAATTTATTTTGTTGAAATAATTTAAATATTTAAATATAAAATTTGTATAAATTTAAATAACTAAATATTAGTATCTTAGTTTAATTATTTTTTAAAATATATTCCATAAAGATATCCAAGATGGAGATGCAAATTTTAATCTCAAATGAAAACATGTTTCCACTGCAACAAATAAAAGAGATATACGGTACCGTTTTGATAAACTAAAATGGATAATTAGTATTCTCCTTCTTTGGGATTTAAAGATAAAAGAAAATAAGAGAGATATATATATAAACGTAAGAGAAAAAAATTTAGAAAAAATAAAATTTATAAAATAGGTTTTAATATAAAATAAAAAATAAATAAAAAATAATCAAACTTAAAAAATGAGAAATACGAAATAACCTAATCCGGCTAAAATGAGTTTGGCCTGTCAAAGAAGATGGACTGGTTGGTATGCTTGCGTTTGTCTTGATTACTCCCAACTTAATTTGCAGCTTCTGTTTCTAGTTGGAACAACAATTGGAGTTGTATGTACCCAAAAAAAAACAATTGGAGTTGTGATCCTTGAACAGTTCTTTTCCAGCGTGGAAACGTAGCAGTAATTATCTTTCTCCAGTTTGTACTATTTGATTTTTTTTTGGGGGGGGGGGGGGATGGGTACTGTTTGATAATTTTGTTGATGGCATTGTTTATTATATTACTTTCTTTTATTTTAGTATGCACCTTGTGGAATCCAGCTTATCATTCTTATAATTTGGTTAAAATATATAAATTTTTTTTAAATTTTAGGTCAATTTTAAAAATTCTTTTTAACTTTAAACGTTTTCAAATGATATTCTTGAATTATAAAAAATTTTCAAAATACTCAATTACGTCAAGTTTTCCATCAAGATTTAGATTTTTTTTAGTCAACTTTCAATTTGACTCAATAAAAAGATAAAAATACTCTTCAATTGTATATAAATTTTTAAAATTTACCATAAATACAAAAAAAGAGAACCTAATGTAGATTTATAATTTAAGATTTAGGGTTTAGAGTTTAAGGTTTAGAGTTTAAGATTTAGGCTTTAAGACTTAGGGTTTAGGGTTTAAGGTTTAGGGTTTAGTGTTTAGGATTTTAGGGTTTAGAATTTTAGGATTTTAGGGTTTAGGGTTGAGGTTCAATGTTAAAACTCCAAAATTTTACTGTTTACGACCTTCTTTAATTTCTCAGCTTTACAATAAAAGTCATTTTCGTCATTTTCTTAAATTTTAACAAAAAATTTGACGAAAGGAGTTATTTAAAAATTTTTCATAATTTAAGAGAGTTATTTAAAAACTTTTAAATTCAAAAATATTTTTTAAAATCGATCTAAAGTTTAAAAAAATTCTATATATTTTAGTCTTATAATTTTAAATCCACGTTAATTGGCTGAAAACACGAGGTAATTCTCTTTAATTGTTATCCAATCCAAAATGCTTGGTGTTGTGGTAATCAATTTCTTCGATTAAAAAAAATCTATTTTTTTCTGCGGTACTTTGCTTGTTCGCATCTGTATAGAAGTGAAAACGAAAGCAAATGGAGAGAGGAAGAAATACTATAATATTCATAGGGAAGAATTGTATGATCTCATTTCTTTTATATCAATCGCTTGTCAAAGCATGATCCCGGAACCGTCAAGCCTGATCACATGAGTTTGGTATGAGGTCGATACCAGAAGCGAACCAAAAATCAGAGCTGATACTCAAACATTCCAAGCTGGGTCAATTGGGTTGGTGATGGAATGTGTGTGAGGGCCTCTGTGTGTGAGAGTAATTTTCTGTGAAAGTTTCCTTGCCTTTCTCTGTGTCTCTATTTCAGCAGCTATTTACCCTCTTTCTGTGTCTGTTTGTCCCTCTTCGATGAAGTTGGGTGCTATTTGTAGAGGAGAACCCAACATCCAAACAAGCTCCCTTGAAAGTGACTAGAATGCATGCTTCTGAAACAAAATCAAGGAAGATCAAGCTGATAGTGTGAGGGAGGGTGACTGTGAGTATCAGCAGCAGCACATGTTCATTTTGTTGCTGTTTCAGAACGCAAAGTGATGTACGGCGGCGATTTTCTACTCCCCATTGATCCCTATCTCCCTCTTCAGTCGGCTGAAGGCGATTTTCCTACGGCGCAAACAACGTGGGGTTGCAGAGTGAAAGTGTAGTTAAATAAGAAAAAAAAAAATTAGGTTGTATTTGGAAATATTTTTGATATTTTTATTTTTAAAAAATAAAAATATAATAAAATTTGTTTGATAAAATTATTTTAAAAATAGTAATATAATAAAATTTGTTTAACAAATTTTATTTTAAAAATACATTTTAAGAAAAAAAAAATCGTTTGGTTCTTCACGTCCCGTATTAGCTTTACATCAGCACTCTTCTCCTCCCACTCTCTAACTCTCAATCTTCCTCTCCCTCTCATGAAAATGGCTGCCCCAACTCAAATTGGCCGCAATGGGTAAAGACACCCGACCAACAGCAACCACTTCGGCACCTCGTTTGATCCCAGAAGAAGGTCAAGTTCTTAAAAGGGTACTCAAAATAGTGTTTTCTTGTGCCCATTGTCTCCCAGGCCACCCACCACCAAACCAGCAGAGAGAAGAAGAGGAAGCTTTGGCTCTTCTCGATTTCGTGTCCTCAAATATCATATTTTAATAGGATGACAATGTACATATTTGAACACTCAATAAATTATAATAAGCAACTCGTTCACACTAAATTTGAACATCAATTAGAAGTGAACTGGTAAAGAGGGGAGAAGCAGAGCCGCGCAGTCACAGGTGAATTTGGAATATTACGCTCGTAATATTAATAAAAATAGTTTTCTCACTTTGTTCTCCGTGTTTTTAACCAAAAAAAAGAAAATAATTGAGACCAAAAATAAGTTGAACTTTTCCCATTTTTTTTATTCTAAAAATAAGTTTATGAAAAACAATTTCTAAAAACTACAGGTTAAAAATTTTTCACCAAACAAGTTTTATTATTTTATTATTCTCAAAAATAACAGAATTATTTTCAGGCCTAAAGTGTTCTTAATCTGGGCGTAAAATTATTAAGTGGACATAAGGTTTTGGGTCATTTTGACAAAGATCTGGGTGTTTTGGGCTGTTGATTGTTTTAATTTGATCATCAAAATTGGGCTCTTCACTTCTTTGAAGTAAAAAAATTAATGAGTAAATTATATTAATTTTTTTAAAATATTTAATTATGATATTTTATTTTATTTTTATTTAAATATAATACTTCTTCTTATTTATTTAAATATTAATTAAAAAAATATATTTAAATATTAATAAAATTTTTGAAAAAAATATTAAATCAAATTTTATTCTAATTTTATTTAAAATTATACTTTAATTTAGTTAACTATTTTAAATAACTAATATCTTAACAAATTATATTTTTTTAATTAAATAATTATATTTATGGTAAAGTATAAATTTAACCATGTGTGTGATTATGAGAAAAAAATTTAGTATAAATATAAAGGTATCTTAAGATTGAGTTTAGTTAGAAGAAAAATATAAAACATAATTGATCTTATTTTTTATTAACTAAACTCACTTTAAAATGCCTCTATATTTATATTAAATTTTTTTCTCTTAATTATACATATTATTAAATTTATATATTATAATAAATATAATTATTTAATTACAAAAATATAATTTATCAAAATTTTTAAATAAAATTAGATTAAAATATTAATTTAATATTTTTTATAAATATTTTATTAATATTAAATATATTTTTTAATTAATATTTAAATAAATAAAATATTATATTATATTTAAATAAAAATAAAATGAACTATCATAATTAAATACTTTAAAAAAGATTAATATAATTTATTTAAAATTAATTAATTTACAGTTTGCATTGAGTGAATAAAGTGTAGAAGATAATAAGATGCAGCAAACAATACCTGTTCATTTACTTAAAAGAAAATTCCTACACGACTTTCATTTAAGAACGGGTTGCACAGAGAAACACCACACGAGCACTGCAAACATACTGGGCTTTGTTTTATTTCGCTATCCCTACGTGACTACAATTACAATCCGCCAGAGACCAGGACGACTTGATCTCACTCACTAACGTACAGCAATCGATTTATATTGGCTTACCTTCAACGTAATTGGAATGGATGGTAAATATGGTTGCTGTGGTTCATCCTATCTTGTTTTGCTCTTTGATGCTTTTACTGTAAAGAAGAACTAGGTTTTTGTTGAAGCAAAAACAATGACGAGCTGAAAGCAAAAATTACAACTGTGCGTCATTGGCTCCTTATTTCCATGGGGGTCTTTCGCTGTTCAGTTTCCATGGTTAGCTCCAATACGACTCTGCTTTGTTTCATTGGCTTTTTTATTCTTTCACTGCAAAAATGCATCTGTGCTTCTATTGGTTGATGATTGTGATGCATGAAGTCACTGTTCTCATTCAAATTTTCTGGCTGATTGCTAAAGATTGAGGATAGTGTGATATGAATTTGAAGGAAATGCCCTCTTATGCTTCGGTTTCTGTTGAATTCTTCCCTTCGTTTTGTGTCTTTTCCGCATGCCCCAGCTGTGAAAGCTTTCCAAGTCTTCATGTCTGCCAGCTGTTCGGCGATATGTCTAACTCAAGTTTAAACAACCAGAGGAAAAGGTCATAAGACAAACTAAAGGATGCTACTGAAGTTTTGGGAAAATGGGATTGTTGCAGCAATGATTTGGGGCTCAGATTCTCATGTAACAAAAATAAGTGGTCTCCCCACAAAAACAAAAAGTCTATCTGCTAAGTCGCATGGGCATTGGCCGACCCGACCTTGTGAGGATCATCGATGAGAAGCTTTCATAACAGGTGAACCTGGAGATAATCTTTATTTTGCCTTGTATAAATTTTTTATATTTTCTTATTTATTTTTATATATACCTATATAATACACAAAATTACATACACATAATATTTTTTTATTTTTCTCCACATTTTGATGTTTTGGATGGATCAAGTTTCATTGAATTTGAGACTAATTTTAGGGTTTGTGAATTAATGGGAGAATTAATAAAAGTTTCTAATTGCACAACTTTATAAATATAATTTTTTATAAAATTTTAAAATATGAGAGAGTTTTTTAAAAATATTTACACACATGAAAATTGTTTACATTTTAGTCAAATAAAAATAAAAAAAGTAAAACTTGTAAAGTACGCTGGTTATGTTTGAAAGGTTATATTTATATGTGCACACTCTGTGAAGTGTATAAACAAAAAAATTAAAAAGAGATAATAGGGAAATAAAAAAAATTATGCAAAATTACTATATATATATATATATATATATATTAGTGCTTCTATACATAAAAATTGTTCGTATTCTTTTCGCTCAATCTAACATCAAAAGTTCACTATTTTCAAATGAGTTACATGTGTTACAAGTTTTTTTTTTTTATAAGTAGTTTCTGTATATTATTACACAATTTAAAAACAATTGTGCAAAGTGACTCATTTGCCACAATTGCTTTGTCATTATGGCCTTTTCTAAGCTGGCTCTTGGTTTTCATGCACAGAGCTGATCTTCTACTCAATGAAATGTAAGAAATAATTGTCCTATTAAATAATGTCTATAAAATTATTCAAAATAAATAATTAAACTTATTAACTAAGTTACATAACTTAATTTATAAAACTCAAGATATTTTATGTTATAAATTTTAAACCTAAAATATATAAAACTCCTTAAATTAAAAATTAATTACAAATAATTTTTCTAAGTTTTAAAATTTTTCAACAAACTTTTCTTAATTTAAAAAATATAAAAAATTCTTTTATTACATTCTCTGTTAATTTTTGAACGAAATCTTTTTTCTCTTAACTCAACTCTAAATTAACAAAAAAATAAAAATAACGCTAAAAAAATGAAAAATTCCTACCCACCCACCCAATTTAAATTCCGCTGGTCGTGCAACCTAAGAGGAAAAAAACCCAAGCTTCTTTGAATACTGCAGAGCTTTGATGCAGCTTTGAGCTCCGGAAATCATCTAAAAGGAAGTATTAGTACATCTGATTCGACCTCTAAATCTTTCATCTTTTAAACCTTCAAAAATACTGCCTTGCTACGATGACTCCATTCCCCAAGACAAGCTCTTCGGCTTGTCCGCTCCATAGTGAATCTGGGCAGAAGCGATTCTAGAATTAAAACATTTTAGCTACCACAAGCCAAGCACTCTTCACGGATTATTAGAGAGCACGCCGTCTGTGCCATTTTGGTATTATCATCGTCACCCGCCACCTGAGGTTTTTCCTGCATACACAAGGACCACAACAGTGATATTTCACATGAACAAGAACATTTAAATGAACGATAAGTTCTGGTACTTGAACTGCTCTTGCAGTTGTCTGCTTATTAATCATTATAGGAGGAGGGAAAGAACTAAGATATAGCTTTAGAAGACGCAGTTAGACTGCGCACGAGTCGAAGGTGGTGTCGACAGAGGAGCTAAGTGCCAAATTCTGGAAAAGAAACAGTAATTATCCATCTCCTGTTTGTTGGGTTTGCTTTTACTAATCATCCGTGAAGATTTTTTTGATGGCTTTGTTGATTATTACTTTCTTTCATTTCAGTTTGAACCTTCCGGAATTCAGCTGGCCATCCTTTTAATTTGCTTGACTAATAGGACAAATTAATGGGCTCTGTTCAGGTTGGTCATCTTTATCATATATGTCACTTGCTTTTTTTTAATTTTTTTTCATCTTCCAAGTTTGTACAGTATACATGTATAGGCTCTACCCAGAAGACGTACACATATATGGCTTATTTAATTAGCTTCATCGTCGTTTTTCTTTGACTGTGATATATGTAAGAAACTCAACAATCATTACGGTATCGTATGAATTAATATTATAATTACCAAAATTTATTTGTATATTTGTTCATCATCTTGATATCTTATACGACAAAATTAATATCACAAATAGTCATCAACAATCACCATGATTACTTACACAGTGCACTAAGTCTTCCTCTCCAATGTCTTACCACAATGGTGGCTTTAATAGAACAAGTCTATCATTGCACAAATTATTAAATTGGAGAGGGATCTGAATTATATTTATATATAGTACTAACCTTCATTGGATTATCGCAATAAGGGCTTTAATAACTATAATCTACATTTATGTCGCTCATTATATAACTAATTCAAAATATCATAAATTCATAATAAAATAATTATCCATCAAACTATACAGTCCCTCAATAGATTCTTTTAACTTTATAAAAAACTCAAAATATAATCAATTAGTGACCTAAAACATTCTTACCATATATATATCATAGAAACACCATAACAGGGATTACAATATGATCTTGATTAGACTAGCATTCAATATGAAGGAATGTTTATTATTTCATTAATTTGTTTTCCTTGTGTTTACTATTGAATGTCCTTAATTTAATAGAAGGAAGACAATGATGTCATGATTGACATTGAAGCAATACGAAACGAGGTAGTATATCCCATGCCAGAAGATTGTTGAATCTATAGGGTACCCTACGATCTTCGCAAACTAAATGAAGATGCCTATACACCAAGAGTTGTTTCAGTGGGGGACCCTTTTCACTACGGCAATCCAAGGCTGAAAAACATGGAAAGCAATAAGAATATGTATTTTAAAAGATTTGTCAAACGAGCTAAGACCAGCTTGGACAATTTGGTTTGCTGTGTGGAAGGGGTAGAACCAAGAGTTTGACGAAGTTACTCAGAGAGCATTGAGCTTAGCAAGAGGGAACATGTCAAGGTTTTATTAGTGGATGCTTGTTTCATACTTGAGCTTCTCTCAACCGTCTACCTCAGTAAATTCACTGCAGATGATGCTATCCTTTTCAAACCTTATTGCATGAGTTATATAACGTTGGATTTGTTACTACTAGAGAACCAGCTTCCTTTCTTTGTTCTTGAAATGATATTCCATCTAGCATTTTCCTCCCACCGAGATGGAAGCGTTCCTTCATTATTAGATTTCACCTTTTAATGCTTTTCCTCCTTTAATAAACTAGACTTGACCCCACAGGTAATGTTACCATAAATCACTTTACAGACATGCTTAGGACCTTTCACTTACAACCATCAAATAAAAGGTCGCAGAGACAGACTGAAGTTGTATCACTTCTTCACAATGTAACTGAATTACATTAAGCAGGAGTGAAATTTAAGGTGAATGACACAAGTAAATGCTTATTACACTTGCAATTTTCAGGACATCATCTTCAAATCCCAAAGTTCAACATGGATGATGCGACAGAAACTGTGTTTCGTTATATTGTGGCTTTTGAGCAATGTCACTACCCTGATGAATGCTACATTATTGACTATGTTGCTTCTCTTGATTTCCTTATAGATACGGGGGAAGATGTAGATATCATGATACAAAATGGCATTTTCGATAAGTGGATAGGTGATTGCAATGAAGTGGCAAAACTTATTAATGGTCTAGGAAAAAATGTCTTGCATATGAATTTAAATTCTTATTACCTGGATATCTGCAAAAGATTAAATGAATTCTATGAAAATCCTTGGAACAAGAAGGCAATTTTGAGGCGTGATTATTGCAAGACTCCCTGGCAGACTGCTGCTTCCATAGCTGGAATACTGTTGCTTATTCTTACTATAATTCAGACTGTGTTCTATCCTTCAAGTACTGTAATGTAGTAAGTTTAAAAACTCTGAAATTATAGTTCAAGTAGATAACTTTCTTATTGAATAATCTTGTGCTAAGAAACAAGTATATTTTGTTAAACCAAACTGTTGCACCTGCCCAACCTCACCTTATAGGTTACGTTCACACCTAGACAAATTATACCGGCGCATACCGTAAATAAATACAATGTGAAGACTAATTTTTGCATTGGCAAGAAGTATTCAGTGAAGCTGAAATTGACCTTTCCCGAGTTTATGTAAATAGAGAAAACAAATATACAGGACAAGAGCGAAATGTTAAATTATAAGGTTTTCTCCAGTAATTTTTTTCTAGTTTCTATAAGTGTATAACATTTAACTCAGTGTGATGCTTAGATTACAAAATTGAGCATCATAAAGATATGGATGAAATCACAAATCAAATAGAGAGAATAATTCGGTTGAAAATATAAAAGTCAAATCTTGGCAATATTTCGATACTTTGACCATCTACCACATCCATTACGTGCCGGTAGCTGTGCTCAGCGCCACTTTAACACCAGAGGCAACTACAGTGTCATTAACAACCTCTAACGCTTGAATAGTATGGGAAAAGCATGACTGTGTAAATCTCCCCTTCAGGTAAGGTACAAGCATGGAAGGAATTTTGTAATGAAATTCTGACCTTGCATGGACATACTTAAGACAACGATAAATTATTAGCTGAGTCTACCTGCGTTTGTACCTGAAATAGAAATTTAAATAAATAATCTCATTGATTTGCAGTTTGCACTGTGGAAACAAGTATAGAAAATGTTACAATGCAGAAAAAATTAATTCAGTTCATTCACTTGAAATTAAAAGAAAAGTTCAGTTTTAAACAAATTTTATAACAAAATAATCAAATTTATTACAACTCAATATTCACATTTCTAACAGCAAAGCTATTATAAAAGGAAACCTAAGCATCGTTATTCTCCCAATTCAGAATCACAAAAAGTGGGAGCAATGTTGAATAGGATCACAGGATATCAAAAGCAGCAACCCAGTCCAACAATGTCCTCACCTGTCCAAGGTTAGCCCAACTACGACTGGAGATGTGAGTTCAGAAGCTCGCAAGGCATAATTTAAGGGCAACTCCCAATATTGGAGGTAAGCTCCATTAACAATCAAATTCCGAACCAAAAAAATTTCTCCACTAAAATTTCCATTGACATCTAATCGTGTTTGACAAAATATTTTCCCGCAATTCTTATGCAGTTATCAGCATGTACCATTTCATTCACCCAGAATTTCTATTCTTCCAGGTTGGAACATATTCTGGACTTGCTAGTTATACACGTTCAGATCATCTCATGTATTCTCCATTATTTTTTATTACTTGACACAAACCTACCCGTGATTGAAAACTCTAGAATTCTTATACTTTGTTCCCTATTCTCACACATCCACCTCAACTAACCTTTATTGCATACATTATTTGAACTCAACAAAATGATTTCATCAAACTCCAACATGCTGCATCATAAAATCGTGGGATAATACATAACAGAGCTGTAAGATTTATAATCTATCTTTAACTTATAATTTTGATTAGCTAAGCTACATTCTTAAGAGCAACGCTATTACCACTGAGTTCCACCTTTCTCTGAATAATTGACCACAGCACTAAAGCACTCACTTTATGCATCAAATTTCCCATCCACTTTAAATAAACACTCTAGCCATATAATCCAAAAAATCTCAAACAGATTATTACAAAAGCTTATGCTTATACGCAAGCTCTACTCTGGCAGATTAAAACTATTTGCACCTAAAACCATAAAAGATAACACTGCCATGCAAGATATAACATATTCAATAATAACAAACATAAAGAATAATGTAACATAATCAATTGCTATGAACTTCCTCCCATTTAATAGCCAAGGAAGTTCAAGATACACCTATAGGGCCATAACCCTGAGGCATAAGAAGTTAGTACAAGTCAATATGCTGAAACAGCTACACAATTCTTATGCCCTCTAACCCAAAATAAATAAAATAAAAGAGACCAATAAAAAACTCAACTATATCAGTAAGTTGGCCTCTCCTGAGCTCACTCCAGATAAATCCATCATCAAAAGCAAAAGACACTTTTTGATGAATCAGCCAAGATGAAACCCAATATCTTATATAAGATGCTCAAAAGTAAGTTCAGCAAAACACTAGTTAAATTTAGGGACAATTCCAGTTTAGGTCAGTTTGTGAAAATTAATTACTGATATGGACAAATAACCACTCATGAGAGTGGTTATTTAGTATATGAATAACCACATCAAGTGGTTCTAGCAGTTAATTTTCACAAGGTGACCTGTCTTAAATTTATTGAAAATGAAATGCAACTAAATAATACCTTGACTTGGTTTTAAAAGAACCCTTGGACTTCTTTCCTGCTCCAACAACCCTTCTTTTTAGTTTTTTCTCATTCATATCACTCTGGAAAAGCTCCCGCATCTCTTCTGAACGTGAAGGAGTCTTTTGGGAAGAACGGTTAGATTTCTTTTTAGCCGTCTTCACAATCTTGCCAGCATCTTGTGCCTTCTTCACAGCCTTCACTGCTTTTGCCCGTCGGTATGCTAGATCCACAAGTGACATTCCAGATTTTTCTTTCTTATTATTCCCCTTAGCCTGCAATTTTAGGTATTAAGAATAACAAAAGGTCAGGACTAAGGAGTACATTTGACCTTCACTAAAGACGAAAAAGTGAAAAGTAAAGTTAAGGAGCAAATACTTCTGAATTGTCAACATGCCCTTCATCCTCCAACATCTCTCTAGCTGCTT
This sequence comes from Dicorynia guianensis, assembly GCA_037013595.1. Lineage (NCBI taxonomy): Eukaryota > Viridiplantae > Streptophyta > Magnoliopsida > Fabales > Fabaceae > Dicorynia > Dicorynia guianensis. Next base: position 41,204,821 of record JASUAB010000002.1, read on the forward strand.
CCATTTTTCTACGCTTCTTCCTTGGCAAATTTTTCTACACCACAGAAATTTTCCATCAATAAATACACAACTATGCATACAAGAAAGCTTATACATATAACATATTTTTTTTTGTGTGTGTGCGCGCACGCACATGTGCATGCATATACACACACAAAATGTATCTGTGTACATAAAAAA